>CM062293.1:402645337-403845337 GCA_031216915.1 Pictodentalium vernedei
TTAAAAATCCAGATAGAAATTATCACTCCCCCTCCCCCCCTCCCCCTCCCCCATTAGGCATTTTTTTTTTTCACCTCGAATATGTATTTTGAACTATTTACAGTCACTACATGCGAAACCTTTTTTTTATCTTGCGTCAAAACCAGACAAATACCACCACCCACCCCCACCCCCACCCCCATGGTACCAGTTAGGTATTTTTTTTCTCTCTGCTCAAAATGCATTCTGAAGGATTTAGACTGACCACATGTGGAAAAAAAATGGACTCCCCTAACACCCCCCCACTCTCACCCACCCTTCATCCCCCACCCCACCTCCTCCTCACCCAGGGCCATTTCTGCAATATTTTTTCTTTGGTACAAAATGCATTTTTAGTCAGGGCTATAGTCATGACTTTCATCCGTCCATCTGTCCATCTGTCAGTCCATCCATCTCTGTAAACAATTGGTTTCCGACTGATAACTCCAGTTTGGATTATTTGATTTCAACCAAAGTTGATATGTGTATTTTCCAGCTAGTAATACAGGCCAGGTTTCAATATAGGTTCCACAACTGCCCCCCCCCCCCCCCCCCTCTCCCCCTCCCCCCCTCCCCTCCCACACACCCCACACAAACACACACACAAAATGTCACTTAGGCAATTATTCCCAAAATGCATTTTGAAGGATTGGGAGTTACTACATGCAAAAAAGAAAATTGACTCATATAGCCCAACATTTCTTTATGTACTGCATCTTTAATCCTTTACCTTACACAAGTTGAAGCCAACAGTACAAATTATTTTTCTGAAACCTCAGATTTTTTCATTCTTTATTTACTTCTAACCATGGCTTATTACTCCTTATTGGAACAAGCTCATCAAGTTTGTTCCATTAATAGGTCATGAGGTATGTTTTGAAGTAGAGAAATGAAAAAATAAAATTTGAATAGCAAATTTTGTATATCACGAGTGCAGATATGGCAGATTCTTTAGGTAAACTGTTAACAAAAAATGGCTCCGACTATTTTGCGTCTAAGCATTGCCATTCCTGGGACAGTCAGGCTGCATGCGTGACATCACTCTAGTGTTATATTTTATTGGAGACTGCTGAAATTTCTTATTGAAAATTTTAATACAAATCTTCGGGATACTATTTCTGAGGAGACATTCTTGGATTTAATACTCCCAGCTGGTAACTCTTCACAAGATTCTTCACCATTGGATTACTGGATTCTGTCAAACTGAACTTTGGACAAATTCAATAATTGATAAGTACCACTGTTTTTATTTTCTGTAAACCAATTAGTGTAAAAGATCTTTGTATCATTTTTTTTTTTATATTAATTTTTTTTAATTAAATTTCAGAATAGATAAATTCATAATTATTGTTGCTAATTCTCAGATTTCTTTCTGTTACCAATATCAATATTTCCATACCGTAACAGCCACAGATCATCTTTGGAATATACTCTTTCTAGTTTCTACTTTGTTCAAATGAAGTGGTCGCCATCTTCAGGCTGGTGGAATTTACTCTTCTGATTTTCTTCCCAAAAAGTTACTATGCCCCATAGGGTGGGGTTAATGCTCTATATGCCAAAAATGCTTTAAAAAATCATCTTCTCATAAACCACTTGCAATAATGCTTGGATTTCGTGTATGGAACTTACTTTAGTGATGCAGATTTTTTTTTCCAAAGGAACTCGGTCAAAATTAGCTCCCAAATTTAGGCTCCACTCAAAATTTCTGTTTCAAGACCCAATGGGCAGATGTGAACCAAATTTGTCATGTAGTATATAACTGGGTCATAAGTACATTTATGCCAGAATTTTTAGCTCAACTTTGATGGAAGTCAAATTTTGGCTCAACTTTGACGTACATGTAAGTCAAATTTGAGGTTATGCCATGTCCTGTTGTCCGTCTGTCTGTCTGTCCATGCATCTGTCCGTCTGTCCATCAATTCAATACGGCTCAGGCTAGAGGCTGTATTTATGAATCGATCCTTACAAAACTTCTTAAGTACCCTTGTAATCACCATGGGATGAGAACGAGTGTTTTTGGGTGCGGTTCGAAATTGAAGATGGCTGCAGGCAACCATTTTGTACCTTAGTTTGTGCAATTGGTTTTTTGTACAGAACTTCTGTATGAAAGTACTAATTCAAATAAGTTTTTGGTACAGAACTTCTATACGCAGGTTCTGATTTGAATAAATTTTTGATTGAATGTTTAGTAACATGGAATATCACATATAATACAGGTTTTTTCACATGCAGAAATTATGCAAATTAGATGAACTTTGATTTATTCAGTGCTACTTATACTCAGTAAGTGCACATGTCAATACGACTCGGGATGGCGGCTGTATTTATGAACCAATCTTCACGAAACTTCTTGGGTACCTTTGTTGTCACCTTGGGACAGGAACGAGTGTTTTTGGGTGCCTTTGTTATCACTGCTATGAGAACAAATATTTTGGGGTTCAGTCAGACCCAATTTGGGACTCGAAGATTTCTTTTCTAGTTTAGCATCTAACTGTCGCCCACATTTACAATACTTTACCTGTACATTTGTTACAGGCTATAGTCTGCATTTATGTACAGACCATAACAATACTTTATATGTACTTTTGTTATCAGGTCATTACCTAGATGTGTGTCATTGCTGTGTCACATACTATACATGTACATGTCTTACACAAGTTGAGCTACAGTGTCATTGACACTTTCATTTTTTTGGGTGGGGGAGGGGGACAGGATAGAGAGATCCACAGGAGTTGAAAACAAACAAAACATTTCATTCAGACACTTTTTGATACATCTCACAATGAGCTTTGTTTTTGCAGATATGAATGGCCCAAAAAACGTTGCCTTTTGTTGTGTCATAACAAAAATAAAAAAATTTGCTCTTGCTGCTAATCACCGACACACTCATCTCTTTTGAAAACTTGAGGCAGATGAGCATTTTATGCTCACTTTAGACTCTGTTTTTTTTAAATTCTACTGCTGCCTATTTTGCCTTGGTTTTGCAAAATTTTGTTCATAAAAAATCAATTTGTTGCAGTTTATTGGAGAGTGCCTACTGGCATCTAGGAACATTCGTAATTGAATAATGAATAGTGGCAATCAAGATATAGTAGCTTTCGACAGAGCCATAATGTCAGAACAAGTTGTCAAACAGTTTGCTTTATATTATTTAACAAGTGCCGTCACTGGTAACATGGGTGGTAAATAAGAAATTTGCAGCAGAATGTTGAAAAAACGCCATGGAAATGACATCTACATATATTCTGACAAATTAGTGAATAAAACAGTTGAATCCATTCAGTCCATGTGTTCTTGTTGTCATTTCATTCCCAGATTATTTCGGATAATCGGGTGACCAGATACAAAACAGGCTATAACATTTCTGTAGCTTGTTTTGGAATTTCTGGGCGAGAAAAATAGTGTTGAGACTAAGCACTTCAAATAAGAAATTGGCGTTTTATTGTGAGGGAAGTCAGAATTGTTGATTCGTAAGGCCCCCCCCCCCCCCCCCCCCTCCGCATCCCCAATCACTGGCAGTGTACAGAACGTGGAGAGTGTATTATCACTAAATCACCTGCAGAGTGGAGATTCCACCCAAGCAATAGTTGCAAATTTGTTGCAAAGCATAACCTGTACAAGCAAAGTTGCAGCCAATGGACCTCCGGGTTAAACCCAGAGGTCCATTGGCTGAAACAGTGCTTGTGTTTATTGTAGATATGTACAACATTTGAAAGTTATAGCTTGGGTGACAACTCCACTCCACAGGTGATTTAGTTACAATCCACTCTCCACGTACTGTATCTGCTTGTGAAAAAATTAGGCCCCCCTGGATGGGGCGACGAAGGGATGTAAGTATGCCAGGGGCCAACCATGGATCGGCCTGCAGCAGGAAAATTTTCATTTCCAGGATCCCCCAAAAAGCTATTTCCTTGAAACTGAGTGAATATTTTTGTTTTCACGGAGATCTATTTGTAAGGTTTCATACTTTGAGTGCCGGTGTCTTTTTTGTAAGCATGCAGTGTTATTTTATTATTTTGATTTAAAATCACAAGAAATGGACAAATAATGAAGTATCATGACCTTTTCTTTGAAGTTCGAAAACAGCATCCCACAATTCGTCACTGCAGTCACTAAGTTTCATTCGTTTATGAGTATTAATTAATGCAGCTGTTATGCCTTATGGATGTGGGCACTTCGTACAGTTAGAACTAGAAGTCCTGTCATGAAATGCGCACAAATAGCACGTCGATTTGTGCGTTAGTCTACGCGTTATGACGATGGTAAGGCTATCAAATTCTGCACATACGGCCTGTACACAAGCAATGTTTCAGCCAAAGGACCTCCGGGTAACCCAGAGGTCCATTGGCTGAAACGTTGCTTGTGTTTGCTATGGGTAACAAGGAGAACCTGCCATGCTTTGGGTGTCATTCTATGGCAATTGCGCGCAATTCCTACGTGCAATTAAGCCTAGATAAGCGCACAGTTCATGACAAGACTTCTAGTTTTAACTGTACCCTCCGTTTTGTCTGGTTTTTCCTATACGTGACTAACATGAGCTATTGTATTTTTAGTGTTAATAGATATGCCCAGTGGCTTGTTTTTGTAAATTATTAATATTCACTAAGTTGTCATTATTATTGTCTTAATGGATCAGAGTTGGGGGGGGGGAGGCTTCTCTTTATCTATGTTTTTGTTTCTCCATCATGTGCACAGGGAGGAAAACAACTCGGACCAAAGACCACCTGGCCCAAGGCAACTAGGACCTGTTTCCAAGACAACTTGGACCTGTTTCCAAGACAACTCTGACCTGTTTTAAAGACAACTCTGACCAGTTTTAAGACAACTCAGACCCAATTTTAAGACAACTCGGACCTGTTTGGAAGACAACTCGCACCTACATCAAAGACAAGTTGGACCAATGTTGAAGACAACTCTGACCAGTTTTTTTTAGACAAGTCTGACCAAAATCGTTAGAGATGGAGTCATGGCGGACTATAATATTAACTGGCGAGTGGAGGGTGTGTGTATGTGGAGGGGGTGGGGGTGGGGGGGGGTTGGGGGTGTCAAAGCAAAGAGGCCTTTTTGGCCTGCCTCATAAAGAGAAGCCAGGTTTTGAAGACTGCCTTGATGTCACGTTGTGGGTGGGGGTCACTCTTGTTCAAGCTGAGGTCGCAGTCGCTGGAGCTTAGGAGAAAACCTTGGAAAGAAAATGAAAATACATGCCAAATGTGTAATCTAGACGCACTGCAGACCCTGGAACACTTTCTACCTGTCTTTGATGTTGGCCCGAGGTTTCTTCAAAATAGGTCCGAGTTGTCTTAAACTTTGTCCAAGTTGTCTTCAAAACGGGTCTGGCTGATCTTTGATCCGAGTTGTCTGTAATTCGTTTGCTTATACATGTACACCATAACTGGACCTCCTGTGATGTGGGGCTACACCATCTTCGAGGTTAAGAGGTCAAGATATAAATATTATGTGTATCTGAATTTATTCTTAGTTTCTTTCTGGGATTATATGTGTAAAAAATTGAAATGATGAGAAAAAAAATTCAGTTTGAGATCGCTTCTTATCATTTTTAGCTCCACTTGACAGTCCACAATTTCCTTTGGCACACCTCACAGGGTTGCATTTATGTTCAGATCGCTTTGAAACTTGGTATGCTTGTTTGGGGTGACCTCTAGATGGGAGCTATTGTTTTTCTTCAATTTCTGTAAAAAAATTGCCGCGGGCAATGTTCTTGGAACTTAGTTACGTCAGACCTCAATATTTTCCCTTTGTCACACCCTACAGGGCACATTTATGAACGAATTATTTTGAAACCTGGCATGCTTGTTTGGGGGTGACCTTTTGATGCGAGCTATTGATTTTCTTCCATTTCCGTTAAAAAATGTTGCCGCTGACAATGACCTTTGAACTTAGTTTAGTCAGGCATCAACGTATTCCTTTGGCACACCCTACAGGGTACATTTATGATCAGAATGGTTTGAAACTTGGTATGTTTGTTTGAGGTTACTCTAGATGGGAGCTATCGATTTTCTACAATTTCTCTCAAAAAATGTTGCCACTGGCAATGACCCTCAATGAACTTCATGCAGTTTTGCATCAATATTTCCCACTGGGGCAGCCTGCAGTGCACCTTTTGGACCGGATCGTTTTGAAACTTGGTATGCTTGTTTGGGGTGACCTCTAGATGGGAGCTGTCGATTTTCTTCCATTTCCATCAAAAATAGTTGCTAATGGCAATGACCTCTGATAAACTTGGTAAAAACTTAGTTCAGTTAAGCATCAATATTTCCCTTGACACACCCTGCAGGGCACATTTATGGTTGGATCGCTTGTAAACTTGGTGTGCTTGTGTGGGGTGACATCTTTATGGGAGCTTATGGGAGCTGTCGATTTTCATCCATTTCTGTCAAAAAATGTTGCCACTGGCAATGACCCTCGATGAACTTAGTAAAAACTTAGTTCAGTTAAGCATCAATATTTCCCTTTGACACACCCTGCAGAGCACATTTATGATTGGATTGCTTGCAGACTTGGTGTGCTTGTGTGGGGTGACATCTTTATGGGTGCTGTCGATTTTCATCCATTTCTGTCAAAAAATGTTGCAGCTGACCTTTGAACTTAGTTTAGTCAGACCTCAATATTTCCCTTTGACACACCCTTAAGGGCACATTTATGATCGGATCACTTTGAAACTTGGTTTGTGTTTTCGGGGTGACCTCGAGATGTGAGCTATTGCTTTTTTCATTTTCATAAAAAATTATTGTCGTTACCACCAGGCTTTGAACTTACTGCATTTATGCAGCAACTTATCCCTTTTTGCACTCTCTGCAGGGTATATTTATGGATTTCCATAAAAAAACAACAAAAAACATTTCCACCTGCAATGGCCTTTAAACTTTGTGCATTTGAGCATTAACATCTTCCTTTGGCATGCCTCAGAGGGCACATTCATTATCAGGTTGCTTTGAAACTTTGTATGCTTATGCGAGGTAGGAGCTATTGATTTTCTTTTCATTTCCATTAAAAACTTTCCTGTTAGCAACAATCTTTGAATTTATTGCATTTGTGCATCAACATTCTTCTTTGACATGGCCTACAGGCCACATTTATAAAAGGATTGTTTTTGAACTTGGTGTGCTCATTAGGCAAGTCCTTTAGATAAGAGCTATTGATTAGAATTCGTTTCTGTGAAAAAAGTGGTCATTTACAATAACCTCTGAACTTACATATGTACTGCATTGGTGTATCAACATTCTTCCTTTAGCCAGTCTTACAGTTTACATTTAAAAATGCATGGAGTACTCTGACGTTGTGCACACACAATGCTGTTATGTTGAAATTTCACCAAATAACATTGTTACCAATGATCTTCAATTTTGCCATTTCACTTATAACTTACCAAGTTCAAGTTTGTCAAGTTGAGCTACAGTGTCACTGACACTTTCATTTAAACATGGTACTGAAAGTGACAGGGATGTTTTACCCACTTCGTCATTGTCATTGAACAGTCATTAATATAAGTTCAGAGTTCACAATGGCAAATGTTCATAGAAACGTTGATTGTGTTTCCCAGTTTTATCACTTTCCTGGATAGATAGAATAAATAAAAACAAACACTCCCGAAAATGATTTTGTGAGTATTTTTTCTATTTCCAGCACACATTGTCACCATCCTGAGCATTTAAGTTTTTCTTTTTGCATTTTTGGTGTAAAGATTCACGTTTTTGGAGGAGGAGAATGTGTATGGTCATTCAATGTCACTTATTCAGCCTTGTTAGCTCTCTGACTGGCCACCTAACCCTAAAACAAATCAACAATCGTCAAGAATATTAATCGATCGACAGACATAAATACATTCCAAAGGGCATCGCTCCATACAAGCCAGAATGTTCGTTTGATTGGTGTATTCTGGGCGATTGCTGTAGTGGACAGAAATTCACAGAAAACCGTGAAGAAGGTTTTCCAGGAAAATTTCGGCTCGGTTTTTTGGTTTACAGAAAAAAACAAAACCGGAAAACCAAAAACCGCCAGTCTCTATTTCATTGTAGAACTGATGAGACAATTAATCAATCATTCAGATTTTTTACTGTGTGTTTTGATGACTACCAATCAGCACTAGTATGTCCATTTGAAGACAGCTGTTCTTATTACGGAATGGTAATTAATGGGGGTCAGCCAAACCCAGGCCTGAAAATAAGCTGTCTGACATTTGCAGAATGAGGTCCCCAGACGGTGAATTTGATCATGCTATCCCATACAGTGGGCCAATTTATCCTCTGGGTACCTCGTTCTGTTTAGGTTTGAGACCCTGATTCAGGTTGAGGTTCACAGAGGGTAAATTTAGTGATGCTACCCTTCTGTGCAGGGTAGCATCACTAAATTCACCCTCTGGGGACCTCATTTTGCAGATGTCAGTCTGCTTATTTTCTGGCTTGCCCAAACCTCAGAATTGTGGCATTGCAAGTAGAAATTTGCTGTTGTAAAATGGACTAACGATGGCAGTTTTGTGACTTTGCAAAATTTTAACCTGATTCTGTGGACTGTTGCAGCACCCTGACATTAATTTTTAGCTTAACTTTACAATGTCAAGTATGAGCTATTGGGATGGGTTGTTATTCGTCGTCTGTCCATACGACCATATGCCTGTTCATCCACAATTTCTTTAGCACATCCTACAGAACTTTTTTTCGAAGTTTGTTGAAAAACATGGCTGTTAGTGGCCATCTTAGATTTGGATATAAATTGTCCAACAATTCCTTTAGGTTCCACTCTACAGTTTTGCACTATTGCACAGGGATGAAATTCTAAACATAGGGCATATGTTGAAACTAAGGCCATGTAAATTAGAGATATATTTTTAGTATCCGATATATGCTTACATTAGGCTTTTTGTTGGACAAGAGATTTTGAAGTTTTGGTCCCAAAGTTGGAGTCTGATACATAGGGGTAAATTACCAGATAAATTATTGGAAGCAGTGGCTTCGAAAAATTGGCTATTTTTTAAAATGTATTTTTTACATGGGTTTGTTACCAGACATGTAACTAGAAAATGAAATGGAAACATCTAAAAAATTTTTTGCATTTTATAAACAGGGGATGCTATGCTCTAGGGGTGGGCAGGTGGGGTGGTCGGAAAATTCTGCTTTTGAGGCTACCGGGTGGCTGAAAATGACTAGCTTAGGCATTTTTTCATGTAATTTTGCAGGTTGAAGTCTTTCTTTGACAATAAATTATTTCATCCACATTCAGATTGTTTATTTCTACTTAGTCAGATAGTGTTATATGATTTTGTGAATTTGGGAAATGTGATACATGTTATGTGTTAGATAACTAAGTTGTGGAATATTTGCATTTGAAGAGAGTGTATGCAGGGCTGGGAGGAGTTACATTTTCCTTAGCAAGTTAACGTGTTAAATACATGTAATTCTGTGTTAATGACGTTAAAAGTTAAAAGAACAAAATTGTAATACAACAGACCAACTCCAGCCAGTTTTATTGATTTGAACTTGAATATGATTGAACTTATGTACAGTAGTTAATATAGTTCTCTTAGGTTATCGTAAAGTCTAACAATCAGCGACGTTTTCATGTAAGAATACTATCGCTGCAGCTGTATCCTTAGAAAAGACTTCCGCCGTTGCTTGAATACCAGTCCGTAAATGGAAAACAGGCGTTCCGGTGAAGCTGATGTTGCTGGTATCACCAAATATCAGTGGTCCAACTTCGCCACTGTTAGTAGGAGGGCTTCATGGTCTCTCCACCAAATCAACAGGTCATCCATAATGGTGCAAAATTTGACATCATTGGCATGCGCAATCCAGCTTGGGTAAACACAAGATAATGACTCAATGCTACATATACATGTAGATGTTTATTGATGTTGTTAGTTTCTGCATCGCTCATGTCGTCTTGCTCAGGTAACTAATAATGGGTGCGGCAGTGTTGACTGTTGAGGCTATCATATATGAAGTTACGCACGACAGGACTATGAAAGAGTCAACAATGCGACACAGTTTCAGTTAACAGTCAGATGGAAGAATAGATGACCTATACATATACCTTAGATGAGTCACGATGAGTGCAACATCATTCCTGATGCACCCAATGAAACTTCAAAGTTAAAATGTTAATAACTTAGTTAAACTTTTTTTAACTTTGTTAAAATAATTTGACACTTTAACCTTTTGAAATGTTAACTGCTCCCAGCCCTGAGTGTATGGCATGTCATTTTTGGAAATGCCTGGAAAACTGTGGCATGGAACCTTAGCACACCCTACAGGCCACGGCTCTCACCTGATAAGTCCCAAATGTCGTATGTGGCTTTGGGGCAATGTCTAGATGGGAGCTATCGAATGTTTCCAAATTTCATTGAAAAACATGGCTGCGAGTTGCCATCTTAGATTTGGCATATTAACTGTCAGTTAACAATTCAGTTAGCACACCCTACAGGGTTATCTCTCACCTGATCTTTTTATCCAATGTTGATGAAATCAGGAGGGGGATATTGAAATGGTGTCCATCCATCTGTCCATCCTTCCAACACAAACTTTGTCTGCCTAACTCCTCCTTTAGTTTTCAATGAATTTTTACAAAACTTGGTCTGAAGTATCAGTGTCAAGTGTAGATGTGCATATGGTTCAGAATTTTCGATGCGACAAATTTTGCATGGTTACAGCCCTTGGAAATAGCAAAATTTCTAGCAGAAAGTCTTATCCGCTTAGCTTCTCCTACATTTTTTATTTGATTTTTACGAAACCTGGTCTGAAGTATCAGTATCAAGTGTAGATGTGCATGTGGTCAAGAATTTTCGATGCGACAAAGTTCGCAGGGTTAGGGCCCTTGGAAATGGCAAAATTTCTATCTCAAAGGCTTGTCTGCTTAACTCGTTGTACATTTTTTATTGCATTTTTACGAAACTTTTTTTGAAGTATCAGTACCAAGTGTAGATATGAATACGATCTGGAATTTTTTATGCGACAAATTTTGAATCATTACAGCCCTTAGAAATAGCAAAATTTCTATCACAAAGGCTTGTCCACTCAACTCCTCCTACATATTTAGTTGGATTTTTACGAAATTCAGTCTGAAGTATCAGTACAAAGTGTAGATGTGCAAATGGTCAAGAATTATTGATGCGACAAATTTTTGCATAATTACGGTCCTTGGAAGTAGTAAAATTTTCATCACAAAGGCTTGTCTGCATTACTTCTCCAGCATTTTTTATTGGATTTGGTCAGGAATATTTGATGCAACAAATTTTGTCATAATGGTCCTTTGTAATAGCAAAATTTCTGTCAGAAATGCTTGTCTTCTCAATTCCTGCATTTTTCATTGGATTTTTAAGAGACTTGTACAGTTTGAGTGTGATGTGTACATGTGCATATGGAAAGGAAGTTTTGATTTGAATAATTTTTCCAGAGTTGTAGCCCTTGTCGACTTTGAAGTTACCAAAACTTGAAGGTTTTTGGAAGATATCTCAAGTTGCGATTTAAGAAATTAAATGATTTATCCCCCACTGATGAAGTCATGTGGGGGGGGGGGGGAGGATACTGAAATGGTTTTCCAAACTTTGTCCACTTAACAGCAGCAGTTTTCAGAAGATTTTTACGAAACGTGGTCTGAAGTATCAAGGGTGGATGTGCATGTGGTCAGAAATTTTCAGTGTGACAAGTTTTGCATGGTTACTGCCTTTGGAAATAGCAAAATATCTCTCACAAAGGCTTGTCCGCTTAACCCCTACATTTTTTATTGGATTTTTCTAAAGCTTGGTCTGAAGTATCACTATTATGTGTGGATGTGCATGTGGTTAGGAATTTTCAATACAATGCATTGTGGTTATGGCCCTTGGTACATGTAATAGCAAATTTTCCATCACAAAAATTAAATGCTTGTCCACTTAATTCCTGCATTTTTTATTGGATTTTTAGGTAACTTGATGTGCAGTATGAGTATGATGTTTACATGTGCTGTGGAGAGGAAGTTTTGATTCAAATAATTTAACCA
Organism: Pictodentalium vernedei; assembly: GCA_031216915.1. Lineage (NCBI taxonomy): Eukaryota > Metazoa > Mollusca > Scaphopoda > Dentaliida > Dentaliidae > Pictodentalium > Pictodentalium vernedei. The sequence goes on from CM062293.1 coordinate 402,657,347, forward strand.
GAGTTATATCCCTTGCTGACTTTGAATTTACCAAAATTGCAGGCTTCTGGAAGATGTCTTAAGTTGTAATTAAAGAAATTAAATGATATTTGATGAGTCACATTATTGGGTATGAATACATGTCCAGGTTGATAATGACATTATTCCTATCCTAACATAAAAGTCAGCGGGGGATATGGATGTCCTTAGACTGATTTGGTTCATATGTAGCTTTGGTTGGATGTCTACCTGGGAGCTATCAAATTTTTCTGAATTTTGTGGAAAAACATGGCAGCCAGCAGCCACCTTTTATTCGGATATAAATTTTGAACAATTCCACCCCTACAGGTTGTATCTCTCAACTGATCTTTTTTGAATTTCATATATGGCTTTGCCATGATGTCCAGATGGGAGTTATCAAATGTTTCTGAATTTTGTTGAAAAACGGGGGTTTCAGTGGCCATTTTGGATTTGGCATATAAATTGTCAATACTTCCTTTTTTAGACCCTACAGGCTGCACTCTTACTCGATCTTTTTCATATTTTATATGTAACTTTGGTATGATGTCTAGATGGAAGTTATCAAATTTTTCTGCATTCCGTTGAAAAAGATAGCTGCCACCAGCCAGCTTGGATTTGAGATAGATTTTCAACAATTCCACTAGTAAACTCAACAGGCCACATCCCTCACCTCAGATTTCATTTGTTGCTTTGGTGTGATGTCTTTTCTGTAGAAACTTGAGTGAGTGACATGGCATTACTGGATCTTTCTATTTAGTTCAGTCCCTTTTTGGACAAGTTTATATATTTTGATGTAAAACATTGGGAACAGAATGGCTGAGTAGGTAGAGATGCAGGCTGCATGCCAAGAGGTTCTCAGGTCAGATCCCACCTGCAGCAACCGCATTGTGTCCTTGGGCAAGATTCTTAATCCCAACTGCCCACTTGGTAGTGCTCAAATGATTTGTTGACGTCGATGGTTTTTTCACCTATAGTTGACTCTGGTTTTTGTCATTGACAAGTCTAAACACAGTAGGAGGACTCGCAAGCCATCAAAATCTTAGTAGAAAAATCAGTGAATTCACATCTGGGAAATAGGGTTACAAAATGCTTGGAGAAAAATGTGTTGCCGATCGCTGGCTTCATATAGTGGATGTGACAATGTAACAACGAACTGGAAACTCGATAAACTTCAAAGAACTTTATAGACAGTTTGTCTGCAGCACATGTTGTGTCACGCTCCCTGACTCCCATGCAGTCATGGTTTGACTTTTCCAGTGCTGATGCGCCAACATCAAAATATAAATCGTTGAATGTTTCTTGTAATACAACTGGCTCTCGATGTTCATTTTTTAGCTCAACTTTGGCGAAGCCAAATTTGAGCTGATGCCATGGCCAGTCGTCTGTCTCTGTCCGTCAACAATTCAATACGGCTCAGGCCAGAGGCCATATTTATGAACCGATCTTTACGAAACTTCTTGGGTACCTTTGTTGTGACCGTGGGATGAGAACGAGTGTTTTTAGGTCCGATCCAAAATTCAAGTTGGCCGCTGTACAGACTTAGGTGAAATCAGATTTTTGCACAGAACTTCCATATGAAAGCGCTGATTTGAATAATTTTTTGTAGGAATGTTTAGTACCATGGGATACATCACATATAATATGGGGTTTTTTCTCGTACGTAAATTATGCAAATTAGACTAACTTTGATGTATTTAGTGTTACTTTCAGCACTGTAAGTGCAAATGCCAATACAGCTCGGGCTAGAGGCCGTATTTGTAAACCAATCTTTATGAAACTTCTTGGGTACCTTTGGTATCACTGTGGGATGAGAACGAGTGTTTTTGGATGCGGTCCGAAATTCAAGATGGCCGATGGCAGCCATTTTGTACAAAATTAGGTGCAATCCGATTTTTGCACAGAACTTCCATATGAAAGCGCTGATTTGAAAATTTTTTTGTGTGAATGTTTAGTACCATGGGATACATCACATATAATACGGGTTTTTTTCTCGTGCAGAAATTATGCAAATTAGATGAACTTTGATTTTTTCAGTGCTACTTACACACAGTAAGTACACATGTCAATACGGCTCGGGCTAGAGGCTGTATTTATCAACCGATCTTCATGAAACCTCTTGGGTACCTCTGTTATCACCTTTGGACGAGAACAAGTGTTTCTGAGTGCGGTCCAAAATTCAAGATGGCTGCCAGTGGCCATTTTGTACCGAAATTAGGTCCACTGAGTTTTTTGTCACAACTTCTATACATCTCGTATTTATCTTCACGAAACTTCTTGGGTACCTTTGTTTTCACCTTGGGACAGGAATGAGTGTGTTTTGGGGTGCTTTGTTATCTCTGTGCTATGAGAACAAATATTTTGGGGTTCAGTCAGACCCATTCTGGGACTCAAAGATTTCTTTTCTAGTTTAGCATCTGACTGTCACCCACCTTTACAATACTTTACCTATACATTTGTTACAGGCTACAGTCAGTATTTATGTACAGACCGTTACAATAATGTACTTTATATGTACCTTTGTTAGCAGGTCATTACCTAGATGTTTGTCATTGCTGTGTCACATACTATACACGTACATGTCTTGACAAGTTGAGCTACAGTGTCATTGACACTTTCATTCCCTCTTTTGTTTATTTGGTAACCCAGATGAACCGGAACCGACATTTACAGACTACTTTTTCTGTGGACCGAACAGCTCTGCACAAAAATAGGGAGGTTTATGTGTTTGACACGTTTGTTTTACCATGACGCATAGCTCATGGTTCGTCCTTGTAATGAAGCAGGGGTTAGCCTGTTAGGAACTAAAAAAAAAGAGTCTTTTTCTTGTGTAATGCAGTGTTGTTGCCCGGTTACAAGCACAGATTCCGAAGTTAGTCTGGCTTGCCGATTATTCGACGTCAACTCGACTTTGGAGTGTTGACTAGTCAACTCTGAAATTCCAAAGTTGTTTGAGTACTACCACTTGGGGCACAGTGGTGCTGTGTTATAAGTCGTACTGCACATCAATGGTGCACATGTCTTCAACCAATGCTAACCCTGCTTGTGTGGAGTTGGTACATTGGGAAGTCTGACAGTTTCTTGGTGGTTTTCTCCGGGTACTCTAGCTTCCTCCACCCAGTGATGGGGGCGTACATAGTTGGTAGGGTGGGGAAAATCACTCGGATATTAAGCACACTCTCATAAATTGTAACAAGGCAAAGACAAGAACAAATTTTGGCAACCAAGAAAGATTCAGTACTCTGCCAGTTTATAAAGAAATACATGTATCAAAAACATTTATATACAGTTATTATGCCCACAACCTCTGAAGGAAGATTTGGGGGTATCTAGTGAAGCCGTCCATCCATCTGTCCATCTGTCCATCTGTCTGTACAAATGTTTTGCATTGGTTGGATTTGGATCTCCTTTGGTATGCTGAGAGACCTGTATGGGGAAAAAGATATACACAAGGAACAAGTTCTATCGAATAATTTTTCACTGAGTTATGACTCTTTTCCCCTTCTACCCATCTGTTGGTACAAAGTTTTTGCATTGTAACTTCAAAGTCATCGGTTGGATTTGGATCCTTGATGTGATAATAGACCTCCATAGGTGAACAGATATGCACAAGAAATGGGTTCCATCCAATAATTTTTCCCATAGTTATAGCCCTTTTTCCCTTCTGTCCATCTGTCAATACAAATGTTTTGCATTGTAACTTCAAAGTCATTGGCCGGATTTGGATCTCCTGTGGTGTACGGATAGACCTGCATGAGAGAATGCATATCCACAAGGAAGGGTTTCCATCCAGTAATGTTTCTCAGAGTTACTTGTATTTCTCTTTTTCCCTTTCGACTTCAGGCTACTTCAAACAAGCCTGCAGGTGGGGGCAGTGGTACAAGCTTTACATTACCCTTGTTATATTTTGCACCTTTTTTGAAAAATAAATACTGTCCACATTTTTCAACACCTGTACTGTCGAGGAGAGGATGTTTCTTAGCAGTTGCTATATTTTTATACTGTACCAATGACCCAGACTTAGCTGGTGCTAATCTCCTTAATTCAGGGCCAAACACAAATTTTGCCCCCCCAATCCCCAAAATTTGCATCAAAAACCGAAAAATACATGTCCTATATGGCCCTCCATACATCGACTCCTCTGCGCATGCGCAGTGTCGAGGAAGTCCCGAAATTGGCGCCAATTATCATTCTTAGTTTGGCCCTCAAAACAGTCACACTTCTCTGTTATTTGTGCTTCCAAATCTCAATTTTCATGATGCCAGACACATATTCATGAGTGAAATGGTGGAAATAAAGAGGATACATTAGGAGGAGAGGAAAATATTTAGTGCAAGAAAATGTTCAGGGCTGTAACTTATAATTATTTTATGAAATTATTTCTAGTTGCCTTTTTTCAAGGCATGGCCCTGATGTTATCATTCTTGCTATGAAGTACCATTGTTTGATCAGTGTTTCCTCTCTACCTTCCTTATTCCCCCCTAGCTTTTCACCCATGTTTTGGCTTAATTTTTGTAATGTTTATTACTAAAAATTTCTTGGGAGTTTTGGCTTGGTAACAGATTTATTTCTGTTTTTTTCCCCATGTTTACGTCCTCACCCTAGGGGTGTTTAGGCGTTTTGGTCTGCATCTACCATCTGATGTTCTACAGTTTCTTCTCTGGAAGCCTCTGTTTTGCATCAGATAGTGTTTTAATTGGTGACTGATTTCGGGCCATGTTTGTTTTAGTGCCTGGAGTCATGTTTCCGGTTTGTTGACACTTTTGCTTAGGTTGACAACAGTTACTGCTGATAGTGATTTTTTGTCTTCTGCATCTCTCATTCATAGTAAGATACATTATTATTGTCCGTAAGTGTCTCATTAATTTTTTCAAAATGAATTTAAATTTTTGTCCACACTTAGGCTTTTTTGGGATCCATTGGGCTCAGGGTTCCCTTTGGGAACTTGGGCTCTTCTGAAAAAATTTTTTTTTTTAAAAAAAATTTTTTCTTTCAAATCATTATTTATTAATGAATATAATGGATTGTTGTATTATGTATCTTTATTTTCAAGGATTAGTGCGAGTACTTTGATTGTTTACATTTCACTATGAATGATTATTGTTCAAATTGTAATAGGAGGAAGTCTTCCTATGATTCTCATGATCTCTGTATTAATTGTTCTCTCTGTACTCGCACTGATCTTTGTTCTGTGTGTTTCAAATGGGATGAAAAACGTTGGAAACGTGTGTCACGGTATGTTGTTCCTGGAGAAAGGTCCATTCCGGTTCTTTCTCCTCAGAGTCACTCTAGTGTTTCACTCTCTTTTTCAGAGGAACAAGAACAGGGTGATGTTTCCGTGATGTCATCCAGAAGTGTGCCTCCGTCGTCACATACAAGCGAAGAGCTAGCGGCAAAAGTGCTCATGGAGATTCGTCAGTTCCCTGAAAGGAGCCCGAAGGGGTTGACGTCCGCTAGCTCGACCGGGGTTGCGTCCATTCACCGAATGGGGCAGCACTCGGGTTCATCCGTTGCGGTCCAGCACAGAGAGTCGGGTGTTGCGAGCACTATAAAACATCCACGTGCACACCCAGTGACGACGGAAAGGAGGATGGATCGGAGGAAGCCTGACAGTCCGGTGTTTAGCTTGTCCAGTTCGACACGGGCTGCAAGCGAGAGAGGTCCCTCTCTCATACAACAGCATCTGGGACCAGATGTTGTAGTCCGTAATGTTACGCAGTCGGAGCATACGTCCACCGCTCGGAGGGCTCCGGTATATAGGCAGTCCGCCGAGGCTACCTATAAGGCTTCCATATCCTCTCAGCAGCACACTCGACCGCACCTTGGCTACGTGACCAGTGAATTACAGTCAGCTTCGCCGACCAGGGATTCCTCGGCGACCAGGTCACGCCATCCGGTAGCCAGGGACTCGAGGCCTTCTTCGTCCGGACGTTCACATAAAAGATGTATGCAAGATGCAACGTCCAGGGAGCTTCCGGCGGCTAAAACCAGTAAGACCGCCGCTCCCCAGGCCTCTGTAACGGATGTGCTATCACAGATAGCAAAGTTAATCGCAGCATCCCAGCAACCGTCAGAGCCTCTGTCGGAACATGAAATGTCAGAAGATGCTGGGTCGGTAGGTTCCGCCGCTGGATCCGGTGCGGACGACCGAGATTTACATGATTTACATGAGGTCCGGCAGGATGGCGAAAGGGATTCTGATGAATTGGATATTTCCCTTTCGGAACAACATAAAATAGCCGTAGAATTCATCCGGTGTTATCTTCCAGAAGTTGTTCCGCCAGACCAAAATGCTGCGCAGCCGGATAGGAGGGTAATAGCGCCACTGGACACCGAGTTTTTTAATCGGTTTAGGGACATTGTCCCGGAATTTCCATCACAATCCAAGAATGTCTCTCGGATTTTTGAGTTATTGAATGACGCTATTGATAAACTTGCCAACAAGACGGGCAGGTCAGCCTTCCTACCGGCTTCTGCTCTACAGCTGCCGTTTATTAATCAAAGGAACAAGTTTGATACGGCAGGTCAGGGCATCCAGAGAGTTCCTCTGCGTTTAGACGACCAGGCTGAAGACCTTGATATATCCATGCCGTCGTCTATGTCACTTCCGTCGTCTACGATGGAAACGACGATATCGTCTAACAGAGCTAGTTTAGACGCTCTTTCCTACGCAGATCACCTTACTAGAGCGTTGTCTTTACGCTTTGAAGGACCTGAATTTCAAGACGTACAAACGTCTTTAAGAGTTCTGTCCAGGGCCATAGCGTTTTCCACTTATAACTCCGCCCTTTCAGTGGCAAATCTGGAGTTAGCTCGACGTGACGCGGCCTTGGCTACTTCCACACGCGTGGACAGTAAGGTGAAAAACTCTCTTAGAGTCGCTCCGGTCTCTGGAGAGTTTCTCTTCAGTGGCAAGCTTTCTGATATATATGATAAATTAACAAAGAAAGCTTCGGACTCTCTGCTTTTTAAGTCTGCTTCCAAGAAATCGGAACCAGCAGACAGGAGTAGGCCAGGCACTTCCGGGACGAGTTCGTCCAGGGGAAGTTCCTATAGAGGTTCCTATGCATCCTCTAGGTCTTACTCTAGAGACTGGCAGAGTAGCGACTCGACTAGGGGCCGTTATGCTGGCCGAAATAACCGGTCAGACGCCCCTAGGCCGACGGGGCGAGGTGCGGGTCGCGGAGGACGTGGTTTCTCCTACCGCAAGCCTCGCGGATCCAGGAAGTGATGGTCTAGACCTCTGTCGCATTCCGGTGGGCGGAAGACTGTCGAGTTTCTCAAGCAATTGGGAATCAATTACGGAGGACCCTTGGGTGCTAGGGGTTATTTCAGAAGGACTAAAACTGTCCTTCAAAGGCAAGCCTCCATTAACTCGAAGTCCAAGATGGACTCAGCTTCCGTCAAATTGTCAGAAAAGAACCGCACTTCTATCAGAAGTCCAGTCTCTTTTAACGAAGAACGCGATAGAGGTCGTAGAAAACCAGGAATCTCCAGGTTTCTACAGCCATCTTTTTCTGGTTCCAAAGCCAGACGGCTCGTTCCGTCCAGTGATCGACTTAACCTGGATAAACAAGCTGATCGTGGCTCCAAAGTTTTATATGGAGACCATTCGATCGGTCAGAGCGAGCATTCGAGTAAACGACTATGCTGCGAGCATAGACCTCAAGGATGCATACTTTCACGTCATGGTACATCCGGCGTTCAGAAAGTATCTTCGCTTCGCTGTCCTAGGTGTTGTTTATCAGTTCCGAGCGATGTGCTTTGGTCTGAATCTAGCGCCCTGGGCATTCACTCGAGTAATGAACTCAGTAATGACTCATTTCCGAGCTCATTCGTCGGCGGTAACGTCGGCTTACCTGGACGATATTCTTCAGAGATACGGCAACGAGTTAACGCTTCAGAACGACATGCACAATCTGCTTCTATTGCTCCGACGTCTCGGTTTCATAGTAAACGAAGAGAAGTCGGATCTGGTGCCGTCCAAGTCATTTACCCACCTGGGAATGAGCTTCAAGACGCACAACAATCTCGTTCGTCTGCCGTTAACCAGAGCGAAATTAGTCAGTTGTTATGCTCGCTATTGTCTTCACTCAGACAAAGTGTCAGCGAGGGAATTCATGAGACTAATAGGTCTGTGCGGAGCTGCCTCGGATCTCATTCCGATGGGGCGGCTACGCACCCGTCCTCTCCAGGTCTATCTGACTCAGAATTGGAGAGTGAAGATTCATTCGCTCGAAACGGACATACTCTTGTCAAGCCAAGTGAAACAAGAGATTCAGACTTGGGCAGACATACAGTGGTTAACTCAGGGAGTTCCACTGCAGTTGCCAGATCCGAGTTTTACGATTATGACGGATGCCAGTCAAACAGGCTGGGGCGCGACACTGAGCCCATCGGATTTGAAGTGCCAGGGTCTTTGGGATCCGCAGTTTCTAAGCAAGCACATCAACATCAAAGAGATGATGTCGATTTGGCTTGCTCTACGTCATTGGATAGACGTTATTCAGAATGCACACGTGCAAATTATGTCCGACAATACGACAGTAGTTGCGTATATTCGGAACCAAGGTGGCACTCATTCCATTCCGTTGCTCAATCTAACGGAAAGAATTCTTCTGTTTGTATTAGAACATCAGATTCTTCTCTCCATCCGTCATATTCCGGGTCGTCTGAACGTCTTAGCAGACTCCCTTTCACGGAGGGGTCGCCTGTTGCCGTCAGAATGGACTCTCAACAAGCAAGTATTCAATCAGATTTGCTACCAATGGGAACGGCCAATGATAGATTTATTTGCGACACATCTCAACAACCAGTTGCAGACGTATGTGTCACCTTGTCCGGATCCTCGAGCGTTTGCAGTAGACGCTCTCTCGATCTCTTGGGACGGAATGATAGGATATGCATATCCTCCAGTGCCGTTGATTCAGCAGATATTGCTCAAGATAAAACAATCGCAATGCAAGATTCTGTTGGTAGCATCTCTGTCTCCACAGAGACCGTGGATAAATCTACTCAGGTGTCTGTTGTGGGACATGCCGAGGAAGCTTCCTCAACGGGAAGATCTTCTTTCGCAAGGGAAATCGCGCATCCTCCATCACAATCCGCAAGGTCTAAACCTTCACGTATTTCCATTGTGCGGTCCTTCTTGCACGGAAAACATTTTACAGGACGAGCAGTGGACGCGATTTCTAACTGCAGGAGGACCTCCTCTTCGCTAAACTATGCTGCTAAGTGGAGGGTCTTTTGTCAGTGGTGTGAGGATCATTCAGTAGATATTTATGATCCCTCCATTCCAGACATAGCAAACTTTCTAGTATACTTGTTTGATGAGATTAATCTGCAGCCTATCACCATTAAGGGTTATAGGTCTATGCTATCTGATACCTATGCACATCATGATAGCTTGAGGATTGGAACTAATGTCTCTTTATCTAAGTTAGTTAGAAATTTTTCGATAAATAGACCTAGAACCCTTAGATTAATTCCGAAGTGGAATTTGGCCTGGGTTCTTCTTAAGCTAAAAGAAGCGCCTTTTGAGCCTCTTGACACAGTTGACTTCAAATTCTTAACATATAAGACAGCTTTTCTCTTACCTTTCTCTTCTGCTAGAAGAGTTAGTGAGCTTCATGCACTATCTGTGGAGGATTCTCACTACCGTAGTGTCGGTAATACTATTACCTTTACTACTAATGTTGGATTTTTGGCTAAGAATCAGGCTCCTAATAAGTATCCTGAACCTATTATTATTAAGGCCCTTCCATCATCTGATGGGCGTAGGCCTCTACTGTGTCCTGTTAGAGCAATACGTATTTACAGACGTAGATCTGAGTTCATCAGAAAGGGACGTAAGCGTTTCTTTCTGTCTTTGATGCCTAATAGAAAGGATATTATGGTTCATTCTATTGCTAGATGGATTCAATTAACTATTCGAACTGCTTATGAAAAATTATCTTCCTCTCAGCAGTCGGCACTCAAGATCTCAGCTCATGAAGTAAGAGCTCTTTCTACTTCTTGGGCCTATGCTAATTGTATTGCTATTACTGATCTAATGAAGGCTGCATATTGGTCTCAACCTTCCACATTCACTAATTTTTATCTCAGAAATATTGAGTCCATTTCTGGAGACCTCCATTGTTTAGGTCCGTTATCAGTTGCTCAGAATATCGTCCACTAAACAGTTGCAACTATAGTTATGTAGGCTTTCTGTTCCGGCAGTGACTCTGTCCTGCTGCCCTCTTCGCTCTGGGGTATTTGACCCAGGGCAAGGGGAAGGGGGGGGGGGGGGGCGGGTGTTCCCTTAGGTCACCTGCTTTATAGTGAAAAGCAAGGGAATACCTCCCCCAGAGTCAGTAATTCTGAGTCGGTACCGGGATGGTTTTAAAGTGTAAGATAATGTTTAATCATCCATGTAATATTTTTAAAGTGTAGCTCGGTGTGAAGCATTTGTATATGTCATGTGTCAAACGAGCGTTAATATACAATCCTCGGACACTTTTAATGAATATAAAGAGTCTCATTTCTCTGGACTTCCTTTATTTATTGGCTTACCTTTAAAAATATTAGTATAAAGGGTTATACTGGATGTTAATAGAGATCATTGATTATTATGCTCAATTACTGATCGGTGTTGTGTCTTTCTTCTTTATTATAAATAGGAAAGATACATGTAAAGCCTATCTCTTCTTTTCTCCTGGAGAGGATATTCTTTTATACATAATTGAGCTTATTGGATTTTCCTTTATGTCCTAGGCCCTCCAGCCTATTTACTATTCAGCTAAGTCTGGGTCATTGGTACAGTATAAAAATGTTAAAAAATTTATAGTAATTTATATATTTTTTATACTTACCAATGACCCAGACGGGGATGGCCCTCCCAGGAGTTGGGAACTCATACCTCCCCGCTGAGTACATAACGCCTACCAGGCACTGGTTGTAAGAATGATAATTGGCGCCAATTTCGGGACTTCCTCGACACTGCGCATGCGCAGAGGAGTCGATGTATGGAGGGCCATATAGGACATGTATTTTTCGGTTTTTGATGCAAATTTTGGGGATTGGGGGGGCAAAATTTGTGTTTGGCCCTGAATTAAGGAGATTAGCACCAGCTAAGTCTGGGTCATTGGTAAGTATAAAAAATATATAAATTACTATAAATTTTTTAACTTTTCCAACACTGACATGACTGTCAAAGACAACAGTATATTGTTTCAGTGTTTGGAAATTGTTTTTTATTCATGGAGTCTTTTGATCAGCTGTGGAGTAATGGCCGGTTCATGAATTGCGGTGTTGACATTTTGTCATCACAATCAGTTTATTTGGCTACAAGCTTCTAATCCAACTAATCTTTAATCACTGACAAAACAATACGTGGACAATAATAAAATGGCCGCAAAACACACACATCAGCGGATTGTTGTGACAGTCGGAAAGGTCAATGTTGTGCATGTAATTTACTTATGTAAACAATCGATGATAAAAATAGTCGGTGGCCATTTTGTGCTGGGAGTTCTGGGATTTGTTATCATTCGTGAAGCAAAATCTACGTTCTATTTGATTTTAATTCCATACAAGACTTTCCGGAAATGGATGTCGCAACTTCAAATCTTTGCAACCGAGTGAAAAACTATGTTACCGGCTGTTCGAAAAAACACCTATTGTATATGTATTTTTAGTCATAGATGTAACATGTTCATCCCCCAATGAGGGAAAACGGCGATGAACAGGTGCAGGTTTGGTATCAGAAAGTAGGGCGACTTTGTTTTCGCTCCCGGCAGTAAACAAGGTGAAGTGAGGACGCTTCAGGCGAGTTTTTCGCTCAAGTCGTCCAGTGGGCAGGTCTCTGGCAGTGATGCTTCCCTGCACAGCTGTGTAGCATTACTAAATTCAGCCTCTTTAAACATCAATCTTAAGGTCGCAGGCCTAAACAGAAAGTGGTTCCGAGAGGATAAATTGGGACTCCAGCCCACTGTATTGGATAGCATCTACCAATACACCCTCTGGGGGAACTCATTCTACAAATGATGGATTGCTTACTTCTAGGCTTGACCAAAACCTTTTTTTGGCCTTATCTATGTATTTATTATTTATTGTACAACAGATCTGTAGAACAAAGCTCTTTAAATTAAAGAGCTTTGTTCTACAGATCTGTTGTACAAGCTTAAATTAATCCAGTTCTGGATGAAATCTAGTTTACATTGTACTCACCTTTGCATAATATATTCTAAGGCTATTTCTTTTTATGACAGATGCTCAATAATACCAAAGAGTGGGAGGAAGGATGGGCAGTCGAAGAACCCTATGAGAGAAGATGAAAAACATTACCATTTTATCCCTCCAGTATCAGCCACAAATGTTCAATGGTCTAAGGATGATGAAAAGGAGAGAGAGACTCTTGAAGCCAGGGAGAAAGAGATGAAGTTGAGTGATAAGAAGATCTCTTCTGCAAATGTGTTTTTTTCTAACTTCACTTACAGAAGGTTAGTTTCACAAAACATTGTGATATGTTTCTATGAAAGTATGTTTTTTGAAAGGAGCAGTGTTCATGCTTGCCTGAATCTGTCTGATGTCACATTCTATTTCAGTACCAAACCAAATTTTGGGGTGCAAAATTCTAATGGGAGGAGAGAGAGGGGTGTACTTCTCTGTCTGATCCAAGTAAATTGATCGAGTTTTGAAAAATAAACTGGCAATTATTTTAAAGAGTGAACCAGGCCTGAAACTAAGCCATCTGACATTTGCAAAATGAGGTCCCCAGAAGGTTAATTTGATCATGCTAGCCCATACAGTGGTCCAATTTATCCTCTGGGTACCTCGTTCTGTTTGGGTTTAAGACCCTGATTTAGCTTGAGGTTCACAGAGGGTAAATTTAGTGATGCTACCCTGCCCTGCAGGGTAGCATCACTAAATTCACCCTCTGGGGACCTCATTTTGCAGATGTCAGTCTGCTTATTTTCTGACTTGGAGTGAACGGACAATTGGTCATGGAAAAATCCAAAAGAACTAAAAACTCATTAGTAAAATGAAATTAGGAAATCATTAGTAGGAGGAAAGATGGTCACCTGTGGTATATCTTTCTGCCACTCATATCAATTACTTGTCAAGCTAATTGCTGTCGGTATCTATACCGGTGTTGCACTTAGATAATATCAGATTAACTAATTACTGTTAATCAACTGGACTCGCAGCGGTATGAAATATTTATCTAATTAAATGTAACCTTTTGTAAAGTATATAACTTACAATGTTTTATTGAAGAAATAACACAGAATTAACATTGAAAGTTTGTCCAAACACGATTTATTGGCAAAAGAAGTAATAATTTTTTTTTTGGCTTCGTCATTGGTCACACTCTTCACTGCCTCATTGTCTTTCTTTCACAAGTGAAAAAACTTTTTAAGGCCAAACAAAATTAAATAATTGATTCTCATGTAATTTTTTTTAAAACGGATGAAGGAGGGAGATTTTTTTTCATATTTTTTATTTCGATCATGGAATAGTCATCGATGCCCAAAATCCAGTTGTGAGAGTCTAAAATAAAATACTAGTGCTTCCATGTTGATTTAAGTGATAGTTCTTTTTGTAAATGATCATTTGGGCTGGGTGGTTTTGAAATTTGCATTTCGGTTCAGTTTCGGTTTTGTACAAAAACTTGGTTTTCGGTTTTTCGAAATATATTGTAGAAATCCACTTTTTAAATGGTAATGTCCACATAAAATGTGTCTGTATTTGTCATCCAAGTTAAGAGGCTTGTACAGCGTGTTGAATCACCCGCGTTACACAGTGTTCACCACTCTTCTCGACTAATTGACATATTGTGGTAGGCTATTGTAGTGGGCTACAGTGGTGGAGCCATTGGGTATCTAGGGAGACCAGCTCCCCTCCCCCCCCCCCCCAATCCCACTGGCTCCTCCCATCCCCAAATTTGAAAAGATTCTTTTTGATTTCCGCCCCTCAGTACAAGTACAGTACCCTCAGTCCTGAGATCACCCCCCCCTCCCCCACCAAACTCTTCACCGGCATGGTCCCCCAGGATTTCAAACCATGGCTGCACCACTGGTGGGATCTGCCTTGTTCTGTCAGTGAGATTTAGGACCTTGTCAACATGTAAAAATTTACAAGAAAAGCTACATTTTAGTAGAAATCAGCATTTCTTTATTTTTTAAGGAGTCGCTAAGCTCTCACCCTGGTTTTGGTGAATAATATGCATTTGTTGTGCTTATTTCGGTGACTATCACATCGCTTCAAAATGTACTTAATGGTTCCTGCTTCAAATAACATTGGAATGAAAGGAACCCAAATCATATTTCTTGGGATTTTGATAACTATTATTGAAGTAAGTCATCATGTACGGATAACTTTTATTGGTAACTCACTCATTCCAATCTTTTCATAATATCTCTCCTAATTTTGACTGTAGAGGTTTGTTTTTGACTTTGATTTTGCCCAAACATAGAAATTGGGTGAAGTGAGTGGTGCCAAGGTGAAAATATTGCCAATTTCTCTTTGCCCTCTTGGCTGATCCCTGCATTGATTTCATCTTGGTCAAAACAGGGGATTGTTGTTTATGAAGGGAGACAGCTTCATAATGGGATTTGAAAGTCTGCAATATTGCATCTTGGGATTTGTTGTGTACACAAAATACACATGGGAAAACACATGTTGATTATAACAACTGTGTATTGGGAATGCAGCATTAACTTGACAGTTTATATTTGATAGACCTGCAGTACTGCACAATTCCTAAAAGTAAGTTCAAATAGTATGCAAACAATTCCTAATAAGTTTAAAAAAACTTTTCATAAGTTACCTGCCATCCATTTAAAAGGATATGTTCTATTTTAATTTAACCATTTTATTGGTGACAAAAAACTGAACTGCCAATGCACAGCATTATCTCTGAGCATATGACATCAAAGAATGTGCCAGAAGTCAGTTAATTACCATAATTTACCCATCATTTTTCACATGTGAACTTTGAGGTTTTAAAACTCAATAAATTTTATGTTTACCTCCTATCTAATTTACTACGCACCGCATGCAGATCATTTGGGGTCAAAGATAATTTATATTACTTTTACACCATATATTGTCAGGTAACTTGCAATGCCTATTTGGTCGAATATGAGTGAGCCTGGGGCTGTACCCAGTTCATTAAATTTACTTTACAATTCTTGAATTGCATATGTGGATTCTTATGTTAGACTTTATAATTTTTCCTATTCCTTCTGGTGGTAGTTCTGTAGATATTGTTTAAGATATAACAAATTTGCTACCAGGATTGGGGGGCGGGGGGGGGTTGTTGTTGTTAGTCCTCTCAAAGTAAGCATAAGCGGCACAGCGTTTACCTTTGCCTGACATTTTATCCTTTGGCGTGCACAAAGTAAGTGATAGAGAGGTCATAAACTTACCAATTCTGGGAAATTTGTTGAAACCGAAAGACTCTGTTTTTTGTTAAGGTGGCGGTTTGGTTTCGGTTTTGAAAAAAAATGAACCAAACCAATAAACTGCCCAGCCCTAGTGATCATGCAACACAAAATCAATACAGAACAACTGAAATGGAGTTTAACTGGTTGAGTTGCTAGAAGCCACAATCGGGCCTTTAAAAAAAATGATACCAAAGCAAAAACCAACATTTTCTTTGCCCATGTTTTGTATTCAGTCAAACATAAATAACAGTTTATTTAAACAAATTTGTTCTATTACAAATTATTGGAGAGTGGCTGTTGGCACTCACCAATAATTTGTAATAAAACAATTTTTGGCAATTATTGTTGAACAAATTCAGACCACCAAAAATAATCTAGCCCTGAAGCAGTTAAATGAATATTTATTTTGAACACAGATATGAGAATTATCTCATTTTACGAAGAGAAGAACAAAACTGTATCAATGTATAAGACATATTACATCGCAAATTGTGATGCAATACCACTGAAATCTCCTCCTATGATAATTTTATACTTTTTGAATTCTGCCTCCGATATAAATATGACAAACGGGGGCCGAAAAGATGAACGTGCTGCCGCCTGAGAATCGAAAGATTAATTTTGTTTAGCCTAATGCCGAAATTTTAGCCAACTAAGATTTTTTTAGTGCCACATCAAAATTTTTTAGGGCAGTTTGCTAAATTGGTACCCGGCTGCAGGAACACATTGATAGAGTAAGGTTAAATAAGGGAATGTGTTATAACTTGTCTGGTTATGACTCTTCAATAAATACAAAATTCAGCTTTCATTATTCAAAAATTCCCGTATGTTTCATGTTTGAAAATGCTCGAAAGCAGAATATGACAATTAAGTAGTCATGTTCCTGAACAAATTTTGAGTATTATTATAAAGAATTATTTTTAGTAATCAAAAATAATTCTTTAAAATGGTAATAATTAAAAATTTCAAAACTGTTTTATTTATTATTATTGCCAGATTAGCAGGCATTCTCAATTATATCAATGGAGATTGAGCAAGGCAGAAAAACTCTTTAATTCATAGCGCCATGCAATCTGAAGTGGGTGGCGACTGGTGAGCCATTAACGAAAACAAAATTGTCCTGGTAATAATAGAAATAACATGATTTCGTCGACATTCTGGTTTATTAACAGCCCTTGAGGAATGAATGACAGCTCTCTGGCTTATCTACTTCCTCGACTTCACCTTGGCTGTTGTTCATTCCTCGAGAATCATTAATAAACCGTAACACTCTCCGAACTCATTTTATTGTTATATTTAGTGATGAACCAATAATCGGAATCGGCAATCGGAACCAGCCGGTTATGGGGCATCGCCTGATTATGACAACCGGCAGTTAAAAAATGACAGTTTCTGGTTATTCTATATTTAACACTGACTATTAAAAATCCCTTTGATATCTGGTCATTTCAATAAAGTTTCCCCATTAAAAACGCGTGTAGTGCATAGCAAAAAATTTAGGGATTTGCAGAGCAGAGATATTACAGAATTTACCAACTGCAATCAGTACGAGATTGCCACCATTTCCCAAAGATTGTAGAGTTTATGTAAACATTAGAGAAACACATCAGGGGAGGTAACGGTGAAAAAAGAGCATTGAATATACATACTGACATAAGTGTAAACCATGCGCCATACGACTTCACAACACATATTATCATCAAAATTATCATTCAATTAAGATACAAAGTATGTGTGCGCAGTATATTCCTGGTTAATACAGCCAAGTGTATTATATCCTTACACAAAACCGTATTAACACTATTTACTGGAATAAAACACAATCTTCACGAGAACAATATCGTTTGATTGTATCGTAAATAACGATCTTTTCTCCACACCTCAACCAAAATGCAAATATTAATTTGGCTAATATTTCCCAGCACTAAATATGCATACTCTGAGAACTTATGTGGTATTAAGCTTTTGTAATGGATGATTTATCAATGAAATTCTGTAGTATAACAGGCACCAGCAGATTTTCTTCTGTTTACTATTTCAACCATCGGAATCAGAATTGGTATAATCAGCATAATCGACAGAGAAATTACCGGTATCGGTTGATAGCAAGTTTTGATAATCGGTTCATCACTAGAACTTATATTAACTCTTAACCTGCTGAGTAATTTTAAAATATTTTTCAAAAAATCTAGTCATGGCTGCTGTTAAGCAGCCATGACTAGATTTGATGAAAAATTCATGAACATATGATACAAGAAATCATTAGTTAAAAAGTCTACAAAACCTACAGTGGAAAATTTGTTTAAATATCCTCAAATGTGACTTATTTTAATAGCTAGGGATTTCCTGTTCTGGGCAGGAATATCTGCCAGCAGCATGCAAGGAGTTAATTTAAAGAAGTATTTTGAGTTAGGTTTAGAGAACATGGTGGCTTAGTGGTTATGGAATTGGACTTAAACCGAAAGGTCCTCGGTTTGATCCCTGCCAGGGTACAGTTAAAATTAGAAGTCCTGTCACGAACCGTGCGTTTATCTAGGCTTAATTGCTTGTAGGAATTGCAAAGATAGACATGCTATTTGTGTGCATTTCATGGCAGGACTTCTAGTTTTAACTGTAACTGCATTGTGCCCTTCGTTTCACCTCCTGTCAGTCTTCATTCTGATTTCCCATGTGGGGTCATGGTGGTGCTGTGTACTAAGGTGTACTGCATGTCAGTGGAGCACTTGTCTCTTTAACCATTGCTAACACTGTCTATGCATAGTTAGAGTCAGACATCTACTCACCGCCGCTTGGTGTTTCTCTCCAGACTTCCTCTACCCATAAAACTGTCTGACAGAAGGTGAAACTGCAGTCAAAAGTGTTGTTAAACCCACAAAGAAGTAAAGAGTTATGTTTAAAGTTTGTACCAATGGTCATCAACCTGGGAACACTGTTGGAAATTGCACTCCCCCTAGCAAACTTTAACCCTTTACCAAACGAATCGGCCATATCAACCCGCGTAAAATGCAAATTCAGTAGCTGAAAAAAAAATTATTTTTCAAAATATTTCAACAAAACCATATCATGTGACCCTTATTTGGAACGAGCTCGTGCCAATGAGGGATCACATGATATGGTTTTGTTGAAATGTTTTGAAAAATTTAAAAAAATATTTAAAATAATAAATTTTGATATCGTCTGCATGGGTTAAAAGGAAAATTTGAATAATATAACTCTATTGCACTTGAAAACAATCCATCTTTTGCCCCATTATTTTGGGTCATAAATGTATTAGAACATTTCTTGTGCAGTTACCTGTGACATGCGTGTATTGTTTTTCGATTGCAACCCGTTCATGAAGTTGACTACTGTCTTCAACTCTGATTGTTGTATCTGTCTATTGTTGTTGGTGTATTCAGACGTGTGAGTAGTGTAAACTTATCGTCGTCAGTCTATTGACCAGTACAGCTGTATTCCTCATTTGTGAGGATCCTGTTAGAACTACTGGTTGTCTCAAATACATGTACTCGCCCGGAATATGAATATTTAAAATGGCTTATACCAAAAGTAATATCATCACTTCGAGAAAAGGTATCTCTCATCTAGCGAATATGTTAAATCCACAGACCTTGCTCACAAAAAGTACAGAGTCATCATTGTCAGACTCTGTATTAGGATTGGAGTTGGATTCTTCGCCTGTTGCAGGCATCAATACAAGTGGCGAAGGCGATGCTGAAATCTATTCTTCAGTGTTAAAAAGTATATCTACTGATGTATCGATGGGTATCCAGGAGAAACCTGATTAACCTCCAGAAGCAGGTGCCACCGCTTATGCTGTAACTCTGGGTGCTCTGGGGAATTTTGAAAATACCAGTTATTCCAGTTCTCATGCATATGAGATGGTAGCAATGTTCACTGTCGCTCCGAAGGATTCCTCCGTTCAAAACGTGCTCAAAGGTACAGTTAAAACTAGAAGTCCTGTCATGAAATGCGCACAAATAGCACGTTGATATGTGCATTAATGTACGCGTTAAGGCCCAAGTAAAGCTATCAAATTATGTACGTATGGCCTGTGCATAAGCAATGTTTCAGCCAATGGACCTCCGGGTAACCCGGAGGTCCATTGGCAGAAACATTGCATGTGTTTGCTATGAGTAACCAAGAGAACCTGCCGTGCTTTGGATGCCATTTGATATGGCAGTTGCGCGCAATTCCAACGCACAATTATGCCTAGATAAGCGCACTATTCGTGACAGGACTTCTAGTTTTAACTGTATAATTGATTGACTTATGTAAGACCTCCCAATACTGGCTGGATTTCTGACCTAGAATCTTGAGTCACTGACCTTGAAAAAACCATCGAGGTGAGCAATACAGTAGAAACTGTCTTGAGAGACCGCCCTATGGGCCACACAAAAGTGGTCTCTCAAGACAGGTAGTCTCTCATAACAGGTTTCAGGTTTTCTCAAGTCAGTGAATAACCAACCACAAAATTGAGAAATGGAGAAGAATGGATTTTTGTAATTACTTTGTAGTTGTTCTTTTTTATTAAGTTTTAGTAACAGATTGAAATGGACTGTTATAAAAATTATAAAAATAAATTAGTGTTGAAAATCTTCATTGAAGATTTTCAACACTAATTTATTTTTATAATTTTTATAACAGTCCATTTCAATATGTTACAGAAAGATTTTCAATACAAATTTATTTTTATTCCTATCTGTCACATTTCAGGTATGTATGAAACTGTTTATTCAGCAATAATCCTAATCTTTTCACAGTGGTCTTATAAAAACATCTCAATCTTTAATGAGTTCGAAATTGAAACCCAATTAAGAGCTTTTAATACTTTTCATTATGTTAGTATAACCACAATGAATTTTCCAATTCCAGAACAGGTAAAAAGTTTTTGTCAGGGTTTCAGTCTTCAAAGGGGCGGTCTCTCAAGACAGGTCCATTATGGCATTAAAATACAAGTTGGTACCAGGTCACAGTGGTCTCTAAAGACAGGTGGTCTCCCATAGCAGGTCCATTATAGAGTAAAACCAATCGGTGCCTGGCAGATGTGGTCTCTCAAGACAGATGGTCTCTCAAGACAGTGGTCTCTCAAGACAGGTTTTACTGTACTACAATCTTAAAACTTGAAACTGAACTCGGCGTCTTTCACCAGTATGGTATGTGTAACTCTTTGAGAATTTCATGAAATTCTAAAACACAGATAATATTTTATTTAATGCTCAGGCATCAATTCACGCTGAAAAATTAAGTCATATTCCCCTGTCGGTCGGCAAAACGAAATATCAAAATGATATTTAGAAATCGATATTTCATCGTAGGTTCGGATGACGAATCACATGTACTTTAAATTCTACGTATTTATGCGAAGACAGTGGAAATGAACCGGTCGAAATAGAACTGCAATTGCTGTTATTGTTTACATTCAGTTGTTGTTCCAGTGAATCACGCTCCGAAAAGTCAACAATTTTAAACATTCCTGACAAAAATGTGGAGAATAACAAGTCTTCACCTCTCCAACAACAACTGAATGTAAACAATAACAGCAATTGCAGTTCCATTTCGACCGGTTCATTTCCACTGTCTTCGATGTTCAGTGGCAGCAGGTTTAATGGGCCGATAAACATAAACAGTGACAGTGACTAAATCAATTCATTAAATCAGCGGTTTCAAAGTTTGACTTTCTCATTCACCTTCCAGCGAAAAGCCGAAATCACTTTCAAATTTCTTCAGTTCAACTTCACACGTCTTCAGTGCATTGAGTTCAAAAAAAATAAAATGACGTGTCTTGTTATTGAAAATAAGAAAGTGGTGTTTTTTGTTATTGTTCTATTTCTTCGAAACACATTGCGATTATTTCAATTCGCCAGCCTTGGTAAATCGTAAAGTTAGGGGAGAAATAAGACGGGACTACTTTTTGTGCGGATATTCACACATTCCAATGGTTGGAGTTTGGTTGTTGTAATTTTTGTATGGACGCCGGTTCGGAACATAAATTTTGCGCCTTAATGGCAAATAAAGGCCACAAATTGGAGAGTTTGTAGTCGTAGAGCATTAAATAAAAAGAAAATTCACGAAAATTTGATGAATACCGAAAATATCTCGTTCGTGGCTACAAGAAATATGAGGATCTTCACTCGCGACTGCGTCGCTCGTGAAGATCCTCATATTTCTTTGTAGCCACTCACGAGATATTTTCGGTATTCATCAAATTTTCGTGAATATCCTCTATGTACTTGACATTGCCAATGCCATGGGTGTTTGTTACGGTGTGGAAATATTATTGATATTGGTAACAGAAAGAAACCTGAGAATCAGCAACAAAAACTATGAATTTAACTATTCTGAAATTTAATTAAAAAAAATTAATAAAAAAAATGATACAAAGATCTTTTACACTAATTGGGTTACAGAAAATAAAAACAATGGTACTTATCAATTATAGAATTAGTCCAAAGTACAGTTTGACAGAATCCAGTAATCCAGTGGTGAAGTATCTTCTGAAGAAAGTTACCCGCTGGTAGATGTAGTATTAAATCCAAGAATGTCTCTTCAAGAACAGTATGCCGTAGATTTGTAATAAAATTTTCACTTAGAAATTTCAGCAGTCTCCAATAAAATGTAATAAAATTCTCCGCAAAATTCAAATGGAGTAAAAATCCAAGAAGTGTTGGTGCCACAGGTAATTTCCAAACAATCCAGTAGAATCCTGGCTTTTCACAAAATATTATTATTCTGTTTCACAGAAAGTATAAATTCTTTGGCTTGGTTGGCTTAAACTCAAGTGGGTCACTAATGAAAAACATCTACATCAAGGAACATTTAACCAAGTATCGGTCTGGTCTTGCGAGGAGTCGTCTCCTGACTCATGATAAGAAAGTAGCCGGCTGTTGGATGCATGGTGGAGTTGTATTTGTAAAATTCTTTGATGAAACCATCCTTTGTATTACCAATGATGCACAAATGTTGGCCATTGATGAGAAATTCAAACTAGTAGTAACAATCCGCATCCAACCATAGTACCTCCATTGCCCATATGAATTTCCTACAAAGTGCACAGTCTTAAATGCACCCTTCAATGATACTCGAATCGTTAAGTAATCAGTTCTCAATAAATAGACTTGGTTCGACCACTAACTACACATCTGCACAGGATGGTTTTTTAAACCGAATTTTACTCCTGCATTTGTTTTTCTAGCACAGGCCTGTGCTGTTAAATGACAAACCATTGGAGGGGCTCATCAAACCCCTTCCTGTGGTGTGCCATGTGGCTCTTGGTTGCAAGAAGGCATTGTACCTATAAAATTCTTCGATAAAATCGCCCACCATATTACCAGTGATGTGCTAATGTCGGCCATTGAAGAGAAGTTCAAACTAGAAGTTATAATCTGCACCCTACCACAGTACCTCCATTGCCTATATGAATTTCACATGACATGCAGAGTCTTATATGAGCTCTTCAGCGATACGCAAATTATTGTGCTCGACTGCGTAATTAGTTCACACCAAATAGACCACCAACTGCGCATGTCCATTTTACTCTCGCACTTGTTTTTCTTGAATGAGGCTGCACTTTTACACAACACACTTTTGGAGGGATGCCATCGAGCCCCTTCCTGCAGTGCACCATGTGACCGTGTTGCATCATTTATAGCTAATATTTATCATGAATTTTACTATTACTTTGAGGAAGACTGGTACCTGAACACTAGTGCTCAAACTACTAGTGAATTCCAAAGTCGACTAGTCAATACCCAAAAGTCAAGTCGACTTCAACTAGTCATTGGTGATAACTTGTCTCCTTATAACAGTGTTGGTGTTCCGGTAGAGTGCTGAAGGTCCAAATTTGGCTTCACTTGGTCATTCATATACAGCAACTTACTGGAACATTATTCTGTTAATGTGCTTCTAATTGTGCTAAGAGTGAAATTATATAGTCTTATTTAATTTGCCGTGTTGCGATTTATGGGAGAGTGCCTATAGGCACTCTCATAGGCACTCTTCCATAAATTGCAACAAGGCAAATTAATAACATATCCTGATAGCCCAAAATAATTCAGCACTCTACTAGTACCAGTTAAAACAAACTACTGTCACTACTATTAGATGGCAATAGATGTATGCATTGATTGCCCAATATTGCTGTTCAAACTGTCGGACAGTGGCACAGAAGGGATACTATTTACCTAAAAGCTTGAACTCCTCCGACTAGTTGACTGCACAGTTGAGAGTCGACTACTGGTTTGCCCAGAGTCGACATCGACTAATCGTTTGAGTACTACTGAACACCTAAATTTTAAAGTATAAGTTGACTGGTTGAGTGCTCTACAATCGATTTTTGCAGGGCATGTGCATGTGGTCTGATCATTTAAATCCAGATAATTCAGGGCACTTCCACAGATTGTAAGCCCTTTGAGTGGCTGCACCAGCACTCCGTGGTGGAGCCCAAATGTGGGCTACAAGCTCTCTGCCAGCTAATAAAACCAGACCCCACTACACATGGACATAGTGGGATGTTGATTCAGTGGGTAATATAGCAGAGTACACAATATGCATGCACAATTCGTGTAATTTTGTAACTTGTGATATATGAAGACTGGATTGTATACACTTCCAATTCTCTTTGATTCCATTAATTTCTCCAAGGTGCTTATTCCATGATTGAAATTAATGGACAATATCTAAATATATATGCACTGAGTCACACCTTAACACTACAACTCCCATATCACTAACTCAAGCAAATACTCAAATTTTTAAACTAAAACCAATGGTCCAGGTTTAGCTTGTGCAACCTCAATATTATCAAGGGTCAAACACAAATTTTAACCTCCCCCCCATCCCTAAAATTTGCATACTGAATACCGAAAATTAAAAGTCCTAGCTATCTGGCCCGCCTTACTTTTTGTACTTGCACATGCACAGTACCCATGAAAAGACCGGAATTGGTGCAAACATTTCTTTTGTTCGGCCCAAGTCAGTAAACATTTGAACTGACACCTGTGCAATAAATTCTCATTTTTGAAGATGTCAGACACAAAGCAATGATAGTTTTCATGGAATCAACAGTGTAGCGGGATGCTGGAAGTGAATAACGGTGGTTTTAGATGTTCAGGGCTGTGACTTTATAATTATTCACGTTCCCCAATTTTCAGATATGCTTCTGAACGTCATCATTAAAAAAAGTGAATTTTACGATTTTGAAGAAGATTAATTTGCCAATGGCATAAGTAATGAACTGGTAAAACCACAAAATAATCGGTAATTTGAAAGCCTTGTCCTCAATATAATGATAACGTACTACAGACTCGGAGAAAACATTTTTTGACACACACTCTGGTGGGTTTTGATGTTTGAATGTAATAACACCAACACAAATTTTGGATGTTCCGGATGTGGCCATGTTTCAATGATGTTTATTCCGGTCATGTGATTACGATGTGGTTCTTGCAGAAATACTCAATTTGGGCAATCGTAAGAATACAAGGACGTGATCACTCCTTTTATTTGTTGGAGACAATGTCTGAGCGGATTTGCAAACAGGTGACAGCAAATACTTGAGCTGTAAATGTCATAACTGCAAAATGTGGTTTGAAATTCCCTCTCGTGTTTACAGGCCGTGTGAACATTTTTGTTGACAAAAAATCTGAATTATTGCGCACTAGAAAGACAACATGAACCACTTGTAAAAAAATAACCGAGTGTATAAAATCGGGACGATACACATAAAATAAGGCAATATTCATAAAGTAAACAGAATGCTTCAGAAATCACTTTTTCACGAAGTATATTCCAAGTGACCTGGAACTATATTGAGCGTGTTGATTTCCCCCGATGTTGTGATGTTGTTTACTTCCTAGTAACCATGGAATTTGTCGGGGCTGTGTTTGATGTCTGCAAAGGACCCATTGAAGATGGGTTGAAAATGATGCATTCGCGCTTTTAAATAAGGTGCGCTTTGGCGATACTGAGAATTTAGTTTTTTCTTGCAACCAACCATACTAACACGAGCGTTGATCATTGTCTTTTGTCATCGTTTTACACTGACAAGTGTGACAAATCTCCTTCACCAGAAACTATCTCCCAATTTGCATATCACAATAAACATAACCGCTGTCAGCGTGACCGTGTGGTCAAAACCGAAACAAATTATCAAATCCACTGTCAAAATTAGCTGCAATTGGCTTTTAAACAAATGAAATATTTGCAATTTCTTCATTATCCATGCCAAGTTACTTTTTAACCAGATTACATGCATTAAGTTTCGTTTGTCGGCATCAAACTGATATTGTTTGTGGTAATTAATAGTACGAGAAGGCGAAAGAAGCCAAATGTTTCCCATCATCTATAAATTAATTAGAATTGATAATTCTTTTTATTTTACTGAAATTATAAATTGGTAAGGTGTGTGTGTTGCGATTATTATGCCCCAGACCTGGAAGTTGGAAAATCAAAGGTGCATCTAGTGCCGTGCAGTGGTGACCTCTGTCCTCTGAGTCTTACCCATTCATCATTACATGTACCAACATTCTCCCTTGTTTCTCAACCATTGCTGTTCCAATTGGATATTTGGTGTTGTGATCGAGCATCATGGGGAAACAATTCCTGTGTAGCTGCTGTAGCATGTGTTTGTTCCCACATTTTTAGCTCACCTGACTGAAAGTCAGGGTGAGCTTTTCTTATCACTCTTCGTCCGTTGTCCGTCGCCCGTCGTCTGTCGTCCGTTGTCCTGCATGAAGGTGGTGTTTGAGCCTCTTTCTCCTAAACCACTGGCCACATTTTAATTAAATTTCATGTAAATAGTGGTTGTATAGGGGCATTTTAATTTTTATTAAAATTAGGTTTCAGCTCATATTGAGCAGGGGTGTGGGAAAAAATGGCCAAATTTTTTGAAAATCTCCTAATGAACCACCAGTAGCAAAGGCTTGATATGTGATATACAGAGTCCTTTTGAGGTTTCGAATCAAGTTTGTTCAAGAGAAGTTTGTCGGGCATTATTTGCCTTCGTTATGGGAGGGGCAAAAATTTTGGCCACGCCTAAAATTTCTATTTTCAGAACCGTGAGGTCGATTTGAACCAAATTTGATATGAGATGATAATGGGTCATAAGTAGTTAATTGATGTAAAAAAACAAAAATTTCTCCTTGCCCCATGGGAATCTCGGGAGCTAAAAATAGGAAAAACCTTAAAACTGCCATATCTCCAAAACTACACGGCACAGAGAATTCTTATTTTGTATAAAGCTTACTTTTATCCAGTAGAATAGAATGGTTAAAAAAAATCCCTATCGGTTTGATCACAAGGTACTTTTTTCAGAACTTTTGAAAAAGTGCTGAGTCAGCACTTTTTAACACTAGGCAATGAGAAAAGATTAAAAAATCTTCTTCTCCAGATCCAGCAGGCAGAATCTTTTGATATTTGGAATGCAACATTGTGGGGTGGATCTGATTTAAGTTTGTTCAAATCGGCTCCCTAGATTCATATTTGGGCTCACTATAGAAGCTTGAATTCAAACTTAGTGCATTTCAGGCAAATTTCTTAAAAAATCTTCTTCTCCAGATCCAGCAGGCAGAATCTTTTCATATTTGGTATGCAACATTGTGGGGTGGATTTGATTCAAGTATGTTCAGATTGGCCCCCTGGATTCATATTTGGGCTCAATATAGAAGCACGAATTCGAACTTAGTGCATTTCAGGCAAATTTCTTAAAAAATCTTCTCCAGATCCAGTAGGCAGAATCTTTTGATATTTGGTATGCAACATTGTAGGGGTGGATCTGATTCAAGTTTCTTCAAATCGGCCCCCTGGGTTTATATTTGAGCTCAGTATAGAAGCTGAAATTCGAACTTAGTGCATTTCAGGCAAATTTCTTAAAAAATCTTCTTCTCCAGATCCAGCAGGCAGAATCTTTTGATATTTGGTATGTAACATTGTTGGGTGGATCTGATGCAAGGTTGTTCAAATCGGCCCCTGGATTCATATTTGGGCTCAGTATAGAAGCTCGAATTCGAACTCAGTGCATTTCAGGCAAATTTCTTCAAAAATCTTCTTCTCCAGACCCAGCAGGCAGAATCTTTTGATATTTGGTATGCAACATTGTGGGGTGGATCTGATTCAATTTTGTTCATATCAGCCCCCTGGATTCATATTTGGGCTCAGTATAGAAGCCCGAATTTAGACTTCGTGCATTTCAGGCAAATTTCTTAAAAAAACTTCTTCTCCAGATCCAGCAGGCAGAATCTTTTGATATTTGGTATGCAACATTGTGGGGTGGATCTGATTCAAGTTTGTTCAAATCAGCCCCCTGGATTAATATTTAGGCTCACTATAGATTATAGAAGCTTGAATTGGAACTTAGTGCATTTCAGGCAAATTTCTTTATAAAAATTTTTTCTCCAGATCCAGCAGGCAGAATCTTTTGATATTTGGTATGCAACATTTGGGGTGGATCTGATTCAAGTTTGTTCAAATCGCCCCCCGGGATTCATATTTGGGCTCAGTATAGGAGCCCAATTCGAACTTAGTGCATTTCAGGCAAATTTCTTTGAAAATCATCTTCTCAAGATCCAGCAGGCAGAATCTTTTTATATTGGGTTTGCACCATGCTTAGGGGGGTGAGATTCAATTTTGTTCAAGCCAAGTCCCTGGGTTCATATTTGGGCTCACTGTGGGAACCCGAATTATAACTTAGTTCAAAATGAGGAATTTTCTTTGAAAATCTTCTTCAGATCCAGCCGTTGGAATGTTTTGATATTTGGTATGCAGCATCCTTAGAGGCGTGAGATTCAAGGTTGTTCAAGCCATGTCCCCTAGGTCTATATTTGGGCTCACTGTGGGAGCCTGAATGATAACTTAGTTCAAAATGAGGAATTTTCTTTAAAAATCTTCTTCAGATCCAGCAGTCAGAATGTTTTGATATTTGGTATGCAGCATCCTTGGTGTGTGTGTGTGGGGGGTGGTGGGGTGGGGGGAGGGGGGATTCAAGTTGTTCAAGCCATATCCCTAGGTCCATATTTGGGCTCACTGTGGGAGCTTGAATTGTAACTTAGTTCGAAATGAGGAATTTTCTTAAAAAATCATCTTCAGATCCAGCAGTCGGAATGTTTTGATATGTGTTTTGTAGCATCCTTAGGTGGTGGGAGGGGGGGGGGGGGGGGAGATTCAAGTTTCTTAAAGCCAAGTCCCTGGGTCCATATTTGGGCCCACTGTGGTAGCCCGAATTATAACTTCGTCAGTATGAGGAATTTTTCTTTAAAAATCTTCTTCAGATTCAGCAGTCGGAATGTTTTGATATTTGGCATGCAGCAACCTTCGAGGGGGCTGAGATTCAAGTGTGTTCAAGCAAGTCTCTTGGTTCATATTTGGGCTCACTATGGGAGCCCGAATGACAACTTGGTTCAAAATGGGGAATTTTCTTTAAAAAACTTCTTCAGATCCAGCAGATGAATGCTTTTAATATTTTTTATGCAGCATCCTTAAGGGGATAAGATTCAAGTTTGTTCAAGCCATGTCCCTAGGTCCATATTTGGGCTCATTGTGGGAGCTCGAATTGTAACTTAGTTCAAAATGAGGAATTTTCTTTAAAAATCTCTTCAGATCCAGCAGATGAATACTTTTGATATTTGGTGTGCAGCATCTTTAGGGGGGGGGGGGGGGGAGTGGGGGGGGGGAGATTCAAGTTTGTTAAAGCCAAGTCCTTGGGTTCATATATGAGCTCCTGTGAGGCCCGAATTATAACTTAGTTCAGTATGAGGAATAGTCTTTAAAAATCTTTTAGCTGCGACTAGCAGCTCTATAAGTGGCAATGTCGGTCTGTCGGTCGGTCTGTCAGTCTGTCTGTGACCAATGAGTTTCAAAACTCAATAACTTTTGAAATACTTGATGGAATGACTTTATATTGGCATGTAAGTGTATCTTATTGATGTCTAGCCACTGTTCAATGCATGTGTTGTTCCAAGTATTTTTCTCGGAGTTATGGCCCTTGATGAACTTAGAATTTTGTGAGATTGCACCACCCGTCGCAGCTACGGCGTCGATGTCGCGATTTTTTTTCCATTAGGATGCATATAATATCTTATTCTGGTAGTTTAGCTTTAATTAGTTAGTGCTTGGCCACACTTAGCCTCTATCGGAATGCCCTTGGGCTCATGAGGTTCCATTGGGGCACTTAGGCTTCATTTGAAATTTTTTTTTTAATTTATTTTGAAAATAAATTTTTGTGATTGTGTATGTTATATATCCTTGCGATGTTTATTCTGTATTATTGGAAGTGCAGCGAACTTACGATTACCGCTTCATTATTATTGTATTTATTATAATAATTGGTACTAAGTGTAGTCCAGCAAGCCTCGGATTTATGCTTGTTGTTTGCCGGTAGTAGCGGCACTCCTTCAATACTTGTACTATGACAAAGGGAGAAGAAGCGTGAAAGTTTCTCTTCGGGACTCTTGGCGAGATCTGGGGTCAGATCGTGAGTTCGAGAACCCTCTCTGTCCCGTTAGCAGTCGGAGTCGACTGTTTCCGTTGCGAGAAACTATAATGAGTCAGAAAACATGTCGGATTGTTCCTTCCACACTGGGGGTCAGCTGCGGTTATGGATTCTTTTTACATGGAATCGCAGGCAAAGTGGATTAGCCTACTAGTTTCTCAACGGGATACTCTGCGAGATCTGAGGTCAGATTGTGAGTTGGAGAGCGTTCTCCATCCCATTAGCAGTCAGGGTTGACTGTTTTCTGTCGTGAGAAACTTAATGAGTTGGAGCACCCGTCCGAATTGTGCGAGTCAGGATGTTCCTTCCACACTTCAGCCAGGGTCGGCTGTTGTTACTGCTTCCTTTTCTTCCATGGAAAAGCATGCTAAGGGGTAGAAGCCTACAAGTTCCTAAACAGAATGCTCGGCAAGGTCTGGAGCCAGACCGTGACCTGGAGAACCCTCTCTGTTCCGTCAGCAGCCGGGGTCGACTGTTTCTGCTTCGAAAAACTTTAGTGAGTTGGGATGCCTGTTCACGCTTGCGGTTCGGGACGCTCCTTCCACACTGCTACCAGGACCAGTTGCAGTAATGGCTTCCTCTGCTTCATCAATGAAGCACGTTAGACTGCAGACTAGCTGTCCGACTTCGCACATTCATGATGTTCCATGGAGATGTTCCCATTCTTTATCACAAAAGTCGGATTAACCTGTAGCTAGTGGTTCGAGACATTTTATACGGGGCATGTGTCGAAGGATCTGGGGTCAGATCTCCGTCCTGCAGGCAGCATATGGTGAAGAAGTGGATAATCACTGCTCTGCAAGCCTCATTCACAGACCTGCTGCCGCAGACTGTGCAGCTTATCTCAGCATCCCAGTAGTAACAGGTTCTGCCGTCGACAGTCTCTATTAGTGAGCTGTTGGATGGTCTTCGTTGGTCCAGTCATGTGTACATTCGGATGGTGTTGACCATGTTTTTCAGATGGAACATTTAGATGGTGAGAGGGCTATGGAGGTTGATTCTCCATCCCACATGGAATGGCACATTAAGACTAGGAATTTTTAGTCCCCTACCGGCATTGCACTCTGTTCATCCGTCAGTCTGTCAGTCTGTAGGTTTGTCAGTCTGTCAGTCACACTTTAGTTTTCCGGAGTTTTTTTGGAAACGCTTCAACGGAATGATTTCATTTTTGGTAAACTACTATAGAACGATGACTTACAGATCAAGTTTGAGTTTCATGCTGATTGCATTATTCTTGTGTGAGTTACGGCCCTTGGAAATATGGAAAAGCACCAAAATATCAGTTTTCCAGAGTTTTTTTTGGAAACTCTTCAGTGGAATGATTTCATTTTTGGTAAACTTCTCTAGAACGATGATTTACAAATCAAGTTTGAGTTTCATGCTGATTGCATTATTCTTGTGTGAGTTATGGCCCTTGGAAATATGGAAAAGCGCCAAAATATCAGTTTTCCAGACTTTTTTTGGAAAGGCTTCAATGGAATGATTTCATTTTTGGTAGCCTACTATAGAACGATGATTTACAGATCAAGTTTGAGTTTCATGCTGATTGCCTTATTCTTGTGTGAGTTATGGCCCTTGGAAATATGGAAAAGTGCCAAAATATCAGTTTTCCGGACTTTTTCTGGAAACGCTTCAACGGAATGATTTCATTTTTGGTAACCTACTATAGAACGATGACTTACAGATCAAGTTTCATTTACACTCTGTCCATCCATCCATCCGTCAGTCTGTCAGTCAGTCTGTCGGTCATACTTTAGTTTTCCAGACTTTTTTTGGAAACGCTTCAACGGAATGATTTCATTTTTGGTAACCTACTATAGAACGATGACTTACAGATCAAGTTTCATTTGCACTCTGTCCATCCGTCAGTCTGTCAGTCAGTCAGTCTGTCAGCCATACTTTAGTTTTCCGGACTTTTTTTGGAAAGGCTTCAATGGAATGATTTCATTCTTGGTAACCTGCTATAGAACGATGACTTACAGATCAAGTTTGCGTTTCATGCTGATTGCATTATTCTTGTGTGAGTTATGGCCCTTGGAAATATGGAAAAGCGCCAAAATATCAGTTTTCTGGACTTTTTTAGCCCGACTGTTTACAGTAAGGGGTATAGTAATGACTTTTGTCCGTCCGTCCGTCCGTCTGTCCGTCTGTTAACATTTTGAGTTTTTGGTTAAAGTTTGTGGTTAAAGTTTTTTACTGAAGGTTCAAGTGGGTTTTTTTTTTTTTTTTTTTTTTTTTTTTTATCTTATTCCTGTTTAGTTGACATTTGGAGTTTTGGTTAAAGTTTGTGGTTAAAGTTTTTTGTTCAACCTTCAAGTACAGACTATACCCAGTATTTCTTGTCTGATCATCACAAAATTTCATATGCAGGTTTTAGGTCATGTCTACATGAGAATGTCCCCTTTTGGTCGTGACCGGTCAACCGGTATGGCTGCCCGAGCCCAAAACCCGAAAACCATTAGCACAGTCTACAGGTTGTATTTATGAAGGGATTTCATTGCAACTTCATAGAATGCCTCTGTATAATGCCTAGATGAGAACATCCCCATTTGGGCATGATCTGTCAACCGTCATGGCTGCCCAAGCCCGAAACCCAAAAACTATTTACACAGTCTGCAGATCATGTTTAATATGGATGGATTTCATTGTAACTTGATACGATGACTCCATATGAGTCTACATGAGAATTTCCCCATTTGGGCGTGATTTATCAACCGTCACGACTGCCCAAGCCCAAAACCCGAAAACCTTTAGCACAGTCTACAGGTCATATTTATGGAGGGATTTCATTGTAACTTCATAGGTTGACTTCATATAATTTCTACATGAGAAAGTCCCCTTTTGGACGTGATTGGGCAACTGTGACGGCTACAGGTGCCCGAAGCCCGAAAACCTTCAGCACAGTCTACAGGTCATGTTTATGAAGGGATTTCATTGTAACTTTGTAGGATCAATCCACATTGTGCCCAGATGAGAATGTCCCTTTTTGGTTGCGATCATTCATTCTCCATGATGGCTGCCCGAGCCCAAAGCCTGAAAACCTTTAGCACAGTCTACACGTCATATTTATGGAGGGATTTCATTGTAACTTGATAGGTTGACTTCATATAATGTCTAGATGAGAACATCCCCTTTTGGGCAACTGTGACGGCAACAGGGGCCCGAAGCCCGAAAACCTTTAGCACAGTCTACAGGTCATATTTATGGAGGGATTTCATTGTAACTTGTAACCCCCCCCCCCCCCATTAGGCTTTTTTTTTCTTGTTTTCACCAATATGCATTTTGAACTATTTACAGTCACTACATGTGGAACCTTTTTTTAAACTTACCCCCCCTCCCATCCCTCCCTCCCTTCCCCCCCCCCCATCCCTCCCCCTCCCCCTCTGCCAGGGGCCAATTAGGCACTTTTTTTTTCTTTCGTCAAAATGCTTGTTTACAGTTATGGTTAACAACCCAAACACCCCCTCCCCCCCCCCCCCCCCCCCCCCCCCAATTAGGCTTTTTTTAATTTTTTTTTTTTTATTTCTTCCAATATGCATTTTGAACTATTTATAGTCATTACATGCAGAGCCCTTTTTTTCTTTTTTGTCAAAAATGCTTTTTTAGAGTTTTGGTTAAAGTTTGTGGTTAAAAATCCTGACAGAAATTAGCACCTCCCTCTCCCCTCCCCCCCCCCCCCCCCCATTAGGCATTTTTTCTTTCTTTCCTCGAATATGCATTTTGAACTATTTACAGTCACTACATACGGAACCTTTTTTTAAACCCCCCCCTCCCCCCCCCCCCCCCCTCCCCGCTCTCCCCAATTAGGCACTTTTTTTTTCTTTCGTCAAAAATGCTTTTTTACAGTTTTCGTTAATGTTTGTGGTTAAAAACCCGGACAAACACCATCACCCCCCCACATCCCCATGGTGCCAGTTAGGTATTTTTTTTTTTCTCTGCTCAAAATGCATTCTGAAGGATTTAGACTGACCACATGTGAAAAAAAACAAATGGACTCCCCAAACACACCCCCACTCTCCCCCACCCCTCATCTCCACCCCACCTCCTCCTCACCCAGGGCCATTCATACAATATTTTTTTCTTTGGTACAAAATGCATTTTTAGCCTGACTGTTTATAGTCAGGGCTATAGTCATGACTTTCATCCGTCCATCTGTTGGTCCATCCATCTGTCTGTAAACAATTGGTTTCCGACTGATAACACCAGTTTGGATTATTTGATTTCAACCAAAGTTATGTGTATTTTCCAGCTAGAAATACTGGCCAGGTTTCAATATAGGTTCCACAACTCCCCCCCCCCCCCCCCCCCCCCCCCCCACACACACACACACACACACACACACACACACAAACACAAATTATCACTTAGGCAATTATTCCCAAAATGCATTTTGAAGGATTGGGAGTTATTACATGCAAAAAAGAAAATTTGAATAGCAAATTTTGTATATCACGAGTGGAGGTATGGCAGATTCGTTAGGTAAACGTTTAGTTAACAAAAAATGGCTCCGACAATTTTGCGTCTAAGCATTGCCATTCCTGGGACAGTTGGGCCGTATGCATGACATCACTCCAGTTTGGGAAATGCTTCAACGGAATTCATGCTGATCACATCTAGGTTATAACATTTGTATAATTATTAATGCTCATTAGTCCGGTAGGGGGACATTGTATTGCTTCAGCGATACGTGCACTCTTGTTATTCATAAGTTCTTCAAATCTTGTTCCATCTGAACAAAAGTCTAGGCAAAAAACAGTTTATAGTCCAGCAGAAAAGGACCTATTTTAGGGGTGACCCAAAATTCTCTGTTAAAGTTTTTTTCTTTGCTGATTATTCATCAGTGGCGTGTCTGCAATGATTCCTAGGGAGGTGTGGACTTGTCACCCTTGAGCAATTTTTTTTAAATCCAAGATGGCCACCACCTATCAAAAATTGTCCCACGATTTTATTGGAAATTTACATACACCTATATTTTATCACCTCCATTCATAATCTCTTTACTTTCAGGTATAGTGAGTAATTCTGACCATGTATGCTACAGTAAAAGATTTCCTATGTCTTAAAATCCAAGATGGCTGCCAAGATGGTGACATGATTTTGTAAAGCATCATTCAAACATCTTGGAACTTCCCATCGTTCAGAGTGATTTATTCATTACATACTCAACAGAAAGTATGCATAATACTTGCAATCGACTACTGATCAATCTCTCCCCATTTAATATGGTGGAAACCTGCCACACATTAAAATCTCATTTACAAAAAATCATAATTTCTTCTGAAGCTTTGGAACTAGGCCAGAAGCAAATGGAAGATTTCGAGAAAAGGCTGGCCATCAAGCTTTCACAGTAAAATAACTAGAAATGTCAACACAGTGGCCACTGCCCACAAACAAACATATCAATATCGGCGATGCTAAAGTGTTCGACACCGAAGTAATATATGCAAGAGCAATGGGTTTGCAGAACAGCTGTCGAAACTTGGACATCGATGAGATACTTTCATATGAACTAGCCCCGTACCCAGCATCCATGTTTGAATTGAATGGGCAGCTACCGGAGGCAAAAAGCAAAGTGAATCTGAAGAATGCAATTCGAGTGGATATGCCAGATAGTTCATCTGAGAGTAAAGAAGCCCAGGCAACTTTCCTTAATGGTTGTGCAATACTGTGGGTTGTGCCCTGGCCATCAGTGGGGATTGTGCAGGACTATATTGATAAATTCCGGTCCTACGTGACAGCAAAGATGACAACAACTGACGTCTACCTTGTGTTCGATCACTGCCAGAAGAATAGAGCATTAAAGAATCAACACGGCTGGTGAGAGATAAAGGAGCCAGCAGGGTGTTCACATTGAAAGTAAACACTCGATTACCACAACAGAAGATTTTTCTGACAGTATCGGCAAATAAAGCTCAACTCTTCGATCTCATTGTTGAGAATTTACTTCTTCACAGGAAATGCTTTTGTGAACTGGTCGTAAGCTAGTTTTAACAGGAAAAGACCCAGTGCCAGTAGAGGTGAACAGCAGGATATGCATTCAAAGAGATGACCAGAAGTGCACACACGAGGAAGGAGACACCATCATTGTTAACGAGGTGGCAAAAGCGGGAGCTGCGTCGTCACTTGTTATAGCAGATGACACTGACATATTCATAATGTTGCTTCACTTCTACCATTCCGGATACATATCAGGTCAGGTGATGATGGTCGCTCCAGCCAGAGGATGAAATACTATAAGTGTCAACAAGACGGTTGATAAAAGCTGTGACATTGTAGGAGAACTTCTTCCCATGCATGGTTTGACCGGTTGTGACGCGGTTGCATCACTTTTTGGGGTTGGAAAGTGTTGTGCCTTGAGAGTGCTGAAGTCTCAGAAACATTCTATTGACAGTCTTAGTGTATCGACTGTTCCATTTGAACAAGTTCTGAAAGATGTAACACCATTCATATTGGCCTGTTATGGATATCCAATGTGTGAATCGACCACTGAAGCTCACCGCAAGATGTGGTCTAGTAGAGTAGGACGAAGCTTGGCATCAGCACCTAAATTGAGCTCTTTGCCACCAACCGACTCAACATTTGCTGAGAATATCAAAAGGGAGAATCTACAGGTTTGCATTTAGAGGCACGCACTTGATGAGACACCCCCAGAGCTTCATCCAACTGTTTATGGTTGGTCCAAAGATGGTGATTCTCTTATCCCAACCATTTCAACATCTGGCATGGAAATGGCCCCTGAGAGCATTCTGAAGTTAATTAGGTGCACATGTTCTTCTGATGTCCCCTGTGTAACCAAGAGATGTGGCTGTCAAAGAGCTGGACTTCCATGCACTTTGTTCTGTTCATGTGAAGGAGACACTGGGTGTCAAAATGAACTCACCTGGCAAAGTGTGTATGGAGACGAGGCTGACTCGTGACGTCATGGTGATGGTTTTAGACAATTAGCTCTTAGAAACCGGGGAAATCCTAATTAAATTATTGAACATTACACACCATGAAAGACTTACAGTGAAGCAGGTGCTTCTAGTCAAGTGTCAACTGCCTGTTCAGGTAGATGGCATTTGACTAGAACCACCTGCTCAGAGTTTACGTTTCTCCCAGCCCAGAGATAAGCAGACCGTCACAGTCAGATTACCTGATGCATCACATCACAGTTGAGAAAACAAGACTACTCCCAGTCGACTACTCCCAGCTTCTAAGAGTTAAAAGTTGTCCTATTCCAGTTTTTCAGCTCAGAAGAGTCTGTTTTACTGGTAAAAACCCGGGGTGAAAGTCCTGTAAAATGCACAACATGAATATAAACGATTGGCTGGACTTGACTTTACCTCCATGTGCACAGAAGTATGTGTCCTTAATCACTAATAAATAAATAAATATGAAGTGCCATCCACAGTTTGTCTGCATTTTATGTTGTATTAAAGGCACAATTATACCCCTGTGGGTACCCTGAAATTTCAAGTAAGACCGTGCATGTTTACGTCAGTGGACTACGATTGTTTTATTTGTGAAAGGGGCCCAGGCAGCCAACACCTTGTATGTGCACAGCATAGATTCTTGTGATTGGCTCATTGTCTCAGACCAGCAATCTGACAATATTAATCAAGTAATCAGTTTCTTATTGAAATACAAATACTTGACAAAACATTGCTCACAATTCAAATTACATTTGCTTGTTACTTTTCATCATATTTTTTTTGTAAGATTTTAATTTTTTTTCTTTTTATTTGAAGGATGGTACTAATAATATAAATACCCTGTGGGTACCTGGGAAATTTCAAGTAGAGCAGTGCTTGTTTCCATTAGTGGACATCAGTGGACTACTATTGTTTTACTTGTAAAAGGGACCTAGGTAGCCAACACCTTGAATGTGGACAACAGGGATTTTGTCATTGGCTGATTATCTCTGTTGTTGTCAAGAAGTTGTTGTGATCAAGCAGTCAGTTGCTTAATGATGTACAAATACATTATGGAATATTATTTTCAACATTTTATAACTATATTTAATTGAATGCATTGAATTGTCACCCGCAGTTCTTCTGCATTACATGTGACACCTCGTTTCATTCAAGGCATGATATAAACCCTGTGGGTACCCAGGGAATTAGAAGTAAGACATTGCTTGTTTACATCAGTGGACTACTAATGTTTTATTTATAAAAAGGACCCAGGCAGCCAACACCTTGTTTGTGGACAGCGGAGATCTTTGTGATTGGCTGATTGTCTCTGTTGTTGTCATGAAATTGCTGTTACAACCAGCACATCTGACACTCAATTGTGATCAAGCAATCAGTTGCTTGATGATGTACAAATACTTACAGATCACTATCCCAAGATTTTAAAATAACATTTGATTGAATGCACTGAAGTGCCATCCTCTCCATGGGAACCCATGAAGTGAAGCAGTGCTCGTTTATTCACGCTGGTAAACAAGCTCTGTTTTACTGGTAAAATAGGACTCTTGTCACCAACACCTAGGGTGGAAGTCCTGTAAAATGAGCAACATGGATATAAACGATTGGCTGGACTTGACTTTACCTCCATGTGTGCAGAAGTATGTGTCCTTAAACACCAATAAATAAATAAATATGAAGTGCCATCCACAGTTCATCTGCATTTTATGTTGTATTAAAGGCACAATTATAACCCTGTGGGTACTCTGAAATTTCAAGTAAGACAGTGCATGTTTGCGTCAGTGGACTACGATTGTTTTATTTGTGAAAGGGGCCCAGGCAGCCAACACCTTGTATGTGGGCAGCATAGATTTTTGTGATTGGCTGATTGTCTCTGACCAGCAATCTGACAATATTAATCAAGTAATCAGTTTCTTAATGAAATACAAATACTTGAGAAAACATTGCTCACAATTCAAATTACATTTGCTTGTTACTTTTTATAATATTTTTTTGTAAGATTTTAATTTTTTTTCTTTTTATTTGAAGGATGGTACTAATAACATATGGAGCTTGTGGGTAACTGGTGAATTACAAGTAGAGCAGTGTTGCTTCCATTAGTGGACATCAGTGGACTACTATTGTTTTACTTGTAAAAGGGACCTATGCTGCCAACACCTTGAATGTGGACAACAGGGATTTTATCATTGGCTGATTATCTCTGTTGTTGTCATGAAGTTGCTGTACCAACCACTGCAACCAGCACATCTGACACTCAGTTGAGATCAAGCAGTCAGTTGCTTGTTGATGTACAATTACATTACATAGTATTATTTTCAACATTTTAAAAATATAATTGAATGCATTGAATTGCTATCTGCACCTCTTCTGCATTACATATGACAGCTTGTTTCATTCAAGGCATGATATAAACCCTGTGGGTACCCAGGGAATTACAAGTAAGACATTGCTTGTTTACATCAGTGGACTGCTAATGTTTTATTTGTAAAATGGATCCAGGCAGCCAACACCTTGTATGTGGGCAGCGGAGATCTTTGTGATTGGCTGATTGCCTCTGTTGTTGTCATGAAATCGCTGTTAAAACCTGCACATCTGACACTCAATTGTGTTCAAGTAATCAGTTGCTTGATGATGTACAAATTCTTACAGATCACTATCCCAAAAATTATAAAATTGCATTTGATTGAATGCATTGAAGTTCCATCCTTTCCATGGGAATCCAGGAAGTGAAATAGTGCTTGTTTATTTCCTGTGGTAAACTAGCTCTGTTTTACTGGTAAAATAGGACTCTGTCACCAACACCTGGGGTGAAAGTCCTGTAAAATAAGCAACATGGATATAAACGATCGGCTGGACTTGACTTTACCTCCATGTGTGCAGAAGTATGTGTCCTTAATCTCCAATAAATTTGAAGTGCCATCCACAATTCGTCTGCATTTTATGTTGTATTAAAGGCACAGTTATAACCATGTGTGTACCCTGAAATTTCAAGTAAGGCAGTGCATGTTTACATCAGTGGACTATGATTGTTTCATTTGTGAAAGTGGCCCAGGTAGCCAACACCTTGTATGTCGGCAGCATAGATTTTTGTGATTGGCTGATTGTCTTCGACTAACAATCTGACAATATTAATCAAGTAATCAGTTTCTTAATGAAATACAAATACTTGAGAAAACATTGCTCACAATTCAAATTACATTTGCTTGTTACTTTTCATAATATTTTTTTGTAAGATTTTAATTTTTCTTTTTATTTGAAGGATGGTACTAATAATATATCAACCCTGTGGGTACCCGGAGAATTACAAGTAGAGCAGTGTTGTTTCCATTAGTGGACATCAGTGGACTACTATTGTTTTACTTGTAAAAGGGACCTATGCAGCCAACACCTTGAATGTGGACAGCAGAGATTTTGTCATTGGCTGATTATCTCTGTTGTTGTCATGAAGTTGCTGTACCAACCAGCGCATCTGACACTCAGTTGTGATCAAGCAGTCAGTTGCTTGTTGATGTACAAATACATTACATAATATTATTTTCAACATTTTAAAAATATAATTGAATGCATTGAATTGCTATCTGCACTTCTTCTGCATTATATATGGCACCTTGTTTCATTCAAGGCATGATATAAACCTTGTGGGTACCCAGGGAATTACAAGTAAGACATTGGTTGTTTACATCAGTGGACTGCTAATGTTTTATTTGTAAAATGGATCCAGGCAGCCAACACCTTGTATGTGGGCAGCGGAGATCTTTGTGATTGGCTGATTGCCTCTGTTGTTGTCATGAAATCGCTGTTAAAACCTGCACATCTGACACTCAATTGTGTTCAAGTAATCAGTTGCTTGATGATGTACAAATACTTACAGATCACTATCCCAAGATTTTAAAATAACATTTGATTGAATGCATTGAAGTGCCATCCTCTCCATCTCATGGGAACCCAGGAAGTGGAGCAGTGCTCATTTATTTACTCTGGTAAACAAGCTCTGTTTTACTGGTAAAATAGGACTCTTGTCACCAACACCTGGGGTGGAAGTCCAGTAAAATGAGCAACATGGATATTAACGATTGGCTGGACTTGACTTTACCTCCATGTGTGCAGAAGTATGTGTCCTTAAACACCAATAAATAAATAAATATGAAGTGCCATCCACAGTTCATCTGCATTTTATGTTGTATTAAAGGCACAATTATAACCCTGTGGGTACCCTGAAATTTCAAGTAAGACAGTGCATGTTTACGTCAGTGAAGTATGATTGTTTTATTTGTGAAAGGGGCCCAGGCAGCCAGCACCTTGTATGTGGGCAGCATAGATTTTTGTGATTGGCTGATTGTCTCTGACCAGCAATCTGACAATATTAATCAAGTAATCAGTTTCTTAATGAAATATAAATACTTGACAAAACATTGCTCACAATTCAAATTACATTTGCTTGTTACTTTTCATAATATTTTTTTGTAAGATTTTTTTTTTTCCTTTTTATTTGAAGGATGGTACTAATAACATATGAAGCTTGTGGGTAACTGGTGAATTACAAGTAGAGCAGTGTTGTTTCCATTAGTGGACATCAGTGGACTACTATTGTTTTACTTGTAAAAGGGACCTATGCTGCCAACACCTTGAATGTGGACAGCAGGGATTTTATCATTGGCTGATTATCTATGTTGTTGTCATGAAGTTGCTGTACCAATCAGCGCATCTGACATTCAGTTGTGATCAAGCAGTCAGTTGCTTGTTGATGTACAATTACATTACATAATATTGTTTTCAACATTTTAAAAATATTATTGAATGCATTGAATTGCTATCTGCACTTCTTCTGCATTAGATATGACACCTTGTTTCATTCAAGGCATGATATAAACCTTGTGGGTACCCAGGGAATTACGAGTAAGACATTGCTTGTTTACATCAGAGGACTGCTAATGTTTTATTTGTAAAATGGACCCAGGCAGCCAACACCTTGTATGTGGGCAGCGGAGATCTTTATGATTGGCTGATTGCTTCTGTTGTTGTCATGAAATCGATGTTAAAACCAGCACATCTGACACTCAATTGTGTTCAAGTAATCAGTTGCTTGATGATGTACAAATTCTTACAGATCACTATCCCAAAAATTTTAAAATTGCATTTGATTGAATGCATTGAAGTTCCATCCTTTCCATTGGAATCCAGGAAGTGAAATAGTGCTTGTTTATTTCCTGTGGTAAACTAGCTCTGTTTTACTTTTACTGGTAAAATAGGACTCTGTCACCAATACCTGGAGTGAAAGTCCTGTAAAATAAGCAACATGGATATAAACGATCGGCTGGACTTGACTATACCTCCATGTGTGCAGAAGTATGTGTCCTTAATCTCCAATAAATATTAAGTGCCATCCACAGTTCGTCTGCATTTTATGTTGTATTAAAGGCACAATTATAACCATGTGGGTTCCCAGAAATTTCAAGTAAGATAGTGCATGTTTACGTCAGTGGACTACGATTGTTTTATTTGTGAAAGTGGCCCAGGCAGCCATCACCTTGTATGTGGGCAGAATAGATATTTGTAATTGGCTGATTGTCTTCGACCAACAATTTGACAATATTAATCAAGTAATCAGTTTCTTAATGAAATACAAATACTTGAGAAAACATTGCTCACAATTCAAATTACATTTACTTGTTACTTTTCATAATATTTTTTGTAAGATTTTAATTTTTTTTCTTTTTATTTGAAGGATGGTACTAATAATATATCAACCCTGTGGGTACCCGGGGTATTACAAGTAGAGCAGTGTTGTTTCCATTTGTGGACATCAGTGGACTACTATTGTTTTACTTGTAAAAGGGACCTAGGCAGCCGACACCTTGAATGTGGACTGTAAGGATTTTGTCATTGGATGATTATCTCTTTTGTCATGAAGTTGCTGTACAAACCAGCGCATCTGACACTCAGTTGTGATAAAGCAGTCAGTTGCTTGATGATGTACAAATACATAACGGAATATTATTTTCAACATTTTAAAATTGTATTTATTTGAATGCATTGATTTGCCATCCGTAGTTCTTCTGCATTACATGTGACACCTTGTTTCATTCAAGGTATGATATAAATGCTGTGGGTACCCAGGGAATTACAAGTATGACATTGGTTGTTTACATCAGTGGACTACTAATGTTTTATTTGTAAAAAGGACCCAGGCAGCCAACACCTTGTATGTGGGCAGTGGAGATCTTTGTGATTGGCTGATTATATCTGTTGTTGTCAGGAAATTACTGTTACAACCAGCACATCTGACACTCAATTGTGATCAAGCAATCAGTTGCTTGATGATGTACAAATACTTGAAGATCACTATCCCAAGATTTTAAAATTACATTTGATTGAATGCATTGAAGTGCATCCTCTCCATGGGAACCCAGGAAGTGAAGCACTGCTTGTTTACTTACTCTGGTAAGCAAGCTCTGTTTTACCTGGTAAAATAAGACTCTTTTCACCAACACCTGGGGTGGAAGTCCTGTAAAATGAACAACATGGATATAAATGATTGGCTGGACTTGACTTTACCTCCATGTG
Organism: Pictodentalium vernedei; assembly: GCA_031216915.1. Lineage (NCBI taxonomy): Eukaryota > Metazoa > Mollusca > Scaphopoda > Dentaliida > Dentaliidae > Pictodentalium > Pictodentalium vernedei. The sequence continues at coordinate 402,700,729 of CM062293.1, forward strand.
TTCAAAAGTATGTGTCCTTAAATACCAATAAATAAATGTGAAGTGCCTTGAGTCACATCCCCCCACTGTGGGGGAGTAAGAGTCTCCCCCCCCCCCCCCACTGCAGGGGAATAAAGGTCTCACCCCCACTTTGGGGGAATCAGAGATACAACTCGACTGCAGGGAGATTCAGGGTCACACCCCCACTGTGGGGGATTACGCGTCACACCCTCACTGGGGGGATGTACAAATCACAAACCCCACTGCAGGGGATTTATGAGTCACAACCCCCACTGCGGGGAAGCATGAGTCACACATGCCAATTGTGATGGAGGCCGGTCACACCCCAACTATGATGGAGGCTATGTCACTGGGGAGGCTCATTTGTACCACACTGTGCTAGAAGACGAGTTCCCCCCCCCCACCACTGTGGAGCAGTAAGAGTGCCCCCCCCCCCACTGCTGGGGAGTAAGGGTCACTCCCTACTGTGGGGGAGTAGGAGTCATATCCCCCACTGTGGGGGAATAAGAGATGCCCCCACTGTGGGGGAGTAAGAGTCGCACCCCCACTGAGGGGGAATACAAACTTCACCCCACTGCAGGGAAAGTACGAGTCACAACCCCACTGTGGGTGAAGGACGAGTCACTCTCATTGCAGGGGGAGTAAGAGTCACTCCCCCACTGTAGGGGAGCAAGATTCACATGCCTCACTGCAGGGGAGTAAGAATCACATCCCCACAGCGGGGGAAGTACTGCAGGAAATCTGAGTCACACCCCCACTGCGGGGGAAGTACGAGTCACAAACCTGCTGCGGGGGAAGTACAAGTCACAAACCCACTGTGGACGAGTTAGAGTCACCCCCCCCTCCCCCCACTGAGCGGGAGTAAGAGTCACTTCCCACTGTGGGAGAGTAAGGGTCACATCCCCCACTGGTGGGGAGTTAGAGACACCCCCCCCCCCCCCCATTGTAGGGGGGTAAGAGTCACCCCCCACCCCTCTGTGGGGGAAGTAAGAGTCGCGTGGAAGGATCATGCACACATGCCCATTGTAGGGGAGGCCAATCACACCCCAACTGTGGGGAGGCTGTGTCACACCCACTGGGGAGACTCAATTGTACCCCACTGTGTGAGAAGCCAAGTCACCCCCACTGTGGGGGAGTAAGTGACAAACCCCCCCCTCCATTCCGGGTGAGTAAGGGTCACATCCCCCTCTGCAGGGGAGTAAGAGTCACACCCCACTGCAGGGGAGTAAGAGTAACACCCTACTGTGGGGAAATATGAGTCACATTGTGGGGGAAGTATATGTCACAACCCCACTGTGGGGAAGTACGAGTCACAACTTCACTGCGGGGAAGCATAGTCACACCCCCACTGTGGGGGAAGCATGAGTTCCAACACCTCCGCAGGTGAAGTACGAGTCACAACCCCATGGCGGGGAAGCATGAGTCACACATGCCCGTTGTGGGGGAGACCGGTGACACCCCAATTGTGGGGGGAGGCCGTGTCACACCCACTGGGGAAGCTCAGTTGTACCCCACTCTGGGAGAAGCTCAGTCATCCTCTCTGCGGGAGAGTAAGAGTCCTCCCCCCCAATGCAGGGGATTAAGAGTCACCCTCCCACTGCAGGGGAATAAGAGTCACTCCCCCACTGCGGGGGAGTAAGAGACACACCCCACTGTGGGGAGAAACAGTCACACCCTACTGTGGGGGAAGCTGAGTATCACCCCCTACTGCAGGGGAATATGTGTAACACCCCCACTGTGGCGGAAGGACAAGCCACAACCCCACTGAGGGGAAGCTTGAGTCACAAATGCCCTTTGTAGGGGAGACCAGTCAAACCCCAACTGTGAGGTTGCTGTGTCACATCCACTGGGGAGACTCAATTGTACCCCACTGTTGGAGAAGCCATGTCACCCCCCAATGCCGGGGGTAGGAGTCAACCCCACTGTGGGGGAGTAAGAGTCACTTCCCAACTGCGGGAGTTATAGTCACACCCCACACTGTGGGGGAGTAAACGTCACACACCCACTGTGGGGGAGTAAGAGTGTTCACCCTCCTACTGTGGGGAATATGAGTCACACCCCCACTGTGGGAAAACTACTAGTCACAACCCCACTGCGGGGGTAGTACAAGTCAACCCCACTGCGGGAACAATTAGTCAGACCTCCCACTGCAGGGAATAAGAGATACACCCCCACTGGGGGAATCCGAGTCACACCCCTACCACGAGGGAATATGAGTCAAACCCCCACTGTGAGGAAAGTATGAATCACAACCCCACTGCAGGGGAAGTATGAGTCACAACCCACTGTGGGGGAAGTACGAGTCACACCCCACTGTGGGGTAGTAAGAGTCACTGACCCCACTGCGGGTGAGTAAGAGCGACATCCCCCCCACTGCGGTGGAGTAAGAGTCACACCACCACTGCAGGGGAGTAAGAGTCATACCCCCACCATGGGGGAATCTGAGTCACACTCCTACTGTGGGGGAATGAGAGTCACACCCTCACAGGGGGAAGTACGAGTCACAACCCCACTGCGGGGGGAAGTACAAGTCACACCCCCACTGCAGGGGAGTAAGAGTAACACACCCACTGTGGGGGAATCTGAGTAACACCCCACTGTGGGGAATACGAGTCACACCCTCACTGGGTGAAGTAAGAATCACAACCCCACTGCAGGGGAAGTATGAGGCACCCCCACTGCGGGGGATTAAGTCACTCCACCACTGCGGTGGAGTAAGAGTCACATCCCCCACTGTGGGGGAGTAAGTCCAGCCCCCACTGTGGGGGAGTAAGAATCGCACCCCTACTGCAGGGGAATATGAATCACACTCACACTGTGGGGAAGTACAAGTCACAACCCCACTGCGGGAGAAGTAAGAGTCACAACCTCACTGCGGGGAAAACATTAGTCACACCCCCACTGCGGGTCAATAAGTCACACCCCCACTGTCGGGGAGTAAGAGTCACACCTCCACTATGGGAGAATCTGAGTCACACCCCTACTGTTGGGGAAGTGCAAATCACAACCCCACTGCAGGGGAGGTATGAGTCCCCCTACTGCGGGAGAGTAAGAGTCAATCCCCACTGCAAGAGGAGAGTAAGAATCACTTCCCCACTGTGCGGCAGTAAGAGTCACATCCCCCCACTGTGGGAGAGTAAAAGTCACACCCCCTCTGTGGGGGAAGTACTAGTCACAACCCCACTGTGGGGGAAGTACGAGTCACAACCCCACAGCGGGGAAGAATTAGTGAGACCCCCCACTGTGGGGGAGTAAGTCACACCCCCACTGTGTGGGAGTAAGAGTCTCACTCTCCACTGCAGGGGAGTAAGAGTCACATCCCTACTGTGGGGGAATATCAGTCACATCCCCACTGTGGGGGAAGTATGAGTCACCCAATTGCGGGGTAGTAAGGGTCACTCCCCCACTGTGGGGGAGTAAAAGTCACATCCCCCACAGCTGGGGAGTAAGAGTCACACCCCTAGAGCTGTGGAGTAAGAGTCACTCCCCCCACTGTTGGGGAGTGAGAGTCACACCCCTCCTGCAGCGAAATATGAGGCACACCTGCCCTGTGGGGGAAGTACTAGTAGTAGTAAATATCTTTATTTTTGTGACATGTGCTACACATTACATAATGCATTTAATAAGTGGAAAACATAAAGCACTAGTAACAACCCACTGCGAGTTAAGTACGAGTCACCTCACTTTGGTGAAGCATTTGTCACACCCCCACTCTGGGGGAATGAGACACACCCCCATTGTAGGGGAGACTAGTCACACACTCCAACTGTGGGACAGGCTGTGTCACACCCACTGGGAAAACTCAATTGTACCCCACTGTGGGAGAAGCCGAGTCGCCCCAACTGCAAAGGAGTAAGAGTCAACCCCCCACTGAGGGGAAGTAAGAGTCACTTCCCAACTAGGGGGGGGGGGGGTAAGAGTCACATCCCCCACTGTGGGGAGTAAAAAACACCACCCACTGGGGGGAGTAAGAGTCACACCCCACTGCGGGTGAATATGCATCACACCCTCACTGTGGGGGAAGTACTAGTCACAACCCCCCTGTGGGGAAAGTACGAGTCACAACCCCACTGCATATTCAGACCCCCACTGAGGGGGAATAAGAGTCACACCCCCACTGTGAGGAGAATGAGTCACACCCACACTGCGGGTTAATGAGTCACACCCCACTGCACTGCAGGGGAATGAGTCATACCCCCACTGTGGCATAGTAAGAGTCAGACCTCCACTGTGGGGGAATCTTTGTCACCACTACTGCTGGGGAATACGAGTCACACCCCCACTGTGGGGGAAGTACAAGTCACAACCCCACTGTGGGGGAAGTTCGTGTCACAACCCAACTGCAGGAGAAGTATGAGTCATACATGAGTTGCACATGCCCATTGTAGGGGAGGCTCGTCACACCCCAACTGTGGGGGAGGCCATGTCACACCCACAGGAGAGGCTCAGTTGAACCCCATTGCGGGAGAAGCTGAGTCACCCCTTCTGCAGGGGAATACATGTCACACCCGCACTGTGGGGGAAGTATGAGCCACAACCCCACTATGGGGCAAGTACAAGTCACAACCCAACTGTGGGGAAACATGAGTGACACATGCCCATTGTAGTGGAGACTCAATTGTACCTCACTGGAGAAGCCGAGTCACCCCCACTGGGGGAGAGTAAGAGCCAACCCCACTGCGGGGAAGTAAGAGTCACTTCCCCACTGCAGGGTCTAAGTCACTTCCCCATTGTGGGGGAGTAAGGGTCACATCCCCCACTGCAGTGTAGTAAAAGTCACACCCCTACTGCGGGGGAATAGGAGTCACACCCCCACTGTGGGGGAAGTACAAATCACAACCCCACTGCAGAGAAAGTATGAGTCAACCCCCCTGCGGGGGAGTAAGAGTCACTTCCCCACTGCGAGGGAGTAAGAGTCACACCCCACTGTGGGGAATATGAGTAACACCCCCACAGTGGGGGAAGTACTAGTCTCAACCTCCACAGTGGGGGAAGTACTAGTCTAAACCCCACTGCGGGGGAAGTGCAACTCACAACCCCACTGCGGGGAAGAATTTGTGAGACCCCCCGCTGCGGGGGAATGAATCATTCCCCCATTGTGGGGGTGTAAGAGTCACACCCCCACTGTGGGGGAATCTGAGTCACATCCCTACTGCTGGGAATAGGAGTCACACCACCACTGTGGGGGAAGTATGAGTCACAACCATACTGCGGGGAAGTACGAGTCACAACCCTACTGCGGAGGAAGAATGAGTCAACCCCCACTGCGGGGGAAGTATGAGTCACAACCCCACTGCGGGGAAGCATGAGTCATGCATACCCATTATAGAGGAGGCTGGTTAAACCCCAACTATAGGGGAGGTCATGTCACACCCACTGGGGAGGCTCAGTTGTACCCCACTGTGGGAGAAGCCGAGTCACCCTCCACCGGGGGAGTTAGTCAGCAACCACACCCCACTATGGGGGATTAAGAGACACTCCCCTACTGCGGGGGAGTAAGATGAGTCACACCCCACTGCTGGGGAATGAGTCATACCCCCACTGTGGCATAGTAAGAGTCACACCCCACTGTAGGGGAATCTGTGTCACACCCCGACAGCTGGGGAATCCAAGTCACACCCCCACTGTGGGGGAAGTACGAGTCACAACCCCACTGCGGGGATGCATGAGTCACACATGCCCACTGTATAGGAGGCCGATCACACCCCAACAGTAGGGGAGGCCGTGTCACACGCACTGGGGAGGCTCAGGTATACCCCACTGTGGGAGAAGCTGAGCCACCCCTCTGCAGTCACCCCCTCTGTTAGTTACCCCCCCTCCCCCCCACTGTGGGGGATTAAGAGTCACATCCCCACTGCGGGGGAGTAAGTGACACACCCCACTGCAGTGAGTAAGAGTCCCCACCCCCTCCCCCACTGTTGGGGAATCTGAGTCACACCCCTTCTGTGGGGAAATGTGTGTGACACCCCCACTGTGGGCAAAATATGAATCACACCCCCACATGAGTCACACCCCCCACATGAGTGACACATGCCCACACCCCCACATGAGTGACACATGCCCATTGTAGGGGAAACTCAATTGTACCCCACTGGAGAAGCCGAGTCACCCTCACTGTGGGAGAGTAAGAGTCATTCCCACTGTGGGGGAGTAAGAGTTACTTCCCACTGCAGGGAGTAAGAGTCACTTCCCCATTGTGGGGGAGTGGCACATTCCCCACTGTGGGGGAGTAAAAGTCACACCCCCACTGTGGGGGAGTAAGAGTCACACCCCTACTGCGGAGGAATACAAGTCACACCCCCACTGTGGGAGAAGTACAAATCACAACCCCACTGCAGGGGAAGTATGAGTCAACCCCACTGTGGGGAGTAAGAGTCAATCCCCCACTGTGGGGGAGTAAGAGTCACACCCCACTGTGGGAAATATGAGTCACACCCCCACAGTGGGGGAAGTACTAGTCTCAACCCCACTGCAGGGGAAGCACAACTCACAACCCACTGCGGAGAAGAATTAGTCATACCCCCCACTGTGGGGGAATAAGAGTCACACCCCCATTGTGGGGGAGTAACAGTGACACCCCCACTGTGGGGGCCATGTCACACCCACTGGCTTAGTTGTACCCCACTGTGGGAGAAGCTGAGTCCCCCCCCCCTGCAGGGGAGTTAGAGACCCCCCCCTCCACTGTGGGGGATTAAGAGTCATCCCCCACTGTGGGGGAGTAAGAGTCACATCCCCACTGTGGGGGGAGTAAATGACCCCCCCCCCCCCCACTGCGGGAGAGTAAGAGTCACACCCCAAATGTTGGGGAATCTGAGTGTTACCCCTTCTGTGGGAAAATGTGTGCAACACCCCCACTGTGGGCGAAGTATGAGTCACACCCCAACAGTGGGGGAAGTACTAATCACAACCCTACTGCAGGGGGAGTACAACTCACAACCCTACTGCGGGAAAGAATTAGTCTGACTCCCATTGTGGGGGAATGAGTCACATCCCCACTGTGGGGGAGTGAGAGTCACACCCCCACTGTGGGGGAATACGGGTCACACCCATATTTCTGGGGAATACGAGTCACACCCCCCATTTTGGGGGAAGTACGAGTCACAAACCACTGCAGGGGAAGTACAAGTCACAACCCCGCTGTGGGGAAGCATGAGTCACACACCCCCACTGTGCGGGAGTAAGAGTCAATCCCAATTGCGGGGGAGTAAGAGTCACTTCCCCACTGCATGGGAGTAAGAGTCATATCCCCCACTGCAGGGGAGTAAAAGTCACACCCCCAATGTGGGGGCATAAGAGTCATACCCCACTGTGGGGACTATGTGTCACACCCCTACTGTGGGGGAAGTACTAGTCACAACCCCACTGCGGGGAAGTACAAGTCACAACCCCACTGCAGGGAAGAATTAGTCAGACCCCCACTGTGGGGGAAGTACTAGTCTCAACCTCCACAGTGGGGGAAGTACTAATCTCAACCTCACTGCGGGGGAAGTGCAACTCACAACCCCACTGTGGGGAAGAATTTGTCAGACCCCCCGCTGCGGGGGAATGAGTCATTCCCCCATTGTGGGGGTGTAAGAGTCACACCCCCACTGTGGGGGAATCTGAGTCACATCCCTACTGCTGGGAATAGGAGTCACACCACCACTGTGGGGGAAGTATGAGTCACAACCATACTGCGGGGGAAGTACGAGTCACAACCCTACTGCAGAGGAAGAATGAGTCACAACCCCACTGCGGGGGAAGTATGAGTCACAACCCCACTGCGGGGAAGCATTAGTCACGCATACCCATTATAGAGGAGGCTGGTTAAACCCCAACTATAGGGGAGGCCATGTCACACCCACTGGGGAGGCTCAGTTGTACCCCACTGTGGGAGAAGCTGAGTCACCCTCTCTGCGGGAGAGTTAGTCACCCACCACTCCCCACTATGGGGTATTAAGAGACACTCCCCCACTGCGGGGGAGTAAGATGAGTCACACCCCACTGCAGGGGAATGAGTCATACCCCCACTGTGGCGTAGTAAGAGTCACACCCCACTGTAGGGGAATCTGTGTCACACCCCTACAGCTGGGGAATCCAAGTCACACCCCACTGTGGGGGAAGTACGAGTCACAACCCCACTGGGGGAAGTATGAGTCACAACCCCACTGCGGGGATGCATGAGTCACACATGCCCACTGTAGAGGAGGCCGATCACCCTCCACCGGGGGAGTTAGTCAGCAACCACACCCCACTATGGGGGATTAAGAGACACTCCCCTACTGCGGGGGAGTAAGATGAGTCACACCCCACTGCAGGGGAATGAGTCATACCCCCACTGTGGCGTAGTAAGAGTCACACCCCACTGTAGGGGAATCTGTGTCACACCCCTACAGCTGGGGAATCCAAGTCACACCCCCACTGTGGGGGAAGTACGAGTCACAACCCCACTGGGGGAAGTATGAGTCACAACCCCACTGCGGGGATGCATGAGTCACACATGCCCACTGTAGAGGAGGCCGATCACACCCCAACTGTAGGGGAGGCCATGTCACACCCACTGGGGAGGCTCAGGTATACCCCACTGTGGGAGAAGCTGAGCCACCCCTCTGCAGTCACCCCCTCTGTTAGTTACCCCCCCCCCCCCCCACTGTGGGGGAAATATGAATCACACCCCCACATGAGTCACACCCCCCTCTTGAGTGACACATGCCCACACCCCCACATGAGTGACACATGCCCATTGTAGGGGAAACTCAATTGTACCCCAGTGGAGAAGCCGAGTCACCCTCACTGTGGGAGAGTAAGAGTCATTCCCACTGTGGGGGAGTAAGAGTCACTTCCCCACTGCAGGGAGTAAGAGTCACTTCCCCATTGTGGGGGAGTGGCACATTCCCCACTGTGGGAGAGTAAAAGTCACACCCTCACTGTGGGGGAGTAAGAGTCACACCCCTACTGCAGAGGAATATGAGTCACACCCCCACTGTGGGTGAAGTACAAATCACAACCCCACTGCGGGGGAAGTACAAGTCACAACCCCACTGCGGGGAAGAATTAGTCAGACCCCCACTGTGGGGTAATAAGAGTCACACCCCAACTGCAGGGGGAATGAGTCACACCCCCACTGGTGGGGAGTACGAGTCACACCCCCCACTGTGAGGGAATATGAGTCACGTGTCTTCTGCTGGGGAATATGAGTCACACGCCCACTGTAGGGGAAGTACGAGTCCCAACCCCACTGCAGGGGAAGTACGAGTCACAACCCCACTGCAGGGAAGCATGGGTCACACATGCCCATTGTAGGGGAGCCCGGTCACACCCCAACTGTGGGGAAGGCCGTGTCACACCCCCCACTGGGGAGGCTCAGTTGTACCCCACTGTGGGAGGAGTCGAGTCCCCCCCCCCTCTGCGAGGAAGTAGGAGTCCTACCCCCGCCACTGCGGGGGAGTAAAAGTCACATCCCCACTGTTGGGGAGTAAGCGACACACTCGACTGTGGGGGGGGGGGGGGGGGGGGGGTAAGAGTCACACACCCACTGTGGGGGAATCTGTGTCTCACCCCTTCTGTGGGGGAATACGTGTCTCACCCCCACCATGGGAAAAGTATGAGTCACAGCCCCACTATGGGGGAAGTACGAGTCAACCCAACTGCGGGGAAACATGAGTCACACATGCCCATTGTAGGGGAGACTGAATTGTACCCCACTGGAGAAGCCGAGTCACCCCCACTGCAGGGGAGTAAGAGTCAACCCCACTGCGGGAAGTAAGAGTCAGTTCCCCACTGCAGCGAAGTAAGAGTCACTTCCCCACTGTGGGGGAGTAAGAGTCACATCCCCCATGGCAGGGGAGTAAAAGTCACACACCCACTGCGGGGGAGTAAGAGTCACACTCCTACCGCTGGGGAATATGAGTCACACCCCCACTGTGGGGGAAGTACAAATCATAACCCCACTGCAGGGGAAGTATGAGTCACCCCCACTGCGGGGGAGTAAGAGTCAACCCCACTGCAGGGGAGTAAGAGTCACTTCCCGACTGCGGGGGAGTAAGAGTCACATACCCCAATGCAGGGGAGTAATGGTCACACCCCTACTGTGGGGGAGGAAGAGTCACACCCCACTGCAGGGAATGTGAGTCACACCCCCACAGTGGGGGAAGTACTAGTCACAACCCCACTGCGGGAAATTATAAGTCACAACCCCACTGCAGAGAAGAATTAGTCAGACCCCCACTGTGGGGGAATGAGTCACACTCCCACTGTGGGGGAGTATGTATGAGTCACACCCCAGAGTGGGGAAATATGAGTCACACCCCTACTGCTAGGGAATACGAGTCACACCCCAGCTGTTGTGGAAGTCTCAACCCCACTGCGGGGAAGCATGAGTCACACATCCCCATTGTAGGGGAGGCTTTTCAAACCCAACTGTGGGGGAAGCCATGTCACACCCACCGGGAAGACTCAATTGTACCCCACTGTGGGAGAAGCCGAGTCACCCCCACTGCGGGGGAGTAAGAGTCACTTCCCCACTGCGGGGGAGTAAGAGTCACACCCCTACTGCACGAGAATTTGAGCCCCATTCCCACTGTGGGGGAAGTACAAATCACAACCCCACTGCAGGGGAAGTATGGGTCTCCCCCACTGTGGGAGAGAGTAAGAGTCAACCCCCACTGCAGGGAAGTAAGAGGATCTTCCCCTGCCGGGGATTAAAAGTCACACCACCCACTGTGGGGGAGGAAGAGTCACACCCCACTGAGGGGGAATGAGTCACACCTCCACAGTGGAGGAAATAATAGTCAAAACCCCACTGTGGGGAAGTACAAGTCACAACACCACTGCGGTGAAGAATTAGTCAGACCCCCCTGCGGGGAGTAAGAGTCACATCCCCACTGTGGGGGAATCTGAGTCACATCCCTTCTGCTGGGGAATATGAGTCACACCTCCTCTGTGGGGGAAGTACGAGTCACAACCCCACTGCGCCAGAAGTACAAGAGAGAATGAGTCACACCTCCACTGTGGGGGAGTAAGAGTCAGACCCCCACTGTGGGGAATCTGAGTCACACCCCTACTGCTGGGGAATATAAGTCACACCTGCACTCTGTGGGATGTATGAGTCACAACCTCACTTCGGGGAAGCATGAATCACACATGCCTATTGTAGGGGAGGCCGGGTCACACCCCAACTGTGGGGGAGGCCATGTCACGCCCATTGTGGAGGCTGTTCTAACCCACTGTGGGAGAAGCCAAGTCACCCCCTCTGAGGGGGAGTAGGAGATGTCCACCCCACCCCCACTGAGGGGGGATTAAGAGTCACTACTCCACTGCGGGGGAGTAAGAGTCACATCCCCACTGCGGGAGAGTAAGCGACACACTCCACTGTGGGGGAGTAAGAGTCACACCCTTCTTCGGGGGGATATGTGTCACACCCCCACTGTGGGGGAAGTATGAGCCACAACCCCACTATGGGGGAAGTACGAGTCATGGCCCAACTGCAGGGAAACATGAATCACACATTCCCATTGTAGGGGAGACTCAGCTGTACCCCACTGTGGGGAAGCCGAGTCACCCCACTGCGGGGGAGTGAGAGTCAACCCCCACTGCGGGGGAGTAGGAGTCACTTCCCCACTGTGGGGGAGTGAGAGTCACATCCCCACTGCGGGGGAGTAGGAGTCACTTTCCCACTGCGTGGGAGTAAGAGTCACTTCCCCACTGCAGGGGAGTAACAGTCACCCCCCCCCCCCCCCCACAGGGGTGGGGGGGGGGGTAAAACTCACAAACTCACTGTGGGGGAGTAAGAGTCCCACCCCTACTGCAGGGGAATATGAGTCACACCCCTACTGTGGGGGAAGTGCTAGGCACAACCCCACTGCGGGGGAAGTAAGAGTCAAAATCCCACTGCGGGGAAGAATTAGACTCACACTGCGGGGGAATAAGAGTCACACCCCCACTGTGGCAGAATCTGTGTCACACCCCCCACTGGGGGGATGGGGGTGGGAGAAGAGTCACACCCCCACTGTGGGGGAAGTACAAATAACTCCACTGCAGGGGAAGTATCCATCGCCCCCACTGTGGGGGAGTAAAAGTCAACCCCCACTGCAGGGGAGTAAGAGTCACTTCCCCACTGTGGGGGAGTAAGAGTCACTTCCCCACTGTGGGGAAGTAAGAGTCACTTCCCCACTGCGGGGGAGCAAGAGACACACCCACACTATGGGGAATGTGAGTCACACCCCCACTGTGGGGGAATTGAGACACACCCCTACTGTGGTGGAATACATGTCGTACCCCCACTGTGGGGGAAGTATGAGCCACAACCTCCCTATGGGGGAAGTACGAGCCACTGCGGTGAAGTATGAGTCACACATGCCCATTGTAGGTGAGGCCGGTCTCACTCCAACTGTAGAGGAGGCTGTGTCACACCTCCACTGGGGAGGATAAGTTGTACCCCACTGTGGGAGAAGTTGTGCCCTCCCCCACACTGTGGGGGAGTAAGACACCCTCACTGTGGGGGAGTATGAGTCATGCCCCCACTGCAGGGAGTAAGAGTCACACTCTAATGTGGGAGAATACAAGTCACACCCCCACGGAAGTACGAATCACAACCCCACTACAGGGGATGTATAAGTCACAATCCCACTGCAGGGGAAGTATGAGTCACACCCCCACTGTAGGGGAGAGTCACTCCCCCACTGCAGGGGAGTAAGAGTCACAACCCTACTGCATGGGAATACGTGTCACACCCCCACTGTGGGGAAGTATGAGTCACAACCCCACTGCAGAGAAAGTATCAGTCACAAACCCACTGTGTGGAAGCATGAGTCACACATGCCCATTGTAGGGGAGGCCGGTCATGTCCCAACTATGGGGGAGGCTGTGTCACACCCACTGGGGAGACTCATTGTACCCCACTGTGGGAGAAGACAAGTCACCCCCACTGCAGGGAGTAAGAGTCCCCCTCTCCCCCCACTGTGGGGGAGTAAGAGTCACACCTCCACTGTGGGGAAACTGAGTCACACCTTTACTGTGGGGCAATACGAGTCACAGCCCCCACTGTGTGGGAAGTACTGGTCACAACCCCACTGTGGTGGAAGTGTGAGTCACACACCCACTGCGGTGAAGCATGAGTCACACCCCCCACTGTGTGGGAAGTACTGGTCACATCCCCACTGTGGGGGAAGTATGAGTCACAACCCCACTGCGGGAAAGCATGAGTCACAACCCCGTTGAGTCACAACCCAATGCCCATTGTAGGGGAGGCTGGTCACACCTCACCTGTGGGGGAGGCCATGTCACACCCACAGGGGAGGCTCAGTTGTACCCGACTGTGGGAGGAGCCAAGTCACCCCACTACAGGAGAGTAAGATTCCCCCCCCCCCCCCCACTGTGGGGGAGTAAAAGTTACTCCCCCACTGTGGGAGAGTAAGAGTCACATCACCCACTGCAGGGTTGTAAAGAGTCACACCCCCACTGCCTGGGAACTGAGTCACACCCCTACTGTGGGGCAATACGAGTCACACCCCCACTGTGTGGGAATTACAAGTCACAGCCCCACTGCGGGTGAAGTACGAGTCACAAACCCACTGTGGTGAAGCATGAGTCACACCCCCACTGCGGTGAGTAAGAGTCACATCCCCACTGTGGGGGAATCTGAGTCCACACCCCCACTGTAGTGGAATATGAGTCACACCCCCACTGTGGGGGGAAGTACAAATCATAACCCCACTGTGGGGGAAGTATGAGTCACACCCCCACTGTGGGGACATACGAGTCACACACCCACTGCAGGTGGGAGTAAAAGTCACTCCCCTACTGTGGGGGTGTAAGAGTCACACCCCCCACTGTGGGGGAGTAAGAGTCACACCCCCACTGTGGGGGAGTAAGAGTCACACCCCCACTGTGGGGCAGCAAAGTCTCACTCCTACTGTGGGGGAATATGAGTCGCAACCCCACTGTGGGGGAAGTATGAGTCACAACCCCACTGTGGGGAAGCATGAGTCACACCCCACTGTGGGGGAGTAAGAGTCACACCCCATTGTGGGGGAATACAAGTCAGTCACACCCCACTGCGGGGGAATATGGGTCACACCCTCACTTTGGGGGAAGTACGAATCACAACCCCACTGCAGGGGAAGTATGAGTCATACCCCCACTTTGGGGGAGTCACAACCCACTGAGTGGGAGTACAAATCCCTCCCCACTATGGGGAGTAGGAATTGCATACCCACTGCTGGCATGGGGAGTGCTAATCGCACCCAACTGCGGGGATGGTATGAGTCACACCCCCACTGTGGAGAGTAAGTCACACCCCCACTTAAGAGGAGTAAGAGACTCACCCCCACTGTGGGAGAGTACAAGTCACACCCCACTGCAGGGGAGTACGAGTCACACCCACACTGCAGGGGAGTAGGAGTCACACCCTTACTGCAGAGGAATGAGTCCTACCCCCACTGCAGGGGAGTAGGTGTTGCACTCCCATTTACCATACTTTCAGTCAAAATTTGCCCAGTTAAATGCATGTGGGAGTATGAGTCACAGCCCCACCGTGGGGGAGTACAAGTCACACCCACGCTGTGGGGGAGTACAAGTCATGCCCCCACCTCAGTGGAGTGTGAGTCACAACTCCTCTGGTGCTAGGAGGCTTGTTTTATCATGGCTCTAGTGAAAAGTGCTAGAAGCCCCTTTGGTGGCTTTACCATGGATGCATTAGCTTGTTGTTTGCTTAGAACAATTATAACAAAACAATTATGAACAAAATCTTGCTGAGCTCAGGGTATTTTTGCTGGTAGCTTGGTATCTTTGAAAAAAATACCCAGGTTTCAAATCACATTTGAAAAATAAATTCGTAAGAAAACCTACTAGTATGCAGTAACTAATAATGCAGTAACTTATGTATTAATGTTCTCCGTTCAATTTTCAGATAATATTTCTTATAATCAATCAAAACAAATTCACAATTGGAGTTTTCATGATTCAGATATTCCCAATTACATGGCTTCCTATGCTTTACTTGTATTTTAGTTTTTTCATTTTTTGAACAAGCTCAATGTGCTTACTCCAATGACATGTCAATATTTAAAATTTTGAAACAAGAATAGAAAATTTCTTATCCACCTACCTCAGTTGTTTACTACAGGCTTGCACTACAGTGGAAGAACCTAACTCGGCTAAAATACTCTCTATTTTAATCTTTCCCAATATTTGGGAAAGAAAAGTGGTGTAAAAATACCATGAAAAAATAAGCCAAAATTGGGTCGAGCGCCATCGGCGCACACCCACTATAGGACGCTCTTCCATAGTACAAATCCACAACTACTGTAAAACAGTGCGCAATGCGTCAATTCGTCATTCTTTTGATTATCCACACACGTGGTGGATGAGTGCCATCTTTGCTCAGTAACAGTGATATTTTAACTCGGCGATAATGGTTTTCCTGTGACTGGAATTATGGATCTGAAGATCGTATAATAACAGGACTGTGTTTTATATATTCTCGTTTATATTTTCATCCACACTCTCATTGTATATTATTTACTATTCCATTTTTGCGAATGTTTTGTTTTCGACATCACGCGATTCGACAATGAATTTTTCGGTTAATGAATTCATTGTTTTTGGACAGGATTTCTTCACTCTGTTGAGGGCTGAATTTCTTTTTTTTTCGGTCCCTGTCGACCGTCTCGGTTCTGTCGTGTACCCACCGTTTTTTTCTGCCACCTTCTCTCCTAGTTGAGGGTGTTCTTCTACTTTCTGTTGAGTTCACCTTTTTTCTTCTACTGCTCTCACCTCTGTTATTTCCAGTTCGGTTCCTTTAGGGCAATTCCTTTTGCCCTCGCCTTGGTGCATTCTCGTGGCCGTTTCTTCTGCACCCGCGGGTGGTGTGGAACGCTGTCGTTTCGGGAGCCTCCCGCCTCGACCACATCTGGTGTGAGTTTACCCCATCCGTGGGGGATGTGCAGCTCCTCCCACTCCTGCGGGGGGTGGGGAACGCTATCGTTTTGGGGTCACCCAATTCGACAACGTCTGGTGAGAATTGCTCCCCCTCCATGGGGGATGGGGAACACTGTCGTTTCGGGGCTTCCCGACTCGACCATGTCTGGTGAGAGTTATTCCCCTTCCATGGGGAATGTGCAGTTTTTTACCGTGGTGGATACTGCAGGAACTGTTGGATTTCTGGTGAAGAGATGCCTGATTCCGGGACTATGCGCTCTCTCCAGTCAACATCTGAGGCTGTCACTAGGGTTGTGACTCCTCCTTTGGAGGCCGAGCTTGGTGGCTCTCTCCGCTTTTCCGCCAGTTCCAACAGCTTCCGTCATATCTGCTGCTCCTGCTGTTCCGTCTACAACGTCATTGGGCACCGTTTTTAGCCAGCCTCGGCTTATCCCTGCAAGGGTCTGCTGGGATGTCTGTAGTGTGGTTGTGGGGTTTCGGCCTCAGCCTTTCCCGACTTCAACTCGGCGAAGTCAGATGGGGCTGCCGACTGAACCCTCTACTGTGGTCTCTGCGCCGTCAAGCACCACAGTTGTGTTATTGGATTCGGATGTTCTTAGTGGGGACACTTTGAACTCTGTGGCGTTTCCGTCCACTCATTCTGGCCACACGACCAGTTTTGGGGGACCCACGTCTTTTGTGCAGCCTGGACCTTCTGCCACACAGAGGTCCGCGGTGACTCTCACGAGTTCCAGCTATGTTGATCCTCGGGGTGCGTCGTACCCCTATACACGTCTGCCTTCAGACGTTACGGCTGCCGCTCGTCCCGCGTCAGGTGTTTTGGAGGATCGTGACCCTTCGTTGGTTACGAGGGTCAGAGGTGAAGCCACTTTGCCGGTTCGTTCCCCTGTCGAACCGACTAGTACAGGCAGTGAGCTTAGGGAGGCCCTCTCCTTACTCACTCAGGTTCTGTCGAAGAGCCTTCCCGTTGCTTCCAGCGAGGCAGCGAGTGGTTTCCAGGCGTCGCCTCCCGGGATTGGAAAAAGGCCGCTTTCTGATCCCTCTGGTGTTCCGACACCATGGGAGGCGTCGACTGGTCTGCCCACGATGGGCTGTGTGTCTTCCAACTCAGGGGAAGAGTCAGACATGCTTGATGTCGAGGGCCAGCAGTCTTCGGACTTGGGGGCAGCTCTTGATTTTGTGTTTGGGTTCCTTCCGGATCTCAAACCATCAAACCAGCCGTCAGTGTCAGCCAGGCTGCGATCATCGGTCATGCGCCTACAGCCTGTGGAGCAACCTGCTTCTGGGCGTCTTCGACCGTGCCAGTTGGTACAGTTGGTTGAAGCATTTTCAGCCTTGGACTCTAGCTGAGTTCCAAGGCTATGAAGGCTCTGTTCTTCACCAGGGTTGACACCTTTTTGCCTCCAGTGCGTTATCGTTACTACGATTTCGCCAATCCGTCAGTCTGCCAGACTTTGACGGTTTTAGATCAGGACTCCAATTCCCTCAGGCTTTCCAAGCCCAAGTCTGCCGTCATTCCGATGACGACTCTGGAGTCCATGTTGGGCTTATCGAGAGAGCTGCTTGGTATGCTTTCTCTCTCAGATCACGTCGTCTCAGCTTTAGCTGCTTATCTGCCTCCAGATAAGTTTGACGAGGTACAGGCTCCTTTGTGTGTGCTGTCCAAGGCGCTCATGCATCTTACTCACACGCATGCCTGTAACACGGCTAATCTGGAATTAGTTCGGAGGGACTCTGTGCTGGACACAGGCAGTTCCCTTCCTGAGAAGCAGTGCGCTACTCCTCGATCTGCTTCTTTGGCATGTCCGCTACTTTTCCATGGTTCCGTGTCGACAGTCCGGGATGACATCCTACGTCATTCCAAAGATCAGCTGCTGTTTCTTCAGCTTGATCAGCTTTCTAGGGGAGGCAGGGGCCATTCCAAGCCTAACAAGTACCCTTCTGCTTCCTCTGCGAAGCAAAAGGCTGATCCTTCTGCCACCACTTCTACTTCTTACTCCAGGGGTAAGGGTAAGCGTTGGCAGACTAGAGGGAAGTATCAGGATTTTTCATTCAGTTGAGGAGGTGGTTTCTCCTTTTGCGGGCCTCGTCGGGGCTTGAAATGAAGGTCCTCACCACGACTCATCCTAGGTTGGAGGAAGAATAGCAGAGCTCGCAGATCATTGGGCCACCATCACATCCGATCCTTGGGTGTTAGATGTTGTTCGGTCCGGGCTGCGAATATCCTTCCGATGGCACCCCACTCTGACCAGGGTGCCTCTTCCAACCACAGTTCCTTCAGACGTTTTACGTCGGGAACTTTTGTCCTTGGAGATAGGCAATCTCCTGACAAAGGGGACGATCGAGGTCGTCAAGAACATTGAGTCACTGGGGTTCTATTCCCACCTGTTCTTGGTGGCGAAGAAGGACGGCCGTCTCCGACCGGTTATAGATCTGAGTATCCTGAACCAGTCTATTATTGCTCCCAAGTTCAGCATGGAGCCTTTCAGGTCGGTCCGCCGTTCAATTTACCAGGGAGATTTCACTTCCAGCTTCGACCTGCGAGACGCTTACTTTCACGTTCCGATCAATCGGGCGTCACGGAAGTATCTCAGGTTCGCTTTTCTGGGGTGAGTTTACCAGTTGAAGGCCATGCCTTTCGGCCTCAACCTGGCTCCTTGGGCTTTCACCTGACTGATGTCGCATGTGATAGCTTTCCATCGCACACAGTCCACGGTGACTACCTCGGCATATCTGGTCGATATCCTCCAGAGGCATTCCAATGCTGCCTTACTGGAGTCGGATGTCGCCACTCTGTTGAGCTTGCTCACGTCGCTTGGATTCAGAGTCAATGAGGAGAGGTTGGAACTGGTCCCTTCTCAGTTGTTTAGTCATCTGGGGATGGCTTTCTGCACCCAATTCAATTTGGTGGCGGTTCCCCAGGCCAAGGCTGTGGTTCTCTCAGCTTTTGGTCTGACTCTGTCCCATTCCACATCCACGACTGCACGGATTATTCTCCGGCTGATCGGTCTCTGTGGTTCGGTGACGGATCTCATTCCTCTAGGTCGGCTGCGTGTCATCAGACCTCTCCAACACTTTCTGCTCAGTCGTTGGAGGCTGAATGTCGATTCTCTGGATCTGGTGCTTCAGTTACCAGATTCTCTTATCCTCACCTTCTCCACTGGATGGATGTTCAGTGGATCATGCAGGGTGTCCTGTTGGACTTACCCACGTCCGTTCGCGTTCTGACTGCAGATGTCAGCGATCTCGGATGGGGTGCGACGTTGGATCCTCTAGGTCTTTCCCTTCACGGGATGTGGGACCAGGATCAGGCATCTCTACACATCAGCCAGCAGAGCTTCTTGCTCTTCTTCTGAGTTTCAGGCAGTGGATCCCTCACCTGTCGAATCGTCAGGTCCTTCTGTTGTTCGACTATTCGACAGTGGTTGCTTACATTCAGGACCAGGGCGGCACGCACTCGGTTCCAATGTACGAATTGGCTCGGGATCTTCCACTGCTCACTCAGGATGTCAATGCCGGTATGGTTGTTCGTCACATTTCCGGTCGTCTGTACGTCCTAACTGACTCCCTGTCCCGACAGGGCAGGTTCTTTTCCACCGAGTGGAAGCTCCACATGGCGGGTTCCATCGATGTCTTTGCAGCTCATTGGAACCATCAGGTGGACACTTTCGTGTCTCCGTGTCCAGATGCTCTGGCTTTCGCTGTGGATGCTCTGGCCCTCCTTTGGGACGGTCTTGTCAGCTACGCCTTCCTGCTGGTTCCGATTCCACCTCAGGTTCTCTCCCAGATATGAACCTGCAGTCGTCGAATCCTTTCGATCACACCCGTCTCCTCGGTGGGTGTGGGTCAATCTGCTCTGCTCTCTGTTAGCGGCGGTTCCGGCATGTCTCTCTCTACATCGTGACTTTCTTTGCCAAAGTCGCCCGAGGAGGTTTCAAGTTGACCCGACTTCATTGTGCCTTGGCACATTTCTTTTATCGGGTTCTGTCTCCTCCGTAGTGGTTTTTCGAGACACGTAATGGAGTTGCTTTTCTTCTTCAAGGAGGCACTCACTCCACAGGTTTAGCCTCTGTGGCTAAGTGGAAGGTTCTTCTGTTGATGGTGTGCGATCACTCTGTTGCTTCTGTCACTCCTTCGATCACGCCGCTTGCGGAGTGTCTGGTTTATGTTTGTTTCTGGGGGTCTCCAGCAATGGGTACAAGTCCATGCTTCGGAGACCTTTTTCATATGTGGTACCACATTGTTTCGACACTCATCCTTGCCTCTCCAAGCTTGTTCAGCTCTTTTCATTGAAAAGGCCTAGGACTTTGCAGTTTACTCCAATATGGTCGCTTTCTTGGGCGCTGCTCTGCTTGGGGGTGGGGGGCATTTGCGCCTTTATCCTGGATGACTATGCGTTTTCTCACATGCCAGATCTCTCCTGCATCCTTTTCACGATGGATTTGTCTTGCTATTCATGCAGCTTCCGCTCATCTTGCTACTGGTGATTGTATTACCAATTGTTTTTTCTGCCATGAGGTGCGTGCATTGTCTTCCTCTTTTAATAACTCTGTCATGTTGTCGGATGACGGATGTTATACTGGCAGCCTACTGGAGAAATGCTACGTTCTCCTTTTATCTGCGACATTTACAGGAGCCGATAGAGGACCTTGGTCCTTGGGGCCCTCTTTCTTCGGCTCAGGCTGTTGGCTCTCCCAGCCTTTCAGTTTTTTTTTCAGGGTCAGTTCCAGCTCTGTGCTGTTACTGCCCTTTCTGTCTGTGCGTCGCAATTCACCATACACCTCATCTTTCATTGTCTTTTCTAATGTTTGTGATGCTATGGTTTGATAGGCCTAGGGATCTCTTCCTCTGTCCACAGTCCCAGTGCTATTGAGTTATGTGTGGGTTGGTTATGTGATTCCCTCCATCCTTTTGTCTATTCAGCCAGTAGTAAACAATTGAGGTAGGTTGATAAGAAGTATAAATTTTATAGTAAATTTCCTTTCTTATTATACCTACCGAAATTGTTTACATGGAGGCCCACCCGTCTTCTTATTCGGGTAAGAATCCTTCCTCCCCGCTGATCACATAACTCCTGTGTTGTTCGGAATCAAAAGAATGACGAATTGATGCATTGCGCACTGTTTTATGGTAGTCGTGGATTTGTACTATGGAAGAGCGTCCCATACTGGGTGTGTGCCGATGGCGCTCGACCCAGTTTTGGCGTATTTTTTCGTGGTGTTTTTACACCACTTTTCTTTCCCAAATCTTGGGAAAGATTAAAATAGAGAGTATTTTATCCGAGTTAGGTTCTTCCACTGTAGTGCAAGCCTGTAGTAAACAATTTCGGTAGGTATAATAAGAAAGGAAATTTACTATAAAATTTATACTTTCTTGCATTTTGTAACAGGCATTGTTGCTATCATCTGTAAATCAGGTTTGGGAGTTTTTTTTTTTTTGGGGGTTCAAGAACACTTTGATAGCCAGGGCCTTATGGTGGACAGTTTAACGGGTAGAGAAAGTGGAGAACTGCCAATCATTGGGAAGTAACTGTTTGACTCAACTCATGCCAGGTTAGTAGGTAAACTTTGGTTTAAGGCAGGTGTACTGACTTCGTACAGGGCATCACTGTGCCCCCAGTTAGGCCACCAGTTTGAAGTGTCTTACCCATGGTCACTATATGGATGACATGGGTCATTATCGAATCATTGGCCTTGATATCAAGTTCAGTGCTCTAATTCTATTTTTTTAAGTTCAGTGCTCTAATTCTATTATTTGTTTTTACAGCAGAAACAAAATTTATGACCCCTCATTGAAATGAGCTCAACAAGCTCATTTCAATGGTGTGTCATAAGCTATAATTTGGGAGAGAGAAAAAAGACAGTTCAGTTCAGAAAAAAGTATTACTATCATACTAACACATACAAATATTATAAGTGAAAGAGTAAAATATGTGATATAACAAGTGCTTGGGTTGCATAGAATAAAACACTTTATTGCACAGCCATAATACATAGAAAAGCTATGGCATCCTAAAAAGAAATACAAAAATGTATCCGTATATAATATAATGAAGGAGAATAATAGTATAAATAGAATGGTTCATGGACTGGATACTTCATGTTAGTTCTATGGCAGCGCTGTTGGTTAAATGCAACCAGAAAACTGAGAAAGGTTGATTGATGGCTCCAAAGAGGTCACCTCAGCCTGCAGATTAAACTTACATGATTTTGAACCTATTCAACGTTAACCGTTTTAGTGCCATATTAAAATAACTTGATCGCTTGAAATATGTATATTCTTGCTTTGCAGCCCAAACCCCCAGTAATAAACATCTAAACTATTCTAGTATAATTATTGGAGTTTGCCTGCAGGGTTTCTCGTCTGTAGAAACAAGCATATGATCCATCATTGGCACGGGCTTGATGAGTTTGTTCCAAAATGGCACGATAATCTACTTTTAAAGCAAAAAAAAATAAGAAAATTACAAATTATGAATGAAAACTTCTGTGAATAATACAGAGCAGTTTTGGTCATTTAGTTAAGTAAAAGGTTGATGTTTCATTTATTCTTCAGGCCAAGTTATTCAGTTTACCTAATCAAGAATCTGTTGGAGAAGAACCAGCAAGACAAAATACATGTGATGTATGATACAGCCTGCTTGACAGTCATCTAACGGTATGAAAGTCCCTGTGAGAACCCTGGGAAGTAGAGCAGTGCTTGTTCACTGTGGTAAAAAAGTTCTGCTGTTTCTGGTAAAATAGGACCGACGCCTGTGGTGGAAGTCTTCAAAAGTGGTCATTATTTAATCTTGATTTTAGACATTTTGGAACCATTTTGTTGCCATGGTATTGTCTTAAGATGCTGGTGAAGCATTTCAATTTTGATTTGTTCCTTCCATGTGGAACCCTTTGAAGTGAAGCATTTTTTGTTCAGTGTTTTATAAGTGCAGTGAAGCCCACTTAATTGTATATCTCTTAATTGAATAACCCTATTAAATGGATATAATTTCCAAACACCAAACCATTTACCATACATTCAGTGAAAATTTGCCCAGTTAAATGCATGTGGGTTATAGAGTAAACTCCAGTTGATTGAATAAAAACGCTTGCAATATGTCATGGAAATAACCTGAAAATGACCAAATTCTCCTTGGTTATAGACATACTTGGCCTCAGTACATCCATTATAGGCATTTAATCTGTTATATCTTGTTTGACAGAACTCCATGAGCTCTGTCAAGCATGATATACTAGAATAAATGCTCAGTTTAGAATACAGCACAGTGACAAATCCCTCTTAATAGTATTCTCCTGTTAATTGAATAATTCTCACTGACAAAGTGGCTATTCAATTAACAGGGCTCTACTGTACTACCTGTTATTTGGTAAAATATTGGTAAAATACGTCAAGCCCGGTAAGTCCTTGGATGGGTGATCGTATGAGTGATCGATTCAGACTCCAATGTTGTGTCCTTGGGCAAGGCACTTAACCCCGATTGTCCACATGGGAGCACGATGACACCATGTACTAAGGTGTACTGCACATCGATGGTGCGCATGTCTTCAACCAATCTAACCCTGTCTGTGCTGGAGTGCAGAGTTATGATGTTGAACTGGCAGCTGCTCATTGTTTCTCGGTGGTTCTCTCCGGCTTCCTCCAGCAGTAAAATTGTCACCAGCATATTATGACCTTGACTGTTAATTTGCCGTTAAACCCAAATAAATAATATTGGTAAAATAGAATCTTGTAACCAATGCTGTGGGTGGAAAGCTCATAACAATGGACAGTGGGTATTGCAATATATTGAGGATCCTGGTACCATGGAATTGAATAGCCACTTTGACAATGAAAATTATTCACTTAACAGGAGTATTCAATTAACAGGGATTGTGTCACTTTCCTGTATTCTGAAGATAAACTTAGAATTTATTCTATTATATCTTGTCAAACGATATATAATAGATTAAATCCCTGTATTGGATGTACTGAGGCCAAATAGATCTATAAACAAAGGAAAACTGGAGAGAGTCAGGGTAATTCTTGATAGGTTACAAGATTTTTTTATTCAGTTAACGGGAGTTTACTCTATAGCCTATATTCATTTAACAGATCAAATTTGTACTGGAGGTATGGTAAAAAAGAATACTTTTGCAATTTCCCTTAGATGAAAGGTAAAGATACACACAGCATGTATAACAGTTAACAGGCTCTGAAAAGAATGCAATCACCTCATCTAGCTTCACCCATAGGATTGCTGCAAATATGATCACCAGAGGATTGCTGCAAATATATTCAATTGCTTTCTTATATTAAAATACTGCTAATCAGCTTTGTTTTCACTATTCTCAAACGGTCTTTAATTTTTTTTTCAGAAGAACAAAAGTCATGATACCCTACAACAAGCATCTTTTCTGTTCCAAGCTTCCTCAATTATGGACACAAGATGGTTTGCCAGGCTAGTATTTTGTTGATATTTTGGGGAGAGAAACAAGAGATTTTTTTATTGAATTCAATATGGAATATATATTTTCTGTTGAATGATACACAAATAAATATCATGGTTTAACTTTTTGCATGCTGCTGGTGGATTATCCTGTCCAGAACAGAATTTCTCTTGACACTACAATAAGTATACTTTGAGAATATTTAATTCAATTTTTCCTCTGTAAATTAAATGGAATTTTTCACCAATGATTCCTTGAGTTAAATTTTGATGAAATTTTCATCAAATCTAGTCATGGCTGCTTTACAGCAGCCATGACTAGATTTGATGTAAAATATTCTGAAAATACTCAGCAGATTAAGGGTTAATACTAAGTTTAGTTCGGAAATGCAAATTCTATACTCTTCACCATATTAGAAAAATGGTGTTTTTACTAGTGGTAACATTCAAGATAGGGCTGTCACGATTTTTTAATTTAGGAATCGATTAATTGTCGCAAATAATCAATAATAATTGATTAATCATACCTAGACCCCCCTCCCCCACCCCCTCCCTCTCTTTGAAGTCATTAAAAATGAGGTTCATGTCAGTTGACCTACCTCAAGTAAACAACGAAGACGATCCTCTTTTAGCTCTGTAGGACTTGGTAACCAATACCTGTGGGATGGAGGTCCTGTTAAATGGGCTTCATGGGCATCAACAATTGGCTGGACTTTATTCCCATGTGATAGTTATAGTTAGCCACTGTGTAGAAATGTGATCTTGAATACCAATAAATAAATAAATAAATGGATAAATAAATTAATAATAATAAATAAATGAGAGTACAAGTACTGTTTTTCTCACAAATATAACTTGCTAACCATGCATTGCCTGGACCTGAAATCCTCTAAACACAGTGCACATAATTGGATATCTGAATAACTCTTTTAATTTAATATAATTTCCCAATACAAAACCATTTACTACACCTCCAGTTCAAATTTGACCTGTTAATTGAATATAGTTTGAATATAGGTTATAGAGTAAACTCCTGTTAATCGAATAAAAAATCTTGCAACCTGTCGAGAAGTTACCCGGACTCTTCACCGTTTTCCTTTATTTATAGATCCTATTTAACCTCAGTACATCCAATACAGTTATTTAATCTATTATATCTTGTTTGGCAGAGCTCATGGAGCTCTATCAAACAAGATATAATAGAATAAATGTTAAGTTTATCTCTGGAATACAGAAAAGTCATGCAATCCCTGTTAATTGAATGCTCCTGTTAACTGAATAATTTTCATTGACAAAGTGGCTATTCAGTTAACAGGGTTACACTGTATTGGGTATAAATGATTGTTAATCTTGACTTTGTTGTTAACCCTTTAATAATTACTATATAGCCTTAGCTACTGATGTAGTGTTAAGTACAAGTAAATAGATAAATAAATGCCATGATTGAAGAATGAATTGAGTGTGTGAGAATGAAGAATGTTCTAGTTTTCCTTCTCTGGCTTTTTTTTCATGTTTAAATTTTTGCTGATTTTATATAATCTCAGAATAACTAAAGGGATTGGTCTAACAGATGGAGATTGTATGGAGAGACTGTTACTTTTTTCCCACCACTAAGGTACTGAGACATACATAAAGTCATGTAGGAGAGCTGGAAGCGATATGTCTGTCTCACCCACCCACGCAACAGCTATCTCACCCCACCCACATGACCAACCTAACTGCCTCATTAAGGCAATATAGGTTAGTCATGTGGGTGGGGTGAGATAAGAGGGGTCATAACCTCCAACGGGGGGTCATAACCTATGTTTTTGAGACAAAAAATGAAAAAATAATGAAACTTAATTGCCAATTTTTGTGAATAGTACTGGCCAGTTTTGGCCGTTACGTTAGGTAAAGAGTTAAGAAACTATTTTTTTGCCAAGTTAATAGCCTTAGCTGCTGATGGGACCTTATGCCAAAATAAATACATGAATAGGCTAACATGCTTTTCTGCTGAACATCACCAGCCTTTTTCATAGCATTTCTAAGGAACGTTGTGCGAAGTGTGAGTATTAGGTGAAGATGTGTAGTTGGTGAAAAGGATGGATTATTAGGTTGCTCTTCCAGTTTCCACTAGAGTTTCACCCCTTTCTTTTCTTAGATTTTTCCAATTTGAAGTTTTCAGATAATTTCTCCAGACGTATTGAAATAATACATGTATAAAGCTTTTTGATTCTGATGTTGTAGGTGTGCTGTTTAAGAAAACAGATACAATTTCATCAATGACCTCATGTTAAATTGTGTACAAACAGCGTGTATTACCTTGCAGTTTAGTCTTCAAGCTTTATTACTGAAAGTACAGTGGAGCCCACTTAATTGGATATCTCTTAACTGAAAAATCCTGTTAATTGAATATAATTTCCCAACACAAAATAATTTACTATACCTTCAGTACAAATTTGACGTGTTAATTGAATGTAGGTTATAAAGTTAATTCCTGTTAATTAATAAAAAGTCTTGTAACCTGTCGAGAAATTACCCTGACTCTCCCCAGTTTTTCTTTGTTTATAGACCTATTTGGCTTCACTATTCCAATACAGGCATCTAAACTATTATACCTTCTTTGACAGAGCTCATAGATCTCTGTCAAGCAAGATATAATAGAATAAATGTTATGTTTATCTCCAGACTGCAGGAAAGCGACACAATCCCTATTAATTGAATACTCCTGTTAATTGAATGACTTTCATTGGCAAAGTAGTATTTAATTAACAGGGTTCTACTGTGTCATTTAAATCACATTTTAAGCATCTGAATGGTGCAAGTATAGGTAGTACTGCATCACACGCTGAAACAATTGATATTTGATTGTTTGAATGCAGAAGATTTTTAGCGCTTGTTGGGTAAATCTTAGGTGAGCTATTTTGGACTCTCAAATAATGAAAATTGATGGAAAAAAAGTGCTCAATCCCTAGTGCACCTAAAAAATGAAAGACCGAATAGTTTGCAACAAAGGTTTTAATTGTGCTCAGTTTGTCCATCCAGGCCGGAAAATAAACAGTCTGACATTTGCAGAATGGGGTCCCAAGAGGGTGAATTTGATGATGATATCCCATACAATGAGCCAATTTATCCTCTGGATACCTCCTTCTGTTTAGTTTTGAGACTCTGAGTCAGATTGAGGTTCACAGAAGGTAAATTTAGTGATGCTACCCTGCTGTGCAGGGTAGCATAATTAAATTAACCCTCTGGGGGACCTCATTTTGCAGATGTCAGTCTGCTTATTTTCTGGCTTGTGTCAATCCATTCAGATATCTGATAATTTTTTTTGTGAAATTCAGTCTTTTTTTAAGAGCAAACACCAAAAAGTAGAGAAGCTAGAGGATGCCACTAGAAATATTTTGCAGGAAACTGTTAACAAACTTGATGGCAAAATTTTTTATAACAAAATAATTGGATGTCTTCGTTGTACCCAGTGATTTGAAGACTTGTCAAATAAAACTTTTCATTTCTGTGTTTCTATAGATTGCCTCGGAATGCATGCATGCCGCCGAAGAGAAATGATTTCGCGCGCCGAAGGCACACAGGGACGGTATGTGGGACAAGCCCCTTTCGACCCTCGGTAGCTGTATATGATGGCTGTCACATGTCTAGGCGTGTTGAAGGAGGAAAAGGATCCGGTACTCAGCAGGTGTCTCCAGTTGAAGTCAGTTGGACCCTCGGGTGAGGACCAGTGTGGGAGGTTGGGTCCTCTCACAAAGGTACTACCTCTCCCCGAGGGTGCAGTCGATCTGGATTTTCGGGCAAGTATAGTCTGCCACTTCGAGGATGATAATGAGTGATGGCCATCATCCATCACCATCACTCATTATCATCCTTATCATGCATGTTGGTGAACATGGAACTTGCATTTGCTGCTGGAAGGAAAGATTAACACTTTCTGCAGTTAAAAAAGACAATAAACCTTACATATACCTAGTATTGAAAAATATGTCTGTCTTGGCATTACGGATAGGGGCATATGCTGCACTTTGTGTTGCTATTGTTTCATTATTTTGCATAAATTACCAATAAAAACCTGCCAGAACATTTCAACATCAAGCAAAATTCAGATTTTATTATTTTTTAAATATTTATGACTCTCTTCAGTAACCCTTTGATCACCGCGGAAATCCCAGGAAGTGAAGCAGTGCCTGTTCACTGAGGTAAACAGGCTGTATTTTACTGGTACATTAGGACCCAGTCACCAATGCTTGGGAGGTGCAAACCCTCTCTAACATGGGCAACATGGCTTATTAACACTCACCCCAGGTCTTGAGTTAATACTCATGTTGTGGTCATGATTAGCCATTGGGCAAAAATATGTGACCTTAAACACCAATAAATAAATAAATATTAACCCTTTGAACCCCAGCGGCCGCTTTTCAAGCCAGGAACATATTAAATAGGATGGCTGTTCAGTAAATGTGTGTGGTAGACCAAGCAATATTTGCAACGTGCAGCCCCGTGTCTGCACATTGAAAATATGGATTGGTCTACCCTAAATAATGAATGTGGACTCTTCTAATTGCTGCCATTGAACTGGCATGGAAGATACCACTAGAGTTCAAAGGGTTAAACAAACTCATATAGCATGTTTCAGCGGAAATGTTAAGCTGGGAGGTGCAAACCCTCTCTAACATGGGCAACATGGCTTATTAATGCTCACCCCAGGTCTTGAGTTGATACTCATGTTGTGGTCATGATTAGCCATTGTGCAAAAATAGGTGACCTTAAACACCAATAAATAAATAAATATTAACCCTTTGAACCCCAGTGGCCATTTTTCCGGCCAGGAACATATGTCATTAAATAGGATGGCTATTCAGTAAATGTATGTGGTAGACCAATCAATATTTTCAACGTACAGCCCTGTGGCTGCACATTGAAAATATGGATTGGTCTACCCTAAATAATGAATGTAGACTCTTCTAATTGCTGCCATTGAACTGGCATGGAAGATACCACTAGAGTTCAAAGGGTTAAACAACTCATATAGCATGTTTCAGCAGAAATGTTTGGCCACACAAAGTAGATCTTCTGTTTCTCAGGCCATTATTTGTAAAATTTCATGTGGGCGAGCAGGTTTTTATTTTATTTTTTATTTCTGTAATTATTTCTTTTCCACCAAACGTTCATGTCCTTGGTATGTTTTAGGCCTCATAATCTACGGAGAAGCATGGGTGGTGGTGTATTTTGTCCCTTGAGACAAGAAGGCTTTGCAATGCTAAAACATTGCAAAGCCTTCTTGCACTCAAGGGACATGTTTATCAATTTTTTTTAACTTTGGTAAAATATCAGACATAAACCATTTAATTTTTTTTTTTTTTTAAGTTTGCATTGGTTATAAAAAGAGCATGCGGCAGCCAAAAGGACCATGCGGGAGGGCTTGAGAAACAGATTTTTTTATTTTTTCAGGCCTTAAGCTATGTTTTTGGTGATAAATGTTTAGCATATCTCATCCCTAAAAGGATTGTGCAGACGATTAACAGAAAAAATGCACTTGATGATTTTCAGGCATCAATAATGAGCACCCGAACATATTCCTTAAAATTGAAATTAAAAGTCTTTGTCTCCCATTTCTTTCAGGCATCACAGAACAAGTTGTTGAGGTGTGTTCCAGTGATGAGAAAGCAAGAGATGCAGAACAGGTCTGAAAATCAGAAAGTCAATACAGGTATATGCTGTTATTCATTCTACAGTAGTAAAGAATTAAATGATCAAAAGCAAGTGGTATGCACAGATATAATTCTCAATCATAAATGGCATCATTTTTTGAAAAGCAAAACATGTATTGGATCCACTTTGGTTATCTGTATAAATCCATCTATCCATAAATGAATTGTTTATTCAATTGGCAGATGATTGTGATGTGGGTCAGAGACAATCTCATAATCTCAATTTCCACCCATGAGAACCCTACAGTTAAAACTAGAAGTCCTATCACAAACTGTGTGCTTATCTAGGCTTAATTGCACATAGGAATTGCGCACAATTGCCATATCGAATGGCATCCAAAGCACTGCAGGTTCTCCTAGTTACTCATAGCATACACAGGCAATGTTTCTGCCAATGAACCCCCGGGTTACCCGGAGGTCCATTGACTGAAACATAATTTGTGCACAGGCCATATGTACAGAATTTGATAGCCTTACTATGGTCATAAAGCTATTTGTGCGCATTTCGTGACACGATTTCTAGTTTTAAATGCAGGTAATAGAGCGATACTCATCGACTGGTAGACAAGCACTGCTTACTGGTAAAATGTGACCTGTCAGTGCTTTAGTTGGAAGTCTTTTCAAGTGGGCAATAGACACAAACATTTAGTTAATCTTATTATACTTGATATAACTATATTTTTTAACAAATTTCAAATCTGTAACATATTATAACTTCATTTTTACTACATTATATTTTCTTTAACTACGCTAGGGTAATGAGTACAATAAATAAATAAATGAATGAATAACAATTTAAATGTTAATAATTGTCAAGATTACATTAGTAATTGATGATGTTGGTTTGTGAGAATTAATGGAGCAAACCAATCTTGTTGGCATTGTTAAATACATCTGTCAAGAAGGCCTCACGGAAAGTTGGATCTAGTCTGCAGCAGAGGATCTTAAAAAGATAAATATCTCACGTGTAATGGGTGACCCTGTTGGCTCTGTGGCTCTTGGTCGTCAACCTTTTGGGCTTGTGTGGTGTGTTCTCGTGGCCATTCCTCCCATGCCCTCAGAAAAGTGGAGCACTGTCGTTTGGGGCCTGCTGACATGACCGCGTCTGATGAGAGTTATACTGGTGGGGGATGTGCAGTCTTTTCCTGCAGTGGATCCTGCGAGAGCTGTTGAATTATCTGGTGAAAAGATGCCTGGTTCTGGGACAGTTGTCCCTCTACAGTCAACATCTGAGGCTGTAAGTAGGGTTGTGACTCCTCCCTTGGAGCTGAGCTTGGTTGCTCTCTCCTCCTTTCCACCAGTTTCAACAGCTTCCAACATTTCTGCTGCCACTGCTGCTCCATCTTCATAGTTTCGGCTGGCCTTGGCTTATCCCTGCAGGGGTCTACAGGAATGTCTGGTAATTTGGACATGGATATCAGCCTTCCCTGACTTCAACTCGGCGAAGTCAGAAGGAGCTGCTGGCCGAACCCTCTGCTGTGGTCTCTAAGCCATCAAGCTCAGCAGGTTTTTCACTGCATCCAGATGTACATGGTGGGATCTCCTGAGTTCCTGCACTTCAGATCCTCGTATTTCATACCCCTATAAGCATCTGCATTCAGATGTTTCGGCTGCCACCCATCATCCTGTGTCGGGTGTTTTAGAGGATCAAGACCCTTCTCTATTTAAGAGGGTCAGGAGTGAAGCCACTTTGCCTGGCCATTCGAATGTTGAATCAGCTGATATGGGCCATGAGCTTAGGGAGGCCCTCTCCTTGCTCATGCAGGTTCTTTACAACAGCCTTCCAATTGCCTCCAACGAGGCTACTAGTGGCTTCCAGGCACCCCCTCCTAACAAATGCCCTTCTGCTTCCTCTGGATAGTCAAGTGCTGATCCTCCTGCCGCCGTTTCTTCTTACATGGTAAGGGTTAGTGTCGGTAGACCAGAGGGAGGTCTCAGGATCCTTCATCTGGCAGAGGAGGTGGTTTCTCCTCTCATGGGCTTCGCTGGAGCTCAAAATGAAGGTCCTCACCTCGATTCGTCCCAGGTTGGAGGAAGAATATCAGAGTTTGCAGACCGTTGGGCCACGATCACATCCGATCCTTGGGTGTTAGATATTGTTCGGTTCGGTCTGTGGATATCCTTTCAGAGGCACCCACTCTGTTTAGAATGCCTCTTCCAACCCAACTTCCTTCAGACGTTTCACGTTGGGAACTTTTGATCATGCAGATAGATAATCTCCTGTCATTCATCGGGTATCCAAAAGTATTTCAGGCTCGCTTTTCTGGGGCGAATTTACCAGTTCAAGGCCCTGCCTTTCGGGCCTTAACCTGGCTCCTTGGGCCTTCACCTGACTGATGTGCTATGTGAATGCCTTCCATCGCACCCAGGCCAGGGTGACACTTCGGCGCACTTTAAGGACAAAAAGAAAAACCTCTCAGAAGTTTTAAATTCCCTTGGCCATGTCATTAGACTGTAAACTGTGTTGTTTCTTTATGTTATTTTACACTCTAAAATCAGTTAGATTGAAAACTAACCCAAACCGACTAAACCCAGTCGATTTTGGTTAATTTTCAATTCAACTGATTTTATAGTATACTATATTCACAGTATTGATATTTATCAAGGGTGTTTTGTCTCATGGGTATTCAGTCTTTTGTTATATTATTTTACACTCTAAAATCAGCTGGATTGAAAATTAACCAAAATCAACTGGGTTGAGTGAATAAGTTTCATATTCACTCAGCCGAGTCAATTTGGGTTAATTTGCAACATACATTTTGTTTATAGACATTTTGTCAAAGAACATTTTGTCCACCTATGCAGAACCACCATGGACATTTTGTCCGCGGGCATTTTGTCCATGGACATTATGTCTGGACATTTTTTCCTATGGACATTATGTCCGGATACCGTGAATAACAGCCCTTCAGCTTATTAATGGCGCTCGACTTCGTCTCGGGCCTTTTGTAAGCTGTCAGGCTGTTATTCACACCTGTTGGGCCATTAATAAACCACAATGCCCTCCTATTTTAGAGACAAAAAATGAAAAAATAATGAAAATTAATTGGCGAGTTTTAAAAATAGCGATTGCCATTACGTTAGGTAAAGGGTTAAATAATAATAATATATTAATAATATATATTAATATCGTTAATAATGAAAAGTAATAAACAGAGGCGAGGGAGGATATTGGAAAACACTTGTGCATATTCGTGCACTCGTGTTTGTACAACGTCCCTCACCTCTCATGAATTATTTCACGTAACCAGTTCAGTCAAGCGAATACTCTCTATTTCTTCCTTAAAAACACCCTATCAAAAAAATACTTCGCCATAAATATTAGACTTTAGGGCCAGGATTGTGTTACGATAGCACCGGTCGGTCAGTCTCCAATGTACATACATTTGAAAATTCTGTAAATCTTACAATTTTATCTTTTGCATAATCAGTCAACCAAAACAAACCCAACTCAACCTCACGAAAAGAAAATTTGTAAGGCATGCCGCACTATCATAAGCCTACGTTGCATAATCTTCAACAAATTTACTTTCAGTGAACTGTCTAATATTTTCGGGCAACAAATATTTTTTGAGGCGAAGTGTCCAAAGTTCCAGTGAAACGTCCAAAATTCCGGCAAACTGTCCAGCTTTTTAGGGCGAGATGTCCAAAAATGCGATGAACAATCCTAAATTTTCTTCCGGCGAAAAGTCCAGACCCCGCTGCCACCAGCTATGACAATATCGTAAATAGCTGGCCCAGGAAAAAATTATTTTGTACAAAGCAACAGCAAAACTTGAGACCTTTCCATAGCAAATGTTGTCATACAACAAGATAATACACAAGAACAACATGTGTACCTGTTTTCTGTTTATAAAATACTATTGTTATTGGATCACATTCTGAAATATTATTGATGAACCTGCGTTGTCATTAACAACTCACTTTTATTAGATCACATTCCGAAATATTATTAATGTACTTTCTTTCTGTTAATAACAACTTACTTTTATTGGATCACACCCAAAATTACATCCTAGTCTAATTTAGGGTTGTCCGATTTCAATCATGCTTCAAAGTGCGACAGTGGGTATACAGTCTACTCGGCAGTATCGAGTCACTTTTTTTTTTATAATTTTCTGCTATCTCCATCGTTAAACCAAACATCCATGTGTATCATGTAGAACTAGGTACTGCTTACCACGACTGCACAAGGAAAAATAACACTTACATATCTGTGTACGAAATCATTTTATCAGTCACATAATAGTGGTAGTATAGAGTCATGGCAGGGAGTGAAGAATCACACGTTTTGCGCCAGTTCAACTGTGTGTTGTATCACTAAATTGGGTAATTTGTAGTTGCCGAACTCGATAAGACACAATTCTGTAAGAACAGATACAAATTAGAATTTATCTCTGAGTGATTATTATAAATTCCCAGCAATCTGTAAAGTTAGACCTGAACCGAGAGAAAACGGGTGCCACCATTTGGAATCGGGTTAAAAAAACTTACCTTCGCCCAAAGCTGGCTGGAAATGCACAAAGCATACTGGCATAAATTCATGATTATCATGTTCGTGTTTTTTTCCTTTCATATTGAACTGAGCCGTTGGTCTTCATTGTCCACTTTACGGATAAGTAGAGGCGGACTGGCCGATCGGGCGTCCAAGAGGTTTTCTGTTTTCCGATGGGTCATAAATGACTGATACACATCAAGATTTTCTGACTAAAATCACAACTTTTTGTTGCAACTGGGGGAGGGGGGTGTATATGCATGGATGGACTGGTAAATTGGTAAAGGGGCCGACACTGTTGCCATATGGGTCGGTCGGCTGATTTTGTGCCAGATGTATAAAATAATGCACGTACTGTAACAGACCCCAATAACCCCGCCCCTCTTAATTCACTCCACAAGCGGTCTCTTGTAAGGTTGTGGGTGAAACCAGTGCTACAAGTCTTTCTTTAACAAGGAAAGACTTGCACAATGGCTCCATTCAAAACTATAAGAGGGTCCCTATGGGGGGCAGCAGTTTCGAAAAATGTAAGGGCCTAAAGAATCAGGTCCCCCTATATCCATTCCTAGGGGCTATCAAATCCAAGGGGTTAAATGAACAAGATTATAAAGAATGTTAATATATT
This sequence comes from Pictodentalium vernedei, assembly GCA_031216915.1. NCBI lineage: Eukaryota > Metazoa > Mollusca > Scaphopoda > Dentaliida > Dentaliidae > Pictodentalium > Pictodentalium vernedei. Next base: position 402,735,888 of record CM062293.1, read on the forward strand.
TTTATTATCCCCTTTCTCAACGCAGATGATATCAAAATTGATTATTTTAAATATCATTTGTTCAAATTTAAAAAAAAATGTCAAGAGAACCATATCATGTGACCCCTCGTTGGAACGAGCTCATTCCAAAGAGGAGTCACATGGCTCATTCCAAAGAGGAGTCACATGATATGGTTTTGTTGACATTTTTTGAAAAATAATATTTTTTCAACCGCTGAATTTGCATATTACGCGGGCGGATGCGGCAGATTCATTGGGTAAAGGGTTAAATTCCTGTACATAGACCCTAACTGAAGTTTGACTCGTGGGGATACTGTTTTACCTGGACTTAAAAAAGTAAATCAATACCCTGTGGTCACTAAAGAACTTTTAATCCTATTAATCCAATGGAGGTTTGTTATGGTGAGTGGGGCTTGCCTACCAAGGTATACAAGCACCACTCCTCATTATGGTTATCACGTTTCTTCACCACAATAATGTCACTTGACGCGAACAGTCTTCCTCAATACGCGAATAAACCTGGAGGTGACCGCTTACCTTACCCAATGTGAACTGAAGTAAGCTGTAATCAGTTATGGTTTCGCGTACTCTGCGGAACTCCACCCAAAACACCGCACACAATCCTGTTCCGGCAATGTGCACTCAAATGAGTTCCGCTACCAAAACACTGCATCTATTTCTACAATCACAAAATCAATAAATTATCCAGTGCAAACCTCAATGGAGGTGAGCTGGCCTTCCATGAAATTCATTATACCAACTTGTACAACACATATATATATAAAAATCGGTAACACCTCCCGCACTTGATAAAAAGAGTCAACCATTACACCCCGGCAACCATCTATATCTGGTCCTCACCAGAAAATTAAATGTCATCATTAATGAGCAAAGCGTACGATCCAGGCTATATCATGTTTACCACACACTCAATATTCCGATATCTGCCCACGGGGAGGAGGGGGGGGGTGGTATCACGGCCAGTCAATACGAGGGAGGATTTGAAGGATTATCCTGCCCACAGCCCACCCGGTTGAGTCTGCTCCTGGGCTGAGAAGTGTGCATCCCCACTAAGAAAATCTCATCCGGAGCACACAATTCTCAAGAACAGAATATACATAAAAAGGAAGAAAATATAAAATTAATTTCTACAGACGAACCTAATGAGACTTGTTGGAAAATTCCATGAATCCTCCCAGACCTGACTAATAATTTACATTGGTCAAGATTGAATATACTCCAGAAGGAATAACTAGACAATTACCTCTCAACTGTTCTTCTAAAGACTCCACCCCACTCAAACCAAATAGCGATTATATACATGAAGTGCACTAAATTGACACACACTTCACGTGCTAACCGAGACAAGAATGGAGATCATGAAATTACTGAACGATAAACACACATCAGTTCAATACATGCAATTAAGGTAGCTGAGTAGTAGTACATTAACTCTTCCCCGGCCACACCAAAACAAGACCCAAATCCAATAACGCATACTACCAAGCCGAGACTTGGTTTACCAACCCTTGTCCGGCTGGTATGTTTCAGTACCGTTGCTCTCAGATTTTTTAATGGCCTTAGTGGGAAGCGTAGTGGCTCATTGGTGGACTGTTGGACTTCTATGCTAGAGATCCCGAGTTTGACTCCAGTCCGGGATGACCCGCATTGTGTACTTGGGAAAGGCACTTTATCCCGGTTGCCTACATGGGGGCACGATGACACCGCGTTCCAAGGCGTACTGTGCGGCGATGGTGCACATGTTTTCAACTGCTGTATCCCTGCTTGAGCAGAGCTTGAACAGAGTTAAAATGTTGAGCTGAAGTTGCTTGTCGATGCTTGGTGGTTCTCTCTGGGTACTCCGGCTTCCTCCACCCGTAAAACTGTCTCAGTCACGATTAGCCAGCCATTGTGCATATGTATGTGACCTTAAACACCAATAAATAAATAAATGGCCTTGGGGTGAGTGACCGAGTTGTCTCAGGTTTTGAATGTTATTTATATACCAGGCATACTGACTGATTAAAAGGCAGTAAATCATGTGAAAGTAAGTGGTGGAAATTTCTGGAAGGGAAGGGGGGGGGGGGCGTATTCAGAGGTTGATGTGCAACAGCCATATCTGGAAGGGCGCGGCTGAGTGGCAGAAGGTTGTCTGTCACTAGCTTTTGTAATACTAATAACCATCTTGGGTCTAAGAGGACCTGGGCTCAAAAGGTGGAATGGGGATCATACAGAGACTATAGAGTGTGCCCCTGCCATTGGTGGAGTGTCCAAGGGTCTGTCTCTGAAGAAATGTTTAAAATGTCAATGCACTGTAACTGAGAGTGAATGTTTGGTGAGGTGATGCATATTTTGTTGGAAAGTAAGCTCCAGTAGGTGATTTGAGTGCCCAAAATATGATTTCTTATGTTGGGAATAATGAAACAAACAACATACTTCAATAAATGAGATATGTATTAAATAGAAAGCATTCAAAGCAAACTGCTTCTCACAGAGATGAGATAAGATGATGATGATGATGATGATGATGATATGATGAAAGTTTGATTGATGATGGTGGTTAGTTGATGATTTGATTTGATCTTGATGATATGATGATGCCTGTGGTAAACAAGTCCTAGTTTACTGGTAAAATAGGATCTGGTAACCGATGCCTGTGGTGGAAGTCCTTTGATGTTGGCAATGTGGGTATAAACGATTTGTTAGTCTTGGATTTACACTTGTAACTGTTGTATTGTCACAATACAGCCTTAGACGTTGGTTTGACACTAAGCACCAATAAATAAATAAAATTTACCTTTGATGATCATTCCAAGACTTGACATATTTCATTGGAAGGGCTTCCCAGGAAATGATGTCAAGTGTTGGAATTATCAACACATGGGAAAAAGAATGAAAGTGTCAATGACTCTACAGGTCAACTTGTTCAAGAGGGGACTGAACTAAATAGGAATATTCAGTAATGACAATGCAGAGTCATTTACTCAAGTTTCTGAACAAGATCGGGGAAGGGTGTGGCGAGTAGGTGGTACTAAAGGAATTGTTGACAATTTATATGCCAAATCCAGATGGTCACTGATGACCATGTTTTTCAAGGAAATTCAGAAAAATTTGATAACTCCCATTTCTGCCTCGTGTACCCAGACATGTGTTGGGCAAAAATATTCAATTATGGCATTCGCTCATGTCTAGTTAAGACACACTGGTCGAAACTCCTCATCACCGAAACGATACAAGACCGAAATGAATTAAGCTGCAACGATACCCTCCCCGCCCCCCCCCCCCCCCCAAAAAAAAAGGAGAAAAAAAACAACTTAAAACAAGCACACTCATCCCGTCGAAATTTCAACAATTCAACAGAGGCGAACATTGGAATTTTAACTTGGCCCCCATGTAGTCATGGATACCGGAAACAAACCAAATCATACCCTCACCCCCCCCCCCCCCCCCCCCTCTTTCCACCACCCTCGCACAGCCCGTTGGTGTCACCTCTGAAAAATGTGCAACCCGGTATACACGTGAATATAGGCCCATGCATGCAATTTGGAAACCAGTGTGGACATCAATACCACACGTGTGAAAATTGCAATAAAACGATTCATTTGTTCTGTAAAATGGATCAGTTATAGTAAAATTAGTAACATATTGTATAAGACATGCAATTGCGAGATAAAACTTTCTTACCATTTTAACACTTGCTGAAATCCTGACAGGTCAATATTAACACTGATTTTCTAAAAATATATCTTTCACGGGGAATAATATCAAGTGAGGCACTGCAGCCTGTACTGTATCGATAATACCGAGTGCATGATCTCCATCAACTTTACTATTTGCATTAGAATGATAAGGAATTTACTCTCAAAGTTTTTATCAGTTAGAGAATAATTGTGAGGTAATATTTTAAACAACTTACCTTCCGTGTTTTTTGGGCCGTTTCTTTTTCTTGAAGTAAAATTAAAAAAGCAAATGGGTGAGCAAGTTACATTTTTGCTGCGGTCGGTTCAGGTAATAACAAAAACACTGTCACACAGACTGCATATATTGCGAAAGCATTTTCTTTTTCATGATATCTGGAAAATATATATTTTCTGTCAGAAAGCAGAAAGAAAAAATAAAAATGCTCCATTTCTTTAAATGTTACACATCAATTGGTAAGTTTTGAATCGATACTGCTGACGACTCAATACTGCCGAGTTGACTATATTTAGACTGGCCTTCAGTCACGGTGGCCTTTGGTAGCATTTGAAAATAGTTCCTTTTTGAAATAAAACAACTAATTTGAACAAACGTTCGCTCTACGATAAATAAAGATTGTTTGACTTCAAAAATGCTTTTAATTGCAACAGTTTTAGTTATAGAAAGTGGACAAATGTGATAATTGCTGAGAAAGTACAGACTGGTACTCGGTAAATTACGAGACACTTCAAATAAAACAATGAAAAAATCTGAGATATTCTACATTTTTAACAACCAATACTAACAAGAAATCAAAACTAATCAAATTTTGCCACCTTCCCTAGTTCAGCAATCTGAATGTAGTGGCTGCCCCACTAGAGGGATAGCCACTACATTCAGATCGCTGAACTACCCCCTCCCCATGACCTCCTTTGATCCCCCAGATGAGATTCAACCTCATCCAAACCTCATCTGGTCCATTCCCATCGTTTCGTGCATCTCCTACTACTCATGTTTAACCCCTTGATGGGACGGTCTCATTCCCATGAAGGATCCCATGATATGGTTTTGTTGAAATTTTTTTAAACATTTGAAAAAAAAATAATTAAAACTAGAGAAACAGAATTTACTGGACCCAGTAAATTCAAGTCTGTGTGAAAAGGGTTAAAGTATCAGGAATAAACTATACAGAAAGAGAATTTATGGAGGCTTATTTTCAGGAGTAAAATATTTTTAAGCAAATCAGAAATGGGTTTTCATTAACAGTATTTACAGATGTTCATACTGGAATCAGAACATTATTTATAAGAAACCAGAAAAGGCATATATGTGACCAGCATTCAAAGGGTTCGATACTCGAATCAGAAATGGACATTTTTGGCTCTGCCCACTAATTTGAGTGATGAAATACGTTCATAAACTTTAGAAATGCATTAAGGTGTAATAAAATACATTTCCCAGTATTTCTGAATAATATGCACTTGATGACTTTGGTGACCTCTTTCAGGCGGACCCCTAGGTGACCTCCGTAACCTTGACCCATATTTTGAATTTCCGTCAAGTGTCGACTCATTTGGTGTTAGTTCCAAGTCCATTCATCATACCACGATTGAGATATGAGCATGACCCATTTTCAAAAATGTTGGCCACGCCCACTTTTTTAACATAAAAATACATGTATGGACCGACCTCAGGAATACTTTAGGGGTCCAAAAAATGTGATTTCCAGCAATTATGAAAAATGCACTTAATGACCCCTAGGAGACCTCCTTGATCCTGACCCATATTTTGAATCTCCATCAAGTATCGACTCATTTGGTGTTAGTCCCAGGTCCATTCATCATACCATGCTTGAGATATGAGTGTGACCCACTTTCAAAATTTTTGGCCACGCCCACTTTTTTAACGTAAAAATGCATGTATGAACCTCAGGAATGCTTTGGGGGCAAAAAATGTGATTTCCAGTAATCATGAAAAATGCACTCAATGACCCCTAGGTGACCTCCGTGACCTTGACCCATATTTTGAACCACCCGTCGAGTGTCGACTCATTTGGTGTTGGTCCGAGGTCCGTAGGTCATACCATGCTTAAGATATGGGCATGACCCACTTTCAAAAAAATTTGGTCACGCCCTACTTTTTTACGTTAAAATGCATGTGTGTATGTCAGGAATACTTTAGGGGGTCAAAAAATGTGATTTCCAGTAATCATGAAAAATGCACTCAATGACCCCTAGGTGTCTAACGTGACCTTGACCCATATTTTGAGTCTCCATCAAGTGTTGACTCATTTGGTATTGGTCCCAGGTCCATACGTCATACCATGCCTGAGATAAGGGCGTGGCCCACTTTCAAAAATTTTGGCCACGCCCACTTTTTTATGACAAAATGCATTTGTGTACGTCAGGAATACTTTAGGGATCAAAAATGTGATTTCCAGCCATTCTGAAAAATGCACTCAATGACCCCTAGGTGACCTCCGTGACCTTGACCCATATTTTGAACATCCATTGAGTGTCGACTCATTTGGTGTTGGTCCCAGGGCTGTAGGTCATACCACGCCTGAGATATGGGCGTGACCCACTTTCAAAAATTTTGGCCATGCCCACCTTTTTTATGTAAAAATGCATGTGTGTACGTCAGGAATACTTTTGGGGATCAAAAAATGTGATTTCCAGCAATTCTGAAAAATGCACTCAGTGACCCCTAGGTGACCTCTGTGACCTTGACCCATATTTTGAACCTCCATCAAGTATCGACTCATTTGGTATTGGTCCCAGGTCCATACATAGTACCACGACTGAGATATGGGAATGACCCACTTTCAAAAATGTTGGCCTTGCCCACTTTTTTTTACGTCAAAATGCATGTGTGTACATCAGGAATACTTTTGGGGTAAAAAAATGTGATTTCCAGCAATTCTGAAAAATGCACTCAATGACCCCCTTGGTGACCTCCGTGACCATGACCCATATTTTGAATCTCCATCAAGTGTCGACTCATTTGGTGTTGGTACCAGGTCCATTGGCGTGGCCCACTTTCAAAAATTTTGGCCACGCCCACTTTTTTACGTCAAAATGCATGTGTGTACATCAGGAATACTTTAGGGGATCCAAAAATGTGATTTCCAGCAATTCTGAAAAATGCACTCAATGACCCCTAGGTGACCTCCATGACCTTGACCCATATTTTGAATCTCCATCAAGTGTCGACTCGTTTCGTGTTGATCCTAGGTCCATACACAGGGCTTATACTTCCACGCGAATCCGCGAATATATTCGCGCAAATATTCGCGCAAAGCAATCTGCGAGAATCCATGTGGATTCGCGCTGCCTGTTAAGTAAGATTCGCGCCGATGTCAACATTCAAAACGTTAATATGCCGACCAGGCACACACGTGCACCTCGAGAGGAAAGTTGTCAATATTATATCTGTATTGAATCAAAATTACCAATCGGCACGCATCAAAGAAATTATTAAGACTTAATTTCTTTGATGTGTGTCGATTGGTAAAACAGAGACAGACGTTTCCCTACAATGATCAAACAGGCACGTGACAGCGAGTGGAGAGTCTGTGGCGCAGAATTTATCACTGCGTTCATCAGTAGAACTTCGCAGTGGACTGTTGAAGTGCTGTACCGTACGACAACACGCGTGTATGCTAATGCAAAATGCTTAAAAGTAAAGTAATTTCAAAAAAGGCGGCTGATAAATGGCCAGAAAGCATTAGAGAAGTGTACGAACTGGAAGAAGACCCAGAAGATAAAACTAAATACAATAAAGCAGTATGTAAATTATGTAAGAAAAATGGCAAAAAAATATCGGAAAAATATTCTGGCCAAATAGCTAAAGATATTGCAAAATACGCCGAGGGTACTACGTATCTGATGATTCCAAACTTGAAACGTCACACACAGTCTATGGCACACAGAATGTGTTATGAATTGGAATTTCAAAAGCCAATGGAGTCGCATCACAGACCGACTCAGTCTACTGCCGATTCTGAATCCCAGACTCAACAAGCCGGCACTTCTGCCTTGACTCAATCGACTCTTCATACTGCATTCAGTGTGGGTGAACGAGAGGGTGTCGCACGTTTAACGAAGCTACTGAACATTGCCTGGTACCTGGCAGAAACGGAAAAGCCATATTCTGATTACCCCCGACTTTGTCGTTTAGCTTCTGAATTGGGCGTTGCTATTCCAAATGCCTTCACTGGACACACAGCCTGTCATGTTTTTGTACATTTATTAGCAAATAAACTAACGGCGGAAATAAGGCAGGCTATTCGTGATTCTAAATTTTTCAGTTTCCTCACTGATGGGAGTTCAATATACAAAAGAAAATTAACACACGAGGGAGAGCTTTTTTATATTAGAACAGCACATAAGTTGAAGGTGAGGGTTGACTTTTTAAATCTTCAGTCTATGAAGAAATATGGAAGTGTTAATGCCAACAACTTATTCCATGCAATGATGGTTAATATTCTAATGGTGATGGACAAAGATAATAACTGGCAGAATAGTGATGTGTCGTGTGAGGCTCTAATAGAAGCGATATGGCCATTCCAGAAAAATATAGTTGGTGGTGGTGCCGATGGCACTAATGTAAATTTTGGTTCACGTACAGGACTGATGACTCAAATGAAGCAAATTTTTCCTTGGTTTACGCCAATCCACTGTTTCAGCCATAGATTTGAACTGAGCATCAAAGATGCAGTCAACGAGGCAAAAGAATACCAAGAGGTTGACACATTCCTTGATGATATTTATAGACATTTTAAAAACTCACCACTAGAATGGACATTGTTGCAGAATATAGCAAGTGAGACAATGAATTGCCACGTTACAAAGCCCCCTAAAGCATCTGGAACGCGTTTCATTGAGTTTAGGTACAGAGCATTGATTGCGATGTTTGACAATCTGTTGCCAATGATTTTTCATTTTTCAAATTCAACACAAACCAAGGATGACCCGAAAGCAACGGGGTACCTTAAATTACTTATGGATGGTCGTTTTCTGCTAACAGCAGCTTCGTATATGGATGTACTGGAACTCTGCAGCAGAATTTGTGTAACATTACAGGCATCTAAAAATAGTATCTCATGTGCTTATCAAAAGATTATGGCACTGCAGGCAGAGTTGAAACTTTTGGCCGAAAACGATGAAGGGCCTTTTTCAACAAGAGAAAAAGACCTTGCTGATAAATTTAAAAATTCTGCCTGTTCTGTGAATCCCCCATTGACAATTACAGGATTATCAACGAGGTCACACAATGAGAGGTCTCAATCTAAGCCATCCTCTACTACAAATGCCGATTTCAAGGATGTGCTCATATCTGTCAAGTCTTTGACGCGTGTTCGAAAACGCAAAGCAGACCAAGATGGGTCAATAGCTGCGTCTCAGCGCTACTTTGAGTACCAGGAACCTGCATGCATCAAAGTTGGGAAGACAATTCACACTGATGTCTGCAAATTAAGAAAGAACTTATGCTCAAACATTATCGAAAGTTGTCTGGTGAGATTTGAAGAGATGGAAAATCAGTCCAGTGTGTTAGCGCATTTGGAGTGGCTGGACGTCAAATCATGGCCGGTAGGTGAAGGGTCGAAATTGGACTCCAGTGAGAGAGACACAATAACAGGGTTTCTCAACGAGGATGTGGAACATGTAGCTAACCACTACAAACAGCCACTCTCAGCATATAACATTGATGTTAAATCGGCCATTGCAGAATTTGCACGTTTAAAAATAGCACATTCTACATCATCAGCTCAAAGAGAAATGGACTCAACTGCATATTGGCCATATGTTTATACCAGATATAAAGAAGAATGTGCAAACTTTTTGACAATTGTAGAGCTAGTTCTGTGCCTGCCTTTCACTCAGTCTATAGTTGAGAACGGCTTCTCCAGTAAAATGAGAATTGTAACAGACTGCTGGAGACAGAGTTTATCCGACTGTTCGATTGTTGACTGTTTGACATTTTCTATCAACTCAAATAAAATGATCGGATCGAAATTTGCCATAATCGAAGCAACAGCACGGGAATTCATAACCGGGAAGGGGTCAAACACTAAGGGACTAAAGAAAAGGCATATCCGAAAACTGGCTAAATTGTTGGAAGTGCCGCATGATGATTCATCGTCAGAATCTCAATCCAGCGACGAGTCGGATCATGACAAGTTTGAACAGGAGACTGTACACACCCAGTCAAGTGTCTAGAAAAATACCACCGAATCAACGAGCCAAGTCCAACCTCTAGTATAGTACGAGACGTTGGTCTACTCACCGAAGCCACGGACCAAGTCCATTGGACTTGGTCCGTGGCTTCGGTGAGTAATGAGTTATGACCCTTGTTGATGAGTGATGACACAAACTTCTGAAATTTTCATGTGCAAAAATAGTAACTAAACAGCTTATTAATATTTGAACTTTGTATTTCTGTCACAAACTTTTGTCTCAGTAGAGAGTGCCTGAGGCACAGGTACAAGTATGGTAAAAACCCATTTTATCATGATTGAATCCCGCGGCTTTCCCGCCCCTTCCTCAAAACCGGGAAGAGACTAAAATCATGCTTTCCTCTTTTTATTTAGGTGGAGGGAATCATGATTTTAGTGCCTCGCCGAATCACACCTTATGGGAGTAATAGAGATAATCAAGCTTTGATAAAAAACCATAGAGAGGGGTGGGGGTCAATAAAATTCTTACACCCCCCCCCCCCCCCCCGGCCCCAATCTCTATGGTACATATTTGTACCATAGAGATTGGTGGGGGGGGGGGGGGTAGGAATTTAGTCAGATCTCATTTGCACTCCCAATCAAATTCCTACCCCCACCCGCCACCAATCTCTATGGTACAAATATGTACCATAGAGATTGGGGGGGGGTGTAAGAATTTTATTGGGAGTGCAAAAGAGATCTGACCAATCATTATGGTACATATTTGGTGAAAATGTTATTTCTTTTGGACAAGCTTCTACGAGTGAGCATCGTTTATTTTCATTTTAGTGAATTTGCCAGACAGAGTTTGAGGCTATTATAATTTGAAGGTTCAGTTCATTGAGAGCCATAATTTTTGGCAACTGATTTATATATTATAAATTAATTTCTATGAAAGTTCGGGTAACTTTGAAATCCATTGAAAGGAGTTACAATTTCTCATAGATCTGATTGATAAATACTCACATTTTTATCCCCCGCCGACGAAGTCGGGAGGGGGATATTAAAATGCTGTTTGTCCGTCCGTCCGTCCGTCTGTCCGTCACAATATCTTGTTCAAATAAAAACATATAAATATGGATACCCGTAGAACTAACCTGATGAGCTACTCGTTCTAATGATAACCACATTTATGTGCTTTTACTTATGTAGTGGTATTCTACGTTCGCTTGATATCTTCGCGAGGTCATTTATATTGTGACAACTGCGAGTCTGGGCTTGGTGAAGGGTTTACCATTAACTCTTCACCGCCTTGTACTGTAGTGTTAACAATTTTATTTTTACCCAGCACAGTGGTTGAAAAGTGACCGATTCATGAACACAAGAAACATTTGGAAAACCGGCTAGTTTGAGAGGATTTCAGCGTGTATGTGTGTGTTGTGTGTGTGTGTGTGTGTGAAGGGGAGGGGTGGATGGTTAGCAGCGAAAAGAAGTGAGCACTTTGAAATGTGCAATCTGATGCCTTTTGGCTGCAGTTTTCACGTTTTAAAATGCTCACCCCTTCACGTATAACTTCAATATCTAATGACTACTTTGCTATCGCTAGTGTAATTTGAAGCATGACGACAATGGGCGCCCAGGCCAATGACAAAAGTAGTTTTGTCTGTCTGCATCGGGAAACAAAAATGAGAAAAACACTGACACAAAATATTAAATTTTTTTTCAATAAACGAATCAGCAAAACTGAATGATGTTTTGTAATTCTGTTAGAAGTATTTTCTTTCTGAACGCCCCCGACTCCCGTCGATTCTTCATCACTTCCACAGAGTGCACTCGTATTCACTGCATAAACTCGGTAAGCAGCAACTTTTTCATTCGTGCCCACACAAACCTTTACCAAAGGTAACAGCTGAAGCCACCAAACAGCGGTCCACACGAAAATTGTGATAGTCTTTTTTACATATTTTCATTTTTTGCTTTTCAAAACATAGGTTGTCACCCTTCATTGGAACTAGCGTGTGGCGCTCATTCCATTGATGGGTCACAACCTGTGTTTTGGAAGTCAAAAATGGAAATTCCTTATTACTAAGGAATTTTTTGGGGGAGTGTCATCTCCTCACTAGATAATGGGTTAATGCCTCCTACAGGGCGCCAAAATATATATCATTTTTAGGGTGAAATATCCGATAGATAATATTTGTATGGTCTTAAACTTAGGCACTAAACCCCATCCAACAACACAGTGCTCTGCGCCGTCGCAGCCCTTAACCTGAAATGAATATTCATGAGAACTTGTTTGCACGATTCTCAGTGGATGAAGCTAACACAGTCACTAGTAAGTCACGTGTGAACATATCAACATGACGTTCTGCTGCACACGTCGTGCCTCGAACTAGTGTGAATATTGTATGTTAAAAACAGAAAAATGTGGATATAAAAATAAAATTTCGAATGGGAAATACCAATCAGTTCCACTTACCAGCTGAGATCAACACTGTTTCAGATGTATAACGCCAAGGTAAGTAAGAACAAAACTCCTTGCCGATTTAGGCAGCCTTGTTTTATTTGAAACTGAACATCGGCTAAAAATAACTAAGGTCAAGTTCAGACATTCACAAGTAACGAAATCAACGGCCCGGACTCAAAGACTAAATATTGTGAGCAAGGCGAGACAACAAACATGTGGATTCGTGTGTTTCGTTTTTCCAGAGTATAACAGATTTTGATAGGTTTTGATTTATTTTTACGCATGCCATTTAAATTTACAGGAATTTTTACGAGTGATATGCTTGCAATACCAGTTGTTTGTCAATCTCCATACCATGCAATTTGATCGTAATTATCACACCAGGTGCAAGGAAATCGCTCTTGCAAGTGTCAAAAATCAAAAAAATTTCTCCCGTGGGGCCAACCATGGTGGCCCCACGGGACCCTTGGACCCACGACTTCCGTTTGAAATTGGATTCGCGGCAACGAATTTGCGAGAATCTAATGAGATTCGCGGGTAAGCAGACGAAATATAAGCCCTGATACATCATACCATGCGTGAGATATGGGTGTGACCCACTTTCAAAAATTTTGGCCACTCCCACTTTTTTTTTACGTCAAAATGCATGTGTGTATGTCAGAAATAGTTTAGGTCAAAACATGTGATTTCCAGCAATTCTGAAAAATGCACTCAATGACCCCTAGTTGACCTCCGTGACCTTGACCCATATTTTGAACCTCCATCCAGTGTCGACTCATTTGGTGTTGGTCCCAGGTCCGTAGGTCATACCATGCTTGAGATATGGGTGTGACCCACTTTCAAAAATTTTGAACACGCCCACTTTTTTACGTCAAAATGCATGTGTGTATGCCAGGGATACTTTAGGGGGGTCAAAGAATGCGATTTCCAGCAATTCTTAAAAATGCACTCAATGACCCCTAGGTGACCTCCATGACCTTGACCCATATTTTGAACCTCCATCCAGTGTCGACTCATTTGGTGTTGGTCCCAGGTCCGTAGGTCATACCACGCTTGAGATATGGGCGTGACCCACTTTCAAAAATTTTGGCCACGCCCACTTTTTTTTTACTTCAAAATGCATGTGTGTACATCAGGAATACTTTAAGGGATCAAAAAATGTGATTTCCAGCAATTCTGAAAAATGCACTCAATGACCCCCCCTAGGTGATCTCCGTGACCTTGACCCATATTTTGAATTTCTATCAAGTGCCGACTCCTTTGGTGTTGGTCCCAGGTCCATACGTCATACCACGCCTGAGATATGGGTTTGACCCACTTTCAAAAATTTTGACCATGCCCACTTTTTTTTACGTCAAAATGCATGTGTGTATGTCATGAATACTTTAGGGGGTAAAAAAATGTGATTTCCAGCAATTCTGAAAAATGCACTCAATGACCCCTAGATGACCTCCGTGACCATGACCCATATTTTGAACCTCCATCGAGTGTCGACTCATTTGGTGTTGGGCCCAGGTCTGTCGGTTATACCACGCCTGAGATATGGGCATGACCCACTTTCAAAATACCCCTACAGACACCCCTGATACCCCAGGAATCTGAAAAACATAGGTGGCCGAGAACTTGTGCTGTCTATCAGCATGCTAAAAATCAACGAGATAGGTCAATTCATTTTCGAGTTATCTTGCGGACAAAAAAGTGATGAGAAGACAGAAGACAGAAGACAGAAGAAGAAAAAGAAGAAGAAGAAGAAAAAGAAGAAGAAGAAGAAAAAGAAGAAAAAAAAGAAGATAAAAAAAAAGAAGAAAAAGGTTCCGTGCAAAAACAAATTGTTATCATGTGCATTGGGTAAGGGGTTCTTTGTTGTAACAGCTTGCCAGCATGGCTGTTATCCGCGATCTCTCATTCCAAAGTCTGGGCTGAACTTATTTACAAGGAGGGGACTCTGAAACTGAAACCTGAAAAGTTGATAGGTGGGCTTGGTTTTTAATATGGGCTTATTCCCGGGTCAGTATGGTACAAGGCCAAGTATGACATCATGTTGTAACAAGCTCTTGTACATTATATCAGTTCCCTGTATATGTAAAGGTTTATTCTATGACCTGTTGGTCATCCCCAATACACCTTTGAAGGGATGCCGGGAGCATGGGTTCAGAGGGGGCAGAGAATGCCCTTCCCAGGTCTGTAACTCAATATTTTTTCAATGATTTTTTCTCGAAATAAAGCAGAAATACACCCCAAATCCATTCTGGGAGCTTTCAAAATTCAATGGGGAAGCTGGAGGAGTTTTTGAGGAGGTGCCATCTTTCAAATTCCTTCACCTCGGGCCTTCGAGACATGCATGCTTTGGCATGTCATGGCTGCAAGCCTGAAAATAAGCAGACTGTCATCTACAGAATGAGGAAACCAGATGGTGAATTTGGTGAATCTGATGCTACCCTGCACAGCAGGGTAGCATCACTAAATTTACCCTCCGTGAACCTCAATCTGAATCAAGGTCTCAAGCCTAAACAGCAAGAGGTACCCAGAGGATAAATTAGACCACTGTATGGGATAACATCAGCAAATTCACCTCTGGGGACCTCATTCTGCAAATGACACCTTGCTTATTTTCAGACTTGCATGACAGGACTGTTAGAGCAAGTAAATACCATTTTCCCGGGATCTGACCGCATAATCTACAGAATAGCATGGGTGGTGGTGTATTTCGTCCCTTGAGTTCAAGAAGGCTTTGCAATGCTAAAGCATTTGTAAAGCCTTGTTGCACTCAAGGAACAAATTTATCAATTTTTAGCTCACCTGACTGAAAGTCAGGGTGAGCTATTCTGATCACATTTTGTCCATCGTACGTCATGTAGGTGGTGTTTGGGTCTTTTTCTCCCAAACCACTGTCCACATTTTAATGAAATTTCATGTGAGAGTTAGTTATATAGGGGCATTTTGATTTTTCTTCAAATTAAGTTGGGGCTCATATTGAGGACGGAGGTGGGGCCAAAATGCCCAAAATATTAAAAAATCTTCTTCTCATGAACCAGCAGTAGCAGAGACTTTAATATTTGGTATGCAGAGTCCTTTTGAGGTTTAGAATCAAGTTTGTTCAAGAGAAGTTTGTCTGGCATTATTTGCCTTTCGTTATGGGAGGGGCAAAAATTTTGGCCACGCCTAAAATTTCTATTTTCAGAACAGTGAGGTCGATTTGAACCAAATTTGGTATGAGATGATAATGGGTCATAAGTAGTTGATTGATGCAAAAATTATTTTTCTCATTGTCCCCTGGGAACCTCAGGAGCTAAAAATAGGAAAAACCTTAAAACTACCATATCTCCAAAACTGCAGGGCACAGAGAAGTCTTATTTTGTATAAAGCTAACTTTTATCCAGTAGAATAGAATGGTTAAAAAAATTCCTATCGGTTTGATCACAAGGTACTTTTTTCAGCACGTTTTAACACTGTAGGCAATGGGAAAAACATTAAAAAATCTTCTCCAGATCCAGCAGGCAGAATCTTTTGATATTTGGTATGCAACATTGTGGGGCGGATCTGATTCAAGTTGGTTCAAATTGGCTCCCTAGATTCATATTTGGGCTCAATTTTGAAGCTTGAATTCGACCTTAGTGCATTTCAGGCAAATTTCTTCAAAAATCTTCTTCTCCAGATCCAGAAGGCAGAATCTTTTGATATTTGGTATGCAATACTGTTGGGTAGATCTGATTCACATTTGTTCAAATTGGCTCCCTGGGTTTATATTTTGGCTCAGTATAGGAGCCCAAATTTGAACTTAGTGCACCCAAATTTCTTTGATAATCTTCTTCTCAAGATCTAGCAGGCAGAATCTTTTGATATTGGGATGCACTATGCTTAGGAGGGGGGGGGGGGGGGGTGGGGAGGTGAGATTCAAGTTTGTTCAAGCTAAGTCCTTGGGTTCATATTTGGGTTACTGTGGTAGCCAGAATTATAACTTAGTTCAAAATGAGGAATTTTCTTTAAAAATCTTCTTCAGATCCAGCGGTCGGAATGTTTTGATATTTGGTATGCAGCATCCTTAGGGGGGTGAGATTCAAGTTTGTTCAAGCCATGTCCCTAGGTCCATATTTGGGCTCACTGTGGGAGCCCGAATGATAACTTAGTTCAAAATGAGGAATTTTCTTTAAAAATCTTCTTCAGATCCAGCAGTCGGAATGTTTTGATATTTGGTATGCAGCATCCTTAGGGGGTGAGATTCAAGTTTATTCAAGCCATGTCCCTAGGTCCATATTTGGACTCACCGTGGGAGTCCAAATTATAACTTAGTTCAATATGAGGAATATTCGTTAAAAATCTTTTTTTTTTAGATCCACTGGTCAGAATCTTTGGATATTTGAAATAAGCTTTTCTTAGGAGAAGCAGATGCAACTTGTTGAAATCACTTCTCTAGGTTGATATTTAGGCTACCATGTCAGGTGAGCGCCTTCAGGCCCCCTGGGATCTCTTGTATTAACTTTGGTAAAATATCAGCCATAAGGCCACACAAAGTAGATCTTCTGTTTCTCTTATTTGTAAAATTGCTTGCAGGTGAGTGGTTTTTTATTTTATTTTTTTATTTCTGTGATTATTTCTTTGCCATCAAAAGTTCATGCTATTGGTTTATGCTTTAGGCCTCATAATGTACAGAATAGCATTGGTGGTGGTGTATTTCGTCCCTTGAGAGCCAGAAGGCTTTGCAATGCTAAAGCATTGCAAAGCCTTCTTGAACTCAAGGGACAAATTTATCAATTTTTATGTGTACCCATACTATGTATGGTACACATAATGTCGGCATCCGAGGTGGCCATCCATCGTTCGTCCATCCTTCGTCCATCCTTTGTCCATCCGTCTGTCTGTCCGTCTGTCTGTCCGTCTGTCTGTCTGTTCGTCCGGCGTCCGTATCCATTTCTTTGGCATTCGATAACTTGAAAAATATTGCTTAGATTGTCAAGTTACTTTATATTTGTGTTCAGGTTACTGATGTGCCGAGCTGTATAGTTTTTTGGTGTAAATCTGATAATTTATCCTGAGATTTTAACCCTTTATCCTTCAAATTGAAAATTCCTCCAATCCCTTTGGCATTCGATAACTTGAAAAATATTGCTTGGATTGTCTAGTTACTTTATATTTGTGTTCAGGTTACTGATTTGCCGAGCTGTATAGTTTTTGGTGTAAATCTGATAATTTGATCCTGAGATATTAACCCTTTATCCTTCAAATTGAAAATTTCTCCAATCCCTTTGGTAACTCAAAAAATATTAATCCGATTGTCATATTACTTTATATATGTATTCAGGTTACTGATGTGCTGTGCTGTATAGTTTTTTATGTAAATCCGATAATTTGATCCGGAGATATTAACCCTTTATCCATCAAATTAGACACTCCTCCAATCCATTTCTATATGTACCCATACCATGTATGGTGTACATAATGTCGGCATCCGCGGTGGCCCTCCGTCATACAACTTTCTACTAGTTGCGCGTATGGGTACACATCTGACGATTTCAAAGGCCTATTTTTTTAACTTGAGTAAAATATTAGACATAAACCATTTAATAAAAATAGAGCATGCGGCCGCCAAAAGGACCATGCGGGAGGGCCTGAGAAACAGATTTTTAATTTTTTTAGGCCTAAACCATTTAATTTTTTGTTTGTTGTTAGTTTGCATTGGTCATAAAAAGACAGCATGTGGCAGCCAAAAGGACCATGCAAGTGGGCCTGAGAACAGTTTTTTAACTATTTTAGGCCTTATTATTAACCCTTTAACTAACAAAGTGGCCAAAAGCGGCCTGAAAATTAACAAGAATAAGCCAACCACAGCCTAAAATAACTTTGTAGATTCTCAATAAAACCATACCAATATACATATCATAAGAAGCAGCTCGTCGAGCTGGTTCTGATTATATCCATATTTGTTTGGTTTTATTGAAATATTGTGAAATTTGTTTTAAAAAAATATGAAATTTAATATAATTTAAAAAATACTGCTTTAGATGAAATGTTAACCCTTTACCTAACGTAACGGCCAAAACCAGCCAGTGCTATTCACAAAAATACTATCCAATTTTCATTATTTTTTCCATTTTTTATCACAAAAACATGGCTTAATACCCCTCATTGGAATGAGCTGGCTGTGCTTGTTCCAATGAGGGGTCATAAGCTATGTTTTTGTGATAAAAAAGTTAGTTATTCAAGTATTCTGTTTGCAAGTGTCGTCTGCTTTTCATGTTAGTTAAAGGGTTAATGTGTTAAAAAGTACCTAGAGTATAATAAAAAAGTTTCATATCTGTTCGGGCACGGTAGCTCAGTTGGGAGAGGTGCAGGCTGCAAGCCGAGAGGTCCACGGTTCAAATCCCACCTGCGGCAACCGTGTTGTGTCCTTGGGCAAGACACTTTACCCCCATTGTCCATGTGGGGGCACGTTGACGCTGTGAACTAAGGCATACTGCATGTCGATGGTGCACCTGTCTTCAACCAATGCTAACTCTGCTTGTGTGGAGTTAGTATGTTGGGGAGCTGACAGTTGCTCGCCATTGCTCGGTGGTTCTCTCCGGGTACTCCGGCTTCCTCCACCCGCAAACAGGGTTGGGGTATTCATATTCAGTATTCGTATTCAGTCGTTTTCGAATACAGTTTATCAAGTATTCATATGTATACAGTATGGTGTGCAGAAAAAAACCCTCACGGAAAAAAACCCTCAAGAAAAAACACCTCAAGTAACAACCCCTCACTTTTTTGCATGGGTAGGAAAAAAACCCTCAAATGAAAAAAAAAAAAAATTCCTGGTTTTTCTTCAACATTCATTTGGGCTTGGGTAGATTCAGTGTGTTCCATCTGTGAGCAATTGTTGTCAAAACAAAGCTCTGTGCTGATTTGTTTGAGCTATTGTCATGAAAACAATGCTTTGTGCAGTTTGTTCCTACTGTGATTTGTTTGGTTATGTTCATTGCTTCTGATGCATTGTTTTCCAAAGATAACAAGTTCTTGATGTTTACCAAAGTGAGCAGTAAGCTTGCAGAAATTGTTTCTAACATCTTGCAGTCTGTTTCAACTTAGCGGGTTCAGCACTATTAGAAGAGACCGACAAATCACTAAAGGTGGCGGCGTCGCTCTTCTAATAAAGCAGAACATCAAAACTAAAACAATAAAAATCAATCACCTCGATGCAGAGGTGATTGCAACTGAAATCACAGTCGACAATAAAAACATCGCGATTGTTTGTTATTATAATGACCCAAGCAAAATTGTTTCTGACACTGTCTTTGAATTCTTCACGAGGAAATACAAACACTGCATTTTCCTCGGTGACCTCAGTGCCAAACACATGTACTTTGGCTGCACCAAAACCAGCCCCAACGGTGAAGCCCTCCTCGAAATAACAAAAAAACTTAACCTACATGTGGTTATGAACGACAACTCAGCAACCTATATCAGTAACAACCCACTATTTTCATCTGATATCCTCGATCTAATTATCGCCAGTGATTCCCTGATAAACCACATCGATGACCACTGGGTCGGCGATGATGACTTAAGCAGCGATCACCTCCCGGTCCATGCCTCACTGCAGCTAGGAAACAGCCCACTCAGGTACCCCCCCACGCTCCGCAGAAATTTTAGAAAAATTAATTGGAATCTCTACCACGAAATCATCGATATCAAACTCACAAACACCACCCCCCCCCCCCCTCCCCATCTAATGCAGCGGAACTCGAAACCCAATGCGAGGGCATAGAGAAAATCATTAACTCAACCCTAAATGAAATATGCCCAAAAGAAGAAGTGCGCCCCTGGAGAAATACTATCTCGGGCGACACACTGTCACTAATCAAAACCAAAGTTACCAAACGTAGAGCTCTTCGTGCTCTTAAAACCGAAACTGACCCCGGCAAGAAAGCTGACCTCAAAAAACATATAACCGCCTTCATGGCGAAGTCAAGGAAGTCCTCAAAGCTGAAAAACAAGCCAACTGGGAAAAGGCAACAGACAATCTAAACGGGGTCCAAGATGCCAAAAAATTCTGGGACTCTTTCAAAATCCTAACAGGGCAAAAAAACAAGGGCGGCAAAGCCGCTGCCAAACCTCTTAAAAGGGAAGACGGTTCCTTCACGTGCACCGACAAAGACAAGGCCGACACTTTTGCCGACCTCCTAAGAAAAACGCATCGCCCATATCAAGGCACGGTCAATGATGACGCCGCCATTAATGCGATCGATGACCTCATAAATGAACACCCTGAAATCTACCGTGACCCCAAATTCAATAATGAGCCAGAAGACGGGGATGACGATGGCCTCGTCACCCCCATCACCAATGACGAAATCATCAACGTCATAAAAAAATGCAAAAATTCCTCCTCACCCGGCGAAGACGAAGTAAGCTACAAAATTCTAAAACAAAGCCCAAACTCCCTAATCAAAAAACTAAACAAACTGTTCAAAGCATGCCTCACCCATGGCTACTTTCCCAAATGTTGGAAAAAAGCCATCGGTGTCATGATACCAAAACCTGACAAGGACCCCTCCGATCCAACCAGCTACCACCCAATCAGCCGCCTCAGCTGCATTGGTAAGACATTCGAACGAATCCTTACCAATCGGTTCAGGGGGCACCTTGAAGACATCGATTTTTTCAATAAATGGCAAAGAGCCTATAGAAACCGGAATGAAGGCATCGTACATGTCTACCAACTAGTCACCCAAATGAAAACCGCTATCAACAATCAGCAAATATGCGCGGCAGTCCTGTTAGACGTCGAAAAAGCATTTGACTCCGTTTGGCATAATGGAATGCGCTACAAGTTATCAAAAATGAAACTCCCCAAGAAATTACTCAGATAACTATCCTCTTTCCTTAATGATCGCGAAATTAAAGTCAGAGTGAACAATGAAATGTCTGACTGTGTCCCCCTTGAAGCAGGCACCCCCCAAGGATCCGTCCTAAGCCCCCTCCTTTACATCTTCTATGTAAATGACCTTAACTTCTCCGAGGATCGTGTTCAAGTCTCCCAATTCGCGGATGATAAGGGCCTCTGGGACTCTAACAATACGGCCAATCTGCTCAAAAAAACCCTGCAACGCGCTCTCGATGACCTAGAACAATGGTGTGCCAAATGGAGAATTAAGCTAAACGCTAATAAAACCCAACAAATCACCTTTACCTGCAAGAAAAATAAACGTGATTTTGACCTAAAACTTATGGATAACACCCTCCCAGAATGCAAAGAAGCGAAATTCCTGGGCATCACCATTGATCAAAAATTGTCCTTTAACAAACACACCGACGACATGGCGAAAAAAGCCACCAAATGCATTAACTTATAAAAATGCTTAAGGGAACTTCATGGGGACAAAGCCTTTGTGTGCCCAGTACTCGAATACGGTGCAATCATACTAACTGACCTCAACCAAACTAACATGGGAAAACTCCAGAAGGTCCAAAATCACGCGCTTAGAGTTGCCCTCCGCGCCCCATGGGACACACACATCAAAACACTCCACGACAGGGCCGATATCCCCACCATTAGAGACCGTCTAGCCACCCTGGCCGCGAAAAATCATGACCGGTTAGCCGAAAGCGAACTAATCTCCGAGCTTGGAGTCATTTGCGAAAGCCGACAAAAGCCCAAAAATTGCAATCAAAACTAAGACCGCTCGAATAAAACTAGGGAACGACAAGGTGAACTAACAGGCAGAAAAACAGCTTAACTGTGGCCTTCTACCAGAAATGGCTGCCTTCACCACCGACTCAAGTAAAATTAAATCAGGATTAAACATTGTTAAAAGCTAAATAAATTGGGAATGAGAAGGTGAATAAACAGGCAGAAAAACAGCTTAACTGTGGCCTTCTACCAGAAAGGGCTGCCTTCACCGACTCAACTAAAAATTCCATCATGATTAAATACTGTTATAAAAACTAAATAACAAATAGGGAACGAGAAGGTGAATAAACAGGCAGAAAAACAGCTTAACTGTGGCCTACCAGAAAGGGCTGCCTTCACCGACTCAACTAAAAATTCCATCATGATTAAATACTGTTATAAAAACTAAATAACAAATAGGGAACGAGAAGGTGAATAAACAGGCAGAAAAACAGCTTAACTGTGGCCATCTACCAGAAAGGGCTGCCTTCACCGACTCAGCTTAAGATTGAACCTTAAGATTGAACAAGATGTGCTACTTTTATCTTTACAGTTTACATACTTTAATGAAAACTAATTCTACCTTCTTCTTTTAAGCAGGTACACAGAAGATGCTTTTTGACCAGCACCCCAATAACCGCTACAGACAGTCTAACTGTTATGGAAACAGTCACCCCCACGGTTCCTGAACATCCTCCGCTCCATCCCTAAAAGTGGTTGACCACTTTAGGGGAGGTGAGCATTGGTCCTGCGTCCTGCCTCTGCCCCTTTTTGTAAGCGTATTGCGCATCTTCTTGTCCCAACCCAATAGGATTACAATGCAGGCCTGTCCCCGAACCATGGAAGTTCGGGTCTTCTTCTTCTTGGTGGTCCCCAAAAGGGGTCATTGTTGTTTTCCTTCAAAGAGTCCAACCAAACAGAGACAGCCTGAGGCAGATTATACTTGCCAGTGATGGCCATCACTCATAATCATCCCCGAAGCGGCAGACTATACTTGCCCGAAAATCCAGATCGACTGCACCCTCGGGGAGAGGTAGTACCTTTGTGAGAGGACCCAACCTCTCACACTGGTCCTCACCCGAGGGTCTAACCGACATCAGCCAAGAGACCATCACAACGCAACTGGTGACACCGGCTGAGTACCTGAAGCAGTTCCTCCTTCAACACGCCTAGACATGAGAGTGAATCACCTACAGTCAATGAGGGTCGAAAGGGGCTTGTCCCCCATACCGTCCCTGCGCGTCTTCGGCACGCGAAACCATTCCTTTCGGTTCGTCCGGGAGGTATTTCATTTCATTTATTCAGTGATCCAAGTGAAATAAAATAAGGTTAACCGGGTCGCAAGGGATTTGTAAATCCCACATCGTCCCTGCGCGCCTTTGGCGTGCTAAAACCTTTCATTCATTCTCTTTATTCAGTCACATAGAAAAAGTAGGGAAAAACTGTGTTGAACTGTCGCAGTTCTCAGACGACAAAGGCATTTGGACGGCCAGCAAGTCCCGAAACATAATTAAAAATCGTCTACAGGATACCATTTGCGATCTTGAGAGCTGGTGTGCCATGTGGCGCATCAAACTCAATGTCGCCAAAACTCAAAAAGTTAGGTTCTTCAAGAAGCAAAGGAAAAAACCAGTCCCCAGTATCGATCTCCAGTTATACGATCACAAATTAGAAGCAAACAAAGAGGCCAAATTTTTGGGATTTATCCGAGATAGCAATCTCGGTCTAAACAGTCACATAAACTCCATTACGGTTAGAGCTATTAAACGTATCTATTTTCTGAAGATGATCAGAGGTAGAAATTGGGGAGCAAACAAAGATGTGCTTCTCAAGCTCTACAAAACATTTATATGTCTGGTACTAGAATACGGTGCCATAATAACATGTGACCTGAGCAAAACCAACATTCAGAAGCTACAGAGGGTTCAAAATTATGCCCTGCGTGTGGCACTATGCAAACCGAAATGGACACCGATAAAGGAACTTCACGAGCTAGCAAAAATAGAAACTATTGATACGCGATCAAAAGACCTACAAAACAAAACCCTCAACAGACTGCAAGATAGTGAATTAATGGTTGAGCTGAACGAACACCGATCCCTTAACAGAAAAAAAAATTTAAAAAAAATTATACAATGTAACTAAATTGCGTGGAGTCATTGAGGAGTCATTGAGGATTGCCTTGCTACCCATGGAGAACTTTAGGATACAGTCTGTGAGGACTGCCTCGCAACTCTGCTGAAGCACGATTGAAATGCGTTTAATAAGATCTATATAACAAAACCCTCCACATGCTCCAGGATAGTGAATCAATGGTGAAGCTG
Source organism: Pictodentalium vernedei (assembly GCA_031216915.1). Lineage (NCBI taxonomy): Eukaryota > Metazoa > Mollusca > Scaphopoda > Dentaliida > Dentaliidae > Pictodentalium > Pictodentalium vernedei. The sequence goes on from CM062293.1 coordinate 402,760,160, forward strand.
AACGAACACCGAACCCTTAACAGAAAAACAAAATAAGCCACAGTAAATTAAAATTACTCAATAGAATTAAACTGCGTGGAGTCAGTGAGGATTGCCTTGCTACTCATTGAGATCTTTAGGATTGAGTCTGTGAGGATTGCCTCGCAACTCTGCGTGTGGGGAGTGGGCTCTGAACAAACACACCCCTTACTCCATCCATATCAACAATCACACAACAGTCACAACATACAATAGCGGATATCTATCTTTCTCTCTACCTATAACTTTTCTAATTGAACATTCTCAAATTTTCTTGCAACACTCTTATCAAGAAGACGCTTGGAAATGGTAGACAAAGCGTAGGAGGAATTGGTGCAACCTACCTTTCTGCAACATACACAAGAAACCAACAAATATCAGGCAAGGATTGAAACAAGCTTGTCTGGCTGGGGATGAGTGTACATTTTATATAAATAAACATTTGAATAAAGTTTTAACAGCCCTTTTAAGGGCTTGAGGGTGCGTGTTTGTGAGAGGATGTGTTTTTTTTGGGGGGGGGGAGGGGGGTGGGGGAGGGCATTTGGAATTCCCAATTCCCAAAGGCTAACCAGATACCTCATAATCACATACAGCATCCTATCTCCCAGAAGGCTTGATGGATGACTCCCTGTTTTTCAAAACTAAACTGTTGGAGCTTTCTCTACTCCTTTTTTGTAACAGCTATGGTCATATACCGGGGCCACTACCAAACCGGCATTGCTGTTTGGTTTTCTTTTCTCTTCTTCCCTTAAATTTGCCATCGCACAACATTATATTCTGGCTCGCCACCATGGTAGGAGTCAAACCTCTACCATCACCGAGCTGGAACTGAATAGAGCTCACTCTCTAATAGTCTTAATGGTGTTGAGGGATTGAGTATTGACAATCTATCACTCCAACGTAAACTTCCGGGAATTCTAACCGTGTGCATACCCCCATTTGAGGCAATAGGAAAGCTAGGCCTGTGTGATCCAAGTGAAATAAAATAAGGTTAACCGGGTCGCAAGGGATTTGTAAATCCCACATCGTCCCTGCGCGCCTTTGGTGCTCTAAAACCTTTCATTCATCATTTATTCAGTCATTATTGAACAACAATGGAGCTTATTACAAATAATAAGGGTGGTCAGAAATTAGCATTTGAAGGATTTCTTTAAACAAAAAAGCGTACATTAAAATCCAAAATTTATTGGGAGTGCAGCAGTCGTGGGTCATTAGCATGTAATGGAAAAGCATCAACTGATTTGGAGGTAAGTTGAATTAATTTTTAGCTCACCTACATCTCAAAGAAGTGGTGAGTTATTGTCATCACCTCGGGCGTCAGCGTCGGTGTTGGCGTCGGCGTCCAGCGTGTCCAATATTGTAAGATTTAATGTTAAGGTTAATTTCTCAAAGATCTGTGGGCTCAGGCCTTTGATATTGCATATGTAGGTTGTAGGGGACTATTAGAACAGTATTTAACCCTGATACTACGACTTTTTTCCAAATTTCACCTAAAATTTTCTGCCAAAATTTGTAAGAATTTGCATTTAGGTGTTGTAAGAATTTGCGTTAAAGTCAGCTTTTCTGCAGATTGTGCTGCTTTAACTTCTCATTACTGTTGATTTTCATATTTCAATAACAACTGTAGGTATTAACCCTACTGTATTCAGAAATTTAACGGAAATTTTCTTTTTTTTCAGTCAAAATTTTCTTGTTTTTCTCGGACTTAGTAAATTTTAAGTTGTAAAACTTTATAAACTTTGTGTTTAGGTGAGTTGTGTTTCTATGTGTCTTTCCAGGCTATTAATATTCTACACTTGGGTTCCTGAACTCCATTGCAGTAATATTTAACCCTCATTACATGCATATTTGAGGAATTTGAGGCTGATTTTCTGCCAAAACTTGTAAGAATTAGCATTTAGGTGTTGTAAGAATTTGCATTGAAGTAAGCTTTTGTGCAGATTGTGGTGCCTTCACCTCTCATTACTGTTTATTTTCTCATTTCAATAACAACTGTAGGTATTAACCCTACTGTATGCAGAAATTTAACTGATTTCTTTTCTTTTTTTCAGTCATAATGTTCACGTTTTTCTCTGACTTACTCAATTTTAAGTTCTAAAAGTTTGTGTTAAGGTGAGTTCTGTTTCTATGTGTCTTTCCAGGCAATTGATATTGTACACATGAGTTACTGAACTACATTCCGGTAACGTTGTGCCCTCATTATATGCATATTTGAGGAATTTGAGGGAAAGGGGGGGGGGGACTTTTATTCATTTTCTTTAACAAAAATTTTTTTTAACTTTTTTTTTCTGTTTAATACTTTCTCATACTTGTTACTAGTAACATTAAGGCTTATTTTAGTTGTTGATGTGATGTATTTTTGTTGGGACTTATAGTCACTTTCTTGAACAAATGTTTTTCCGCAACTCCTCTTTAACCAATGAATGAACTTCAATTACAATTTCAGTGATTCTTCATTACATAATGCCATTTTGCACCTCCTATTTTATTTTTTTTTGATCTGATGTATTTTTTTTTTTTTTTTTTTATGAAAGCCTTTCCTAATTCTTATTTATGATTTAATATCTGGCCTCACGATTCATATTCTTAATCATAAACATTTCTAAAAGAAAAAAATGCTTTTATATCCAATGATTCTATGTTGAATTGATATATAATGAATGCAGAAATATAGACTTTCCAAAGCCATCACATAAACCACATTAATCATTTGATGCCTAGTTAATGATTTATATTCACTAAATATTAGGCATGTTACATTGGAACAACATTATCAAGCACGAATGTAGGCGAGCGTTGGGATGTAACATCCCTCTTGTTTATTTTGTCTGTCTCTTTCTCTCTCCCCTCGCACTCTGATGTTCAAATTACCAACCCTAATTATTTACAGTTCAAAAATAGTGAATAAAAAGTATTAATTTTATTTATTTTTTTCTCTGATTTGAACAATCAACAAAAAATTTTTTTTTCATTTGAGGGTTTTTTTTCCTACCCATGCAAAAAAGGTAAGGGTTTTTTTCTTGAGGGTTTTATTCTTGAGGGTTTTTTTCCGTGAGGGTTTTTTTCCGTGAGGGTTTTTTTCCTACATTCATTCAGTATTCACTGAATGTTATGAATACATGTATTCGTATTCGTATTCGTATTCAAATACATTAAAATTTGAGCTGTATTCATGAATACATTTTGAATACTTTTTGAATACTTTCTATATTTTGGAATTAAAGAACCATATAATGAATAAAAGGTTTTCACAGATCAAGCCCATGGACTCCAGACAACAAATTCACACCTCATATCAATATTAAAGACTTAATAATCCCTGATATTATTTATACACCACCAAACACCTTGTCTGAAATTTATGCATTGAAAGCAGACAATCGACTTAATTATCAATTAACTTGTCACAATACAACCTATTTATGTAAGAGAGGAGAGTTGTATGGGCGAGACGGATTGCATTTAAGTAGGATGGGTACAGACCTGTTGGGCCAAAAAATTTTACAGGTGGCTGGGCCTTTTTTGGAGAAAAGGGGGGTAGGGGACCACAGCCGATAACCCAGAGGAGCACAAATGCTGGGAACATAGGAAGAACAACAAACATGCACAACACAGGGACATACCAGGGTTATAATAATGTGCCAGTGATGACAAAAAAACAAAGATTCATTAAGTTTGGGTACTGCAACATCCAGGGTCTGCACAAGAAAGTAAGCGAAATATCAACAATGATGGACAAAGGAGACTTCGATATAATGGGTCTAAGTGAGACGTGGATACGACGGGATGAGCGGGTTGATCAGATGAAGGGTTGCGTGTGGATAGGAGCTGGACGAACTGAGGGTCAGAAACGGGGTGGGGGTGTTGGCATCTACGCTAAAGAGGAATTACAGCCCTCATTGATTACAGATCTCACAGAAGCAAGGACTCAGATTCCAGTATCCAACAAAATAGTCTGGGCAAAAATCAAGTTAGGAAGCAGGAGTGTTGCCGTTGGTGTTGTATACTTAGCAGTGGAGGGAAGTAAGACTGAGTGGAATGATTCAATATATACAACTCTTAGATCGAATATCACAGAGCTTGAAAGCAGAGGGTTCAGTATTGTCCTAATGGGGGACTTCAATGGGCACATCGGGGATAAGGAGGAGGGCATACAGGGAGGTGATAGGAAAATTAACACGAATGGGAGGAAGATGTTGGACCTATCAAAAGAGCTTGGTTTAAAGATCCTGAACAGGGATGCGAAATGTAAGGGTAAATGGACCTGGGAGAGGAACGATAAGAAAACAATAATTGATTATATACTCACTGACATTAGCGTATGGAGGGAGGTTATAGATGTAGAAATAGATGACGAGGGAAAAAATGACTTGGGTAGTGATCACAACCTGATAACAGTTAAGGTTATGGGCAAAAAGACGAATAGAGACAGAAATACCTTCAAGGAAGTTTGGGGACTAAAACAAGGAGCCGACTGGAAGCAGTTTCGGGAAAAACTAAAACCAAATCTTGAATGTATACCTAGGGATGCAAATGTCCAGAGTATTTCAGATGGCATAGTAAATAGCCTAACAGAGGCAGGGAAGGATTGTATAGGAAGGGTGAGGGTCCCAACGAGAGAGCTTGGATACAGGGTTAACGAGGGACTGAAAAAGGCTATAAAAGAAAGGAAGGTAAAATGTGCTGCTTACAGAAGAAGTAGGAAGCTTAAAGGGGTGGATAACAATGACACGAGACTAATGAAAGGAGAATATGAACTGGCACGGAAAAAGGTGAATGAGATAAAGAATAATAATAGGAAGGAGCGCAATTGCAGTCTTGCCAGAACAATAAAGAAAACGGGGGGTTCGAGCTCAAACATATTTTGGAACTGGGTAAATAAACGGGGGAAAAGTAGTGTGCAGAGTATCAAAGTGGATGGGGAAAGTACAGAAGATAAAGGCCGTATCGCTTCAGAGTTAGTCCAGCACTGGGAAAAGATAAACGATAGGTGATGTGGCAGTGGGTCCCCACCAAAAAGAAATACACTGGTGGAGGAGAACCTATCCAATCGTGTATGTAGTGAAATAACGGCAGAAGAAGTGCGGAACGTGGTCTCGAAATTAAAAAATGGTAAAGCGGGAGGAACTGATGAAATTCCGAACGAATTCCTCAAAAATGGAGGGGAGGCACTTATTGAAGTCCTGACAAACCTTTTCAACCTGGCTCTGCGAAAGCAAGAGGTCCCCAGAGAGTGGAGGGAAAGTACATACACAAAAAGGGGGATAAGGAATTTCTAGATAACTATAGGGGGATATCAGTTAGTAGTAACATCGGAAAAGTATTCTGTAAGGTCATATACGGTAGACTAGAGGAAGTTATTTTTTAGGAGAAATTCAAAATGGTTTCAGGAAAGGACGAAGAGTCACTGATCACCTATTTACACTCACCCAACTGATAGAATCAACAAAAGCTGAAAAGAAAAAGATGTTTCTGGCATTTCTAGATGTGAAAAAAGCGTACGACCGAGTGTGGAGGGAAGGTATGTGGCGAAAGCTCGAGGGCATCGAACTGGGGGGTGACTTTGTGGGAATCATGAAAGCACTGTATACAGATGTGCAAAGCCAACTCAGTCTAGGGAGTATCACTACAAAACGAGTCCCTATGGATATAGGCCTCAAGCAGGGGTGTATCTTCTCACCGATTTTGTTTGCATTGTATGTTAAAGATTTAGGGGACGAACTAATTCAGAGTGCGGAGGGGGTAAATGTTGGAGACATAAAGATACCAGGCTTATTCTTTGCAGACGACATGGTGTTAATGTCTAGAACTGAACAGGGGCTAGAGAAATTGCTGGAAATTGTTGGTAGATATGGGAACACTTGGCGGCTCGAACTAAATGAAAATAAAAGCAAGGTAATACCCGTTGGACACAAGGTAGATATGATGAAGAGATGGAGAGTGGGGGAGTTATCAATCCCCGAAGGGGAAAGCAAACAAATCACTGTAGAAGAAACGGGAGAGTATGAGTATCTAGGGGTAAGCATAAATATAACAGGAAGAGGGGTGTACAGAAATTACTCAGCCAAACTGATTCTGAAGGGGAAAAGAATTCTGAACCAACTAAAACTTTTAGGGAAAAATAGTTTCAACAAGGTCTTTGTGGGGAAAACACCGTGGGAGAGTATAACATATGGCACGGACGTGATTCCATTAAACCAAACCGTTAATTAAGAAGTTGGAAAGTACTCAGAATGATGCCGGCAGATGGATAACAGGGTCGAGTAATGCTGCAGCTTTGGAAGCAGTAAGGGGGGAGCTTGGGTGGATGAAAATCAAGGACAGGGTAGATTTGGGAAAACTGTGTTACTTTAACTACTTGAGAAAGCTGCCTGACAACCGGTGGTGCAAATTGATGCTCGATACCATTTGGAATTCTAATATACAAACAGGGTGGTCAAAACATGTGAGGGAACTAATGGACAATTACTCTATAGAGGTCACAAACATAGAAGTAGGAATGAAAGAAGGCAAAAGGTTTGTCAAAGAGAGAGTCATGGAAGATTGCAATCGAAACTGGCGAGCAGGGGTTAGCGTGAAAAGATCACTGCAGGGGTTACAATATAAAGAAAAGCCAGCTTTTGAGAAGTACCTAGATGGCACCTTTGGAGGGTCACTGCTGTTCAAACTGAGATCAAGATCACTGGAGCTTCGGGGAAAAATTGGGAGAGATGGGGAAAAGGGATGCCAAATGTGCCACTCTGGAGTAGTGGAGACCCTGGAACATTTTCTCTTGGAATGCCCACAGTATATACCTCATAGAGTAAAATTTACTGGAAGAATAATGCAGAAGCGGGGTGAAGAAACAAAGGATAGATGGCTGAAGGGGGACACGAGGGAGAGGGTAGGAATGCTCATTGAAGAAATTGAAAAAGAGGAAGTGAGGGACACTATTAAGCAGTTTATATCTGAATGCTGGGAGGAGAGGAGGGGAAGAGAGGGTGGGGTGCAGGGGGAATGATGGCCTTCTTTTATGAGGACCGCGACAAATCAGCAGCTGGCCAAAGAGTTATTATTATTATGTAATAATGGCCACTTATCCCAATGGCTTTTTAAATTGTTGAAAACATGGACAATAAAAATAAAACAAAAAAACTTGGTGTTATTGGACACAACTCAGTTATTCAGTGATATTATATTCTAAAATTTTTGGCTTTATGTAAAGTTTTTCTGTTTATCCATTATTTTAAGTGAAAACAAATATTTATTTATTTATTCCTGTTCAAGGCCACTTTTGTACAGCTCAGTATGTCTAATTATAATCGGAGAAAGCATGTAAATATCGTAAAGAAAATACTACTGCTGTTAGCAAACTTTCAGCCAACAGACCTCCAGGTTTAACCATGAAGTGCATTGGCTAAAGATTTACTAGTCCTTCTGTGGTGTCATTGCAATTGATACTTAACGTTCAAGAGGAAACGCCAGTCTGTGATTTTTAGAGGTAATCCACTCACATTTTGTGATGTGTTGTCCATGGAGAGTAGTCTAATTACTATGACACCCATAGAGTGGATTTCCCGACAGGTAATTACTTTAGTTTTCCAACAAAGCATGGTAAGCACAATTAAAGCTTCAGCTAAAGGACCATCAGTTTAAAAATGACTTTAACCCAACAAACAAAAAACTTAAAGGCCTTGCTATAAATACTTCTAATTTAAAAAGTATTCAAGTATTTAAAAATGTATTCATGAATACATTGTAATGTATTTGTATTCGTATTCAAATTCATTTGAAAATTTGTGTATTTGTATTCGTATTCATGAAATTTCAAAGTATTCATATTCAAATACATTTACAAAGTATTCTCCCCAAGCCTGCCCGCAAAACTGTCATGGTCATGATTAGCCATTGAGCAGAAATATGTGACCTGAAACACCAATAAATAAATAAATAAATATTCATATCTGTTCTGTATTATGCTTCTTTACAGGTATATGTACATAAATTACCTTTATTCATGCCTTGATAATTGCATCCAGATATAAAAGTTTCACATCTGTCTTAATTATCACACACAGTCACCAGACAAGGCAAACATGTGTAAGATCTATCACAAGCTCAGTTGTTAAACAAAAGTGAGAACTTACCATTTGTACAAACCTACGTGTAGAGGTGAGTTTTTATATAGATGGGATTTTTAGTCTGGTTTGGTTTTAGTCCATGCCCCCCACCCCCTCCCAAATTACTAAGCTAGTTAAGCTCTCCTCCCCCCCCCCCCCCCAAAAAAAAAAAAGAACCATGCAAGGGGGCCTGAGAAACAGACTTGCCGAAAGGTCCTCAGTCTGAATCCCTCCTGCGGCAACTGCGTTGTGTCCTTGGGCAAGACACTTCACCCCGATTGCCCATGGTGGGGGGGGGGGGGGGGGGGGAGGGGCACGGTGGCATTGTGTACTAAGGCGTACTGCACATCGATGCTGCACTTGTCTTCAACCAATGCTAACCCTGCCTGTGTGTAGGTAGTATGTTGGGGAGATGGCAGGTGCTCACTGTTGCTTCGTGGTTCTCTCCGGGTACTACAGCTTCCTCCACCCGTAAAACTGTCGTGATCATGATAGCTATAGTGCAGAAATATGAGACCTTAAACAGCACTAAATAAATAACTAAATTAACCCTTTACCTAACATAGCGGACAAAAACCGCCAGAAAATTAACCAGAATATGCCAACCACAGCCTAAAATATCTTGGTAGGTTCTCAATAAAACTAGCCTAAAATATCTTGGTAGGTTCTCAATAGAACAATACAAATATGCTTATCATTATGATGATATCCAAATTTGTATGGTTTTATTGAAAAATTGTGAAATTTGTTTTGAAAAAATGTGGAAAAAAAATTACTTAGATGAGTTAAACCACATCACTTGTCTTCCAGTAGTAATCAGGCTTTTTTTTATTTTGTCAAACCCTTTAGTTATTATGATGATGAGAATCCCCATATTACCAGATAACTCTCAGCTTTCCCACATAAACCTTAGGAGGTAAACCCTAGTTTACTGTGGTAAACAAGCTCTGTTTCACTGATAAAATAGGACTCAGTAAGTAATCAAGCCAGAAAATAAGCAGACTGTCATCTGCAAAATGAGGTCCCCAGAGGGTGAATTTAGTGATGCTACCCTGCCTAGCAGGGTAGCATCACTAAATTTACCCTCTGTGAACCTCAATCTGAATCAGGATCTCAAAACTAAACAGAAAGAGGTACCCAGAGGATAAATTGGCCTACTGTATGGGATAGCATCAACAAATTCACCCTCTGGGGACCTCATTCTGCAAATGTCAGGCTGCTTATATTTTCAGGCCTGTAAGTTATGCCTGGGGTAGAAGTCCTCTAAAATGAGCTACATGGATATATACGATTGACTGGACTTGTCTTTACATGGCAAATTTGAAAAATGAAAACAAATTCTATTTTCAATAAAAAGCTTGTCTTATATGAGTCTGAACACTGAGGATTCTGACAGTATAACCATTACTGTTCTGTGGAGAGTGGGGGGAACCCCTCTCCCTACCCTTCCCTACTCACCCACCAAGAAAGAAAAAATAACGAATACAAAACTAACACCACACTCTTTTCACCGAGCATTATAACACTGGGGGAATCCCTATTTTCCAGAACAATATCCAGTCCCTGAGTTTGAATGAACATTAAGGATTCTGACAACCTCACAGTCACAATTAAAGTTGATTATATATTTCTGTTAACTTAGTGTTAAGCCAGATAAATTCTAAATTTTCCTCTTTTACTCAGAATCTTAGTATACACCATTTATCAACTTGACATGGCTGATTGTGTCAGTATTTCCCCATTGATACACAGGAATCCAGTTCATGGATAACCACTTTACTGGACAGTGAAACAGTGATAAATATCCAATTAACAGTAGTATTCAATTAACCCTTTACCCAATGTAACAACCAGCCAGTGCTATTCTCAAAAATCATTCACTTTGCATTAGTTTTTCATTTTTGGTTTCAAAAACATAGCTTATGATCCCTCATTGGAACTAGCTCGTTCCAGTGAGGGTCATAAGCTATGTTTTTGACACAAAAAATTTCTTATAAAAAATTTTGGTACATTTAACTCCAATGGGGTGTACGAAGTACAATGGGTTGTATAATATCACATTGCAGCTGAAAGGAGTGTACAGACATTCTATGGTGCACTTTGCCGATTTCCCTTTCACCAATCGCCTCAAAATTTTTGTCAGTAATAATAAACATTCAGACTTGCAAACAAAAAGAGGATAATATTGTTTCATGAGAATATTCCGAAAACTTGAAACAAAACATGTGTGCATACCCCCAATTGTTGTCCGATTTTTCTGCCAGGAAGAGGGATTCTGTTGTGGTATTTCTACTCTACAGCTCCATTGTGGTTTTGAAAACCATGCAACCTATCTTGTTTTATGAATTGTCTCTTCAGTGAAACTTATTAAAGCTCTTGTACAAGTTTGAATATGGTGTCCCCGATTCTATTATTATTTATTTGTTGGTGTTTAAGGTTACATATTTCTGCACAATGGCTCATCATGACCATGACAGTTTTAAGGGTGGAGGAAGCTGAAGTACCTGGAGAGAACCACCGAGCAAGGGAGAGCAACTGTCAGCTCCCCAACATACTAACTCCACACTAGCAGGGTTAGCATTGGTTGAAGACAAGTGCACCATCAACATACAATACGCCTTAGTACACAATGTCACCGTGCCTCCACATGGGAAATGGAGGTGAAGTGTCTTGCCCATGGACACAATGCGATTGTTGCAGGTGGTCCCAGATTCTTCAAGAATCTGAAGACCAATGTTTTGATTAAAACACTTATAAAGTCAACTTGTATCCCATAATAATAATGATGCTTTCTTTCCCAACGTCCTTGAGTTGAAGTCTCCCAAATGTTTGAGTTCAATTGAAGGGAAATTACTCCAAATCCTTCTTGTTCAATAATAAAGAAAGATATATTTCTTTCAGTTTCTCCAGTTACTGTATTACTTTTATCAAGGTTTTCATCGCTGGAATACTGTTTGGGGATTATATAATAAAACAAAACTTGTCTCACTGGCAGTCCAGCACAGTCCACTATCACATTATAAATTTGTAAATGAGTTTTGTGTTCAGAACTTATCTGTTGTTGACAAGGTTATGATATAGAATTAACTTTTAACCCGCAGAGCATTTTGAAAATATTTTCCATCAAATGTAGTCCTTGCTGCTTGGGATACAGCAGCCGTGACCAGATTTAGTGAAAAATTCATCTATGTTTAATACAAGAAATCAGTGGTGAAAATATCCATTCAATTTACATGGAGAAAATTGGGCTAAATGTGTCCATATTATACTTTTTTCAGTGGCAGGAGAAATTTTGTCGTGGGCGGGGATATCCAGCATTATCCGGCAGTAGCATGCAAGCAGTTAATTCCCAAAGAAGGTGTGAGTGAGAATCAAAACTGATCCTCATGAATCGGGACAAATTTTAAGGCCTGTATTATTCTTTTGTGTTGACAGTAATGGAGGGACAGAAATCCACTGAAAGAACCATAAAAGATTGGAAACAAAAATGGGTGGATGATGATATTCATTTCCATTTTGCTGCTGTGAATCCGTGAGTAATAATTACATGTACTTGTAGACCAGCTATGCACCAAGATATCATTACCACAACATGAAGCTTTATACAGTATATTACACCAGAACCCTGTTAAATGAAGAGCCATTTTGCAAGTGATACTTTTGTAGTTAACAAAAATATTCAGTCAGAGATTCTTTCAGGTGTCTCCAGGGGTCGAATATGAGACCCTTACCCAAATTGCATTTTTTGATGATTTTTCCAAATTCAAACCAAAAATTTCCCAATTTAAGTTCTCATTCAAATAAAAAAATTCTTTAATCCTTGAAGGTGTAATTTTGACATTGATCACTTTTTACTACAGGAAAACCAGTGCCCCAACAGGCACTTTTTAGATACATTTGCAAGTTACATCCCAAGAATCTTGTCAGTTGGGTCTAGGCAAGTCTTGGTTGCCTCAAAATGCAGCCTAGACTTGCCTAGACACAACTGCAAAGCCATAGAATGTACACTGTTAGAGTGTTACAAAATGCATAAATATCTTCATTATATATTTAATAGAATAAGAACAATTTATTTAATAGAAATTACAGGAAACTGATAATGTTTTCATGTGGTTGTTTGTTATAAAACTTATGACATATACATGTACTATATATGTGGAAGCTTCTGCATTAATGTTCTCAGTTCAGTATGAAGGTAGCCTTTCTTATTCTGCGTGTGTTTCTTCTCTCAAACAAATTCCCACTTGGACTGCACATTTTCTCAATGCATGGGCCCCAGACCCTTTCCCAAAGAGGGCAGATGAATCCCTGATTCGATAAACAAGGATTTTGTCACTTTCCTACATTTTAGAGATGAGCTGAGTATTTAATCTGTTATATGATGAGCAACTGAGTGAAAATAGAATGTTTTTGGTTTACTTGAGCAAAGCTGAAGGGGAGCTTAACAGAATCAAGTTTGTTCAGATCAGGTCTCTGGGTTAATATTTGGGCTCCCTATTGGAGCCCAAAGTTTAACTTAGTGCGATATGAGGAATGCTCTATAAAAATCTTCTTCTTCATCCACCAGTCAGAATCATTTCATATTTGGTATATGCCATCTCTGGGGGAGGGGGGGGGGGGGAGGGGCAGATTGAAGTTTGTCTCCAAATCGGGTTCCTGAGTTAATATTTGGGCTCTCTCTTGAAGCCCAAAGTTTTACTAAGTGGTGCTATATGTCGAAATTTCTTTGAAAATCTTCTTCAGATCCACCAATCAGAATACTTTCATATTTGGTATACAACATCTCTATGGGGATCAGATTCAAATTTGTTCACATCAGGTCCCTGGATGAATATTTGGGCTCCCTATTGGAGCCCAAATTCTAACTTAGTGCAATATGAGGAAATTTCTTTAAAAATCTTCTTCAGATCCATCAGTCAGAATTCTTTTATATTTAGTATACAGCATCTCTAGGGAAGGGTGGGGGGGGGGGGGGGGGCAGGGGCAGGGGGGTTCAGGTTCAAATTTATTCAGATCAGGTCCCTGGGTTACTATTTGGGCTCCCAATTGGAGCACAAAGTTTAAGTTAGTGCAATAGATAGATATTGTATTGCACAACCATAATACAAACAAAAGGTATGGCACAAAGAAAAATAATATGAAATATATATATGAAAACACATGCAAATTAAAGAGAATGAAAAGAAATACCGTATATTTGCCATCGATTGGATGAAAAGATCCGATGTGTTGCATTTCTGTCATCCCTTTATAGTATAGACAAATGGTTCCACGCCAAAAAGGGAATTTCACTTTTCGACTTAGCTCTTTGCTTACAACATTTACAAGCTCGGGTCTGTTAGTGAAAGCTTGTGGATAAAGTGTGTGAGTTGAGAGAGGGACTATCAGAACCCAGTTTCACGGCTTTCTCAACAAAATCACACAGGGCTGCCCATATATCCTTATTGCTTGAACTAAACAGAAATGTAAGTATTTCCGTAGGGTGTGTAAAATGGAAATTCGGCCATTGTTTTTCAAACGTCACCCATAAGTGATTGCGTAGCACCATGTAACGGGGGCAATTAAGCAAAAAGTGGCTTTCATCTTCAGATTTATGATCACACTGTTTGCATAATCGAACGTCGACAGGGACTGGTCTGGGTTTGTGGTGACGACCTTTCTCTATCTCCAAATTATGACAACTCAGGACAAAGTTACTCAGTCGTCTGCGCTTTTCATATGGGAGAAAATCAAGATACATAGACTTTTCGTAGCTACTTTTCACATCGAAATAGAATCTCATTTTCCCTCTACTCTCCGATCACCCAACTATGTCTATGCTTCCAGGACTGTGAGTAATTATCGTGTACTCTGGAGAGAAATTCATCTGGAAAAGTTTTCATATTGACAGTGGAGGGGTTGTTCCACATGTAATCAAACCCATACTTGAATAGGCTGTCCCTAATCAGATGGAGCCATGGCATTCCACCTCTACATTTCATGTCAGAATAACATTTGTATAGTAGCCTTTCGGGAGCTGTTGTTTCAAATCTGAACCAGTATTTGATCATTTTTGTGAATATTTCAAACTTCAGTGGGAATCTACCTATTTCCGCAAGAGCTCCCACATTCGATGCTCAACTGGGAACTTCGAGGCCCGTTTACAGAACTGTATATGTAAGTCCTCAATTTCATCTCTTTTCCTCAGGAAGCAGCGGTCACCCCAAACTTCGCAACCATAACTTAATACAGGTTTAATACATGAGTCAAAAAGTTTAGTAACAACTGCAAGGGGTGCATCGATGCCACCTAATGAGCTGGATACCTTGAATAAAGCTTTGGATGCCCTGTTTTTAAGGTCTTGGGTTGCCTGATGAAATATTCCATTTGCCGAAAAGAGTAGACCAAGATATTTATAATCTTGAGTGGAGTCCAATTTTTACTCTCCTAACTTGAAAGAACCTTTTTATTTTTCTACCGGTTTTGTTGAAAATGAGAGTTTTAGTTTTCTCTGCGTTGATAGTCATGCGGCAGGTACAACAGAAAGTGTGTAATTTATCGAGCATAGACTGAAGACCGGAAGCGCTTTGAGATACGAGGACAAGATCATTGGCATACATTAAACAGGGGACCGGTGTTCCCTGAATCACATGCAGGTCGCTGTTCTCATCTATTAAATTCTTAGCAATATTGTCTATCAAAATGTTAAAAAGTAATGGACTCAAGCTGTTTCCCTGAATCACCTCCACTTTGCCATGGAATGATTCTGATAGACAGTTGTCAATTTTTACGCACAACATGTTTTTCATCAGCAGGCTTTTCACACTGCAGTACATTTTCCCGCCTATTCCTAATGTTGCCAGACGATATAAGAGTCCACCATGCTAAACTTAGTTGGATGCCTTATTAAAATCCACAAACCATGTGTAAAGGCGTTTATTTTTGTCAATGCTCCTATTTATCAGGTCGTTTAATATAAAGATGTTATCTGACTTTCTGTGGGCTTTTCGGAACCCACATTGATAGGTGAAAGGTATTCCCATCTGTAAACGAGGTCAATCTCAAGAATGATATTGAGAAAGACCATACCCAGTGTGCTAGTAATGGTTATAACCCGATAGTGATCAGTGGTGAGTGGATTATTACACTTGGGAATCAGAACAATAAAGCCTGTTGTCCATTCAGCAGGAAAATCGCCTGAAGCCAAAATGCAATTAAATATCTTTTTAAAATGGGGAGAATTCTGTATTTGGTGGCTTTGATCATTTCAGCTTTTATTCCATCTGGTCCTTCTGTCTTGCCACATTTCAGTTTGGAGATGGCACATTTTATTTCATTTTCGGTGATAGGGAAATCAAGTGCATCAGTTTGGGCCACTTGTTGTTCAACATCAGGTAACTGTGACTCTATTTCATCCTTAAAGGACAAGTTGAACGAAGAGAGGTTCGGTGGTTGGCTTAACGCACAGAAATGTTCATACCATTCCTCTGCAGTTACGTCAACGGCCGATTGTTGTGCTGGAGAGAATTCTGCTTTCAACTTTCCTAAAATATCCCAGTATTCTCTCAGATGTGTAACGTTTGCTCGAGTGAGCTTCTCCAGTAGATCTTTTCTATAATTTCAACGCGAAAGTTTGAGTTTTCTGTAATAACACTCTCTGGCTGTAAAATAGCGCCGGTGCACCAAAGGGTAATTTCCAAAGGTATTTACAAGTTTTCTGGTAGAGTCCAACTGTTTTTTTAAGTTCAAGACAAGTTTTACTGTATCAGGGTTTGGGTTGCCATTTATGAAAGGTGTGCCTTCTTCGATTTCTGCTTTTTAGACATTGTGATGATGCAAGTTTGAATAAGCAATTAAGTTTGGCAACGACCATGTGGGCATTAATTTGACTGTCCTTGGCCTAATTTGATAAATTGGATTGTATGTCGGGTCATTCATACACCGACATATAAAAAACTCTTTATCCGATTCTGACCATATAAAAGTTTCAGGGAATTCCTTCCTATCTTTTTGAGTGCCTTTGCAAGGTTGTTTTAAAGTATTACTTGCTTTTAGCAACAACCATAACTGACAGTGGTCCGAGTGCAGGGATAGATCTTCCAACATGGAAGAATGGGATAATTGAGTTTTTCATCACAGATGACATTCACCACAGAGCAACCAAGTGGCTGATAAGAGGTAAATTTTCCGAGGAAAACCCCAGGGGTTCAGGGGTTTTACAATTCTTAATCCAGCTTGTATACAGAGATCAGTTAGCTGTTTACCGCGGCTATTTGTTTTCTGATCACAGCTGTTGCTTTGCGATATGACCTTGTCGGGTGTGTAATTTGGCATTTGGTTAAATTGCTGTAACTGGTCATTAATTATGCTGTCATCCATAGTGGACACACAGGCATTTAAATCTCCCTGAATGATTACGGTACCTTTTGTTGAATAACAAAGAATTTCCATCTGGAGTGTGTCGAAAGTATTCTCCATGCATCCACGTTTGCCTGCGGACTCCCCGGGGGCACAATATGCGTTACATAGAAAAATATCTTCACTATTATTGAAATAATCCTTCCACAAGAGGAGCCATAAATTATCATCACTCGTGGACTTCAGTTGTTGAATGTCCTGAGCGAAAACTGATTAAAAGTATATCAAGATACCACCCCTTGAATTCAGTGATCTATTCTTATACACATATTTGTATCCAGGAATATTTATGATAGGCGTAGAATCATTTGCCCAAGTTTCCAAAAAGGTTATTATATCAAATTTTTTTATATGTTTTTCAATGAATTGGTCAGATGTCAGTTTATTTTGACCGAAATTGTCTTTAATTCCATGTATATTCCAGCAACTTATTTAAGTGTCTGGAGAGTGTCCATTTTACATAAAATCCATTATTGTAATCATCATGTTCATTTCACATGGACGCTATATGATGTAACAGGGAAGTACATAATTCTTTTAAAGTGTGTTTGTTCTGTGAGAGACCCTGAATATTTGTATCATGGTGAGAATGGTCTGTGAGCACGTCAATTTTTTCAGATTATGAAGTGCTTGTTGTGGCGTATGAGAAGTTCAGGGTGAGGTACCCAATTGACTGCGGAACTGTCTGCGAATCCCACGATGAATATTTTGTTGCGTATAATTTGCTGCATTTGTGTATCGGTTTACTTTGGAGGGTAAATGTCAATTATGTACTCTGGTCTGCCGGCCTAAAATGTCTATTAGTTGAGTTGCCAAATGCCCCAGTCTTTTATCGTTTAGGTGAATGTCATCACAGAACAGTTCTCTTTTGGTAGAAGGAATTGTCTGGATTTATAAAGGGCTCACATATATCATGAAAAGAGACATTCTGTGGGTTAGCACACAACTCGTTGAGAGAGAAGTTAAGATTTGTTGTTCTGGTGTTTATTTGTGTGTCACGAGTCCTAGTAGTTACCGAACAAATATGAATCTTGGCATTTTGAAAGCATTCTTTACATGACCTAATTATTGTAGAGAAGCAGTCGAGTATATCAGTTGGGTCTTCATGCTCAATAGAGCTGTTTCCAGAGATAATAACCACATTATCGCCTACATCATGCATATCACATTTCCCAAGAAAGTTAAGTATTCCTGACAGGCCATTTGGTATATATTCTACCCAGGTGTTACCGTTTAAATCCAGTCTCCTGCCAAGAATTTGTCGCCCAATTGAGTTGGTTAATATCACAGTTCATGCCTTGAACAACCGTCATCTCTCCGTAAATTTATTATTTCATTGATATTGTCCATCGACTCCAACATAGTCATATGTATCAAGAGTTCCAAATTTATTTTGTAATTCTATTGCACTGTAGACAGAATTGTCAATATTGTCATTTTGGGCCTTATCTTCCTCATTGAAGTCAGTGGTGCCCCTGCCTAAGGAAGCTGTGACATTTGGGGGAGAGGCAGCTGACTCTTCGTCGTCACAGATACTTTTAGGGTGTGTTTGAGCCAAGGAACTATTGTTATGCTGCTCAAACGCTCGCTTTGAGTCTTCTAATTCAGTGGTAGTATGAGAGTCTTGATCAACATGTCCAATTTGGGAACTCTGATCATTACTTTTGATCTGATTAGGTTCCTGGGATTTTTTCCAATTTTTCCTCATTTTCACGTACGCTATTGGTGACTTTGACATCCCCGAATGCGTAAGTGAGTCCAGTTTAAATTGCAAACAGTCCACTTTCTCTGCAGTTTCATTCGGCAATTTGTTCATCGGGGCAAGTCTCGAATCCATAATATCACAGAATTTGGAGACCTGCAAGTCACTCAAATTATCCATACACATTCGGAAATTGTTGTCGCATGCATTTGAATGTTATCAGGTGAAATAGAACCGAGATTTCCAGCCAAGGTTTTTGCATTTTTACCGATTTTTGTTGGTATATTAGACAGTTCAGTATCAACATCCTTTAGTTCACTGCTTATATCATTCATTCCAAGAATAATTTGAGCAAGACTCGACTCAATGGCAATGAACTGCCCCTCGTTTTTATGTGCAAGTTTCTCAGCCTTTTCTTTGAGTTCCAGTTTTCGAATCGGTGTTAATGTAACAGGATTATCATATGCTGGCGATAATGTGGCACTCTGCCTCAGGGCAGTGCCGTTAATCGCCTCCGCAGGTGTTAATCTGATCATGTCATTTGTATTTCCTTCTGTATTGGTGCGCGAACTACTGGAAGATGTTACTGTTTTAAGTACTTGATAATATTTGCTCAGCCACACAACGCAATTGTCAAGTCCTTGAACTAAAACCGTTCCTGAGGTGTATATATTAATGCTCACAAATTTTAATTCATTGTTCTTGTGGAACAAATTAAGTTGTCAAAAGTAAAATTGACTTTCCTCGTTACAATTTTGAAATCATTGTTACATACCTTTTCTATAGCTTCCTTCCAGGTTTTAAGTTTATCTTTTCCGATAAAGAATTCAACGTCGCATGGTTTTTCAGTCCATTTTCCGTTGACATTGCATGATTGTTTGTGCATTATGGGATCGTCATATATCGTAAGCTTATATGTTCTTGTCTTCTCTTTTATCGGACTGAGTTCTCCCAGCTCGTTTTCTAAGGCATATATATATTGGTCACCTGTAAGTACTCCATTGAAGCCATCACTGTTTTTCGCAAGATTTGAAGCGGAGCAATTCGTAGCAGATCTTGTCTTTCGTAGCGTAGTGGTTTCTTTGTTCTCCACTATTTTGGATCCGTCAGCCATCTGGGTTTCAGTTGAGTTCCAGTAGTCGATAACAAAATTATCACTTTCTTCGTTCAATATTCCTCGCTGGCATTTTACGTTTGCTGAAGCGTTTTCACAGTCTTGTAACCAAAATTTACACATAATCTTCCATTTGAATGAATTGATGATTACAACAAATTTCAATTAAAACATTGCATACATTTTTCAGTGTACTCTTGGAAGTCACGTGGTAAGTGTGTGAATCAGCAATGTTCTTTAAAAATCTTCTTCTTCGTATCCACTTGTCACAATCTTTTCATATTTGGTTTTCAACATCTCTACAGGGGTCAGATTTAAGTTTGTTCAACTTGAGTCCCTGGGTTAATATTTGGGCTCTCTATTGGACCCCAAACTTTAACTTTATGAGGAAATTTCTTAAAAAATCTTCTTCAGATCCTCCAGTCAGAATCCTTTCATATTTGGAAAACAACATCTCTATAGGTGTCATATTCAAATTTGTTCAAATCTGGTAACTAGGACTGGGCGGTTTTGAAATTTGCATTTCGTTTCGGTTTCGGTTTTGTACAAAAACTTGATTTTCGGTTCGGTTTTCGGTTTTTCAGAACATATTGTAGAAACCCACATTTTGGAGGGTAGGGTACACAAAAAATGTGTGTGTATTACTGTGAAATACTGTGTATTTGTCATCCAAGTCAATGATTTTGCAACTTGTTGAGTCACCAGGGTATCATGAATATTCACCTTCTGGGTGTCATTTGGGCCCATAAATTGAGAGGTAGACTCGTGATTTACAAACTTATACAGGATTATGTAGTATATACATATATTATGTTTTCTGCGTGCCCATCCACTGCAAGTGAAACTTATATAATCATCACATATGGTTAAAATTAAAACTAAAGTTAACCCTTTACCCAACGAATCGGCCACATCCGCCCACGTAATATGCAAATTCAGTAGTTGAAAAAATACTATTTTTCAAAAAATTTCAACAAAACAATATCATGTGACCCCTTGTTGGAACGAGCTCATCGAGCTCGTTCCAACGAGGGGGTCACATGATATGGTCTTGTTGAAATTTTTTGAAAAATTTGAAAAAATTATATTTAAAATAATAAATTTTGATATCGTCTGCGTTGGGTAAAGGGTTAAAAGAATAAAAGTGTGTTTAGTTACTTTACTTTTATTGTAACTTCTTATTCTAAAATCTAAATATAGTAAATAAAACAATGCCTTCAAATAACCAACAATGGTTCCAATTGCTTTGTTTTTTATGTCGGTAGCATTTTCTATTTCAGTTTACAATTTGGAGTAAAGACAGACAGAAACAAATTAAAGATACATGACTCAACAGAGTCGGCAGACATGTATTTGCCTTAAATTGCCTGTTTGGAAATAAAAAATAGTTTTGTTTTATAAACATCTTTTCTTCTTTATTAATGTTTCAACTGACCAAATAAGTAGGCTGAACTAGCCTAGTAGCCTAATCACAAATATTCAATTTCAATAAAGATAGGCCATTTGCCTCTGCATTTGTCTGCAGCACAAATCAAAATAAGTTGTAGGATATCCATTTATTCCATTATCCACTATAAACGATGGCTGATTGGCTACGGCCTCTGCTTCTCCTACAGTCCACATTTAAATTATAACACCAGTTTTTCACTTTATTTTTCAGAAAGCTCTCCCAGTGAGCTTTTCAAAAAATAATGTGAGGAATTCTTGTGAATACTATTGAATTTGATGTAGGAAAGTGGTTATTCTACAATCTACAGCTTTGACTTGTACTGTATTTATTCACCCACTCCCTAGCATCTTTATTGAGTGTATTCCCCACTCCCCATTATCTTTATTCTTTAACAACAAATTAAAGAATTAACCCTAATTTAACTGTCAAGTTTCTTGACAGAGTCAGACAAACATATTATCAATATCAACTGAACAAAAAATAGTCAAATATCTTTCTATATAATTATAAATATACATCAATATGTCAAATGTAGATTTCATTGCAACAATATAAACTTTTTGTTCCAGTGACATCAACATTTGTATATAATGATTCAGTTTCTTTTATAATTGATTATAATATGAATTCAAGTTTTATCCTGAAATTATAAGTCTGCAGTACTCTGCACTGTGCTGAGTCTGGTAACTGCAAGAGCTTCCAAGTTCCAAGTTCCAACTTTCTAGTTTTCATACAACACATGATTTAGACACTAGAATACACGAGAGCAGTGCACTATGAAATTGCTATCAATAGTCTATTAGTCTGGCAATGACTGGCATACAATGCATACTTTCATAGCCATAATAATTTCACAAAAGGCAGAAACATAATGGTAAAGTACTAAAGTGGTTTAAACTGTGAAAAGGTATTAAGCCAATTATGTCTTGCTTGACAGAACACCCTGGGCTCTTTCAAACAAGATATAATTATTGCAATACCTTATAAAAAATTAACAAAGATTGTGACTTAGGCAAATTATTTGTTCGACATGATCTGGTTTTAAGCTGCTACGACGCTGGCTAAAAACCAAACCCCCGCCTTACTAAACATTCGTTCGCTGGGAACTGAAGTGGCGGGAATAGAGAGATACATTTGTGCTAGTTTTGCTAATATTGGAAATTTAATTTGATTTCTGGACCACCAACTAAATGGGCACATAGTTGGATCTAACAGTGGTTCTTGGGAGAACATTTCCAATTCATATTTCATTCTGGTTTTGAGACTTAATTTTTCTGTAGGTTTAGATGCTTCTTGTTCCTGGCTTTCATGCACCATTGTTTTAAATGTACTCCATATGTCCTCTCCTTTGCTTTTGGACGTTGAAGGGCCACTAGATTGACTAGAACTTTCATTACTATCATGTCCAACTTTAGCCGAGTCAGTAATTGTGTCAGTTTTCATCTCATCACACATTGCAACCATTTTAGAAACAATCTTATTGAAAGCTTCATTTTTACTTTCAGCTGTAGAAAATGAATAATGTTTAAATCTGGCATCAAGACATGATGCTACGGATAGCAACTCTTTCATCTCATAATTTGGCCATTTACAATGAATGTTAGAAATAACATCCTTGGCAAAACTATCTAACTTGGCAGTCTCCATCCGTTTATTTAATACATCTAAAATTGGAATTACCATGAAAAGCGTGGCATATTTTGTTGGCGACATCATTGTGGTTATTTCCTCAAATGGCTTCAACTCTGTAACATAACGTTCCACTGTCTTCCATTCATGGACTGCAAGGTTCTGAACTCTGTCTGTAGTTGTAAGAACTGCAGTAAGTGGATCTTTCTGTTCATAGAGCCGTTGCATCATATAATATGTGGAGTTCCAATGCATAGCACATTGGTTAATTAGCTTTTGCTCTATAACTATTAATTCACCCATCATTTTCCCATGTGAACTTTGAGGTTTCAAAATTCAATGGATTTTATGTTTACCTTCAAATTACGCACTATGGAATATGGATATGATTTGGGGTTAACTTAAAGGCAATTTATATTGCATTTACACCATATATTATCATAACTTTCAATCCCAATTTGGTCGAATATCTGAGGCTGTGCCCCATTCAATAAATTTACTTACCGATTTTTTCATAGGCCTGCTCATTTTTTCCACCTTTGACACGTGCAAAGCTTGTGAATGTCATTGAATGAGAGGTCACCAACTTACCAATTCTGAGAAATTTATTGAAACCAAAAGTGTGGGGTTTTTGTGAAGGTGGCGGTTCGGTTTCGGTTTAAAAAAAAAAATGAACCGAACCGATAAACTGCCCAGCCCTACTGGTAACTGGGTTAATATTTGGCCTCTTTATTGGAGCCCAAATTTTAACTTAGTGCAATATGAGGAAATTTCTTTAAAAATCTTTTTCAGATCCACCAGTCAGAATCATTTCATATTTGGTATACACCTCTCTAGGGGGGACAGATTCAATTTTGTTCAAATCGGGTCCCCGATTTAATATGTGGGCTCTTTATGGAAGCCCAAAGTTTAACTTAGTGCAATATGAGGAAATTTCTCTGAAATCTTCTTCTTCAGATCCACCAATCAGAATCCTTTCATATTTGGTGTATAACATCTGTAGGGAGTTCAGATTCAAGCTTGGTTACATCAGGCCCCCGTGTTAATATTTGGGCTCCCTTTTGGACCCCAATTTTAACTTAGTGCAATATGAGGAAATTTCTTTGAAAATCATCTTCTTCAGATCCATCAGTCAGAATTCTTTCATATTTAGTATACAGCATCTCTTGGGGGGTCAGGTTCAAGTTTGTTCAAATTGGTTCCCTGGGTTACTATTTGGGCTCCCTATTGGAGCACAAAATTTAACTTAGTGCAAGATGAGGAATGTTCTTTAAAATCTTCTTCAGATTCACAAGTCAGAATCTTTTCATATTTGGTATACAACATCTCTACAGGGGTCAGATTTAAGTTTGTTCAAATTGAGTCCCTGGGTTAATATTTGGTCTCTCTATTGGAGCCTGAATTTTAACTTGGTGCAATATGTGGAATATTCTTTAAAAATATTCTTCTTCAGATCCACCAGTTGAAATCTCTTGGTTTTTGATATACAACATCTCTTGGAGGGGTCAGATTCATGTTTGTTCAAATTGGGTCTCTGGGTTAATATTTGGGCTCCCAATTAGAGCCCAAAGGTTAACTCAGTGCAGTATGAGGAATGTTCTTTAAAAATCTTCCTAAGATCCACCAGTTAGAATCTTTTGTTAGTTGGTATTCAACATCTTGAGGGGAGTCAGATTCAGATTTGTTCAAATTGGATCCGTGAGTTAATATTTGGGCTCATCGACATCGAGCCCGGTACGTCTATGGATGCGTGATCATCTGAGCGATCGATTCGGACTCCCACGTTGTGTCCCTTGGGCAAGGCACTTAACCCCTGATTGTCCCACATTTGGGCACAATGACTCTGTGTACTAAGGCACACTGCACATCGATGGTGTGCATGTCTTCAACCAGTCTTACCCTGCCTGTGCTGCAGTGTGGAGTTACGATGTTGGGGAGCTGGCAGCTGCTCGTCATTGCTCGGTGGTTCTTTCAGGTACCCCAGCTTCCTCCACCCATAAAACTGTCATCTCTTATGGTATGACCTTGTCTGTTAAAGTGTCGTTAAACCTTAATAAATAAATAAAATAAATTCTTCAGATCCACCTGTCAGAATCTTTTCATATTTGGTATACAACATCTCAACAGGGGTCAGATTTAGGTTTGTTCAAATTGAGTCCCTGGGTTAATATTTGGGCTCTCTATTGGAGCCTGAATTTTAACTTAGTGTAGTATGTGGAATTTTCTTTAAAAATCTTCTTCAGATCCACCAGTTGAAATCTTTTGGTATTTGATATAATGCAACATCTGAAGGAGGGGGTCAAATTCAAGTTGTTCAAATTGGCTCCCTATTGGAGCTCAAAGATTAACTTAGTGCAATATGAGGAATGTTCTTTAAAAATCTTCTTCTTCAGATCCACCAGTCAGAATCTCTTCATATTTGATATACAACATCTTGGGGGGTGAGGGGGGGGGGGGGGGGGGGGGGGGGGGGAGGTCAGATTCAAGTGTTTGTTCAAATTGGGTCCCAGAGTTAATATTTGGGCTCTATTGAAGCCTGAGGTTTAACTTTTTGCAATATGAGGAAATTTCTTTAAAAATCTTCTTCTTCAGATCCACTAGTCAGAATCGTATAACCAGTTACAAAAAATTCAGTATGTCCATCCAGTTAGAGAAAATATTTATTTTCTATTGCTTGGCACAGTCTTTTCTTTGTAGCTGTATAATTTTAAGATGTTCATAATGGTCGGTCCACCTGCTTCTCGCCAGGCTATTTGTATGGTAAAACATCCTTTAAAACAATTTGCAACATTAATTCGGTGATTGGAAATCCACCCTGCGAGGATTAGGTTCATTTCCTGTAAAATTGTATAATGAGACACCTTATCTTTAACTGAAATCTTCAAGTCAAAGACAACAGGTATTCTTTATCTATGTTCTTTCTTAAATTGACCATAACAAATCCACAAGATGGATGTTTTTCCTGTCCAGAGTAAGTGGGTGGAACTGACATTCTGGGCCAATCAAAAAGAGCTGGGTGGGATTATAGGTGGAGCAAACATAGCCTGTCACTTGCAGATAGATAGAAACCTTTTTGATATACTGGGAGATTGGCAAGCTCTCCAGCAGAAGGTTTTAAGGCAGTCAGTGAGTCAACAAAAATAAGTTATCAAGTCCAACAGTTCATGTTACTTTGTTATTAAGTAAGGAGAGTGTTTAACATGTCGCCAGTCAATCAGGTTAGCAGACCGCCATTTTAGTAGCACCAGTTGCTAAAATTACCATGTTTTATCAAAGTAGTCATAGACTGATCCAAGAATGTATTTTACCCACGTTTGTGTCACTGCAGACTATTATAATGTAAATATTTGATGGACCATTAATAAAAGCTCATTAAATGAACAAAGATGTAATTTATTACCTCTCGCAGCCAAGCCTGCCTGAACAGCAGCCATGCCTTAATGACCAGTAACCCCAGCAAGGTCATAATCTTTTCATATTTGGTACCACCTTTAGGGGGGACAAATTCCAGTTTATTTAAATCGGTCCCGAGTTAATATTTGGGCTCTGTATTGGAGCCCAAATTTTAACTTAGTGAAGCATGAGGAAATTTCTTCAAAAATCTTCTTCAGATCCACCAAACAGAATCTTTTCATATGTGATATACAACATCTTAAAAGGTAAGATTCATGTTCGTTCAAATTGAGTCGCTGGGTTAATATTTGGGCTCCTTATGGGAGCTTGAATTTTAACTTAGTTCAATATGTTGAATATTCTTTAAAAATGTTCTTCTTCTTCAGATCCACCAGTCAGAATCTTCTCATCTGTGGTATCCAACATCTCTAGGGGCGTCAGATTCAGGTTTGTTCAAATCTGGTCTCTGTTTGATGTTTGGGCTCTCTATTGGAGCCCAAATTTTTACTTAAAGCAATATGAGGAAATTTCTTTAAAAATCTTCTTCTTTAGATCCACCAGTCCGAATCCTTTCATATTTGGAATACAACATCTCTTGGTGAGGGTGGGGGAGTGTCAGAGACAGGTTTGTTAAAATAGAGTCCCTGGGTTAATATTTGGACTCTCTATGGGAGCCTGGATTTTAACATAGTGTAATATGAGGAATGTTCTTTAAAAATCTTCTCCTTCAGATCCACTCACCAGAATCTTTTTCATATTTGGTATAACACAGCTCTAGGGGAATCAGATTCAAGTTTGTTAAAGTTGTGTCCCTGACATGATTTTTGGTCTCTGTGCAAAATGAGGAATATTCTTTAAAAATCTTCTTCAGATCTGCCAGTCACAATCTTTTCATATTTGGTATACAACATCTCTAGTGAGATTAGATTCAAATTTGTTCAAATTGAGTTTCTGGGTTAATATTTGGGCACCCTATGTGAGCCAGAATATTAACTCATAGCAATATGAGGAAAGTTCTTTAAAAATCTTCTTCTGATCCACCAGAGAAAATCTTTTGACATTTGATATATACCATCTCTAGTATGGTCAGATTCAAGTTTGTTCAAATTGTATCCCTGGGTTTATGTTTGGGCTCTCTATTGGGGCCCAAATTAACTTAGTGTCATATAAGGAAATTCTTGAAAAATCATCTTCAGATTCAACTGTCAAAATCTTTTCATATTTCGTACATAACATCACTCTCATGGGGGTGGGGAGGGGTGGGGTGGAGGGGGGCCAATTTAAGTTTGTTCAAATCAAGTCCCTCTGGTAATATTTGGGCTCTATTTTGGAGCCTGAAGTTGAACTTAGGGTATTATGAGGATATTACCTACCACAAGGACTTGATTTGAACAAACTTAAATTGTACACAACATCACTCTCATGGGTGGGGGTGGGGGGCAATTTAAGTTTGTTCAAATCAAGTCCCTGTGGTAATATTTGGGCTGTATTTTGGAGCCTGGAGTTGAACTTAGTGTATTATGAGGAAATTTCTTTTAACTCTTTAGAACTATCAGCCTGAGCCTTCGGTTATTTGGTACACAACATCTTTTAGAGGGTCAGATTCAAGTTTCTTCATTTAAATTGAGTTCCTGGATTAATACTTGCCTTTACTTGGGCTCCTCCTAGGAGCCTGAATTATAACTTAGTACAATATGAGGACATTTCTTCAAAAATCTTCTTCTTCAGATCCACCAATCAGAATTATTTCATGTTTGGTATATAACATACCTAAGGGGTCCGATTCAAGTCTGTTAATCAAGTCCCTGGTTGCATATTTGGACTCCCTACTAGCACCCAAATTTTAACTCTGTGCATTGTGAGGAATATTCTTTAAATAAAAACCTTCAGATACACAAGTGACCCCCCCCCCATCCGAAGGGTCAATTAGGTGAAAATAATGTTTTTCACTATAAAATGTGTTTTGAAGGATTTAGAATGATTTTATGCCACAGCAACAAAATTTTACCCCTATGACCACCATGAATTATGCATTTCAAACTGCAGTGGCATAACAACCCTTGGAAGTATAGCAGTGCTTGTCTACAGCTGGTAGAATTGGACCCAGTCAGCAAGACCTATAATAATCATCCGACATTGACACCTGGGTTATGAATGATTTCATGGCTTCAGTCCTCTGTAGTGTTGATGAGCCATGACTAGCTGAATGTGACCCAAGATATGTCTTTGAACCACTTTGGCAGGTGAGCGATTAAGGCTTCTTGGGGCCTCTTGTTATATTTGGAATTCAATAAAAAGAAAGCTTTCCACAAAGAGGGATCAAAGCTGAGTTTGGAAGCTTTTTAAGACTAGTACTGGCTGATTTTGGCCATTACATTGGGTAAAGAGTTAATATAGATGAGATTTACTTGCAGTAGGCTCTACACTGCTCAGGATTGGTTACTCAGTTAATAATGAAACATTTTTATAACAGACAGTGTGACTGACCATGTGCAGTGCAATGCACTGGGTCAGTCACACTTTCTGGTTATAAGAAAATAGTAACTGCCATATCACTCACTACATGAAAATGTTCATTCACTTAGGCTGTGCAACACACAGGGTTAGTCACATAGTAGAGGTGATCTTATTTATGACTTGTTAGTTGGTAAACTCACATCCACTGTCTAACCCTAGGCTTTGCATAGGATTAACTGATTGACTGCCACACTACATGAAAATATTACACTGACTGAAACTGTCAAAATGCACAGAGTTAGTTGGTTACATGCAGGGGCGATTTTCAAAGTGGGGGGCTCAGGATCGGACGATGCATGGTTGTCGGTATGAAAAATTCAAATTCCAGGGTCCCAAAACCCCCATTTCCATGCATCTGAATGGATATTTTGAGATTTTTCAGGAGATGTATTTGAAAGATTTCACACTTTGAAAGCCGTTAAAAAACATTGGTAAAGCATACAGGTGAGGTCTATTTATCAGCTTTGGTCATAAAGACCAAAGCTGATAAATAGACCTCACCTGTATGCTTTACCAGACGTTTACAGAAGTTATACTGTCTGTGGATTATCTTGTCTTGTGGTCTTTTGGTGAATTTGGTACTTTTATGTCTAAGATTACGATCTATTTCAGTTAACCGATTTTGTAACAGACTGTATACATTTTAGCATTTGCTGCCACTTACTGCAAAAAATGATCCGAAATCCATCAAAACTGAACCAGTACGAGAGAAACATAGCTGGCAAAAATATGGTGGAGGCTCTGGATCCTCCCCTTGTTTCACCAGTCATTGGTTTGTGTTAAAATATATGTACAAAAAAATATGGCCCAGCAAAAAAGTGTGGGGGAGGGGGGGGGGGGGGGGTCTGATCCCCCCCCCCCCCCCCCCCCCCCCCCCCCACACACACACACTTCTGCCAGCCCTGACATGTCACATAAGGTGTAGGATTTAAGAAACAAAAGGAAATGCCTTTATTGGACTGTGGACATTTTTTTTAAAGAGAATTCCAAAAATGAGAACATATCCTCTTTTCAGTTAATGGTTTGTTATATCTTGTTTAACAGAGCTCAAGAAGCTCAAGCTGTCAAAACACAGTACATGTACATGTATATTAGATTAAATGGCTATATTGTTTTCATTGAGGCCAAATAGGTATACAAACCAGGGGAATTTGATAATGGTGTGAGTATTTTTTTTTTACCTTTACATATTACATATGTATTCAATTAACATTAGTTTACTCTATAACCTGTATGCAATTAACAGGTCAAACATGTACTGCAGGTGTAGTAAATAATTTTATGTTTGGGTTATATTCAATTAACAGGGTTAGACAATTTACCCTTTACATAATGAATCGGCTGTATCTGTCCGCATAATACACAAATTCAGCAGTTGAAAAAATATTATTTTTCAAAACATTTCAACAAAACTAGCTCATTGAACTAATTCCATGCAACATATGATTTTGTTAAAATGTTCTGAAATATAAACAAAATAATATTTCAAATTATAAATTTTGGTATCATCTGTATTGTGCAAAGGGTTAAGAGATATCCAATTACATTAGCTCCACTGTATTGTAAATTCACTGGTTCATATAAGTGCATAACTGGCAAAACTAGAAATGGGGTCCATCCATCCGTCCATTCATCTGTCGGGCCGTCCAGTCGTCCGTGCATACACCCGTAACAACATTGGAGCTTCATATCTCAATCAGTGAATGTTGGATGTAAATGATCTATGGTATGCTGATAGACCACCATGGGGGAAATGACATTCACAAGTAACAAGTTTTGTCCATTTTAGGCCCCCTGTGACGAATAGCCTGGGGGGCAGATTGTTTTACCCCTGTCCATCCATCCATCCCATCCCATCCCATCCCATATGTGGATACATTATTTGTCCGGATTACTCCTCTCACACTTTTCAATCTATGACCTTTATATTTCACAGGATGTTTGTACATATACCAGAGGTGTGCATATTGTCATGATTTTGATTTGCTTCAATATTTCCCCAAATTACAGGTTATGGAACTTAAGTCAATTTTTTGTAGAATTTCACCAATATGGCACATGGTTTGTCGGGTTAACTTCTCTTACAGTTGCCAAGCAGAATGTACATGGCAGTATACGTGGGGCCATCATAATATTATGTGCCTTACAGACACAGAATATTTACATGTACAAATAATAAATCACTTACAGTGATTTGTAACAAAACTCCTGTGTCCCTGCACTGTGCTTGGGCATGCCTTATTTTCTTTTATGATACAAGAAGTAATGCACCAGTTTTCTGATTGTGCCACTATGGTGAGGGCTACCATGGTGGATGCAAACTCTTATTTTTTCGTGGGTTATGGGCTTTTTTCTGCATTTTTCAACTTAGAAATCCTTGGCGGGGGTACCGATGGCACCGGTGGCATTGCACCTTGCTATTGTTAGGTTGAGTATTTATTAAATTAGTCCAGCTTTGAACAGTAGGGCTATAATTCAGTTTTGGGGGTTATGGTATGACCTGAATGGTCAGGCTGTACCCTAAACAAAATTCAAATAAAGTCTCCATATCCATACACTGTGCAATTAAGTGTGGCATGTCATTGCCATTTTGGAATACAATAGAACCCAAGTTTAGTTGAATAGCCACTTTGTCAGTGAAAAGTTTTTAATTGACAGGAGTATTCAATTAACAGGGATTTGGTTACATTCCTGTATTGTTGAGATAAACCGAGCATTTATTCTTTTTATATCTTGTTTAACAGAGCTCATGGAGTTCTGTCAAACAAGGTTTCATAGATTAAATGCCAGTATAGCATGTATTGAGGCCAAGTTGTCTATAAACAAGGGGAATTCAGGCCTGTCATTTTCAAAATGGGAGGAGCACAATGGTGGCCCACCTTAAATTAACATAGGAGGGCCATTTTCCACCCATCTTAATTTTACACAAGGAGAACTAGTGGGGTAAAATGTCTACCAGTTAGTCAATGTGAGATCCCAACACCTGACCTCCAGCTCAAGCCAGAAGCCAAGAGTAGGGGTCTCAGAGACTTAGCTACCACTAAGCTGTTCTGAAGTGTGTGACCACATATTAAGATGAGTGATATTGATTACCGCCATTGTACAAAGTATATATTCATGGCTCTCCCTGTATGTGGCAAGGAGGGCATTTACCGCCCTTGCAAATATTAGTTTAGGAGAGCCATTGAGAGTGATAGTGGTCGTCCTCCTTAAAATGATAGGCCTAGGAATTTGGCAAGTGTTGAGGTAATGTTTGCGACATGTTATGGGGCTTTTTTTTAATCCAATTAACCCTTTACCTACCATGAAAAGCAGATGACACTTGCAAATATAATTATGGAACAACTAAATTTTTTTTCATTTTTTGTCTCAAAAACATAGGTTATGACCCCCTCATTGGAACGAGGTTGATGAGCTTGTTCCAATGAGGGTCATAACCTATGTTTTTGAGACAAAAAATTAAAAAATAATGAAAATTAATGGATAATTTTTTAGAATAGCTCTGGCCAGTTTTGGCCATCACGTTAGGTAAAAGCTTAAAATGCTGTCACCAGCAATGACCTTCAATAAACTTCATGCAGTTATGCATCAATATTTCCCTTTGGGGCAGCCTGCAGTGCACATTTCTGACCGGATCGCTTTGAAACTTGGTGTGCTTGTTTGGGTGACCTCTAGATGGGGCTTATCGATTTTCTTCCATTTCCGTCAAAAATAGTTGCCATTGGCAATGACCTCTGATGAACTTAATAAAAACTCAGTGCAGTTAAGCATCAATATTTCCCTTTGACACACCCTGCAGGGCACATTTATGATTGGATCGCTTGCAAACCTGGTGTGCGTGTTTGGGGTGACATCTATATGGAGCTGTCGATTTTCTTCCATTTCTATCAAAAAATGTTGCCTCTGACCTTTGAACTTAGTTTAGTCAGACCGCAATATTTCCCTTGCACACACCCTTCAGATCACTTTGAAACTTGGTATGTGTGTTCGGGATGACCCCTAGATGTGAGTTATTGCTCTTTTTCATTTCCATAAAAAAAATTGTTGTCGTTATCACCAGCCTTTAAACTTACTGCAATTGTGCAGCAACTTATCCTTTTTGCACTCTCTGCAGAGTATATTTATGAATTTCCATAAAAAGAGAGAAAAAAACATTGCCACAAGCAGTGACCTTCAAACTTAGTGCATTTGTGCATTAACATCTTCCTTTGGCATGCCTCAGAGGACACATTCATTATCAGGTTGTTTTGAAACTTTGTATGCTTATGCAGGGTGACACAGGAAATAGGAGCTATTGATTTTCTTTTCATTTCCATCAAAAACTGTTGCTGTTTGCAACAATCTTTGAATTTATTGCATTTGTGCATCAACATTCTTCTTTGACATGGCCTACAGGCCACATTTATCATAGGATTGTTTTTTTACTTGGTGTGCTCATTAGGCAAGACTTCAGAGCTATTGATTAGTATTCATTTTGTGAAAACAGTTTCCATTTACAATAACCTCTGAACTTACTGCATTTGTGTATCAACATTCATCCTTTAACCAGTCATACAGTTTACATTTAAAAATGCGTAGAGTACTCTGATGTTGTGCACACATAATGCTGTTATGTTGAAATTTCACCAAATAACATTGGTACCAATGATCTTCAGTTTTGCCATTTCACTTATAACTTACCAAGTTCAAGTTTGTAAAGTTGAGCTACAGTGTCATGACACTGTCATTCATTCATCAGGAGATTACTGTTTAAGCCATATGCAATTAACAGGTCAAATTTGTACTAAAAGTATAGAAAATCATTTGGTGTATGCAAGTTATATATAATTAACAGGGTTATTCAGTTAAAAGGTATACAGTTGAGTAGACACCAATGTAATAACATGATTTTGTTGGACAGATACTTTTTATTATCGCTCCCACCACCCCCCCCCCCCCTTCCACCCCCCCCCCCCCCCCAATAAAAAAAAATTCCAAATGTTTCGATCAAGAACATTTTGCATATGTATGGGGGCTCAATAATAAACTAATTCTACAGCAGGTGGAGCCCAAAAGTAGGTCTAAATTATTTTTTAACGAAGGTATGAGCAAAATTCTTGGTATTGGTACAAATATCAAATGTGTTGAAACTCCATGGAGTTTCAAAATATAAGTCAAGGTCACTAGGATCACCGTCCATCCTTTCGTCTGATCATTTGTTCCTTCATCCATCCATCCGCCCATTCATCCGTAACAATTTTCGACCTTCATGTCTCAGTCAGTGGATTTGGATTTAAATGACCTTTGGTATGCTGATAGACCACCATGGGGGAAAGGATATTCACAAGTAACAGGTTTTGTCCATTTTTATCTCAACTTTGACATAGTCAAATTTTTAGCATAACTTTGACATAGTCAATTTTGAGGTTATGCCATGGCCCGTCATCCATCGTCCATTTGGACATCTGTCCAGCATCAACAATTAAATATGGCTCTGGCTAGAGGCCATATTTTTTAACCGATCCTTACGAAACTTCTTGGGAACCTTTGTTATCATCATGGGTCAAGAACGAGTGTTTTTGGGTGCAGCCCAAAATTCAAGATGGCCACCAACAGCCATTTTGTACCAAAATTAGTGCAAACAGTTTTTTTTACAGAACTTCTGTATGAAAGTTCTGATTTGAATATATTTTTTTATCATATGACTCATCCGTTTTGTTCCCTTTAAAACATTTGATATTTTGTTTTCATATTAATCAGTGATAAATAAAGCCTTCCGTCAATTTCATTGGTCAATTTCAAAACTAGACAATTCGATTGGCTGAACAAAATACAACTGGGCCACATTTTCATAATTTGCATAATTGGAGTTGGGAGCTTTCATTGGTCAATTTCAAAACTAGACAATTTGATTCGCTAAACTGGGTCACATTTGCATAATTTCAGTTGGGAGAATTTACATTATCTGTCCTATTTAGGGTGGGTTATATTGTATTAATCTTTTACCTAACGCAACGGTAAAAACCGTCTCGCACAATACAAGAAAAATGACATTCATTTTTTTATATTTTCACTTTTTGCTTCCAAAACATAGGTTATGACCCCTCATTGGAACTAGCGCATCGTGCTCGTTCCAATGAGGGGTCATAACCTATGTTTTGGAAGCAAAAAATGAACATTTTTTAGTTATACGAGGATGTTTTTCTGCCATCTGCCATCTGCAACTCAAGTTAGTAGGTGATGGGTTAAAAAGTCATACTAAGTAGCTAATTTGTGCGTGTGTGTGTCATATGATAAATAGAATATGAAATGAGCATTTTTCTCATATAATATTTATGAAACTCGTCCGAATTTTCTGTTAGGGCTCGCCAGAGGCTCGACCAAATGGAAAATTCTTAGACTTGTTTCATAAATATTATATGAGAAAAACATTCATTCTATATCCTCTATGTATGAATGTTTAGTAACATAGAATACATCACATATAATACAGGTTTTTTCTCGTGCTGAAATTATGCAAATTAGATGAAATGTGTTTTTTTCAGTGCTACTTAACTTATACACAGTAAGTGCATATGTCAATACGGCTCAGGCTAGGGGCTGTATTTATGAACTGATCTTCACGAAACTTCTTGGATACCTTCGTTATCACCTTGAAATGAGAAAGAGTGTTTTGGGGTGCAGTCCAAAATTCAAGTTGGCTGCCAGTGGCCATTTTGTATCGAAATTAGGTACAATCAGTTTTTTGTACAGAACTTCTATGTGGCTTCGGATGGAGGACGTATTTATGAACCGATCTTTACAAAACTTCTTGGGTACCTTTGTTATCACCGTGGGGCGGGAACGAGTGTTTTTGGGTGCAGTCCGAAATTCAAGATGGCTGCCGACAGTCATTTTGTACAGAAATTAGTGCAAAGAGTTTTTCATACAGAACTTCTGTATGAAAGTTCTGATTTGAATAAATTCTTTTATGAATGTTTAGTAACATGGAATACATTATATATAATACAGGTTTTTGTCTCGTGCAGAAAATATGCAAATTAGATGAACTTTGATTTATTCAGTGCTACTTATACACAGTAAGTGCACATGTCAATACGGCTCTGGCTAGAGGCTATGTTTATGAACCGATCTTCACGAAACTTTTTCGGTACGTTGTCACCTTGGGACGAGAACAAGTGTTTTTGGGTGCAGTCTGAAATTCAAGATGGCTGCCGGCGGCCATTTTATACCTAATTAGGTGCAATCAGTTTTTTGTACAAAACTTCTAGGACTATGTTTGTTATCATCATGGGACGATAACAAGTGCTTTTGGCCACGGCTGTGTTAATTTTTGGTGTTGTTTGGAGAGGGTAAGCACATTATTATTAGCACAACCCAGTTTTCTGTTTCCAGTGAGAAAAATAAAACCTTCTTACCCATGGGAACCCTATGAGCTAAAGATACAAAATTTAAATACCTATATTTTACTGAACAAATATTTATTAATTAGTAGGAATCAACTGTAGAAGGGTTTGAATCAAACAGGCCAAAACAATTGCTAACATTTGGCTTATGATGCAGCATACAAGGATCCCCATTGTAACATTAACCCCATGGAGATTTCATTTTTAGTTTAGCATCTAACTGTCGCCACCTTTACTATACTTTAATTGTTATAGGCTGTGGTCAGTATTTATGAACAGACCTTTACAATACTTTACATGTACCTTTCTTATCCATTACCTAGATGTGTGTCATTGCTGTGTCACATACTAGACATGCACATGTCTTACTCAAGTTGAGCTACAGTGCCATGGACACTTTCATTTTTTTTTAGAATTGTAGGCCTTTTCTGCTTTTTTCAATTAAGAAACCCTTGGCAGGGGCTACCAATGATGCTGCACCTTGTTCAATTTTCAGAAATGTTGTTAATTGCATTTTGAGATCCCCTTGTTCATTTCTGAATTTCATATATGAAATTCAACACCCAAAAAAAGTGGGCAGAGTTAACATTTGAAAGTGTGTCATGCTTATATCTCAAACATGGTGTGATATACATAGACAGAATGTGATGTATGTTTGAATCGGTCGGTGTTTTACATAGTGAGTTGGAATGGCATAGTCATATTTCGCGAGAGCTGTTGGCTCGAGCAAATTATATTTACGCCATTCCAACGAGTTATGTGAAACACCCTCAGATTCAAACACACATCACATTCTGTGTTTATTACACAACCCATGCTTTAAAATTCATTTAAATAAACAAATTTTAATTCCGATGTTTAAACCCAAAGGTGAAGAGTCTGTTTGTTTTGACTTTAGCTATACTGATCAAATGGATCAATAAAAAATCAAAACAACCTTTTCAGAACCAGTGCTCACAGAAATTCGTATTGTTGTTTCTCTTCGGCTGGTACCCATTCTCCCCTAACCATTTGGCGACTATTACTGTTAGTAAAAATATAAGTACAAATTTGTGCAGATTTGCAAAACAGGTGGTAGAAACATTTTTAAAAGAAGTTCGAAGCCTGTCAAGATGTATGAAGATTTACCGAAATAAAGTTGACCAATTTAGATATAACGGGATCCACAAAACGAGACGGCCACGGGACTGGGTTAATGTTCTGGTTGGAAATGATTGGGTTTTTCAAAAATATTATTTCATTTTTGGTTAATTTGGACGTTTTCATTTTCACACTATGCGACAGACAGTCGATAATTGTATAACAAAATTTGGAAACTTTTTTCGAAGTTAATGACTCGATGGGAAAGGAACTAATAGAATGGTGCTGGGAAGAAGTTCTGGATTGTACATCACCCACTGAATACAGAATCATGTCATAGCGGCCCTTCCGTGAAATACAAGTGTTTGAAATTGAATTGATGTGTAATAAAAGGACTTGAAACTCATAGGTGGTTCAAAATAGGTCATGGCCACGAGGGGTATTGAGTGCATTTTTCATATTTTGGGGTCTTGAAGAAGTAAAGTGCTGGAAGCCCCATTTGGGCTTTATTTTTAAGTTCTTCATATTTTTGGGGGAAGTTCTTCATATTTTTGAAGTTAAATAATTTCATATATTAACCCTTTACCAACATGTAACATGAAAAGCAGATGACACTTGCAAACAAAGTTCTTTAATAACTAATTTTTTCCATTTTTGTCTCAAAAACATAGCTTATGACTCCCTCATTGGAACTAGCTCAACAAGCTCATTCCAAAGAGGGGTTATAACCTATGTTTTTGAGACAAAAAATGAAAATTATATGGTGATTTTTTGTAAGTTGCATTGGGCGATTTTGGCCTTTTGTTGGGTAAAGGGTTAAGGCTATCTTGACAAAGTTTATGGGAGAGTGCCTATAAATTGTAACAAGGCAAATACAAGTTAAGAATTTTGATGACGAAAAATAATTTAACACTTTACCAATTAACCCTTTACTTTACCTGAAAAGCAGACGACACTTGCAAACAAAATTCTTAAATAAGTAATTATTTTCATTTTTTGTCCCCTCTTTGTAACAAGCTCATCAAGAGGGGACATAACCTATATTTTTAAGACAAAAAATGAAAAAATACTGAAAATTAATTGGCGATATTTGTGAATAGCGCTGGCTGGTTTTGTCCGTTACGTTGGTTCATGCACTTTTGAAGTTCATATATGAATTTCAATATTCAAAAAGGTGGGCAAAGCCAAAATGTTTGAAGAGTGATTCATGCTTATGTCTCAAGCATGGTAAGACATAAGGACCTGGGACCAACACCAAATGAGTCAAAATCTATCATCGTCCATCCATCATCCATTCATTGCTGAGATTAAAATAGGCGGTATCGCATCGCATTTTGCTATGCAAAGTTCTGGAAAAGCTGTGCAGTCATTAAATATGCATAGCAAAATGTGATGCACATTCTCAAGTTCTATATCATGGTGGACAATGGGCATTAGTCCTAACTTGTAACTGCTTGTCTGGTAGAAACATGATGGCTCAATGGCAAATCAGCAGTTCATGGGCCACCAGGTATTCTGCCTGGTGGTCCATGAACTGCCAATTTACCTCCAAGTCCTCAAGTACATGTTTCCATTCAAGTAAAAAAGTTAATTGGGGATAGAAGCCCACTCACATGATTGCAGAGTACCAAAGAAATATGTCTGTACCATCCATGTATGTACCGGTAATGCATGGATCAAACCACTTGAAACTTTGAAAGCTACAGTATTGAAAGAGTTAACGATTCCATGACTGTTAGTGCCAGGCGGCACTACAGAAATTTACAGGCCTAAGTAATGCTGCTAGTGCTACCTGCAAGTTAATAGCATTACCCAGCTCTATAAATTTTATTGTATTTTTTTTTTCTTCAAGTAGGCCTACCACTAATGTACATGTAACTGAGTGTGAAATGCTTTCTAGGGAACAAAAGCACTCATTATTGTATATTCAATTTGATACATAAAAATGCTACACAATTTTCAAAAAATGCTATACATTTTTTTAAGATGTATAGCATTTCACCATGCAAATTAAAAAAAGTATTTTCGTCCCTGATTCATCGTCCGTGGGGCCATCCATCTGTCATCCATGAACGTGGTACTCACCATATCTTCTCAAAAAGAGGCCAGTTTCATTATTGATTTAATTATTGGTGTTTAAGGTCACATATTTCTGCACTGTGGCTGACCTTGACCACAACATGGAGATAAAAGTTCAGTGATATTGGAGGGAGGGAATTGTTTGTAATAACATTACATTTTGATTTTGTTTGAATTGAGCCACAGATCCCCATATGGAGGGAGTGGAGGAGAATCCTCCAAATTAAAAGAACTATTGTCATGATCCAATGGCTAGACCTGGTTGATATTTGGTGTTTAGCTTCCTTAGGAGGTGGGCAAGATTTTTTACCACATCCAAAATTTCTGTTTTCAGAAACACTGGGGCAGTTTGAACCAAATTTGGCCAGATCATACAATATAGCTGCCATGTACTGGTCATTTTCCATGGGCGGGCAATATTCCCATGGATAAATTTTTTTTTTTTTTCAAACACTAATTATAGGAATAATCATCAAAAATTTAATTAATGAAGCACTGGGTTCGACCAAGTGCTTCATTAATCAAAATTTTACTGATGATGATTTTTATTACCTAGTTCATGCGTGGATACGACAGCCCATGCATGGATTATGACCAGTCCATGGCGACTGTACTGTACGTACTTAATTCATTCCCCCAAAACATTTTTTCCTGCATTCCTGAGGGAATCTCAGGAGCTAAAATTAGAAAAATGTTTGAAATCTCATTTTTCCAATACTGCGTCCGTCTGGCCATCTGGCTGTCTGTCCATCTGTCCATCTGTCCGTCAACACGGCTCGGGCTAGAGGCCGTATTTATGAACCGATCTTTACGAAACTTCTTGGGTACCTTTGTTATGATTGTGGGACGAGAACAAGTGTTTTGGGGTTCGATCTGAAATTCAAGTTGGCCGCTGGCAGCCATTTTGTACAAAATTAGGTGTGATCAGATTTTTGCGCAGAACTTCCATATGAAAGTGCTGATTTGAATAATTTTTTGTATGAATGTTTAGTACCATGGGATATATCACATAATATAATACAGGTTTTTTTCTCATTTGTTTATTATGCAAATTAGACTAACTTTGATGTATTTAGTGTTACTTTCAGCACTGTAAGTGCAAATGCCAATACGGCTCCGGCTAGAGGCTGTCTTTATGAACCGATCTTTACGAAACTTCTTGGGTACCTTTGGTTATCACTGTGGGACGAGAACGAGTCTTTTTGAGTCCGGTCTGAAATTCAAGATGGCCGATGGCAGCCATTTTTTACAAAATTAGGTGCAATCAGATTTTTGCACAGAACTTCCATATTAAAACGCTGATTTGAATAATTTTTTGTGTGAATGTTTAGTACCATGGGATACATCACATATAATACAGGTTTTTTCTTGTACAAAAATTATCCAAATTAGATGAACTTTGATTTTTTTCAGTCCTGCTTACACACAGTAAGTAAACATGTCAAGACGGCTCGGGCTAGAGTCTGTATTTATGAACCGATCTTCACAAAACATCTTGGGTACCTTTGTTATCACCTTCGGATGAGAATGAGTGTTTCTGGGTGTGGTCCAAAATTCAAGATGGCTGCCAGTGGCCATTTTGTACTGAAATTAGGTCTAAACAGTTTTTTGTACACAACTTCTATATACGGCTCAGGCTAGAGGCTGTATTTATGAACTGATCTTTACGAAACTTCTTGGGTACCTTTGTTATCACCTTAGGATGAGAATGAGTGTTTTTGGGTGTGGTCCAAAATTCAAGATGGCCACCAGCAGCCATTTTGTACCAAAATTAGTGCAATCAGTCTTTTGTACAGAACTTCTGTATGAAAGTTCTGATTTGAATAAATTTTTGTATGAATGTTTAGTAACATGGAATATATCACATATAGTATGGGTTTTTTTCTTGTGCAGAAATTATGCAAATTAGATGAACTTTGATTTATTCAGTGCAACTTATACACTGTAAGTGCACATGTCAATACGGCTCGGGCTAAAGGCCGTATTTATCAACCGATCTTCATGAAACTTCTTGGGTACCTTTGTTATCACCTTAGGACGAGAACGAGTGTTTCTGGGTGCGGTCCCAAATTCAAGATGGCTGCCAGTGGCCATTTTGTACCGAAATTAGGTCCAATCAGTTTTTGGTCACAACTTCTATACAGCTCGTATTTATGAACAGATCTTCACAAAACTTTTTTGGGTACCTTTGTTTTCACCTTGGGACATGAACAAGTGAGTTTTGGGGTCTCTTTGTTATCACTGTTCTATGAGAACAAATATTTTGGGGTTCAGTCAGGCCCACTTCTGGACTGAAAGATTTCTTTTCTAGTTTAGCATCTGACTGTCACCCACCTTTTCAGTACTTTATGTATACATTTGTTACAGGCTACGGTCAGTATTTTTATACAGACTGTTACAATACTTTATATTATATTATCAGGTCATTACCTAGATGTTTGTCATTGCTGTGTCACGTACAAAACATGTACATGTCTTAACAAGTTGAGCTACAGTGTCATTGACACTTTCATTTTTCTTTTTTTGTTCATCCGTAAGAATAAGTTATATATTTGTCTACTTTCTTGACTTATCCCCAATATATTGTAAGATAAAATGATTATTACCATTATGTGGATGTACAAAATATGTATCCGAGTCTCGCTCCGGGTTGTAAGGTTAGATGACAACTTGTCTTCGACTCATCGTGATCTGCCCTTAGAACCCGAAGCTCGACTCGGATACATATTTTGTACATCCACATAATGGTAATAATCTCTATATATCTTACCGACAGGGACCAGCCGTGAGGGCGACTAGGGCGATTAAGCCCTTCTAAGCCAAAAGTCGCCAAGAAAAATAGTCGGGGCGATTACAAGTCGCCCTCTAAAAATTGGCCAAAATGAGAAAAGGCTGAACTGAGTGATGCGAGGTTTACATGAAAACGAGTATTTTCAAAAATCGAATGTGCTCGAGTGTGATAAATGGGCATTTTAATTCGTCAAATAAACATCCATTTATTTGAAATCACACGACAAGCAATTGTCCATTGTCGCTTTTGGCGGATTTTTTTATTTCTATTTTGTTGCGTTCCAGTCGGAGCTTCAAGTGTCGAAGCGAAAATAGGTGACTTACGCGACTCAACAAAACAACCCAGTTTGAAAGTAGGTTACGTCGCTTAGGATGCCGAAAATGTATACACAACGGA
Source organism: Pictodentalium vernedei (assembly GCA_031216915.1). NCBI lineage: Eukaryota > Metazoa > Mollusca > Scaphopoda > Dentaliida > Dentaliidae > Pictodentalium > Pictodentalium vernedei. Next base: position 402,802,210 of record CM062293.1, read on the forward strand.
CGTATTTTAATATTTTTATAACACAGTATTTTCATTTCGATTTGCTGACGACTGTTAACTGTTGGGCTGTCTATTCCCAGAAAAACACGAATGGAATTGAAACACATGAAAAAAATCTTTAATGATGTCAAGAAAAGCTTTGTACAGGACACAAGTGTGCATGTGGACGATCTTGAAAAAGGGTCCTCCTAAACATCGGAATGACATGAAATGACGCGGAATGACACCGGAATGCCATAAAAATGATGCGGAATGACATTTCTTTTACAAATGTTACGGTTTGGAATTATTAATGATATTGGTAACAGAAAGAAATCTGAGAATCAGCAACAAAACTATGAATTTAACTATTCTGAAATTTAATTAAAAAAAATTGATATAAAAAAAAATGATACAAAGATCTTTTACACTAATTGGTTTACAGAAAATAAAAACAGTGGTACTTATCAATTATTGAATTAGTCCAAAGTGCAGTTTGACAGAATCCAGTAATCCAGTGGTGAAGTATCTTCTGAAGAAAGTTACCAGCTGGTAGATGTAGTATTAAATCCAAGAATGTCTCTTCAGAAACAGTATCCCGTAGATTTGTAATAAAATTCTCACTTAGAAATTTCAGCAGTCTCCAATAAAATATAACAAAATGCTCCGTAAAATTCAAATGGAGTAAAAATGCAAGAAGTATTGGCGCCACAGGTAATTTCCTAATAATCCAGTAGAATCCTGGCTTTTCACAAAATAATATTATTCTGTTTCACAGAAAGTATAAATTCTCTTTCCAAGACGAATAGATTCTCTTCAAAATTCTCTTTTGGAATCAATCTCCAAATTCACAAAGAAGCACTGCTTCTATAATAAATGCACTGTTCTGAAACAATAATATTCTCCAATGGAAATAACTGAAGTGAGTCTTTTTGAAAGGCTTTCTAAGAATGAGTTTTTGAATTCTGTTGACAAACCTTTATATAGTAACCAGATAGAATGTCCCAGAAGAGGAAGTTTCTGCAATGTTCTATTAGTTTCTGGGGGATTCTGTTAAAGTTCAAGTAAACAAGGTCATTGACCTATTTAAACAATTAAACAATCAACAGCTATATGTACAATATATCAGTGTAACAAAGATGTAAACAAGGTCACTGAGTGCAAAAGAGTTAGACCAGTCAGAAAATGCAGAAATAAAAAAAAAAAAAAAAATCTATCTCAATATAATTATTCACTAAGGATATATCAATCTCAATATAATATGGGGGCTATAACACAAAATACTCGACCCTAGAATGTATTTTGTTTATTAACTAACAAGGTACCTACCAAGCAACCTTCTTACATCTGGTCCTGTTCACACTTTCAGACTTAGGAAATTATTAGCTTAGTAGACTTTGTTGAAAGGCAACCACAGGAGGGTGATGGGGGATTGGCACGAAGAAGAGGTGAGGGGTCATGAAGGAGAAGGTAGCAGTGGGGGATTTTCAGTCAATAATTACATTGTGATTTTTTAACCTGGCACAGATGCATCATAGACAACTGGACCTGGATTATTTGTACGTTAATGGAGGACCATAAATTGAAAATATGAAGGGGCGGCGGGGGTGGTACATGAATATTCTTAATTTTCCCCACTTGCCTATGAAGTCTCCCTACATGACTCTGCAGTCTCCCTATTTTTTCTGGAGGGAGACTTAATATTCCCCCCTAGGCTGGTCCCTGCTTACCGACTGCTGTATCGATGCACAGAAGTAATAACAACAGCGATCAAAATTAAATGAGAGAATTCTCAAAATTTGTTCACGTGTCTTTGCCTTGTTACAGTTTATGGGAGAGTGCCTATAGGCACTCTCCCATAAATTGTAACAAGGCAAATTCATACATACCAAACAGTTTCATTTCGAAGGTAACATGACAAGCATCCACAGAATATGAAGCCTTTTAAGTTGCCTAACCTGCACTTCAGACCAAATATGGGCTTCCAACACTCAATCTTTCAACTTGAAGCATTTATCGGCTGCCGCATTTTGAATAATCAATGAACAAAGGGGAGATTACCCATAGCTGTAAGCGTATATTGATGTTGACAGGCAGTATATGGTTTTATATGCAGTTTGCTTGTGATATCTTTGAACCAATGAAATTCACAGATACTTGTAGGAGGTAAGATATATGTATGTATGTATGTATGTGTGTGTGTGTGTGTGTGTGTGTGTGTGGTGTGTGGTGTGTGGTGTGTGTGTGTGTGTGTGTTTGAGGTTAAAAAATCGCACTGGCACAGACATTTCCTACTGAAACGTTTTTTTTCTTTTAATATGCCGCCGAAAAATTGTTTTCATTTACTGAACCCTGATGGGTTTCAAACATGACCAAAAATTACATAAAATTGATTTAAACTAAGTGATGAGCTTAGGAACTGGTTAAACTGACTGGCAAAAATTGATGTTACTCATTGATGGGCTCTAATTTAGTCCTTACAAGGATGTTACGCAAGCTTTTGTTTTTCTTATAGGCGATGACAGGTCGAAGATTCAAAGGTTCATTTAATTTAGCATTGGTAAAATTGAATTCATCTTTTAACATTTTTGCTATTTCGATATTCATTCTGTTGTACGTTAAAGTGAAAGGAATGATGGACCTCCTTTCGCATTCGCCCTCTGATATGTTCATACCAAATGGCCAGAGGGTTTGAAGCGTATTGATCCAAAAAGCTTCACGTTTTTTTCTAAATTCATCCGTTTCTTCTAATGTGTCTTTAATTGGTGGTTGTTCAATAGGATGGATTTCGAAATCGTCCAAAGAATGGCCAGGAAGGTTAAAATGTTGTGCTACTGGGGCATCAGCATTATGTTTTATATCCTGTTTGTGTCTAGTAGCACGTTCTCGGAAAGGATTTTGACTTTGACCAACATACTGTTTCCGACATCGCTTACAAGTGATAAGGTAAATAATGTTTGGTGAATCACAATGGAGGGGGTTACGGATCTGATAATGATTTTTCGTTTGTTCGGAGGAAAATTCCTCTTTCTGATCAGGCATAAAAGTATGCAGTCTACAACGAGGCTTTTTGCAATTAAATACCGCGCCACTACTATTTTGCAAAGGTCTGTTGTGTTCAATCTTCAGTGGTTCGAAATCGGTAGTTTCAGCTGGACTTTCGAGCTTTTTCAGGGTTTGGGATTTCAGGCTACGCAGAAGGCGCAGCGAGTACCCTCTCGATCTGAGGGCGCCAAATAGAGTGGAACAAGCCTCATTGAAATTTACCTTATCACTTGAATTGCGGTGGAAACGAATGAGTTGTGATTTGATGATACCTTTAAATGTATGTTGAGGATGAAATGATTTTGTGTGCAACAATTGATGTGAATCAGTTGGTTTAAAATACACTTTATAATCTAAATGACCGGACGCCTGAAATTGCTTGCCTTTATACACGGTCACATCGAGAAAATCAACAGAATTTTCACTGATAGTAGCTTTCAATTTAATATTTGGATCGTGATTGTTCAAAATTTCTAAAAATTCATCAAAATCTTCTTTTGAATGTTCCCAAATAATAAAAATGTCATCTAAATACCTGAGATATACGAGAGGATGCTTTGCACATTTGCTTAAGGCATTTTCCTCCCATTCCGCTACATGAATGCTTGCAAAATTAGGACTGAATCTTTTGCCCATAGGACAACCCATTATTTGTAGAAAATATTCTCCATTGAATTGAAAGTCATTACCTTTTAAGCTCAGCTCTAAAAGATCCAAAATTTGTTCATCCGGGCATTTCGCATCCGGATATTTTTCAAATGCATTTTTAACTGATTTAACACCTTTATCAATATCAATGTTCGTATACATACTGTCGATATCCAAAGTAGCCAGAATTGCATTTTTCGATATTTTCAATTTCGAAATTTTTGACAGGAAATCCTGTGTATTTTTTAGATAGCTCGGATGTCTATTTGCTATAGGTTTCAGATGATAATCAATTAATTCCGAGATCGCATAAGATTCCGAATTACAATCTGATACAATTGGCCTCCCGGGTGGAGTTAAGTCATCCGTCCATGAAGAACGGTCCTTGTGGATCTTTGGTAGGATATAAAATTGTCTTGTTTGAGCACTGAGCTTAGCTGTTAAATATTTCAATTGTTTTTTGGTAATGTGACCTTCGTCGAGGAGAAATTTTAAGATCTTATTGAATTTTTCGATATTACTAGGCCAAATAAGTGAATCTATTTTCTTATAATGTTTAGTATTGCTGAGTTGTCTCATGGCTTCCTTTATATAATTATCCCGAGATAGAACAACTACCGACCCACCTTTGTCGGCTGGTTTAATTACTAATTTCTTATTTTTTCGAAGTTTCGTGAGGGCTCTCCGTTCACCAGCTGTTAAATTGTCTTTATCGGAGAGTATGTTCATGCTGAACACCTTTTTGATGATTCGTTTGCTAGCCTCAATAATTTCGGGATCTACTTCACTATCTGGAGGTGACCAACCAGATGATTCTGTAAAAGGAAGTTTCCGACCGCTGGAGTTTCTAAAGCGGTCGGCTAATTTCATTTGCCTAAGAAAATTACAGTTGTATGATGGTAAATTTGTTTGGTTATCAGTTTTAGGCTTTGGTGTTGGTACAAAAGTTAAACCGCGATCTAAAAGAGATTTCTCTTGGGTTGTTAGGTCATTGGTGCCAGACAGGTTAACCACATTAGTTCCTAATCCCACATCTGTTAGGCGGCTGTTACCTTTGCCTTTACTTAGTTTAAATTTAGGTGGTTCAACCAGTGATCGTACATAATATTGGCGGTTCTCGTGGTCCAATGGATTAAATCCTGAGCAACATCAAACTTCGCGTCATCAATTTTTGGTATCACGTTAACGTCCTTCACTTTCCGAATGGTTTCGTTGATGATGCTCAGGGTTCTCCTCTCAGCCTGAGGGAGTTTTTGCGAAAAGTTTAGTTCAGCGAAATAAATTTTTGCGGATCTAAACTTGACCCTGATATCGCTAAGCATATTCCGCAACTGCTTAACTACGAGATCAGAATTATCGTTTCGACTGAGAATTCACGCCAATATTTAATAATATTTTTTGGGGACTGGACTGGCCCCTGTGCCCTTTAAACATAGAGCGCAGATGATTGAATTTGGCGCCGGGGTAACACTCCACCTGGATGTCCGGATGGGGATTTCGATCAATGCGTCCTAAATTTGAACTTCCAATCATAAGGATGTTTTTACAAACATCGGGGAGGCGCCAATTCCTTTTGTCAAAATTAACTCCGCTTTTATGCCGAAACTGGGAGAATTTAGAATCAAATGAGCGGCCCGAGTTGCGGCTCGGTGATTTGACTTTCTCTGAGTACGATATACCTGGTTGAACCACACTAGATGCAGGGGAAGGGGGAGAAGAAACAGAAGCAGGAGAGGACACAGAAACAGGAGAAGAAACAGAAGGAGGAGGAGGAGTTCTAGTGAGAGCACTAGGAGAACTAGAGAAGAAAGGCTGAGGAGGAGTAGGAGGTAGAGGAACAAGACGAGGCGAGACAGCGTTACTCAATTTGCGAGCATCTTCAGTCACAATATGGACCGGAGATGTTTGCAAATTGAGGCGCTTACTCTGAGAGAAGAAGTAGAAGGAAAAGAAGAGGGAGAAGTGCTTTGCCTTGATCTTTTCTTATTTTGCTTTTCGCGTTGGGGTAGAGGGACAACACGGGCCGGAGTTTGCTTGCTCCCTCCCGTATTGTTCCTTACTCCAGACGCTGGGCGAAGTTCCGAAATATAAGACTCATAGGCCGAAATCGTCTTATCTGTCAACTTGTTTTTAAAGTTTTTTTGAGCCCAGATCAAGGCACGCGCCGAAGCGCTGTTGAAGTCTATCTTTTCGAGTCCAGGAGGTGGTCGCATAGCCAAAGTTATCTTAGACTTCAACTGGTTTAAATTTATCTTATAATGCTCAATTAAAGCATTTAACGTTTGGTTGGCCCATCCCACACTAATCTGTCGAAAAACAGAAAAAATGTGTGGGGTGGGAAGAGCCGGCTTTAGAAAGCCCCCTAACTCATCTACTTTCTTCTCCAACTGCTTCGGGAAATCCCGGTTGGCCAAATGCTGCTCTAGGAGCCCAATATGGTGCATACACTGAATCACCTGGAAAAGGGCCTTGACCAATCTAGAATAGGCCTGGAACGATTGTTCCTGGCCCCTTCCAGACTGGGCAACTCTCTTTCCCTGATGCTTCTGTCTTTTTTGAGCCATTTGAAGAATAAGTAGATGAATTTAAAATGAAATTAAAATGAACAAATGAAATAAATTAAAATGAAATCTAGATATTACCTATTAGAGAAGATACCTGGATTGGTTGTAGTCTTCAGCAAAGGTAGAAAATAATCCGTCTGTCTCGACGCGTTTCGCTTGGTTTGGCTTTTTCAAAGAGACTTTGAGGAAAATGATTCCAACTTTGGGAGGGCATGCATGGTATATATCCCTATGTGGGCTGGGGGTGTTTTTCACAGCTCAGTACATAATTAAACTCGGTAACAAGCTGACAAATGTCACTCATCTAATTAATTCTTTTCAATCTGAGATGTCCCAAGTTTGTTTTTCACAACTCAGTTTGTGTCGTCCAAACAAATTAGATGAAGCCCTATTGATTGGCTTCCATTGAATTTTAATCAGTCAGTGAGTGGTTTGCTTTACTGACCCCATGAAGCCCTATTGGTTGGCTTTGATTTAAGTAAAACCAATCGGGAGCGGTTTGCTTTACTGGCTTCAGTAGTATGTGAAAATAATATGAAAAAATGGTTTGATAAAATATATTGAGACTAAAGAAATAAATGAAAAAATAACGCCAAACAACATGATGCCTCACGAATGTTATCAGTTGGAATGAATATCCCCCGACGGAGGTTTATGACGGAAAATATTTTACACCACGTAGAAATTGTGTGTTTTACCTTCTGAACCTCTACATTGTGTGAAAGGTATGAAAAATTAAAAATAAAAATAAAAATAATAATTTAAATAAATGAATCAACCAAATAGATAAATAAATAAATAGATAAATAAAAATTAATAAAAAATAATAATCAATAAATAAATATATAAATAAATAAATAATAATTTTATTTAGGAAATACATACACATGATTGAAATTGGAACCTATTTTGTTTTTGGGCATATATGAACTCTGGCACTCGCCTGTGTGTGTTTGAGGTTAAAAAATCGCACTGGCACAGACATTTCCTACTGAAACGTTTTTTTCTTTTAATATGCCGCCGAAAAATTGTTTTCATTTACTGAACCCTGATGGGTTTCAAACATGACAAAAAATTACATAAAATTGATTTAAACTAAGTGATGAGCTTAGGAACTGGTTAAACTGACTGGCAAAAATTGATGTTACTCATTGATGGGCTCTAATTTAGTCCTTACAAGGATGTTACGCAAGCTTTTGTTTTTCTTATAGGCGATGACAGGTCGAAGATTCAAAGGTTCATTTAATTTAGCATTGGTAAAATTGAATTCATCTTTTAACATTTTTGCTATTTCGATATTCATTCTGTTGTACGTTAAAGTGAAAGGAATGATGGACCTCCTTTCGCATTCGCCCTCTGATATGTTCATACCAAATGGCCAGAGGGTTTGAAGCGTATTGATCCAAAAAGCTTCACGTTTTTTTCTAAATTCATCCGTTTCTTCTAATGTGTCTTTAATTGGTGGTTGTTCAATAGGATGGATTTCGAAATCGTCCAAAGAATGGCCAGGAAGGTTAAAATGTTGTGCTACTGGGGCATCAGCATTATGTTTTATATCCTGTTTGTGTCTAGTAGCACGTTCTCGGAAAGGATTTTGACTTTGACCAACATACTGTTTCCGACATCGCTTACAAGTGATAAGGTAAATAATGTTTGGTGAATCACAATGGAGGGGGTTACGGATCTGATAATGATTTTTCGTTTGTTCGGAGGAAAATTCCTCTTTCTGATCAGGCATAAAAGTATGCAGTCTACAACGAGGCTTTTTGCAATTAAATACCGCGCCACTACTATTTTGCAAAGGTCTGTTGTGTTCAATCTTCAGTGGTTCGAAATCGGTAGTTTCAGCTGGACTTTCGAGCTTTTTCAGGGTTTGGGATTTCAGGCTACGCAGAAGGCGCAGCGAGTACCCTCTCGATCTGAGGGCGCCAAATAGAGTGGAACAAGCCTCATTGAAATTTACCTTATCACTTGAATTGCGGTGGAAACGAATGAGTTGTGATTTGATGATACCTTTAAATGTATGTTGAGGATGAAATGATTTTGTGTGCAACAATTGATGTGAATCAGTTGGTTTAAAATACACTTTATAATCTAAATGACCGGACGCCTGAAATTGCTTGCCTTTATACACGGTCACATCGAGAAAATCAACAGAATTTTCACTGATAGTAGCTTTCAATTTAATATTTGGATCGTGATTGTTCAAAATTTCTAAAAATTCATCAAAATCTTCTTTTGAATGTTTCCAAATAATAAAAATGTCATCTAAATACCTGAGATATACGAGAGGATGCTTTGCACATTTGCTTAAGGCATTTTCCTCCCATTCCGCTACATGAATGCTTGCAAAATTAGGACTGAATCTTTTGCCCATAGGACAACCCATTATTTGTAGAAAATATTCTCCATTGAATTGAAAGTCATTACCTTTTAAGCTCAGCTCTAAAAGATCCAAAATTTGTTCATCCGGGCGTTTCGCATCCGGATATTTTTCAAATGCATTTTTAACTGATTTAACACCTTTATCAATATCAATGTTCGTATACATACTGTCGATATCCAAAGTAGCCAGAATTGCATTTTTCGATATTTTCAATTTCGAAATTTTTGACAGGAAATCCTGTGTATTTTTTAGATAGCTCGGATGTCTATTTGCTATAGGTTTCAGATGATAATCAATTAATTCCGAGATCGCATAAGATTCCGAATTACAATCTGATACAATTGGCCTCCCGGGTGGAGTTAAGTCATCCGTCCATGAAGAACGGTCCTTGTGGATCTTTGGTAGGATATAAAATTGTCTTGTTTGAGCACTGAGCTTAGCTGTTAAATATTTCAATTGTTTTTTGGTAATGTGACCTTCGTCGAGGAGAAATTTTAAGATCTTATTGAATTTTTCGATATTACTAGGCCAAATAAGTGAATCTATTTTCTTATAATGTTTAGTATTGCTGAGTTGTCTCATGGCTTCCTTTATATAATTATCCCGAGATAGAACAACTACCGACCCACCTTTGTCGGCTGGTTTAATTACTAATTTCTTATTTTTTCGAAGTTTCGTGAGGGCTCTCCGTTCACCAGCTGTTAAATTGTCTTTATCGGAGAGTATGTTCATGCTGAACACCTTTTTGATGATTCGTTTGCTAGCCTCAATAATTTCGGGATCTACTTCACTATCTGGAGGTGACCAACCAGATGATTCTGTAAAAGGAAGTTTCCGACCGCTGGAGTTTCTAAAGCGGTCGGCTAATTTCATTTGCCTAAGAAAATTACAGTTGTATGATGGTAAATTTGTTTGGTTATCAGTTTTAGGCTTTGGTGCTGGTACAAAAGTTAAACTCTAAAAAAGTATGTATGTATGTGTGTGTGTGTGTGTGTGTGTGTGTGTGTGTGTGTGTGTGTGTGTGTGTGTGTGTGTGTGTGTGTTGTGTGTGTTGTGTGTGTGTGTGTTGTGTGTGTGTTGTGTGTGTGTGTGTGTGTCTGTATGTATGTATGTATGTATGTATGTATGTATGTACAAGTTCATAACTTGGCAGATAATTGTCCAATCTTAACCCTTTACCTAACATGAAACAAATACGACACCTGCATACAAAATTTTTGAATAACTAATGTTTTTCATTTTTAGCACCAAAAACACAGATTTTGACCCATCATTGGAACGAGCTCAATGAGGGGCTATAAGCTATTTTTGTTTGGCAAAAAATAATGAAAATTGTATGGCAATTTTTTAAACTAGCACTGGCTGATTTTGGCCTTACGTTGGGTAAAGGGTTAATGAAATTTTACATTGATGTCCAGCATCATATTCCCTTTCCGGAACATACACACTTTCCACCTGAGTTATGCCCCAACCTTTTTTCCATTGAGAAATAGACATTTTTTGTCTATGAGTTGATAGCTCAGCTGATAGTGATTCAATATGAATGAATGGATGGATGGATGGATGGATGGATGGATGGATGGATGTCCAATATAACATACCCTTTAAGACACATATAGCTGTTCACACATTCCACTCATGAGTTATGCTCCTTTTTTCCATTGAGAAATAGACATAATATATCCACATGAGAGCATAACACAGGTAATAGTGGTCCAGTCTTAACCCTTTACCTAACATGAAAACCAGACGACGCATGCAAAAAAAAAACTTCAATAATTAATTTTTTTTCATTTTTTATCTCAAAAACATAGGTTATGACTCGGTTCCAATGAGGGGTCATAACCGATGTTTTGGAGACAAAAAATGAAAATATAATGAAAATTAATTGGCGATTTTTTAGAAGAGTGCTAGCCGTTTTTGGCTTTTACGTTGGGTAAAGTGTTAATGAAATCTTACATGGATGTCCAGTATGACATTTCATTCAGGACACATATCAAGATATGCTGTCTGCTCATTCTATTTGTGAGTTATTTCCCTTTTTTCTGTTAGGGAAATAAACATTTTTTGTTCGTATGATTTCATAACTCGGCTGATAGTGGTTCGATCTAAATGAAGTTTTACATGGATGTCCAGTATGCCATTCCATTCAATACACATATTAAGATATGCCATCTGTTCATTCTACTTGTGTGTTATTGCTTTTTTCTGTTAGGGAAATACACATTTTTTGTCCGTACAAGTTTATTACTCAGCTGATTGGGATTCGATCTCAATAAAGTTTTACATGGATGTCCAGTATGACATGCCCTTTAAGACATATATCATGTTATGCTGTCCACATATTCCACTTGGATTCTTTGCCCCTTGTTGTCCATTGGGATCTTTGCCCCTTGCTGTCCAATGGGTTCATGTTAATATTCATTTTAAAAATTTGATAACATCTATCTGGACGTAGCCCCATCCTTCGACTTGACACAAACGAGGGTATGCGAACACCTCTGTCACAATGTCTTGCTAGATTTGTTCAACGAAAGTTTTGGGTCAATATATAGGCTGGCTACTGGAGGATCCAGATTTTGCCTGCTAACCCCCCTCTCCCCCTCCATCCTTCCCCCCCCCCCTTCTGAAATGTATGTTGTCAGAACCCATAGATTGATTTGAACCAAATTTGGTGTGCAGTATTATTTGATCATATGTATCCGATTCATGCAAAACCATTTTTTTCTCGGGAGCTAAAAATAGAAAGGTTTTCAAACACCTATATTTCCAATGCTACATGGAACAAAGATATTAACCCTTTTCCCAACGAAATCGGGAGTAACCTCCCGCATGGTATACAAAATTAGCAGTTAAAAGATATGTTTCAAACACTTTCAACAAAACCATATCATGTGACTCCTCATTGGAATGTGCTCGATGGTATTAAATCACCATATACTATACATGTCGGCGGAGATAACGCTTTTGTCCTGTCTGAAACACAATAGAAACATAGTGAAAATAAATTTGGGGATGCGTTTCTCACACTCCACTAATTGTTTGTTTTTAACAAATGCAGAAGACAACAGATACAGTTACATCCCTAGGGTCGATAAGGAAATAAGTAAACAGTATTATTTTGACATACTGTTTCCTGCATTCCAATGTGTTCTACATGTATGTGCCTACTGGCACTTAGAACAGATTGGTACTCAGGAGACGAATTATTTGCTCTTATTTTATTTTTCTCAAGTTGTTTCATTTTAATTATTTGACTATTTAATTTATGACAAAATATGACCGAATTGTTGGAAATCTGATGATAATTGTTACTATTTTCAGGATTCTTGGTTTCATTTTTATGTTCAGGCGATCAAACGCAGAAAGCTTTCATTTAACTCTTAACCCGCTGAGAATTTTTAAAAATATTTTTATCAAATCAAGTCATGGCTGCTGTAAAGCAGCCATGACTAGATTTGATGAAAATCTTTTGGCAACTTATCTCAAGAAATCATTGGTCAAAACCCTGATTTAATTTACAGGCGATACATTTAAGTAAAAATGCCTAAATTTTACTTAGTCTTGTGATAAGGCATTATCTCTCCAGGGCAGGAATATCTGCCAGCAGCAGGTAAAGAGTTAAACCATATACTCCCAATGTTTCATGTATGCTTATACCCTGGATGTTGCATTCTCTCATACATGTATACCTTGGATGTTGCATTCTCTCATACATGTATACCCTGGATGTTGCATTCTCTCATACATGTATACCTTGGATGTTGCATTCTCTCATACATGTATACCCTGGATGTTGCATTCTCTCATACATGTATACCCTGGATGTTGCATTCTCTCATACATGTATACCTTGGATGTTGCATTCTCTCATACATGTATACCCTGGATGTTGCATTCTCTCATACATGTATACCCTGGATGTTGCATTCTCTCATACATGTATACCTTGGATGTTGCATTCTCTCATACATGTATACCCTGGATGTTGCATTCTCTCATACATGTATACTCTGGATGTTGCATTCTCTCATACATGTATACCCTGGATGTTGCATTCTCTCATACATGTATACCTTGGATGTTGCATTCTCTCATACATGTATACCTTGGATGTTGCATTCTCTCATACATGTATACCTTGGATGTTGCATTCTCTCATACATGTATACCTTGGATGTTGCATTCTCTCATACATGTATACCTTGGATGTTGCATTCTCTCATACATGTATACCTTGGATGTTGCATTCTCTCATACATGTATACCCTGGATGTTGCATTCTTTCATACATGTATACCTTGGATGTTGGGTGCACCCTTTGTTATGGCTATTTGTCCAAGGCATTCTGACAAAACAAAATACAGATTTTTTCGTGATATAGGGACAAAATTAAAATAATTTAATCACTGTTTTGAAAGCTAATTTTTCTGCTCAAATTATGTTTTCTTGTGTTCTACCTCATCCGAAAGATTTCAATATTCTTGGGAGAAAAGTTATAGATGTTAATTGTAAACTCCCAGTTCTTTACAAAGATAGAAATGTTTCTTGTATAAAGTCCTATTGCTATTGAATTACCTGAGTGAATATAAACAAACAATAAAAAGAAAAAAATATAAATGCAATATTCCAAAGTATGGCCAATAAGGTGAATTAATTGTTGACTTATTAGTGAGGAAATGGTTAAACGATTATTCGATTAATCAATGATCAACATCTTGAACAATCCAAAAAGTAACTGATCGATTAACCGTTACTTTTAAACTACTGTATTATATGGGTTAACAAAGGTACAAACTTGCTCCAAAACAGGCAAACATTGTCACACTGACTCATCAATTATATGAGACAGAGTAAAGCATGAAAGTTACTTGCTGACATACTTGTTTACTTGCATGATCATCATACTATATTAGTAGCTGGAATGTTTATTTATTATTATTTATTTATTTATTGGTGTTTAAGGTCACATACTTATGCAAAATGGCTAATTGTGACTGTGACAGTTTTGCAGGTGCAGGAAGCTGGAGTACCCGGAGAGAACCATCGAGCATCGACGAGCAACTGTCAGCTCCTCAACATTCTAACTCTGTTCAAGTTCCGCCCAAGCAGGGTTACAGCGGTTGAAGACATGTGCACCATCGATGTGCAGTGCGCCTTAGTACTCAGAATCATTGTGCCTTTATGTAGGCAACCGGAATAAGCCACAATGCGGGTTCAGGATGGGCATTGAACTCGGGACTTCTAACATACATGTAGAAGTCGAACAGTCTACCACTGAGCCACCACGCACCAGTAGCTGGAAATTGTCATTCTTCACCCTTTACCCATTGCAGGTAGCAGACGATACTTGCAAAATAAATTCATGAATTACTAAAAATTTTAAATGTTTGTCTCAAAAACATAGCTTATGACCCCTCATTGGAACAAGCTGATTGAGCTCGTTCCAATGAGGGGTCATAAGCTATGTTTTTGAGACAAAAAATGAAAACATAAGAAATATGAATGAAGAATTTTTAAAATAGGCCTAGTCAGATTTGTTTGTTACGTTGGTTAAAGGGTTCATGCTGTAAATCATCAACAGTATGGCAGTTATTCAAATATCTAATTGGACAAGTGATTAATCGGTCAACCAAAGTTAATCCATGTGATTAATCGATCAAGAAAACCTCTTAACCATTTCAGCTTTATGACTCATATAATCCACCCACACACGCACACCCTCACACACTATAGACGACGTATTCCACACCTTCATGCTGCTGCTGAAAGGAAGATGAACCAAGTAATCATGAGGACTTATCTAAAAAGCTAGATTCCAGCCATCGTTTTTTATGCTGTGCAATGGTCTAGTGGTTTAGGCGCTGAACTCCTGATTGCCAGGCTGTGTTGCCGAGGGTTCGAATCCTGGCGGGTGATCAGAAACCAACATTCAAAATTCTTCCAAAACACGATTGTGTCATTTGAAAAACACGCATAAGCCTGTGCCAGTCTTTGTCTGAGGCCATCTACAGCACTTTTGTTGAACTGTAGCCAGCGCATTCCATACCTTCATGCTGCTGCCGAAAGAAATATGAATCAAGGAATCATGAGAACTTCATCTAAAAAGCTAGATTCCAGCCATCGTTTTTGATGGTGTGCAATGGTTTAGTGGTTTAGGCATTGGACTCTTGATTGCCAGGCGGTGTTGCCGAGGGTTTGAATCCCAGCAGGGGATCAGAAACCAGCATTCAAAATTCCTCTAAAACATGATTGTGTCATTTGAAAAACACACACAAGCCCGTGCCAGTCTTCGTCGGAGTTCATCCAGAGCACTTTTGTCGTACTGTAGCCAGCGTGTTCCACACCTTCATGCTGCTGCCGAAAGGAAGATAAACCAAGTAATCATGAGGACTTCATCTAAAAAGCTAGATCCCAGCTATCGTTTTTGACGTTGAGCAATGGTCTAGTGGTTTAAGTGCTGGACTCCTGATTGCCAGGCAGTGTTGCCGAGGGTTCGAATCCCAGTGGGGGATGAGAAACCATCATTCAAAATTCCTCTAAAACATGATTGTGTCATTTGAAAAACACACACACACACACTACTGGTATTTTCAATCACCCGCAAGCCAAGTATTCCAATGGATGAAACAATCCACTGAAGAGACCAAACCACAAACAAATTGTTTCATCAACAAGAAGAGCATGATTGAGAGTAATTGAAATAAATTATATGACAAATAACACTGAATTCATAAGTATATAAAAAAAATTGTCGAAAAAAACCAAACAATTTGCCCGCTGTACAGAACTGAAATTTTAAATATGTAATAAAAGTATGATACTATATATGTTATACTTTAAAGCAATTATTCTGTTGTTACTTGATCAAAATTGAAGAGGAGGGGAGGGTGGTAAAAATCAAAACAGTGGCAATATCAAAGAAAGTTTGCCCCCTATTTCACACAAAGTAATTCATCTTAATTTTATTTATTATTTAATTAATTAAAATATATTAATTTTACTTCTTGAGTTAGTTATAATCTTTTTTGAGCAATTAACATGTCAATATGTATGTGTTGTTTTTCAGTATCTTGAAAATGTTTGCAGACAGACTTATTGGAAGAGAGGCTTCTACCATATTTGTACCACTATGTGGAAAATCTCTTGATATGAAATGGTGAGTGTAATAATGAGCAAATTACTGTACAGCCACTGTGGACCAGTTATAACCCACACATGGGCAGTGATGTCCACACATGCATTTACAAGATAATAAAAATCATTATCCACAAAATTTTATTTAATGAAGTACTAGGTTATACCCGGTGCTTCATTAATGAAATTTTTGATGATCACTCCTATAATTAGTGTTTGGAATCTAATATTATTGTATCCATGGAAATATTGCCCTTCCATGGAAAGTGACTTGTCCACTAGAGATGCAGACCGGACCGCAAAAAAATGGTACAGACCAGGGCCGAACCTTGGACCAGACCAGACTGCCATCATTGGACAGGTCCACACATGGCAGTCTGGTACAAGACCGGTTCGCAGTCTTTAATACATAGATGATGTCTAGCTTTAGCACTAGGGTTATCTTGCACAGAAATCCAAAGCTCCAATTCTTCAAAGAATGCAATGATTGGAACATGCTTTGATTTAGTAACAAACTAACAATCTTCAATCACGACGTTGTCACATGACAAATGTTCACTGAATTGAGTTGAGTGTAGGGTCATTGGCAGATGCCACATAGTTCCAAACAAATCATTTGTAATTCTGTAACTCTACCTGCAGTCATTTGTTTAAAAAATAGCACAACCAGTTGTTAAAATTAAAAATAATAATGGGTCCTTCTTGAGAGTCGAATGATATTCTATCTAGTGAAATTAGTGAATCACCCAGTAATTCTAATACAGTGACAAGTACAGGAACAATACCAAAAAAAGGACACTACGAGACTCGCACCTGGCAAAATATTCTTTTCCAGTATATGGGTATCTGTATTCAGAAAAGAATGATGCAGCTTGTGTTTTCCGATGTGTAAAATGTGAGGAAAAAATAAAGAAAGGTGGTGGTGGCTAATCCAACTTAAAAAAACATCTTTAGAGGCACCATAAAGACATTTTCGATAGTGATTGAACCCCCGGCCAAAAGACACACTCACTATGTAAAAAAGACCTCAACTGCATCTTCATTCAAATCTATCCCGCTTCCACAAAGAATTGCAGTCAGGGAATCAGAGTTTGGGTCAGAAAATACTACAAGAAAGATAGTCATTGATACGCACAATGTAAATGGAATCTCACGGAGCTGATATGTTCAGATATTCAGCCTGTATCTATAGAGAATGACCCTGGATTTCTACAGTACTCTTACACATTATATCCAAGATTTATAGTTCCTTCGAGAGACACAATGGACAATGAGATCACAAAATTATATGATGATAGGAAAGCTACAGTGCAGAACTATTTGAAAAAACATCGCATACTTCTGTGCTACTTTCGATATATAGACATCTAAGGCAATGCATTCATATATCAGTTTGACTGAACATTTCATTTCAAATTTGTGGGAATTAGAGAGTGTTAGACGCTGTATCTTTTCCTGGAGAACACTTGGGGGGAAAGTATTGCTAACAAAGTTCTCAAAATATTGGACACAAGGAAGCTGCAGAGAGACAAGTTAGCGGCAACATGCGACTATGTCAGTTCGAACATCAAATGTTGCAGAGACTTCTTACATGTTGATTGGTTTCCATGCCTTGGCCATGTTTTGAACTTAGATGTACAAGATGGACTTAATGTGCAGGGAGTAACTGAAGCCATAGGCTGGTGTAAGAAACTGGTATTGCATTTCCACAAGAGCAAGATCCTGCTTGATAAAATGGAGGCAGTACAACGAGAAAAGAAACTTAAGACATTGAGATTCATTCAAGATGTATGAACCCAATGGAACTCAACATATTTAATGTTGTCAAGACTTTTGGAACTTAGACATTACAACCACCTTTGTAGATGATACCCTATCACACTGGAATGCTCCAAACCCCACTTACTTCCCCATTGACATTGAGGGGAATCTCGTCTCTGAGCTAAGTACTCTACTATGACCATTTTATGTGACAGTTTGGATGATTTCCTCTTCGTATGTGATGATATCGGCAGTCGGACCAGCTGTAGCAATGTTAGGGCAACACTTGGAAACGAAAGTAAATGAACCACTCGGAATCATGAAATTCAAGGAACAAGCAAAACTGAAGATGAACAAATACTTTGATATGAAAGATGAAGAAAATCAAGTGGACCTGAGGTCATATGTTTACCCTTGTTTCTGTGCTTTCGTCACAATTTGGAGGCGAGATCGACTATTGAGGCAAAGGTGACATCAGAACTTACAGAGCTAATCGGGTGTATAAAAGCGCAGGCATCAGATACTTGTGGAAGTGATTCTGTGGTGCCAAGTATTGGGGATCCAACAGCACCGACACCATGCAAAGAGAAAGGACTTGGTCGTCTTCTTAGCACCATGCTTGGAGCACACGTGTCATGTAATTCAAGCAATTCAGGCATCAAAATGACAGCAATAAGTAGGTACAATGCCCTGTTTCTGTTTATAATTGCACATTGGCAAGTGACCAGTTTACAATAATTATGCATTGCTGATTACGCAAATATGAGACGATAGTTATAGTTTTATTCTGGTTGAGGCAAATGGGCAAATGATGATGTCTACAATATACATAATCGATTACAATAAGCCATTTTATAAAGTCTGATATTGCCACTTTACAGTTTAGATGTTTAGCAGGACTCTTTCTGAAATGCATTTCATACAGCCATCTTCTCTAACTTGACAGTTTGCATCCAGGACAAGAACAATGATCCTTGATGAAACGAATAAGCGTTTTACAGAAATATCCTCTTTAACCTTTGATCTCTGAAATGACAATGTCTGAAATTATGAAACTGCTTATACAATTACAATGTTCTCAACATTTGGGCCTGTATCTGACACACTGGGCAATTTGGGTAATATCCAATGTGCCAGATATTGACCAACATGTCGAGAGCATGGTAGCTGTGTAAGTGGTTTCTTAATTCCAATGGGTAATGTTATGCATATTGCTAGTGACAATGACTGATGTTAGACAAGATAGCGAATTAGGAATTACCATGTCAAGTTGTCAACTAACCCTCATAGGCTCAGAAACATTTCAATGTTCTGAAGATAGGTTGCAAATCGCAATATAGCCTATAGTTGACAATATCTAACTCCAAAAATATCTAACTCCAAGTCAGTACATCCAATATTGAATACTGGTACCATACCTGCATGTCAGAAATTGACCAATCTATCTGGAATATGTCAGGTGCCAATGCTAAGAAGAAAACATTTTTTTGCTGAAAGACTTGGGGCATTTACACTATCTATCTTTAAGTTCTTAATCCAATCATATACTATATATCATATAGTATATGATTGGGTTAAGAACTTAAGGATAGATAGTGCAAATGTTCCAAGTCTTTCAGCACTAATAACAATTAGTTTGTAGTTCTCGTTTCCACTATCCTCCACATGTATGCTATATGACAGCATGTGCAGGATAGCAGGAAACATGAACTACAGACTCCACAGTGAGTCAGTCACAAGTTGTAAGCATGTTTATTCACTCTCTAACTTCTCTATAATGATTGATATGAGAAAATATTTCAAAATACACTACACATTTCCACAATGTGCATACAGTGTATCATATAACATGCCCCGAGTTACCAAGCTTGCCCTTTTGATTTATTATGGATTTTCAGATGAGATTCCTGTGTGCGCAACTCCCTCCTACATTATTGAACTGATTTCTATGAAACTTCGCAAAAATTATAACTAGTAAGTGAACATGCACATATTCCAATAATTTTTCATCTGTGACAATTTTAACCAGGTTAACTCCCCTGAACATAGATTTATTATGGATTTTCAAATGAGATTCTTGAGTGTGCAACTCCTTCTACATTTATTGAATCAAATTCATTAAAACTTCTCAAACATTATGACTAGCAAGTGAACATTTCTTATCAACCTACCTTACAATTGTTTACTAAAGGCTTGCACTACAGTGGAAGACCCTAACTCAGATAAAATACTCTCTATTTTAATCTTTCCCAAGAGATGTGGGAAAGAAAAGTGGTGTAAAAAACACCACGAAAAAATAAACCAAAACTGGGCTGAGTGCCATTGGCGCACACCCAGTATGGGATGCTCTTCCCAAGTACAAATCCACGACTTCCGTTAACCAATGCGCAGTGCGTCATCAGTTCATCATTCTTTTTTTTTATCTGCACACGTGGAGGATGTGTGGCCATTTTGCTACGAAACAGTGATAATTCAGCTCGTCGATAATGGTTTTCCTGTGACTGGATTATGGGTCTGAAGACTGTATAATAACAGGACTGTGTTCTATATATTCTCATTAATATTTTTAACCACATTCTCATTGTTTATTATTTATTATTCTGTTTTCGCGAATGTTTTTTCGACATCATTTCAACACGGTTCAACAATGAAATTTTTCGGTTGATAAATTTAAATTGTTATTGGAGTTAGGTGTCAATGAGGGACTGTCTGGACAGGATTTCTTCACTCTGTTGAGGGCTGAATTTGTTTTTTTGGTCCCTGTCGACTGTCTGGGTTCTGTCGTGTACCCACCATTTTTTTTCTGCCATCTTCTCTCGTAGTTGAGGGTGTACTTCTACTTTCTGTATCTGTTGAGTTTACCTTTTTCTTCTACTGCTCTCACCTCTGTTATTTCCAGTTCGGTTCCTTTAGGGCAATTCCTTTTGCCCTTGCTTTGGTGCATTCTCGTGGCTGTTTCTCCCGCACCCGTGGGTGGTGTGGAATGCTGTCGTTTCGGGGCCCCCGACTCGACCATGTCTGGTGTGAGTTATACCCCCTCTGTGGGGGATGTTCAGCTCCTCCCGCACCCGTGGGGGAGGGGGAATGCTGTCATTTTGGGGCCTCCCGACTCGCCACGTCTGGTATGAGTTTTACCCCCTCCGTGAGGGATATGCAGCTCCTGCCGCACCCGTGGGAGGTGAGGAATGCTGTCGTTTTGGGCCCCCTCGACTCGACCACATCTGGTGAGAATTACTCTCCCTCCGTGGGGGATGTGCAGCTCCTCCCACACCAGCGGGGGTGGGGAATATTGTTGTTTCGGGCCTCCCGACTCGACCACGTCTGGTGAGAGTTATTCCCCTTCCGTGGGGGATGTGCAGGTTTTTTTTGCCGTGGTGGATACTGCGGGAGCTGTTGGATTTCTGGTGAAAAGATGCCTGGTTCCGGGACTATGCGCCCTCTCCAGTCGACATCTGAGGCTGTCACTAGGGTTGTGACTCCTCCTTTGGAGATCGAGCTAGGTGGCTCTCTCCCTTTTTCTGCCAGTTCCAACAGCTCCTGTCGTATTTGCTACTACTGCTGTTCCGTCTACAACGTCATAGGGCACCGTTTTTAGCCGGCCTCGGCTTATCCCTGCAAGGGTCTGCAGGGATGTCTGTTGTGTGGTTGTGGGGTACCTGCCTCAGCCTTCCCTGACTTCAACTCGGAGAAGTTGGAAGTGTCTTCCGGCCGACCTTCTGTTGTGGTCTCTGCGCCGTGCGCCGTCGAGTGCCACAGTTTTGTCATTGCCATTTTCCGTCCACTCATTCTGGTCACACGGCCAGTTTTGCGCTACCAACACCTTCTGTGCAAACTGGACCTTCTGCCCAGCAGAGGTCCACTACAACTCTCCTGAGTTCCCGCTATGTTGATCCTCGGAGTGTGTTGTACCCCTATACACGTCTGTCCTCAGATGTTTTGGCTGCCGCCCATCGCCCCGCTTCAGGTGTATTGGAGGATCGTTTCCCTTCGCTGGTTAAGAGAGTCAGGTGTGAAGCCACTTTGCTGGTTCATCCCCATATCAAACCGGCTGGTACTGGCAGTGAGCTTAGGGAGGCCCTCTCCTTACTCACTCAGGTTCTGTCCAAGAGCCTTATTGTTGCTTCCAGCGAGGCAGTGGGTGGTTTCCAGGTGCCCCCTATGGTGCTGCCTCCCGGGATTGGAAACAGGCCGCTTTCTGATCCCCCTGGTGTTCCTACACCATGGGGGACGTCGGCTGGTTTTCCCACGATGGGCTATGTGTCTTCCGACTCTGGGGAGGAATCAGACATCCTTGATGTCGAGAGCCAGTGGTCTTCTGACTTGGGGGCTGCTCTTCACTTTGTGTTTGGGTTCCTTCCGGATCTCAAACCATCAAACCAGCCGACAGTGTCAGCCAGGCCGTTATCATCGGTCGTGCGCCTACAGCCTGTGGAGCAACCTGCTTCTGGGCATCTTCGATGGTGCCAGTCAGTACAGGTGGTTGAAGCATTTTCAGCCTTGGACTCTAAACCTGGTTCCAAGACTTTGAAGGATCCATTCTTCACCAGGGTTGACACCTTTTTGCCTCTGGTGCATTATCTTCAATTTTGCCAATCCGTCAGTCTACCAGACTTTGACGGTTTTGGATCAGGACTCCAATTCCTTCGGGCTTTCCAAGCCAAGTCTGCCATCATTCCTATGATGACTCTGGAGTCCATGTTGGGCTGATCGGGAGGAATGCTGGGTATGCGTTCTCTCTCCAATCACCTTGTCTCTGCCTTAACTGCCTATTTGCCTCCAGATAAGTTTGACAATCTAAAGGCTCCTTTGCGTGTGCTGTCCAAAGCGCTCATGCATCTTACTCACACGCATGCCTGTGACACGGCTATTTTGGAACTAGCTTGAGGGGACTCTGTGCTGGACACAGGCCGATCCCTTCCTGGGGGCAGCGCCCTGCTCTTCGATCTGCTTCTTTGGCAGGACCGCTACTGTTCCATGGGTTCTGTGTCAACGGTCCGGGATGACGTCCTACGTCATTCCAAAGATCAGCTGCTGCTTCGTCAGCTTGATCAGCCTTCTAGGGGAGGCAGGGACCGTTCAAAGCCTAACAAGTACCCTCCTGCTTCTTCTGCGAAGCAAAGGGCTGATCCTTCTGCCTCTGCTTCTACTTCTTACTCACGGGGTGAGGGTAAGCGTTGGCAGGCTAGAGGGAAGTCTCAGGATTCTTCATTCAGTAGAGGAGGTAGTTTCTCCTCTCATGGGCCTTGTCGGGGCTCGAACTGAATGTCCTCACCTCGATTCATCCCAGGTTGGAGGAAGGATAGCAGAGTTCGCAGACTGTTGGGCCACCATCACATCGGATCCTTGGGTGTTAGATGTTGTTTGGTCCGGGCTGTGAATATCCTTCCGAAGGCACCCCACTCTGTCCTGAGTGCCTCTTCCAATCACAGTTCCTTCAGACATTTTACATCGGGAGCTTTTGTCCATGGAGATAGACAATCTCCTGGCCGGGGGGGAGGGGGGGGGGGGCATTCGAGGTCATCAAGAACATTCAGTCAGTGGGGTTTTATTCCCGCCTGTTCTTGGTACTGAAGAAGGACGGCAGACTCTGACCGGTTATCAATCTGAGTATCCTGAACCAGTCTATCATTGCTCCCAAGTTCAGCATGGAGACTTTCAGGTTGGCCTCCAGCATCGTCCTGCGAGATGCTTACTTTCATGTTCCAATTCATCGGGTGTCGCGGAAGTATCTCGGGTTTGCTTTTCTGGGGCGAGTTTACCTGGCTCCTTGGACCTTCACCCGACTGATGTCGCATGTGATAGCCTTCCATCGCACACAGTCCAGGGTGACTACTTCGGCATATCTAGTCGATATCCTCCAGAGGCATTCCAATGCTGCCTTACTGGAGTTGGATGTTGACCCTCTGTTGAGCTTGCTCACGTTGCTAGGATTCAGAGTCAACGAGGAGAAGTCGGATCTGGTCCCTTCTCCGTCGTTTTGTCATTTGGGGATGGCCTTCTGCACTCAGTTCAATATGGTGGCGGTTCCCCAGGCCAGGGCTGTGATTCTCTCAGCTTTTGGTCTGACTCTCTCCCAGTCCACATCCATGACAGCACGGGGTATTCTCCGGCTGCTCAGTCTCTGCGGTTTGGTGACAGATCTCATTCCACTAGGTCGGCTGCATGTCAGACCTCTCCAACACTTTCTGCTCAGTCGTTGGAGGCCGAATGTCAATTCTCTGGATCTGATGCTTCAATTACCAGAATCTCTTCATCCTCACCTTCTCCACTGGATGAATGCTCCGTGGATCACACAGAGTGTCCTTTTGGACTTAACCATATCCGATCGCATTCTGATGGCAGAATTCAGTGATCTTGGATGGGGGGTGACATTGGATCCTATAGGTCTTTCCCTTCACGGGATGTGGGACCAGGATCGGGCATCTCTACACATCATCCAGAAGCAGCTTCTTGCTCTTCTTCTGAGTTTCAGGCAGTGGATCTCTCACCTGTCGAATCGTCAGGTCCTTCTGTTGTTCGACAATTTGACAGTGGTTGATTCATTCAGAACCAGTGTGGCACACACTCTGTTCCAATGTACGAATTAGCTCGGGATCTTCTACTGCTCGCTCAGAATGTCTACGCCGGGGTGGTTGTTCGTCACATTTCCGGTCGTCTGAACGTCCTAGCCGACACCCTGTCCCGATAGGGCAGGTTCTTTTCCACCCAGTGGATGCTCCACATGGCGGTGTTCCATCGATCTTTTTGCAACTTGTTGGAATCATCAGGTGGATACTTTCGTGTCCCCATGTCCAGATACTCTGGCTTTCGCCGTAGACGCTCTGGCCCTCCTTTGGGACGGTCTTGTCGGCTACGCCTTCCTGCCGGTTCCAATTCCACCTCCGGTTCTAGCCCACATATGAACCTGCAGTCGTTGAATCCTTTCGATCACACCCCTGTCGCCTCGGTGGGTGTGGATCTCTGTTAGCAGCAGTTCTGGCATGTCTCCCTCTATGTCGTGACTTTCTTTGCCAAAGTCGCCCGAGGAGGTTTCAAGTTAACTTGACTTCATTGTGCCTTCACGCATGTCTTTTATCGGGTCCTGTCTCCACTGTAGTGGTTTTTAGAGACAAGCAGTGGAGTTGCTTTTCTTCTTCAAGGAGGCACTCACTCCACTGGTTTAGCCTCAGGCTAAGTAGAAGGTTCTTCTGTCGATGGTGTGCGATCACTCTGTTGCTTCTGTCACTCCTTCGATCACACCGCTTGCAGAGTTTCTGGTATATGTTTGTTTCTGGGGGTCTCCAGCAATGGGTACAAGTCCATGCTTCGGAGACCTTTTTCATATGTGGTACCGCATTGTTTTGACACTTATCCTTGTCTCTCCCAGCTTGTTCAGCTCTTTTCCTTGAAAAGGCCTAGGACTTTGCAGTTTACTCCAAGATGGACACTTTCTTGGGCGCATTGGTTAACGGAAGTCGTGGATTTGTACTTGGGAAGAGCGTCCCATACTGGGTGTGCGCCGATGGCGCTCGGCCCAGTTTTGGCTTATTTTTTCGTGGTGTTTTTTACACCACTTTTCTTTCCCACATCTCTTGGGAAAGATTAAAATAGAGTATTTTATTCGAGTTAGGGTCTTCCACTGTAGTGCAAGCCTGTAGTAAACAATTGCAGTAGGTATAATAAGAAAGGAAATTTACTATAAAATTTATATATTCTAAAAATTTTCATCAGCGACAATTTTAACCAGGTTATCTCCCCTGAATTAGATTTTTTATAGATTTTCAAATGATATATTCTCGTTTGCACAACTCGGATTACTCCTCCTACAGTATTGAACCGATTTCGATGAAACATCTCAAAAACTATGACTTGCAATTGGACATGTGCATATTCCAAAATTTTTCATCTGGGACAATTTTAACCAAGTTATCTCCAATGAACTTTTTCAAGCTCAACATTCAGAGGTGCATTCTAGTGAGATGGAAATGGGGATATTAATTACTTTCAGAGATATTTCTAATTAATCCAGTCATGACAGTGGCTTGCAGAACTCAACCAGTTAAAATGTGTGCCTCTACTTCAAATATTTGGCCACATGTCCTCTATCAAAAAGATTAAACTGGCAATGTTTTACCATACTGGCTCGGGAATAAGCCAAGGGGGTGCGTGAAATAAAAGAGGGCAAAGAGTGCATGGGTGGGCTTATTTTCAAGAGGTCAAGCCTGCATGACAATTTTGACACAAAGTTGACACATAGGTAACTCGGTTAACCCTTTACATAACGAATCGCCCACATCTGCCTCCGTAATATGCAAATTCAGCAGCTGAAAAAATATTATTTTTCGAAAAATTTCAACCAACGATATCATGTCACCCCTCTTTGGAATGAGCTTGCCAAGTTTGTTCCAAAGAGGGGTCACATGATAGGGTTTTGTTGAATTTTTTTTTAAATTTAAAAAATGATATTTAAAATAATAAATTTTGATATCGTCTGCGTTGGGTAAAGGGTTAATCTCATAGCACCCTCATAATTTACAAATTGAACATTTAAAAAAAATATCAATAAAACCATTCCACATGACCCCTCACTGGAAAGAGCTTGATATGGTTTTGTTGACATTATTTTCAATATGTTGTTTAGCTAAACTTGACATTGTCAAGTATGAGCTGTTTGGATGAGTTGTGATCTGTCGTCCGTATGTCTGTCCATCCACAATTCCTTTAGAACACCATGCAGGCTGCAGCTCTCATATGATCAGTCCCAAATTTCATATGTAACTTTTGTGCAACGTCTAGATGGGAGGTATCAAATTTTTCCGAATTTTGTTAAGAAACATGGCCGCCAGTGGCCATCTTAGATTTGGAATATAAATTTCAACAATTCCATTAGCACATCCTACAAGCCATATCTCTCTAGGCACGCCCTCCTCCTCACATGACCTTTGACACAAAATGATCCGGTTATGCCCTCAGGCGGGGATATAAAAAATCAGCAAGCAACAATGAACTCTGGCTTTCAGCCACTGAAGAAGAACTCAACAGTTTGAAACTAGTTTAGCTCAGTAAAGCTGGACTAAAGTTATCATCTGACTTCTCTATTACTAGCTATCTGGCCACTAAAAAAGAAAAATTGATCCAGGCGAGACCTTGCCAACTCGTCAAATCTAGATATATCGTAGGAACATCACAAGATTTATTAGAAAGTAAGTTAAAATCAAAAGGTAGACACAACTGTCAAAGTTGAAATGTGATTTACCTCATGACCTGAAATGTATGCAAAATATGGTATTTTGGTGAAACAAAACACACATTCCACGTCGGAATCTTGGAACACTTTAGGGAAATCCAAAACAAGAATGAGAAACCTGCCAGTGATCACCTTAATGAACTGGACCATTCGTTTGACAATGTGGAGTTCCGCATTATTGACATACTTCAGAGTGACCCTGACCTCGATGAAAATACATGGATCTGGAGTGATAAAGAACTAAAAACAAGCTATTAATTGAAAATAGAATATGTTTTCATTTTTGGAATTCACTTTAAAAAAAAATTCACAATCCTGTATGAGTATTTCCATTAGTTCCTTGAATCCCGCACCCCATGTAACAAGTAACCAACTAACCCTGTGCATTTTACAGCTTTAGTCAGTGTAAATTTTCATGTAGTGTGTGATATGGCAGTTACCATATAACTTTCTGGTTATAAACAAAGTTCATTATTAACCAAGTAAATAACCCTGTGCACTGTACATTCTTAGTGTAAATCTGATCTATATCAGCTCTACCCAATGTAATGGCCTAAACCGCCAGTACTGTTCTCAAACTTAGTTTGTGACCCCTCACCCTCATTGGAACGCATTACGTGTACACTCCATACGAAAAAATTATCCAAAAATCGACTGAGTGTGTTATGTGTAATTACATAATGTCAGACTCCCACTCACTAATCAGTGTTGATTGGACTGTATTGGGAAAAGATTCGCCAATTAACATATTAATTTCTGTTCACTAAATCTTTTTTTTTTTTTGTACCTGATACATTTTGTTTGGGAATTTTGTATATCAAATAAAATCTTTAAAGGTGAAAATCGGTTTGGTAAATCCCGTTATTTTGTGAGATAAATTTGACCCAAAAAATGAGAATTTCGCCGATCACGTGCAACAGTTTGGCTCTTCTGTCAATTGGATCAACATTGCATGAAATATTCTGAGGTCATTGGAGACAGGCGAACAAACTCAGGGGGGAATCCAAATCATATATCGGCGAAAATTTTATTTTAATATGAAAACAAATCGAAAATCTCACGAATTAACGAACAGATTTTTTCAACTCCTATATTAAACCGCAGTACAGAGTTCTGGAAATGAAAGATATGGCATTTGTATCTGAATATTTTATTAAATGTAGGTTTTAGAAATTTTCTGACTGAACAATATAATTGCTAAACAGGGACAGTCTCTGAAAGATTTTTCTCGCGAAACATTAATTGGTTATGTAATCCTTCTCATGCGACTGCACTAAAACAGCTTTTCATACCCGCTCGTTTCTACACAAACGACAGGGTATTAACAAGTGTGGTTTTGTATGCAATGTACACATAATGGGATTGTGGAAAGTTTGATTTTTGTTGTGAACGTCAAAAATGAAAACATATTCTATTTTCAATTAACAGCTTGTTTACATTGGATCTTTATCCTCCATACCATACATCCTTATGGTTTGAACACGCTTTACTTTTAGTATTTTTTATTGTAAGTTATTTGTGTAATTATGTTCTTTCTGTATTTTCTATAAGTGAAAAAAAGAGCAGAAAGTCTCTCAATCCATGCTCACTACTTGAAGAAAATAAAAATTAGAAATAAAACACTCCCCCACCTCCCCACCCCCATCCATCCACCCACCTTTCATTTATTTGTCTGAGAATCAATTAATTTATTTTATGTGAGCTAATTGGAATTTTTTTAATTTTCTTACCAGGCTTTATGACCAAGGGCATACTATAGTTGGGGTGGAGGCAAGTGAACTTGCCATCACACAGTTTTTTGAAGAGAGTAATCTAGAATACACTTCTCAACCAATTGGTGATATATCAGGAACTGTATATAAGGTGAGGTAGTGGATATATTTCGTTCTTATAGATTTTCCTCCTTGTGTGGCCCCTGTAAATTAAAGCTTTACTTGATAATTGTGATAAACAGGTACTGACCAAAGGTTGGATTCAGAAATTACATTTAACAAAAATTTCCACTGCAAATTGTGTTGTACCTTTTAACCCTTTACCCAACGCAAACGATATGAAAATTTATTATTTTAAATATCATTTTTTCAAAAAATTCAACAAAACCATATCATGTGACCCCTCTTTGGAACGAGCTCGACCAGCTCGTTCCAATGAGGGGCCACTTGATATGGTTTTGTTGAATTTTTTTTTTAAATATTTTTTCCACTGCTGAATTTGCATATTACGCAGATCGATGTGGGCGATTTACTGAGTAAAGGGTTAACTAGTAATTACTTGAGTCAATTTTGCATGAATTTTTCCTAAAATCTAGTCATGGCTGCTGTGAAGCATCCATGACTAGATTGAATGTAAAAATATTTTTAAAATACTCAATGGGTTAACCCATTACCCAATGTAGAGAATATCAATATTTATTATTTTAATTACTATTTTTTGTAATTTTTCCAAACATTTCAACAAAACCATAACGTGTGACCCCTTATTGGAACAAGCTTAGTGAGCTCGTTCCAATGAGGGGTCACATGATATGGTTTTGTTGAAATATTTTGAAAAATATAATTTTTTCAACCACTTAATTTGCAAATTACGCGGACAGATGAGGGCGACTCATTAGGTAAAGGGTTAAGAGTTAAGGGGAGCATGAGAGTCCAGCCTACAAAGGGGAATGGCTTTGAATTTAACTGAGGGCCATTTAAAGACTTGAAGTCATGGAAAATGGGACTGAAGACCCACAAAAGCCTTGAATATTTTCAAAATGAAATCATAATTTTATAATTCATCAGATAGTTGCATCTAAGCACTTAATTCTATGAACTGCACCTCAGAAGAAATCAGCGACAGTACTTGTCTTTTTCAAATTTCTCGGATGCCATAGAATTAAGAAAGGACGTTGGTTTTGTTTACATTGGCATGGCGGGGGTTCGAACCCACGCCGAGAGAGTTTCCTTCGGCACCAACCATCTAGCGCCTAGTTCCTGGGGTCTGTCAGTGGCCGAGTGGTGTGCGTGGTTCAGTATAGTTTCGCTAGGCAGTTCGTGCCGAAGGAAACTCTCTCGGCGTGGGTTCGAACCCCCGCCATGCCAATGTAAACATAATTTTATAGTTTTATATTCTATAGTTTGGGGTGCTTGGTTGAGGTGCAGGCTGCAAGCTGAGAGGTTCTCGGTTCGAATCCCACTTGCGGCAACTGCATTGTGTCCTTGGGCAAGACACTTCACCCCCATTGCCCACGTGGGGGCACGGTGACGTGTATTAAGGCGTACTGCACGTCGATGGTGCACCTGTCTTCAACCAATGCTGACCCTGCTTGTGTGGAGTTGGTATGTTGGGGAGCTGACAGTTGCTCGCCGTTGCTCTGTGGTTCTCTCCGGGTACTCCGTCTTCACCCACTCGTAAAACTGGCACGTCATGGTTAGCCATTGTGCAGAAATATGTGACCTTAAACACCAATAAATAAATAAATATTCTACAGTTTGTGAAGGAAGAGCCCTAATTCGAAGCTGCTGGTTATTACCCCATCCTCCACTTGCCTATAAGGGAAGTGAGAGGAGGGGAGGAATGACCTGAGGGTCCTAGTTAGGACTAGTGGAGGTAGGGCCTTGAAAATTTTTGAATTTGGCCACTGTAGGAGCATTAAAAAATCTTGAAAACTGAGGAGGTGGAGGCAGAATGACCCGAGGGTCCTAGTTGGGACTAGTGGGGGCACAGACTTGAAAATCTATTTATTTATTTATTTATTTATTGGTGTTTAAGGTCACATACTTATGCACAATGGCTAATTGTGACCATGACAGTTTTACATGTTGAATAAAAGATGGAACTATTTAAAAGGGAACCATATCTTAATGTTTTGTTATGTTTCTGGCATTGCAACAATGTCGTGAGTGACAAGTAGTCAGAAGTAGGCAACATCAAAGCATGCAGCCACAAGTTGGCGACATCAAAAGCATGCGACAACCCACAAAGCTGCATTCAGCTAAATCGCTGACACGTACAGCATGGGGACCGTGACATTTGTATATGTGATCACAATGTTTTCATGGCATCAAATATTCGACTATTAACCAATTGAACCCATTAATACATCATTGCTCATTGTATGTTGAGATATATGTATATTCGCAATTGTTGGCTCGACATAAAATAGTAGACCTGACTGGAAAATAGCGACCGGGAGTGATTACTGGTCCAAACTGGTCCAGTGGCACCTAGTCCAGACTGGACCGTGGTCCAGGGATGAACTGCAGACTGGGCTGGTTCAGGGCGGTCCATTCTGCATCCCTAGAACTCTATGTAAAAAAAAAGAGAGCCATTGTGAACTGTGCACAGGTGCTCATGAAGTATTCTCTCACTGCATCACCCGTTCATGAGTGAAACAAAGTAGATACACTGGGCATTTGATTTGTTATGGATGACTTGACTGTTCTAAAAAATACCAAATTGTGCATTAACCCTTTGAACCCTGGTGGTATCTTCCATGTCAGTTTAATGGAAGCAATTGGAAGAGTCCATTATTATCATTATTTGGGGGTAGACTAATTAATGTTTTCAGCATGCAGCCCTGAGGTTGCTTTTTGAAAATATTGATTGGCTTTCCCTACTTATTCACTTAGTAGCCAACCTACTTCATGAAATTAAGATGTATCGGGAGCGCGGTGGCTCAGTAGGTAGAGGTGCAGGCTGCAAACCGAGAGGTCCTCGGTTCGAATCCCACCTGCGGCAACCGCGTGTGTCCTTGGGCAAGACACTTCATCTCCATTGCCCGCGTGGGGGCACGATGACGCCGTGTACTAAGGCGTACTGCACGTCGATGGTACACATGTCTTCAACCAATCTAACCCTGTCTGTGCTGCAGTGCGGGGTTACGATGTTGGGGAGCTGGCAGCTGCTCGTCGTTGCTCGGTGGTTCTCTCCGGGTACTCCGGCTTCCTCCACCCGTAAAACTGTCACGGTCATGATTAGCCATTGTGCATAAATATGTGACCTTAAACATCAATAAATAAATAAATAAGATGTATCATGTTCCTGGACCAGAAAAGTGGCCTTTTGAGTTTAAAGGGTTAAAAAAATGCATGTTTATGTCATTCAAAACACGAACTTACATTAAAAAAAACCCAAACATTTATTAGTGTTGTTGTTTTAAAAATTGTCAGTTACCTATTTCAACAAAGCACTTAAGTTTTCATCAGTCAGGTGCATTGCCTATTGTGCTGAGCATGGCACACCACCTAATTTTGCAAATTCAACTTGTCCCACAGCTTGTTTAAATTTGCAACACATGTTGTTTGTTTGTAATTTTCATACTGTACCACTCCTGCAAAGCCAATAAAATGAAATTTGCCATGGCTTCTTACTATATGCCATACCTTCTATCATAACTCCATTGAAGTGTTGAAAGCCTCTTTAGTGGCTTTACATTGTTTCATTTGCTTGTTGTTTTCTCGACAAAATGAAAATGTTTATAAAATATTGATTTGTTATAATTTATTGGAGAGGCAATTGTCAGGCAATTGCAAAATGAAATAGGGGAGGACAGTTTTTAGCTCACCTGACTAGAAGTTAGGAGGGGCTAAATGATCACTTTCTGTCCGTCGCCTGGAGTCCATCATCCATCCATCCATCCATCCATTTGCCATCCGTCTGGCGTGAACTTTACATTATTGACCTCTCCTCATAAACCGTCTACCAAATTGAATCATAAGTGATATGCATGTTCCTTATATGTCAATTCATGTTTTTCAAATAACATTGCCATGTTCACAGAGGGTACCACAAGGGGCTTTACAATGATAGCACCTATAAATTGTTTCCAAAATTAAAAAAATCTTCTCCAGAACTATCAATTAGAATCAATTAGAATCTTTGATATTTGGTATATAACTCTCTAGGGGGGTCAGATTCAAGTTTTTTCAAATCAAGTCCCTGGGTTAATATTTGGGCTCCCTATGGGAGCCCTAATTTTAACTTAGTGCAACATGAGGAAATTTCTTTAGAAATCTTCTTCAAATCCACCAGTCAGAATGCTTTCATATTTGGTATACAACATCTCGTGGGGTGGGGTGGTCAGATTCAAGTGTGTTCAAATCGAGTTTCTCAGTTAATAATTTGGGCTCTGTATGTGAGCCTGAGTTTTAACTTGGTGCAATATGAGGGAATTTCTTTGAAAATCTTCTTCTTCAGTCTCACCATTCAGAATCATTTCATATTTGGTATACAACATCTCTGGGAGGGTCAGATTCAAGTTTGTTCAAATCGGATCCCTGGGTTAATATTTAGGCTCCATGTTGGAGCCTGAATTTTAACTTAGTGCAGAATGGGGGAATGTCTTTAAAAATCTTGTTTTTCAGTTCCACCAGTCAGAATGCATTCATATTTGGTATACAACATCTGGAGGGGGATGGATGGGGGGGGGGGGGGGGGGGGCGGGGGGGACGATACAGTAGCATTGGCTTTTTAAAAAATGTATTTGGTCACTGTAAAGTTAAGACGCTATCTGTTTGGGGTTCAGTTACATACAGAATTGTGTTGCATATTGCAAAGAGAATAACAATTTAAATTCAAATTCAAATTCAATACTGTATCAGTGTATACAATATACTGCATCGCAAATCGCGATGTGATATTGCTAAAAATCACACCCTGTGATGGTTTTATACATTTTGAATTTTGTTTCCAAAATAAATATGATCAATGCGGTCCAAAAAAAAACGAATGCA
Organism: Pictodentalium vernedei; assembly: GCA_031216915.1. Classification (NCBI taxonomy): domain Eukaryota; kingdom Metazoa; phylum Mollusca; class Scaphopoda; order Dentaliida; family Dentaliidae; genus Pictodentalium; species Pictodentalium vernedei. Next base: position 402,835,669 of record CM062293.1, read on the forward strand.
CCGCTGCCTGAGAATCAAAAGATTAATTTTGTTTAGCCTTAAAAGAGTTTATATAGCTTTTGCATAAACATTGAGTCTGTATAGAAGTAAATAGAAAAAGCATGTATACTCTGAGTGAACTCCAACTTCATTTCATAATCTGCAATTGGGAAATTTTTTCTCAAAGGAATAACAAAGAGTGCCAAGATGAGGGGGAAGACATACGCTATAAAGATTCTTGCCTAAGACCAAATTTTCAAATGTCTCGGCTAATCCTGTACATATTTGTGGAAAACAGTCGGGAATATGAGGTTGATGCTTCATCTTTGCATTGCCACCTCTTGAGAGCACACAGGTGGCAAAAAGGTGATTCTCAGAAGTTGGCAGATGCAGATACAGGCCTAAAAATGCAGACAGGCTAAAAATCGCTCCCCATGCATGGCCTAGGGGAGCGATTAGCCCTCCTCAAGCTTACAAAAGTGGCAAAATGTAGTTTTACTACTAATGCATTCTGCCTACTGGTCCTTGTACATTTTATTTGGAGCTGCTAACAAGGTGTTTCTGTGAGTCAGCTATACTGCCCCTCTCACATCTCCGGGCCTCACCAAGGCCCGGAGGTGTGGGAGGGGCAGTGTGCCCACCTTGCAGAGACCACTAACATAGCAGTTTTAAGAATGGGCTATTATGGTAATCATTATTTTCTAAGGTCAAGAGGGCTAGGGTTCGCCCTCCTTAATTTTTTTAAGACAGTAAATCGCTCTCCTGAAAATGCCAGGCATGCTGATACCAACCACCACAACTAAATTTAATTTTAGTATCACCTGGTAAAATTCACTAAATCCTGAAGGTAGTACGTAGGCCACAATTATTTCTATCCTTTATAGTTTTGAGGTGTGGGTACTCCTAGGGTGTCGGCTACAAAATTGGTTGAGGTATGACACCCCGCCCGAGATGTGGATCTATATTTTTTACAAACAGATAGTTGGCGTATGCTTTAGGTATGATTGAGGTATGATTAGGGTGTGGGACCAGAAATTTAAATGAGATCAGAGGTGTGGTTGAGATACCTAATATGAGGTATGATTGAGGTATGCCTGACTCAGCCTGAGGTGTGCTTACGGTACTGCCATAAGGTGTGCTTATGGGGTACTGCCATAAGGTGTGTCTGGGGTATGGTTGGGGTACCACCTTTTGGTTATCCCAGGGGTGTGGTTAGGGTTGCCTGGGGTATGCTTAGGGTACCCCCATGAGGTGTGTTTGGTGTATGTCTGAGGTGTGCTCAGAGTACCACATGAAGGTGCATCAAGGGTGTGGTTGGGGTCCCACCATTTGAGTGTGGTCAGGGCATGCTTAAGAGTATGCTTAGGGTACCTACACATGTAGTGTCTGGTGTGTGCTTGTGGTACCTCCACAAGCTTTGCCATGGGTGTGCCTGGGTGCATCTTAGATTTGCAAGTACATGTTGTGTACGCACAGTGCTCTCTCTGAGGTATGTTGACCGCATGAATTTATATATTTAAATATAATATACCTTATGATTACCGGTTTAGAATCTGCAGTGTGGGAAACAATAAACATATCAGGATTTATTTATCAGGTTATCTGTGTAGTGTCAAAATGTAAAACTACAGATGGTCACTGGGGCTGTCTGATCCCCCTGAAATAATGACTAGTACAGTAACCACACCAACCTTTATCTGATGTGCTATAGCCCCAAACTAAATAGGGTTCTTTCTTCCTGTTATTATACCCAAGCAACACATGTAGTTTGTTGTTGATCGGCCAAGCTGAACTTAAAATAAAGAGCAAAATCGATTTCAAGTTCAAAGTCTGTGTGATCTTGACCTTTGGCACATTATCCTCAAAATAAATAGGGATCTTCCTCTCATCCAAGCCTGAAAATAAGCAATCTGTCATTTGCTGAATGAGGTTCCCAGAGGGTGAATTTGCTGGTGCTGTATCATACAATGGGCTAGAATCCCCCAACATTTATCCTCTGGGTACCACTTTCTCTGAAGGCTTGAGAATTTTATTCAGCTTGAGGTTCACAAAGGGTAAATTTAGTAATGCTACCCTGCTCTGCAGGTAGCATCAACAAATTCACCCTCTGGGGACCTCATTCTGCAAATGACAGTCAGCTTATTGTCAGGCTTGCTCTCATCATACCCAACCAACATGAATTTTGGCTTTGATACTTCAAGCAGAACTTCAAATAGAGAATGAAAATCATGCAGTTTCAAGGTCAAGGTCACTGTGACCTTTCGAGTGATGGCACCAAAATAAATAGTGTTCTTCCTTTCATTGTACTTAATCAACATATGAAGTTTGATGTATAAACGATTGGTTAATCTTGACTTTATACTTGTTAATCTTTTCATAAAACTTATTGTGGTCATGATATATCCATTGCTGCTGAAAGTGACCTTAAACACCAATAAATACACAAACAAACAAAATTTATGAAAATCTGATGTGCACTGGCAAAATATTTTATCACCTTCAAAGGGCTTTCTCCCTGAAGCTCCACTGGTAACAAATGGCAATCAACATGATTTCCTTTTGTACATGAAAATAATATCATAAAAGTCAAGTTCCTGTTTTGCATTTTAGGGATTTAATCAGGGAGGGGGGGGGGGGGGGGGGACTAAAAATTTGCAAGACTTGACGTCCTATTTTTTACTCCGCTCCTTTTTACACCCACCCACCCCTACGTGCAAATTTTCTACTACCGTTCTCAGACACCCACCCCCCACTCTCCCATTAAAATCCAAAATAAACTTATACACTTAGTAGGAACAGCTGTCTTTAAGGGGGTTTCATAATGTTCTTAAACTGGTACCACCGATTTAAACCTCTGTGGGCTGCTGTGGGCCTCAATCTACAAATGACAAGCTGTTCATTATCAGGCTTGGCCAGAGCAGGTGTACATATACGGGAACAAATTTTCATTTGAATTGTTCTGTCAGTATTCTCAGGTGTTTGCTACTTTCCTCTTCTATCCATACAAATTCTATTAATAAATAAATAATTTGGGTTGAATTTAGTGCATCAGAGAGAATTTTCCCAAAATATTGTCTGCACATTTTCTACATTTCGAACAGGACACACACCCCCTACTAACATGTGCCATTTTCCCAGATTAAGCCCAATATTCTCACATATAAAGCCTCCTGATGTTGTATTTATGTTAAGAGTGTGATGTACAACATCATCGTTAAGGTTTGAAACACAAATGATGGTATATATTAGCTGATATATTGATATATTTTCAAAAAATTGGAAATGCAAATTTTTGGCGCACTCAAGAGACCCACCCACCCCCATGTCACGTCTTGCAAATTTTTGGTCCTGAGATATTAACCCTTTATCCTTCAAATTGAAAATTCCTCCAATCCCTTTGGTATTCGATAACTTGAAAAATAGTGCTTGGATTGTCAAGTTATTTTATATTTGTGTTCAGGTTACTGATGTGCTGAGCTGTATAGTTTTTGGTACAAATCTGATAATTTTATCCTGAGAAATTAACCCTTTATCCTTCAAATTGAAAATTCCTCCAATCCCTTTGGCATTCAATAACTTGAAAAATATTGCTTGGATTGTCTAGTTACTTTATATTTGTGTTCAGGTTACTGATGTGCCAAGCTGTATAGTTTTTGGTGTAAATCTGATAATTTAATCCTGAGATATTAACCCTTTATCCTTCAAATTGAAAATGCCTCCAATCCCTTTGGCATTCGATAACTTGAAAAATATTACTTGGATTGTCAAGTTACTTTATATTTGTGTTCAGGTTACTGATGTGCCGAGCTGTATAGTTTATGGTGTACATCTGATAATTTGATCTTGAGATATTAACCCTTTATCCTTCAAATTGAAAATTCCGCCAATCTCTTTGGCATGAGATAACTCAAAAAATATCAATCCGATTGTCATGTTACTTTATATATTTATTCAGGTTACTGATGTGCTGTGCTGTAAAGTTTTTTTTATGTAAATCTGATAATTTGAACCGGAGATATTAACCCTTTATCCATCAAATTAGAACTCCTCCAATCCATTTCTATATGTACCCATACCATGTATGGAGTACATAATGTCGGCATCCGTGGTGGCCCTCCATCATACAGCTTTCTACTAGTTGCGCGTATGGGTATACATCTGACGAATTCATCGGCCTATTTTTTATTTTTTAAAGTTTGGATAGGCTATAAAAAGAGAGCAAGTGGCAGCCAAACGGACCATGCGGGAGGGCCTGAGAAACAGATTTTCAATTTTTTTAGGCCAAAAGTGTTGATTTTTCATCATCGTGATTACTGGTTCCCTGTTGGGCATGAACTCCATTTATAACAATATCTTGTGCAACAATATGTCCCTGGGTCAGTTTCACTGAAGTTGGGCTGTGGCAACAGCTGCCAGATCGAAATCACTCCCGAGCAATATCCACACATCAGGTCGTAAAAAGTGGGTCGACTTTACCAAACTCTGGTTTAAGTCACTTCTGTTTGAGATCACCAGAAGTGGGTTGAAGTCACCAAATTGGGTTGAAGTCACCAAATCGGGTTGGAGTTGACATGGATCGAGGCCACTGCATGGATACCGATCATCTACGATCATGCCACGACAAATGTGTTTATTATTCTAAATTTTTCGTTTCAGTAAATAAAACATTAAGTTTTTTCAGTTCTTGTTAGTTGGGGATGGTGATGCTGTGGGTTTTGCCCATCAGTAGGTGTATGAAACCTGGGGGATGGTTTGGGTGAAAAAGTTTGGGACGGGTTTGGACAAAAAAGTTTGGGGACAGTTCGGTCAGGGGACTGTTTGGGTGGCACTTTTCTGAAAGATTGCATGTTTTGTCCAAAAGCATGAAACGAATTGTAAAAAACCGTTGGACATCTTGTGTCAGCCGTTTCGTCCAATCCGGATGGATGTTTACTCAAATTACAGTTTTAGTGTTTAGTCCAAAAATGCAGACGTTTTGTCCAAGCGAAAATTATTGGTATGAGTTGTCCATTGTTTGGTACATTATGTCCTGTGACACATGGGTACGAGTCATCCAGTTTTGGTTACTATAGTTGTCTACAAATCGCAATCATCATGAGCCGTTAATGAACCCTAACAAAGTTAGGGAACATGAATCTTGCTCGTGTTTTAAATGTAAATTGTAACAAGTGATCTTAAATGCCACATGTACCGTACCCCTAAAAGTTGTACCTTTATGGGCCATTCTCATTTCAAGTACATATATACCCTAATAAAATTCATGAAAAATTATATCTGCCAAATCACGTTTAATTAAGCTCTATTATAGCAATAAGATTGCTATCAATTAGAAAAAGACCCTGAGGTCCTTCCAGACAAACTGTTTTAGTTGTACTGGCGAAGTTAATAGAGATGTGCCAATTTTTCATTTTGTTGACAGTAAGATACATTACCAAGATACTTACTCAGAGGTTCAATCTGTAAAGTCAATATGCGTGTGTAAATTTCATACCGACCTTCATTTATCCAAATGGCCGAGTATATATTATTTTATCATCGTCCGTTTTGTTCACTTTAAAACATTCGATATTTTGTTTTCATATTAATCAGTGATAAATACAGCCTTCAGTCAATTTCATTGGTCAATTTCAAAACTAGACAATTTGATTGGCTGAACAAAATACAACTGGGTCACATTTGCATAATTTCAGTAGGGAGAATTTACATTATCTGTCCTATTTAGGGTGGGTTTATATTGTATTAATCTTTTACCAAATGCAATGGTAAAAACCGTCTCGCGCAATACAAGAAAAAGGCCATTCATTTTTTTTTATATTTTCATTTTTTGCTTCCAAAACATAGGTTATGATCCCTCATTGGAACTAGCGTGTCGGGCTCGTTCCAATGAGGGGTCATAACCTATGTTTTGGAAGCAAAAAATGAAATTTTTTTAGTTATACGAGGATATTTTTTCAAGTGCTGTCTGCAACTCAAGTTTGGTGATGGGTTAAAAAGTCATACTAAGTGGCTAATTTGTGCGTGTGTGTGTCATATGATAAATAGAATATGAAATGAGCGTTTTTCTCATATAATATTTATGACTCGTTTCATTAATATTATATGATAAAAACACTCATTCCATATCCTCTATATATGAAATATAGATTATTATAGTCTTTTTATGAATAACTTTGTGATAAATAAGTCTGAATTAAGAACAAGGTTATGAAACCTTGGCCTTAATTCACTTTTTGTGCAAGAATATATTTTGCATTTCTTATAAAAACCTAACGAGATGAATATTGTGGAGCCCTGTTAATTGAATAAGCACTTTGCCAGTAAAAATTATTCCATTAACAGGACTATTCAATTAACATGGATTAGTCATATTTCTCTATTTTAGAGACAAACTGAACTTTTATACTATTATATCTGATTTGTCAGAGCTCAAGGAGCTCTGTCAAACCAGACATATTAGATTAAATACCAGTATTTAATTTACTGAGGCAAAATTGATTTATAAACAAAGGGACTTTGGTGATTGTCAGGGTAATTTCTTGATATACCGCAGCTTTATTTATTCAATTAACAGGAGTATACTCTATAACGCATATGCAATTAACAGGTCAAATCTGTACTGAAAGTATGACAAATGGTTTTGTGTTTGGAAATTATATTCAGTTAACAGGGATATAATTAAGTGGGCTCCACTGTATATATAATAAAGCAGGGTAGCATCACTAAACTTACCCTCTGTGAACCTCAATCTGAATCAGGGTCTCAAAACTGAACAGAAAGAGTTACCCAGAGGATAAATTGGCCTGCTGTATGGGATAGCATCATCAAATTCACCATCTGGGGACCTCATTCTGCAAATGTCAGACTGCTTATTTTCAGGCCTGCTTGGTGAAGCCCGCCCCCCCCCCCCCCCCCTCCCCAGAGTACCGTCTCAGTTCCGCTAATGCAAGTACTGGCAGTACTTTTAACAAGTCTGGCCAGAAAACCAGTCACATCACTTTTAGCAATAAATAAACTCTTCTTGCTTGGAATGACTAAGATTGTCTGTGTATGTCAATGGATGATTTTCTTGAAAATTACATTCAATGTTCATCACACAGAACAAACCGTATCAAATTTATTCACCATCAATAAAGCTAGAGGACGCATTCAAAATGCAACTAGACATTAGGGTTCTATCATGCCGAAAAGCCTGCATAGGTTCGAATCCGATTTGGGGCTGTGCAAATTTTTATAAAGTTTGTAATACACTTTTTAGCCTTTTGACCTAATGGCATTCTTGTTTGCACATTGATCTGATATCAGAAACATTTTAATGAATAATATATCTGACATGTCGTAAGCAGAGTTCAAAATTCTGTCTTGTAGGCATTGGCATGAATATTCGAAGTGTTTTTAGCTCAACTTTGACATAAGTCAAATTTGTTAGCTCAACTTTGATGTAAGTCAAATTTTTAGCTCAAGTTTGACGTAAGTCAAATTTGATGTTATGCCATGGCCAGTCGTCCATCGTCTGTCTGTCCGTCAGCAATTCAATACGTCTCGGGCTAGAGGCCATATTTATAAACCGATCTTTACGAAACTTCTTGTGCACCTTTGTTATCACCATGGGACGAGAACGAGTGTTTTTGGATGCAGTTTAAAATTCAAGATGGCCACAAGCAGCCATTTTGAACTTTAGTTAGGGCAATCAGTTTTTGTATAGAACTTCTGTATGAAAGTTCTGATTCGAATAAATTTTTGTCTGAATGTTTCGTAACATGGAATACATCACATATATTACAGGTATTTTTCTCGTGCAGAAATTCTGCAAATTAGATGAACTTTTATTTTTAGCGCAACTTTGGTGAAGCCAAATCGGAGGTATTGCCATGGCCCGTCGTCCGTCTCTGTCCATCCGTCTGTCCGCACACACAAATGACTACTTATGTGTCTACGAGTTAGCAAAACAGGATACTTATGTGGTTAAAGTCTGTTATGTGGCTAGCCACATAACAGAATCTCATATTGTGGGGGGTTGGGGGTGGGGGTTTGGATAAATGTAGAGTAGGGTTAGGGAATTCTGGGGTGTGGTTTAGGTGTGGGATGGGGGTCAGTGAAGGGGTGTTAAGTTATGTGGCTAGGGTTTGGGTTAGTTTAGGGTTAGCGTTAGCTTAGTGTTAGGGGTGGGTAGGGTTAGGGTCAGTAAAGGTTAGGGTTAGCTGACCCCCCAAATTTTCCCCCCAAAAACTTGTTTTATAATGTTGGACATGCGTTTTAAGTTAGCCACCTAACATGTCCATGAAATAGCTACATAAGTAGCCATTTGTAAGAATGTCCGTCTGTCAGTACACACGGCTCGGGCTAGAGGCCGTATTTATGAACCGGTCTCTACTAAACTTCTTGGGTACCTTTGTTATCACCGTGAGATGAGAAAGAGTGTTTTTGGGTCTGGTCCAAAATTTGAGATGGCCGCTGGCAGCCATTTTGAACCAAAATTAGGTGCAATCAGATTTTTGTGCAGAACTTCCATATGAAAGCTCCGATTTGAATAATTTTTGTTTAGTATGTATGATTGTTTAGTAATGTGGGATACATCACATATAATACGGGTTTTTTTCTCGTCCTTAAATTATGCAGATTAGATGAATTATTTATTATGAACTTATTTAGTATTACTTTCAGCACTGTAAGTGCAAATGCCAATACGGCGTGGGCTAGAGGCCGTATTTATGAACCGATCTTTACAAAACTTCTTGGGTACCTTTGTTATCACTGTGGGATGAGAACGAGTGTTTTGGGGTCTAGTCTGAAATTCAAGATGGCCACTGGCCATTTTGTACAAAATTAGGTGCAATCAGATTTTTGTGCAGAACTTCCACATGAAAGCGCTGATTTGAATAATTTTTGTGTGTGAGTGTTTAGTACCATGGGACACATCACATATAATACAGGTTTTTTTCTTGTGCATAAATTATGCCAATTAGACTAACTTTGATCTATTTAATGTTACTTTCAGCACTGTAACTGCAAATGCCAATATGGCTCGGCTGGAGGCCGTATTTATGAACCGATCTTTACGAAACTTCTTGGGCACCTTTACTATCACCTTGGGTCGAGAACTAGTGTTTTTGTGTGCAGTCCGAAATTCAAGATGGCTGCCGGCAGCCATTTTGTACCAAAATTGGTGCAATCAGTTTTTGGTACAGAACTTCTATGTGAAGGTTCTGATTTGAATCAATTTTGCACTGAATGTTTAGTAACATGGAATACATCACATATAATACAGGTTTTTTTCTCGTGCAACAATTATGCAAATTAGATGAACTTTGATTTATTCAGTGCTACTTATACACAGTAAGTGCACATGTCAATACGGCTCGGGCTAGAGTCTGTATTTATGAACCAATCTTCACGAAACTTTTTGGGTACCTTTGTTATCACCTTGAGATGAGAACGAGTGTTTCTGGGTGCAGTCCAAAATTCAAGATGGCTGCCAGTGGCCATTATGTACCAAAATTAGGTCCAATCAGTTTTTTTGTACACAACTTCAGTATGACTCAGGCTAGAGGCCGTATTTATGAACTGATCTTTACGAAACTTCTTGGGTTCCTTTGTTATCACCAAGGGATGAGAACAAGTCTTTTTGGCGACGGTCCAAAATTCAAGATGGCCACCAGCAACCTTTTTGTACCAAAATTAGTGCAATCAGTTTTTTGTACAGAACTTCTGTATGAAAGTTCTGACTTGAATAAATTTTTGTAGGAATGTTTAGTAACATGGGATACATCACATATAATACAGGTTTTTTTCTCGTGCAGAAATTATGCAAATGAGATGAACTTTGATTTGTTCAGTGCTACTTATACACAGTAAGTGCACATATCAATACAGGTCGAGCTAGAGTCTATTTATGAACTGATCTTCACGAAACTACTTGGGGTACCACCTTTGTTATCACCTTGTGACAGGAACAAGTGTTTTTGGGTGCCTTTGTTATCACTGTGCTATGAGAATAAATATTTTTGGGTTTAGCCTGAGCCGTATAGAAGTTGTGTACAAAAATCGTTAGGTCCAATCAGTTTTTTTTTTACACAACTTCTATACGGCTCAGGCTAGAGGCTGTATTTATGAACTGATCTTTACAAAACTTCTTGGGTTCCTTTGTTATCACCATGGGATGAGAACAAGTCTTTTTGGCTGCGGTCCAAAATTCAAGATGGCTGCCAGCAGCCATTTTGTACCAGAATTAGTGCAATCAGTTTTTTGTTCAGAACTTCTGCATGAAAGTTCTGATTTGAATAATTTTTTGTTTGAATGTTTAGTAAAATGAATACATCACATATAATACGGGTTTTTTTCTCGTGCAGAAATTATGCAAATTAGATGAATTTTGATTTATTCAGTGCTACTTATACACAGTAGGTGCACACGTCAATACAGCTAAGGCTAGAGTCTGCATTTATGAACCGATCTTCACGAAACTTCTTGTGTACCTTTGTTATCACTTTGGGACAGGAAGGAGTGTTTTTGGGTGCCTTTGTTAATACTGTGCTATGACAACAAATATTTTTGGGTTCAGTCAGACCTGCTCTGGGACTCAAGATTTCTTTTCTAGTTTAGCGTCTAACTGCCGCCCACCTTTACAAATCTTTACTTATACATTTGTTACAGTCTACGGTCAGCATTTATGTACAGACCGTTACAATACTTTATATGTACCTTTGTTATCAGGTTATTACCTAGATGTTTGTCATTGCTATGTCACAAACTATACATGTACATGTCTTAAACAAGTTGAGCTACAATGTCATTGACACTTTCATGATTACATGGTAAACACATTCGTGGTCATCACTGGTCATGCATGGATTATGACCAGTCCACGGTGACTGTACTGTACATACAAGAAGGCATATTTTACCAGATGGTTCTGAACACTAGTTCATCTATCAACTGGACTGTCCATGTTGATGGGGCTGTGTTCAGCTCATCATCAAATTCCAACAAGAACCCTCCTCACATAGTGGTAGCAACTTTTGCAGTGCCTTCCACACTTGTCCACTCCCAAGAAAGGGACAAAAGACTGACACCATGTCCAGAAAGGAGGAAAACATGAAAAGGACCCAAAGCCGAAGAAAATGAAGACCCCCCTCCCCCACCCCACCCACCCCCCTCAGCCAGACAGCATGAATGATGATGCCAAGCAGTTGGAAGCATGGTTTGAAAGGAGAAGTGCCGAGACAAAGAAGCAAGAGATGGGGAGGGAAACTACCGTTGTACCATCTCCACCACCGACCTAAAACAATCTGCACCTCTTTGCCAAAGAGGTCAAGAAACAGGGAGGAGGAACAGGAAGGTGAGATAGAAATCAACCAATCTGGACCTGTTCTGATCTCCTGTTGACTCTGACCAATCTAGCCTCTGCTCCAACAGACCCACTGAAACAGAACTCCTGGAACTCAAGGAGAAGAAACTGGTCTTCCAAAACGTGCCATGGGACGAGTTCACCAAACTTGTGGATGGATGCTTCACCGTGGAATACGGCAAAATTAAAATCAACAACATCGGAACAATGAATAGATACATCACCATCAAATCACATTTCTCAGAAGATATCCAGAACATGGACAACTAGGCTACCAAAGTGTGAAACCATCAATTCCACTGCTACCTGCTAGAGTCCTCCTGAATCACCAAACACTTGCCTCCTTTACCACACTCAGACACAAATCCCCCCCCCCTCCCAATTTTACAGTTACCGAGGATCAAAAGAGACTTTCCCCACATCGTCCCTGCATGTCTTCGCGACAAAAAAACATTTATTTTTTATTTTTCCACTGCATTTAGTGAACACAAAGTATTGTTGTCAAGACAAGAGATCGAGAGACAAGTGTTATATGCTCCTGGTTATTATTGCACCATAACCTGCTAATATGGCTCACTGATGGACAAAGAGATTTTTATTAACAAAGACACCAGTCATTGTTATAAGATGCTGTTTTCTGAAGTGTTTGTAATGTTTTTAGCAGTTAAGCTTCAAAAACACATGAAAAAGGAAACCAATCAAAACATAAAGATATAACTATTGAAATTCCTACAGAAATAGGAATTGCTCGAGCAACACTGTGATTGTGGTTGATCAAGTAAGTTGAAGAGGACAAAAAATTAACTGTTCAAAAAGGTAAAAATCACCCCCCCAAAAACCCAAATAGACTAAATATAAATATTTTATATCTATTATTATTTTATGCTATAATTAATGAAAAAACAGGTTTTCGTCTTGTTGGGATTTGTCATGTTGGGATCGTCTTGTTGGGATGTTTTTCCCATTTGTCTTGCTGGGATTCGACTTGTTGGGATGACACCTTCTAAATCAGGTTATGATCTGGTCATGACAAACACACTTGACACCTAAAGGTTGGGATGTCATAAATCAGGGATAAGAGGGAAGGGTATCTGAATTACTTGAAATAAGCTGAAACTATCATTATTTAACATAAAAATTTGTGAAAATCATGTTTCTTCAGAAAATAAGAGGATACACATTAAGGTAAAACTGGGTGGACATTTCATTTAGATTTATAAATCTACTTGAAAATGGTCTTTCAAGACAATTTTCATGAAGACTTATAGAAGATAAAATTTCATTAATTTCATTAATTTAATATTAAATTATCTGAAATCAGCTGTTCAACTTTACCCTATCATCTCTGATAAATAAGGTATAGCAAAATCAAGACCAAATCAAGAAAAGCAAATAAAACTTGTGTCTGGGATTCAACATTCTTGCATTTTCTTCGACAGGCATGTTTCATGTTTCAACAGTGTTGTGGGGGATGAAAGTGGACAGAATTTTGACAAGATCATGACCCAGTTGCTATCCTGTTGATATTCTGTACTGCCAGCTCACCTTTGTGATGAGCTGAGAAGCAATACAATCCCCTAAATAAACCCTTCTAAGTGTTTCTTGATTGTAAAGACCAGCCCGACCCTGATTTCTGAAAAGCTCCATGAGAGAGGTTTTTTTTTTTGAGACTGGATATTAGAGACTATCTCATTAGTGATGAAAAAATAACCAGAGAATTTTTTTGCAGTTCAACATTTTTTTTCAATACCATGATACTATGCATGACAATACATGTACCATAATACTATTCATGACAATGGAATGTAAACATTTTCTTGTTGTACAGTACATGTATATGTACCATACGTTACAAGATATTTTTCTGAAAATAATAAAAGATCCCAAGTGTTATAGTGGTCACAATTTCCATCGATTAAAGAAAATTGCATGGCTCAATCAACAGGAATGGGGCGCGGTGGCATTTCGGTAACCGGTTCTTGTCAGATCACCGAAGTTAAGCAACGTCAAGCCCGGTTAGTCCTTGGATGGGTGACCGTCTGAGTGATTGATTCAGACTTCAGCGTTGTGTTCTTGGGCAAGACACTTCACCTCGATTGTCCACATGGGGGCACAATGACGCCGTGTACTAAGGCGTACTGCACATCGATGGTGCGCATGTCTTCAACCAATCTAACCCTGCCTGTGCTGCAGAGCGTAATTACGATGTTGGGGAGCTGGCAGCTGCACGTCGTTGCTTGGTGGTTCTCTCTGGGTACTCCGGAGGCCCATTGGCTGAAACATTGCTTGTGCACAGGCCATATGTAGATAATTTGATAGCCTTAATATGGTCATAACGCATAGATTAACACACAGATCAATGTGCTATGTGTGCACATTTCATGACAGGACTTACAGTTTTAACTGTATAGTGTACTAGTACTACCAAACCCGAAATGAATAACACAGTAAACCGAATAAAATTTTCAAACACTTCTTGTTTTATGTATAGGTGTTTCAAGTCACGGGACATCTGTAATTGACTACAATATGAATATAAAGTCAAATTTAGCAAAAGAGTTGAACCTACATGTACAGAACAGTGGGACCCATTTAACTGAATAGCCACCCTGCCAGTGAAAATAGCCACTCTGCCAGTGAAAATAACCACTCTGCCAGTGAAAGGAGTATTCAATTAATAGGGATTGGTTATTTTCCTGTATTCTAGAGATAAACGGCACATTGAGTCTGTTATATCTTGTTTGAAAGAGCTCCTGAAGCTCTGTCAAACAAGATATAATCGATTAAATGCCTGTATGTATTGAGGCCAAAAAAGATCTATAAACAAAGAGAATTTGGTGATTGTAAAGACAATTTCTCAACATATAAGATTTTTAACTCAACTTGACATAGTCAAGATAAGCTATTGCCATCACGTGTGCACAAGTCTGTTAGTCTGTTCACATTTTCCTTTAGCACGGGCTACACCCCGCAGTTCTCGTCGGATCGTCACGAAATTTCATATGCAGGTTTGGGGTCATGTCTAGATGAGAACGTCCCCTTTTGGTCGCGATCGGCAATAGGTATGGCTGTATGAGCCCAAAACCCGAAAACCATTAGCACAGTCTACAGGTCATATTTATTAAGGGATTTCATTGTAACTTTGTAGGATGCCTCTGTATAATGCCCAGATGAGAACGCCCCCTTTTGGGCATGATCTATCAACCATGTTGGCTGCCCAAGCCTGAAACCCAAAAACTTTTAGCACAGTCTGCAGGTCATGTTTAATATGGAAGGATTTCATTGTAACTTGGTAGGATGACTCCTTATGATCTCTAGATGAGAATTTCCCCATTTGGGCGTGATCTGCCAACTGTGACGACTGCCCGAGCCCAAAACCTGAAAACCTTTAGCACAGTCTACAGGTCATATTTATTGAGGAATTTCATTGTAACTTGTTGGGTTTCAATGTCTAGAAGAGAAAGTCACCTTTTGGTCCTGATTGGGCAACTGTGACAGCTACAGGGGCCCAAAGCCCGAAAACCTTTAGCACAGTCTACAGGTCATATTTATGAAGGGATTTCATTGTAACTTGGTAGGATGACTCCAAATAATGTCTACATGAGAACGTCCCATTTTGATCGTGATCATTCTGCCTTGATGGGTGCCCGAGCCCAAAAACCTTTAGCGTAGGCAAAAGGTCATATTTATGGAAGGATTTCATTGTAACCTGTTAGGTTGACTCCATATAATGCCTAGATGATGACATCCCCTTTTGGTCGTCAGTGGTCAACTGTGATGGCTACAGGTGCCCGAAGCCCGAAAACCTTGAGCACAGTCTTCAGGTCATATTTATAAACGGATTTCAGTGTAACTTCGTAGGATCACTCCAGATGAGATTTTCCCCTTTGGTTGCGATCGTTCAACCATGATGGCTGCCCGAGCCAGAAGCCCGAAAAACTTTAGCACAGTCTACAGGTCATATTTATGAAGGGATTTCATTGTAACTTGGTAGGTTGACTTCATATAATGTCTAGATGAGAACGTCCCCTTTTGGACACGATTGGGCAACTGTGGCGGCTACAGGTGCCCAAAGCCCGAAAATCTTGAGCACAGTCTACAGGTCATATTTATGATGGGATTTCATTGTAACTTCGTAGGATCACTCCAGATGATGCCCGGGCGAGAATGTCCCCTTTTGGTTGCCATCCTTCAACCATGATGGCTGCCCGGGCCCAAAGCCCGAAAACCTTTAGCACAGTCTTCAGTTCGTATTCATGAAGGGATTTCATTGTAACTTGGTAGGTTTGCCTTTATATAATATAATGTCTAGATGAGAACGTACCCTTTCGGACACAATTGGGCAACTGTGACAGCTACTTGGGTCTGAAGCCCGAAAACCTTTAGAACAGTCTACAGGTCATAATTATGAAGGGATTTCATTGTAGCTTGGTAGGATGACTCCAAATAATGTCTAGATGAGAAGGTCCCCCTTTGGTCGCGATCATTCAGCCTTGATGGCTGCCCGAGCCCAAAAACCTTTTGCACAGTCGAAAGGTCGTATTTATGTAAGGATTTTATTGTAACTTGTTGAGTTGACTCCATATAATGCCTAGATGATGATATCCCCTTTTGGTCGTGATTGGTCAATTGTAATGGCTACAGGTGCCTGAAGCCCGAATATCTTGAACATAGTCTACAGGTCATATTTATGAAGGGATTTCATTGTAACTTTGTAGGATCACTCCAGATGATGCCCAGATGAGAATGTCCCCTTTTGGTTGCGATCATTCAATCATGATGGCTGCCCAAGCAATGAAACTTAATAGGATGACTCGTTTTGGAATAATTTCACTGTAACTTGGTAACTTTCGTTGATATGCGATAACTGTCAGGACCACATACATTAACTGTGAGGTCATATTAACCCACCCCTCAGCTCTTTAGTACAGTGTACACCTCATATTATTTTTATCAAAAACATAGTATACAGGGAACAGAAATGAACATATTCCCAATTATCACAATTCTTGTTCTGGAAAAGCTATCATTGAGAGCTTTCCAGGAAATGATGTCAGCTTCTGGTCTTATCAGTGTAGGAAGAGAAAAGATACATAGTTTATAGGATTATTCTACACAACTTATTGTAACTTGTACTGTAAAACAAGTGCAACTGTAGGTTGATATCTTCAGCTGCAATCCAATTATGTTTGACACAGTCATGTTGTTGACAAAGAAAAATCTAGGTTACATTGTAAATTCTCTTTATCATCTTTCAATCATGTCAGCTCAGATGACAGTAATTATTGTATATATTTTAAGATTCCTGTAACCCGTTACCTGTCCAAAAGCTTTTTTGAAAGAGAATACTGTCTGAAAAAATTGTAATTTTCAAAATATTTTAACCCTTTTTTACTGATTTTTTTGTTGAAATAGAATTCATAAATGTGTGCTTTTTCAAGAAAATTTTCTTTGAAACTACAAGGCCAAATGGTTTGAAAAAAAACTTAGTGTGACTGATGACTGATGACTGTAACCCCCTCTACCAATGATCCTTATTTTAATCTTCATCGAGTTGCAATTATGGCTGCAATTGTTACTATAGAAACCCTATAGGAAATCATATTTTCATCTTCACTGAAAGTATTGAGCCAGTGTGAACCAGACTTGGCAGGCATTGTCTATGAGAGGTTCTCTACAACTGTTACTCATTTTATTCCTGTTGGGTGAAAAAACGTGGCCTCCAGAAGCATTCTTTGATTCTGATTGGTCAATTTTGAAAACTCTTCTCCTCTGAAACCATAGGGCCAAATGTTTTGAAACTTTGTGTTATAAAATCATTATTAGGGGAGAAATCAGAGTTAAGCACTCACCAAAAAACAATTATCAGTCTGTGGTTAGGCACACAAAGCATCAACCAGTTGGAGACGTTCAAAGTACTGGAAACGATTGACCGCTGTTATTTTTTTGGTTCCCTCTTCTGTGAGTGAAGTCTGGTGACTCCTCATTTTTCTCTCCTTTCCTCTTTTTAGGTCTTTTGTAACTATCAGCTTCACGACATTGGTCTCTAATCTTATACCCCTGTCTTCTATTTGATCCCTCAGAGCCTTCCTTCTATTTCTCCAAGTCTTCCTTCTCTTTCTCCAACACTTTGATCTTGAAATTTGAGCTTCCAATTTCTTGCAACTATTTATGATTATCATCTTCAAGTCTGTTAATCACAGCAAGCAGTTCCTTTTTATCTTTCTCTTTGTATATTCTACTGTGACTGAAGTCTGGTGACTCCTCATTTTTCTCTCCTTTCCTCTTTTTAGGTTTTTTGTAACTATCAGCCATGTCCACTTCTTGAGATCGTAGGCATCCAAAGATTGAACTTCCTTTTTGTTTTTTTTTTTCTTTTTGTTTTCCTTGCGACTGTGTCATTGCCAAATGGTTCAAACCAAATTTTCTTCTTCTTTACACCCCTAGAAACCTGAAAGAATAGGGTGATAATTCTTCAGATTAAAATCTCCGCTTTGAATGAGGAAGAACATTTTCACGCAAAGGGTACGAACTTGAAGTAAATTCTTGTAAATTTATTAAATTTTTTTCATTTAAATCAGTTTTAGGAGATGAAAGTTGAGTTCTAGGTGGTGTAGGTAACTCAAAAGTATTTAAGCTCACTTTCTGCTGATTTTGTGGCTCTAAAAAGTTCTGTGTCGACTGTACCTCAACAGTAGGTGATGCCAATGACCTACTTACACATGGTCGTGTAGGACTGTGTTGTAATAATGGTGCCATATCTATAATGTGACTATCTCATTCTTTATCAAATCTGACCTCCCCGTGGGAACCCCGGGAAGTACGCAGCACTTGTTTACTGTGGTAAACCAGTTCTGCTTTACTAGTTAAATAGGACCCAGTCACCAATGCTTGGGATGAAAGTCCTCTAAAATGGGCAACATGTAGATCAACGATTGCCTAAACTTGACTTCATCTCCATGTCGTGTCACGATTAGCCATAGTGCATAAATATGTGACGTTAACCACCAACAAACAAACAAATCTGACCATATACATTCCTGGATACCAGTCTGCTGTACCAAATCTTCCATTGTTAAAAAACCTTTATTTTGTCTACATACAAATGTTCAGCTTTTACTGGACCAATATTATTAAGTGACATGAATTCATCCAGTGAAATTGTTTGAAGATTGAGTGCCATAATTATTGTGAAAAAACAAAAATATTATTTTGGTCAAAAACAAAGTGAATCACAAATAGGAATCACCAATCATTTATATTTACAAAGGGACACAAAAAAAAAAAAAATGTTTTGGATTTGCTTTAGGTCACCTTAACCACAAAAAATTTCGAAAATCATTTAGGTTACTCTAACCCACATAAAAGTTTCAACCATAAATTATCTCCCCTATTTTGTTTATTTACACTGAAATACAGAGAGAAACTAGACTTTATGATTCTGGAGAATCATGGCTTTTCCCGATGAGATTCCATGATTTTTCATGACCCCACAGTGTCTGATGAATTGTTTTAACTTTCTCACTGAAGTTCCTTCATTGATGTTATGAGAAAGGTGAAGATAGTAGTCTCAAACGACACAGTTTGATAAAAAATTGTTTAGGTAAAAACCATCATTAACGGTGGAGTGAGTTAATGTCAATATCGTCGTCCAACAAGTCAATGACCGACAAAAGGAGTTATGTTTGTTTGACACATACTCACTGAGTGCTGTGTCAATTTAAAAATGGTCCATTTTATCCCAAATGTATCCAAAATATTGATGCCTGGCAGCTTGTAGAGGGTTAACAAGTGCCAACAGGAATATTTATTCATGCAACTTGTAATGTCACACCAAGAACTGTGAATGGCCATTTTTTCTTTAAAATCTACAAGATGTTTTCAGAGAAATCCAGGGAGAACAGAAATTTTAAGCTTTTGATGGGTATCATTGTTTTTCCAGCCCAAAACGGGTTAAGTGTTGTTTTTGGAATACTCTTATTACTTCCAAAAATAATTCTCAGTGAATTCTACTTCCACTTATTTTGATCTCTCCTCCCAACTTCAGGTGCTGTGGGTTTGCAAACACAGCTTATTTTATCAACATTTTGATGTTTGAGAACCTGCATAGGGTTAACAAATGTTTACAGGAATATTTTGTACATGCAACTTGTAATGTCACACTAAGATATGAGAATGGCCATTTTTTCCTGAAAATCTATGGGATGTTTTTAAAGAAATCCTCAGATAACATGAATTTTTAACCTTTTGAGGGTTTATCTCTCTTTAACCAGCTCTAAAGGGTTAATGCTTGGTTTTGTGAATATCTTCATTACTTACAAAAATGATCGACGGTGAATTCCACTTCCAATGAAGGAGGTTATGTTTATCTCGTAGGTACACATTTGGTGTTATGGTTGCCCAAGAACAGCCCGTTTTCTCCAAATGTCAATGCTTGGCAGCCTCTGGGGGGTTAACAAATGGTTACCGAAACATTTTGTTCATGCAACTTGTAATGTCACTCGAAGACCTGCAAATGGTTAATTGCTCTTGAACTTTTTTTTTTTTGAGAAATCCACAGAAAACTGGAATTTTAAGCTTTTAAGGGGTATATCTCCTTAACCAGTTAAAAATGGGTTAAGACCTTGATTTTTGAATACATTTACTACTTACAAAAATGTTTCCCTGTCAGTTTTGCGCCCGGTAAAAGAAGTTACGTTTCTCTGTTGTATTCCCATTTGATGTTGTTGTTGTTCAAAAACAGACTATTTTTTCAAAATTTTGACATTTAGCAGCCCATGGAGGGTTAACAAATGCTTACCGGAATAATATATCCAATCAACTGGTAATGTGACACCATGACCTATCAATGGCCATTTTCTCTTGAAAACCCTACCAGATGTTTGTAAAGAAATCCAGGGAAAACATAAATTTTTAAGCCTTTGATGGGTATCACTATTAACAACCACAAAATGGGTTAACGCTTGGTTTTTTGAATACCCTTATTACTTACAAAAATGGTCTTTGGTGAATTCCACTTCCAACAAAGGAGATTATGTTTATTTCTCAGGTACACGTTGGGTGATGTGCGTGCCTGAAAACAGACCATTTCAACAAAATTACGATGCTTGGCAGCCTCTAGAGGGTTAATAAACGCTCACCGGAATATTTTGTCCATGCAACTTGTAATATCACACAAAAGACCTGCGAGTAGTCAATTTTTCTTGAAAACCTACAGGATGTTTTTAGAGAAATCCACAGAAAATGGGAATTTTAAGATTTTAAGGGGTCTCTCTCTTTAGCCTGTCCAAAATGGGTTAAGACTTCGACTTTTGAATACCCTTACTACTTACAAAAATGTTTGCGTATAGATTGTGCGCTCGATAAAAGAAGGCACGTTTCTTTGAGGCGTACCCATTGGGTGCTGTTGGCACCAAAAACAGCCCATTTTATCACAATTTTGACTTTTAGCAGTCCGTGGAGTGTTAACAAATGCTCACCGCAGTATTTTGTCCATGCAACTTCTATTGTCACACCAAGGCCTGGGAGTGACAAATTTTTCTTGAAAATCTACAAGACTCGTTTAGAGAAATCCACGGAAAATACAAATTTTTGAGCTTTATGGGGGTATTGCTGTTTAACCAGCCCAAAACGGGTTAACGCTTGGTTTTTTGAACACCCTTTTTACTGACAAAAATGATCCTCGGTGAATTCCACTCCCAGTAAAGAAAGTTATATTAATCTCTCGTGTATTGTTTGGGTGCGGTGGGGGCCTGAAACCGGCCTATTTCATCAAAATTTCGATGTTTGGCAGCCTGTGGAGGGTTACCATATGCATCGCCTGATATGTCGTGTGTATCAAAGGGCGTGTCACAGACAGGTCTAGCAATGACGAATGTATAAAAAAAATCTACAAGACGTGTTTCGAGAAAGTGTCGATAAACCCCAATTTTGGCAGTTTTTTGCCAATTCTGAGAAAATAAGTGTTAAATCGAAAATTCCGCTTGGGTACATTTTTAAATTTTGTGCCCCTCTATTCGTGTGCAAAATTTCGTGAAAATCGGTTCGAAAATGGCTTCTGAATCGTACGGACAAAATGTGTGGGGGGAAAAAAAAAAAAAAAAAAAAATAATAATCCGTAGAAAAACAATAGTCTTTTCCAGAGGGAAAAGCCTAATTAACAAAAATTCTTTCATAATCTAATGCTTTTTGAAGTTGAAAACTTGCAAATTACAGTTCAATATCAAAAGCTAAAACATTTAGAAAGCAAAACTGTATGTTTTTATTTGTTGTTACCTTGACAACAGCAATAAACAATCGAGAATTTTGATCACAGTGCAAACAAATTTCACCAATTTGAACAAAATAAACATCTTATTTTCCATAATTTTCAAAAGCAATTACTTTTGAAATAATACTATTTGCAGGCAAAACCTCATTTTCTGAAATTAACGAGATTTCACAATGACAATTGTGAATATTTTCAAGTGGGGGAAAACCCTGCATTTTCAGTTCACACTGTTGCCAGTTGTTATAAAATTATTATTAGGGGAGAAATCAGAGATAAGCACTCACCAAAAAACAATTATCAGTCTGTGGTTAGGCACACAAAGCATCAACCAGTTGGAGATGTTAAAGTACTGGAAACAATTGATTGACCGCCGTTATTTTCTGTATCCTTCTTCACTATTTTAAATTCTCTAGGCCTGTTCCATTCAGTGTGGGAGTACTCCAGCAGTAAAGATGTGGACACCGGAAACTTGTTCCTTTACATTTGCATGGTTGATAACTGGGACACTCTCCACCAACATTCCTCATTTTAATGTTGATCGTTTTGCAAACATGGCCACAATTGCGGTTTATAGTTACTATATAAAAAAACCTATAAGAAATCACATTTTCATCTTCTTTCTGTAACTATTGAGCTGATGTGAACCAAAACTTGGCAAGAATGGTCTATAGGAGGCCCTCTACAAACGATCCTCTTTTTGTTCCTATTGGCTGGAATAAATGTCCACCAGAGGCATTCTATGATTCTGTTTGATGGATTCAAATGTTTTGAAACTTCATGTGATTGAAGACTGGGACACCTTCTACCAATGATCCTCGTGTAATTTTGATGTAATGTTGCAAACATGGCCACAATTGCAGCTCATAGTTATCATGGAAAGCCTATGGGAAATCACATTTTTAAATGTACAGTAGAATCCTCTTAATTGAATATCCATTTTGCCAGTGAAAATTATTCAATTAACAGGAGTATACAATTAACAGAGATTTGGTCAGTTTCCTGTGTTCTGGAGGTAAACTCCGCATTTATTCTATTATATCTTGTCTGACAGAGCTCATAAAGCTCTGTCAAACAAGATGTAATAGAATAAATGCCTGTATTGGATGTGGTGAGGCCAGAAAGGTTGATAAATAAGGGGAATTTGGTGCGTGTCACAGTAATTTTTTTGACATATTACAAAAATTTATATACAATTAACAGGAGTTTACTCTACAACCCATATGCAATTAACAGATCAAATTTGTACTGAAGGTATGGTAAATGGTTTTGTGTTTGAAAATTATATTCAGTTAACAGGGATATACAATTAAGAGATATCCAATTAAGTGGGTTCCACTGTATTTCCAGGTGAGCGCTTACAGGCTCTGTAGAGCCTCTAGTTTTTATTAAAAACATATCATACAGGGAACAGAAATTAACATATTCCCAATTATCACAATTCTTGTCTTATTTCATAATCCTTTCATAAACATTGAACATTATCCTTTTCATCAAACGCAACACACAAGTTAAGCTACAGTGTCATTATTTAATGAACAGTTAAAAATCTACACTACATGGAGAGTGGATTGCAACTAAATTATTCATGGAGTGGAGTTATCAGCAACAGTATCGCTTTCAAATTCTGTACATATCGACAAAAATTACAAGCAATGTTTCAGCCAATGGACCTCCCGGAGGTCCATTGGCTGGAACTTTGCTTGTGGTTGTAATGCTTTGCAACAAATTTGCAATTACTACAGGTGATTTAGTGATAATACACTCTCCACGTATTGTGTATGCAATAGACAGGTAAAATTTGTACTGAAGGTATGGGAAATGGTTTAATGTGTTAAGTTATATTCAGTTAAGGCCACAAAAAATGAAAGTTGTGGTTTGGGTTACATGAGAGAAAAAAATAGGGTTGGTAGGTAGGTTATTTTTTTTTTTTTTTTTTTAGATGAATAATTTAGCTGGACAAACCCAATACATATCTGAGAAATCTCCCCATGGGTGGAATATCCACCCAAATGATATACTCAGTTTCTGTGACGAAGCAAGCACAAGGAACACACAGTAAGTGGATTGGGCTTTTTTTTTGTTTCGAAGCTCACTTGAAGTTGAGAATGCTTCTTTCACAATAACACAATCCGGTATGCGTGGAAATTCCTCTTTGTTGCTGTTTCAGTGTTTCTTTACCAAAGTATTCGCCATGTACCGTGGATGGATTTCAGACAGGTTACAGGATATCCACAATCAAAAGTACAGTCGTTCATGATGTCTGAGAATGTTGAATTCATATGAACGATGGGTCGAGTCACGTGAGGTACAAAACCGAGAGAGGATGTTGCAACTTCTCCAACAGCGTGTCATGATATAGACGAGAAAGTTGTCCATAATGTTCATGCCTTCATGAAAAACTAAGTTTTGTAATACGTTCATTTAGATATTTTTCATGAACAAATAGTTGTTACACGCTTTTGATTGTTCTCAGTCATTTTGAAATGCTTCCTCACGACATATTAACCTATCAAATGTACCGTCTCAGAACATCTATTCATCTAAAAAAGTTGCCTGTGGACAGCGAATGAAAAACTGATTTTTAATTCATTTCTAGCATGAGCATGTAGACAATTTTCAGTTGCCTTTGCTTTTTTGACCACTCCATTAAACATTGCCAACAAATGCTGGAAAGGTTTCATCGATATCTTTCAGATAGAAAATAAAATGAAGTACATGTTATGTCAAGGGTTGTTTAATAATAATATTAATATGCTATTGCTAATGCCAGTATTGGAGAGAAATTGAAAAACTCCATACTGTGAATTATAGGCCAAATATAACTGACAACATGTGGAAGAGTACGAATGTAGGTCCCAAAAAAAGTGTGAAGGGCAGGCCCATCCTAATCAACACAGCATGCCCACCAGACCATGCAGTTACCGAAACACATTTTTTTTTTTTGGGGGGGGGGGGGGGGGGGGGAGCGAGGGGGGAGTTTTACAGGTACATTTTACCTCTCACACAAACTCAGACACCTGTGATGGATAAAATAATTATGCATCACCATTTTTGATACAACGTTCCTTTATAACTAATAATGTTAACGCTGTTTAGCCTTGATTAATTGAAGATGACATTGGCCACCCACACAACTTGAGAATACTAAAAAACCTTTCACTTAAAAAAAACGAAGCTAGTGGTGGGGGTGGGGGAGGCTTGTGGTGTCTGAGGAATTGGCAGTTTGCTATACATGCTTCCCTCTGTGTAGGGATATGCATGACTCGCGGGTTCTGCCGAGGGAAGGGAGAAGGGAGTGTGTGTTTGTGGGGGTGGGGGGGGGGGGGGTCTTTCTGTTGATCTGATTTTCAAAATTCCCAGTGAATAATTAATTTCTTGTTCAGCTTTCACTCAAATGGATATTTTTTTTTACAGAACACCAACTATCTCTTGAAATTGAAACTTTCTTCATAAAGAGCTGAGCATTCCGAATTCCTAATTCGCTCATGACACTTTCGATATACTGTCAGTTAAGCATTCCGTGGAGAATGTTCTTTGTTTCCAACTACTCTTGCTTCGCCCCTAGTTCCTTCATAAGAACAGCTGCGATTGATAGTAGGTTAAAAATTCTCAAAACAAAAATGTCATTACTTCTGCCTTCTCAATATTTAGCAGTCCTGAATCAACCTGCATGGTCTTCTTGTCAATCTTCGAAAATGAAAATCGCACAATGTGCATTTTTAAATACTTATTGTATTGTCACAAAATGAATTGATAAAATGGGGGAAAACAGATGAATGAACATTATCTCGTCCTCTGTGTTTCTGCATTCTAATATTTAATTGCCACCTTACGTCTGTAAAATGTGCGACTGAATTACTGTTGATTGCCTGTTACAAGTACTGAATAACAATCTGCCGTCGCACATTCGAATTCTGCAGAAATCACGATACACTACCGAGCATCAGATGTGATTCCAAGGTGATTTGCTGGGCTTACCTAATGGGCTATTATTTCAAATTAATCATTTCGCCTGAATGAGGGCATTTTTTTTTATTATTAAAGCCAAGATTGTTGACGACGTTCAGACGAAAATCAGCAATACGACAAAATTGCAAAATGCGCAGGTTCTGCTTCAATGGATAAGCATACTTGGTAAAATATGTACCAATTTAGTGACGTTTTCAGGTTTATGGTGCAAGATAAAGGTCGCCATTTTTGAAAGGCCGATAAAATTTCTGGAGTCACATGCTTAAAATAGGGACAGTCGTGTAACCCAAACCAAAACATTTTTTTTCTTTGGCCTAACAGGGTTATAAGTGAATTGCATTATATTAGAACACACTGGGCCAATTTTCACCATGTGATCAACCATACGATTCGACAAACACACGATTGTTCATTTCAACTTCCACCCTGTGTAAAAGCCTGTTTGAAATTCTCTACTGCTTGTATCCTTCATCTAATCAGCCTGAAACTTCATATGCATGCTTAGCATTACATCTGGGTGTGATCTTATGAGTTCGTTTGCAGAAACTTGAAAAACAGGGCTGCAGGTGGCCATTTTTTAAATGCTGTAAAGTATTTAGGTACACCCGACAGCCTTGATCCCTCAACTCATGATTTTGAAGTTTGAGATGCTTATATATAAATAAGTTCCGAATAGCATGTTGTTGTGCACTGTTGACTTGCCAATTTTGATAAAAGTGGCTTTCCTAGTTGCAATCTTCGAGTTTGCCTGTTATTCAGAGGCACACCCTACAACCTATATCCCTCATCTGATCATTGATAATTCCATATGCAGGTTCTGGGTGACATAGAGATGTGAGCTGTTCAGTTTGAATACTGGAGCTCTGATAAGCATGATGCCAAGTGGCCATTTTGGATTTTATGCAGACTGCATCCATTAACTAATGTCTCAGACATTTCATTTGCTTAATTGGGAGTACATCTTACAATACTGTGAACACAAAAGTGGTTGTTCAGTTGATCCCATTGAACAGAATTTTCATGCATTTACAACAGAGAGTCATGATTTTTTTTAAAGAAACAATGCAATGAAGAGAAATCTTCTCTATTTGTTATGTACTGTGATTCAATTCCAAATGAGGACAGAGAATTACGACAGGGTTGTGAGCAAGCTAGATTTCACTGTCTGCCTTCTTCCCCACAACACTATAGAATCTTGCAGGTCAAAAAAGACGTGCAAACAATGAATCTCAGATCCCCTTTTCACTTGTTCTTGTTGATTTCATCTTGATTTTGCAATATTTTATTAATGAAATTTTGACCTACTGGTGTAAGTGTGACATCAGAGATAAGCAGATTGGAAATTTTGCATAACTTCTTCACGAGTCGATAGAAACGTGTTTTGCACCTAGGGCTAGACCTGTGTGGTTAACTAAACATTTGGGTTCGGTTTTGTTTTTTGTTATCAAAACCAAAACCGTAACAATTACAGAAAACCCATAGTTCCGGTTTCCAAATTCAGTGTTGAAAATCGCTAATCAGATCTTCACTTCTCAGAATAATGAGAGAAACAACATGAAGTTACCTTTTTTTTTTTAAACTTTAGAGTCACGATACCCCTCTTTCAGAACAGCTACACTAATTAGACTCATACTATGAAAATAGGTGACAAAATTGACTTCTCACGCATCTGGTTTTTAATTGAGTTGAATAAAGTTATTAACAGTGTTAGAGACAATTCGAACTGGAATGTTTTACTATGACACACATAATTTTACAACAGACTCAAGGCAAAAAATAATTGGGGCGAGCGTAACACTCATTTGTCCAATTTGCTCACCTCTAGACATGACTGACAATTAGACCATTTTTGTAATCACATTGCTATAAATTTTTATAATCAACTAATTGCGACCATTAAGTCACTAGTCAAGCAAGTCATTCCCCATAAAATTGACAGACAGTCTCCAGTCTTGCTTACAAATTTAAAACTGATGATGTATGAATATGTACACTTCTGTGTTGAGGTAACACAGAAACATTAGAAATGTTAAATGACAGCTTGATGTGAATAATTTGAACAAAGTGTGTGCAAAGGTTACAATTCTATAACATTTGCCCAGATGAGGCCTTTCCAGAAATTTATACATGAACTTTTCTCCGCAGGTTACAACATACAACTGACTTTTTTGTAAAAATTAAATGTTGGAAAACTTTCTCACTTTTTTAGTTCTTTATTCAAATGATGTTGTTGGGGTTTACAGGACCGAAGATTGCAGTCATTATGTAATACAGTGAGGCCAACTTAATTGGATATCTCTTAATTGAATAACCCTGTTGTTTAATAGGAAGAAATTCCAAACACAAAACTATTACCTAACCTTCAGTACAAAGTTGACCTGTTAATTATATATATATTATAGAGTAAACTCCTGTTAATTGAATAAAACATCTTGTCATATGTTCAGAAATTAGTATGACTAGTCACCAAATTCCACTTGTTTACATACATACCTATTTGACATCAGCACATCAAGTACAGGCATTTGTTCTTCAAAAGTTGTTTTATTAGAAATTATTGGAGAGTACCGAGAGGCACTCTCCAATAATTTGTAATAAATCAAATTTATATAAACAAAATATTATTTGTGTTTGACTGAATTTGAAATATAAGCAAGGAAAGGGTTGACTTTTGCTCTGGTATCCTCATTTTTTGAAAGCAGGGGTAGTGGCTCCTAGCACTCAACCAGTTCAGAAATCTTGATAGCAGGGATAGCAGGATTATATCAGCATTTTAAGCTGCAATAACATTTGGTTCAACGGTTGCCACTGAGCACTATTTGAGAGAAAAAAGGAATAGGTTAAAACTTTAAAAAATCGAAAAATAATAAAACGAATGACCACAAAGTATCAATGCAAAGGTTTGATTTCGTACATCATAAGATGTACAAAAGTATCAAGGGGTTAACAGAGCTTCACGAGCTCTGTAAAACAAAATATAATAAATGCTCAGTTTATCGCCAGAAAATAAGAAAGTGACCAAATCTCTGTTAATTGAATACCCCTGTTAATTGAATAATTTTCTGAAACTGAATTAAACACATATATATTAAACACTGTTTATGGCTTCAACACTACCCTTCAGCTCTGAATAAATGAGTTCTAGGTATATCACAAGCAGTGCTCAGTTATTCAGTACTAACTAAAGAGTACATGAACATGTGTTTAAAATAGTAAACTGGTACAGTTTGTTGAACTTTATTCTCTGCATGATAGAGCGCAATTCAAACATGACTTCTACCACTTCAAAAATGAGTGACAATCAACTACATGTAAAAATAAAAATTGTTAACTATCGAAATAGTCAAAGGTTAATCAACTGATCACAACAGCTTAACATTACTATATAGTACATGCATGCACAGTGTGATAGGTACACAGCCATCCATCTGGTCCAAAAACTGCAGATTTACTTGTTGGGTCCACAAATTTCTACTGGTCAAACAATTAAGAATATGGGCTAATGTGTACCCATTCAGTCGAAGAAGTAATCACTCTCTGTGTTCTAATTATCCAGTACTCATTCAAGTGGAGCTGAGAACAGAGACAGTTCAAAAAGAACATTTATTGGATACAAGTGTACTTTTGTGATACATTTTGCCATCAGTTTTGTCAATAATAAAATCCCCCTCTCATACAAGCATGTATGCGAGGGGTAAGATGGATTCTTTCTTACATAAAATGGAAAGTAGGAGGGATTACAGTAGCATTATGTCATCACATATTGCACACACTTCTCACTTCAAAGCCTCTCGACAGTGACGGAAGTCACAAGATTTTTCAGGGTGAGTGAGCATGAATACCCCAGTATAAAAGGTAGTGTCACTTCCAATCTTCATAATTTGATGCTAGAGAATAAAGAACTGTATAAATTGCAAGGCATGGTTGTGAGCAATACAACTAAATATTCTGCATTTGCCAGAAAATATTGGAGGGAAGACCCGCCAGCTGGGTGGGGGCAATCCCTCCTATTTTACATTTTATGTAAGAAAGAATCCATCTCATCCCTCGCATACATACTTGTATGAGAGGGGGATTCTTTCCCACATAAAACTCCAAGTACCCAGGATTACAGTAGTATATTTATCTCTGCTCACGACCATGACATATTAGGTCCGTGGAAGGAAAAGATGTAGTACATGTACTCACATTCCAATCTCCAGGTTTCCGAATTACAAGACAAAACGGAAATTTATATCAACCTGTTGCTTTTATTTAACATAACTATTCCAGTAAAGGATCAAAAGTTTAATGTTTTTCAGGTCCTGTCATCACAGCATCTGCAAAGTTCTGTTCTGCACGGTGTGTAGGCACATCATCTCTGAAATAGAATTTGTAGAATGTCTTAGCTGAAGACCAGTTAGCAGTTTTTAGGATGTCCTGAATTGCAACCCCAGATTTCAAGGCCTGAGAAGATGCCGCGCCTCGAGTGGAGTGAGGATGGAAAATACTGACATCTACCCCAGCGGATTTTAATGATTCTAATATCCATCTTGATATTGTAGATGTTGTGATTGAATTAAAAGTTTTGAATGAAACAATTAGTTTAGTTATTTGTCTGTTTTGAGCGGTTTGTTTCAAATATTCTTTTAATTTACATACCGTATTTACTCTATGTATTGGGACAGCTAAAAATAATTATTTTCACAGGTGTCCCAATTCTTAGAAAATGGGGAAAGAACACAGCCTGGTCTTGATTTGATGCTGAATAAAGTTGTGTGTGATTCGTTTTCCATCACTATATACGAAAATCGCCGTCCAATTTTTTTTATACTTTCATTTTTTGCTTCCAAAACATAGCTTATGATCCCTCATTGGAACAAGCGCTTGTTCCAATGAGGGATCATAAGCTATGTTTTGGAAACAAAAAATGAAAATTTTTAGTTACTCAAGAATTTTTTTTATGAGTGTCGTCTGCTACTAGCGACGGGTCAACTGGAAACAAATCTCCTGAATGTCCCAAACTTTGGAGCATAAAAAAAATATAGTTTTCTGGAAAAAATGTGTGTCCCAAATCATAGTGTTCCAATACATAGAGTAAATATGGTATGACACAAAGCTTATGGTTTTTAAATTCAAACAATTTAAGAGTTTGGTACATTTTTGATGGTTTAGATGTTTTTGTCAGCTCTTGAAGTTGGAATTGCACCATGTGTTGCGACACATTCATAAATTTTAATTCTAAAGCAATAAGAGTTTGCCATCGAGCGGCTGTGGTAAGTGCAATCAAACATACCAACTTCTGTGATAGAAGTTTTAGAGACAGATTTGATAATGGAGATAATGATGTGAGATATTTTAATAAAATGCTGACATTCCATGTGCCCATGTATCTAGGTAATGGGTGTCGAAAGTTAAATTCCCTCTTCATAACCCTGTTGATAACAGGGAAACTAGTGAAAGATGATCCATTCAGGAGAAGCAAAGTTTGGTTAATCATGGATCTATGAGTATTTATAACACTGTAAGATTTGCCCTTCTGAGCGAGATCACTTAAATAATTGGCAACATTGTGTACAGAAGGATGACAGGGATTAATTTGTTGCCTCTTACACCAAATATACCATTGTCTCCAAGCTGACTTGTATTGCATTCGGGATAATTTCCTCCATGAAGAAAGGATGTATTTGACAGAGAGGCAAGAAATGCCTCTTGCTTGGAGAGTTTTGAGGAAATACACATGCGTGGAGGGATAGTTTTTTCTCCATGGGATGGTATATCTTGTTGGCAGCTGTCACAACTTTTTCCCAGCTCCTGGGTATAGAAATTGTTTTTTCCACCAAAAGTTGAAGTAGTAAAGGGAACCAGGGTTGAGTGGGCCATTTTGGTACAATAATTAATACCTTCTTGACACTGTCTTTCTGGATCTTTTGGAGTACTCTTGATAGAAGACCGAAAGGGGAAAATATATTGGGTATAAACTCTGACCAACTAAGAGTAAATGCATCAACGTGAAAAGTCGATGAATCTGGCACACAGGAAACATATTTCTCAACCTGGTGATTCTTAGCAGAGGTAAAAAAGGTAAAAAAGATCAATATCAGGGTGAAAGGTTATATCACAAATTTTTTGAAATGTGCTTCTATCAAGTTGCTATTCTGTGGAATCACAGAATGACCTAGATAGATAGCCAATCAGCCCTCATATTTAATTTTCCTGGCAGGTACGTTGCCGACAGTTCGATGTTTCTGTCATGTGCCCAGAAGATGATGTTCCTTACCAGGTCCAGTAAGTCTAAATTTGTGCCCCCTTTTTGTGTATGTATGATACAGCTGTTGTATTAACTGATTTAATACAGATGTGACAACTTGACTTATCTGAGAAGGCCTGTTCTAATGCAAGAAAAATGACTTTCAACTGAGAAATTTATGCTATGCTGCCTGTCCTGATCAGACCATTGTCCTTGTTCAGAAATGTGCATTTGTTCACAGAAAGCACCCCAGCCTAAAATGAGGCATCAGTTTCCAGATATAAAGATAGCTTGGTAGGCTGAATTCTCTTGCCATTCATGATGCGAATGTTTTCCAGCCACCATTTAATTTTATTTTGTGCATGTATCGTTAAATGGATGGGGCTTTCAAAGTTATACTTGTTTTTCAAAAGAGCCACGTTTTTTTCGTTGTCTAAAAATCTGTAGAAAAGTTAACCCAACCGAATTGCTCTCATGTAAGACGTATATAACCTTATTAACCTGGCTACATCTCTGATGCATACCCTTTCCTGAGTTAATAACATTTTAGACTCATCATTGATTTTACATATTTTCATTTCTGGTAAGAAAACCTTGTACTGTTCAGAATCAATGATAAAACCCAAATATTCAATGGTTCGAGAGGGTTTTCAATGAGATTTTTCCAGTTGATTCTAAAAACAAGGACTGCAAAGTATTTATGAGAACATCAGTTTGAAATTTGCAAACCGCTGAGTCAAGATTGGCTAATAAAGAGTCATCACTTTCATAAAAGAACTTGATGCCATGGACTCGCAAATGACAAAAGACAGGCTTCATGATTTTTGTGAATACACGAGGGGTCGAAGAAAGGCTGAAAGGGAGACACGTAAACTGGTAGAGCTTACCACGCCACCTGAATTTTAAAAAATTACGGTCTGCTATAGATATGGGTACACTAAAGTAAGCATCTTGTAAATCAACAGATGTGAAAAATTCCAAAGGTTGAATAGATTGTAGTACCACATCAATAGTTTCTTGTTTAAAATGTATGTAGGACAAAAATTTATTTAATGCTGTCAAATTGATAATAGGTCGATAGGTTCCGTTTCTTTTCTCTCGCAAAAAAAATGTTAGATACAAATTTCCCAGCTTGTTCTACTGACAATTCAATCACATTTTTGTCAAGAAGTTCCTGTATGGCAGAATCCATGAGAGGGATTTCATAACCCTTAAATTGAATTGGTTGGGGTTCAGCTGACTGGCATGGCATTGCCTCAAACTGGAGCTGGTAACCCTTGATTACTTCTAAAATCCCTCCATCTTGAGTAAAATTTTTCCATATATGGCAGACATTTTTCAAGGAACCAGAGGAAAAAGAACCGGAAATGTTAATCGATATACCTACCTGTTGAACTATTTGTTGTTGCTGTTGCTGTCCCGAGTCCTGTTTGTCAAGAACGGGTGTTTTGGGGGTCCAGTCTGAAATTCAAGATGGCCGCTGGCAGCCATTTTGTACAAAATTAAGTGCAATCAGATTTTTGTGCAGAACTTCCATATGAAAGCGCTGATTTGAATAATTTTTTGTGTGAATGTTTAGTACCATGAGATACATCACATATGATACAGGTTTTTTTTCTCGTGCATAAATTATGCCAATGAGACTAACTTTGATCTATTTAATATTACTTTCAGCACTGTAACTGCAAATGCCAATACGGCTTGGGCTAGAGGCTGTATTTATGATCCGATCTTTACGAAACTTCTTGGGTACCTTTGTTATTACCGTGGGATGAGAACGAGTGGTTTTGGGTGCAGTCCGAAATTCAAGATGGCCACCAGCAGCCATTTTGTACTTTAGTTAGTGCAATCAGTTTTTTGTGCAGAACTTCTGTATGAAAGTTCTGATTCGAATAAATTTTTGTATGAATGTTTAGTAACATGGCATACATCACATGTAATATGGGTTTTTTCTTGAGCACAAATTATGCAAATTAGATGAACTTTGATTTATTCAGTGCTACTTATACACAGTAAGTGTACGTGTCAATACGACTCGGGCTAGAAGCTGTATTTATGAACCGATCTTCACAAAACTTCTTGGGTACCTTTGTTATCACCTGGGGATGAGAACAAGTGTTTCTGGGTGTGGTCCAAAATTCAAGATAGCTGCCAGTGGCCATTTTGTACCGAAATTAGGTCCAATCAGTTTTTTGTACACAACTTCTATACGGCTCAAAACAGAATTGTGGAAACAAGTGCATTTTTTTTAATGCTGTATGTTCAGTGTTTCACTGGAACATGTATAATTAACACCTGTGTAAAGTAAATCAAAATATGTTTCTTGTCGAGGGGTTTGCAATTAAATATTTGTATCAGCCAATTAAAATATATTTATCCTACTTTCTTTGCCCCTTTATAAATACATTAGCAGAATAGTTTTTAGCTCAATTTATTTGAGGTTTTGCCATGGCCCCTCGTCCGTCTGTCCATCAACAATTCAATACGGCTCGAGCTAGAGGCCGTAATTATGAACCGATCTTTACAAAACTTCTTGAGTACCTTTGTTATCACCGTGGATGAGAACGAGTTTGTGGGTGCGGTCTGAAATTCAAGATGGCCACAGGTAACCATTTTTGTACTTTAGTTAGTGCAGTCAGTTTTTTGTACAGAACTTCTGTATGAAAGTTCTGATTTGAATAAATTTTTGTCTGAATGTTTAGTAACATCGAATACATCACATATAATACAGGTTTTTTTCTCGTGCAGAAATTCTGCAAATTAGATGAACTTTTCAGTGCTACTTACACACAGTAAGTTCACATGTCAATACAGCTTGTGCTAGGGGCTGTATTTATGGACCGATCTTCACGAAACTTCTTGGGGTACCTTTGTTATCACCTTGGGATGAAAATGAGTGTTTCTGGGTGCGGTCCAAAATTCATAATGGCTGCCAGTGGCCATTTTGTACCGAAATTAGGCCCAATCAGTTTTTTGTACACAACTTCTGTATGGCTGAGGCTAGAGCCCGTATTTATGAACTGATCTTTACGAAACTTCTTGGGTACCTTTGTTATCACTGTGGGACGAGAACGAGTGTTTTTGGGTGCAGTCCGAAATTCAAGAGGGCCACCAGCAGCCATTTTGTACCAAAATCAGTGCAATCAGTTTTTTGTACAAAACTTCTGTATGAATGTTCTGATTTGAATAATTTTTTTAATGAATGTTTAGTAACATGGAATACATCACATATAATACATGTTTTTTTCTTGTGCATAAATTATGCAAATTAGATGAACTTTGATTTATTCAGTGCTACTTATACACTGTAAGTGCACAAGTCAATACGGCTAGGGCTGGTGGCTGTATTTATGAACCGATCATCACAAAACTTCTTGGGTACCTTTGTTATCACCTTGGGACAAGAACGAGTGTTTTTGGGTGTGGTCCAAAATTAAAGATGGCTTCCGCCGGCCTTTTTATATGAAAATTAGGTACAATCAGTTTTTGGTACTATGTGAAGGTTCTGATTTGAATAAATTTTTGTCTAATAATACAGAGTTTTTTCTCGTGCAGAAATTATACAAATTAGATGAACTTTGATTTATTCAGTGCTACTAAAACACAGTAAGGGCACATGTCAATACGGCTCGGGCTAGAGGCTGTATTTATGAACCGATCTTCACGAAACTTCCTGGGTACCTTTGTTATCACCTTGGGACGAGAACGAGTGTTTCTGGGTGAGGTTCAAAATTCAAGATGGCTGCCAGTGGCTATTTTGTACCGAAATTAGGTCCAATCAGTTTTTTGTACACAACTTCTATATGGCTCAGGCTAGAGGCGGTATTTATGAGCCGATCTTCACAAAACTTATTGGGAACCCTTGTTATCACCTTAGGATAGGAACGATTGTTTTTGGGTGCCTTTATTATCACTGTGCTATGAGAACAAATCTTACACAAGTTGGGCTGCAGTGTCATTGACACTTTCATTTGTTTTCTTATAGAACCTTCCTGATAATTTGAGAAGTTCACTCTTGTCAAGGCTTTGTTTTATTGTTACAGTACTTTGACCACAAAAGTGGACAGAATTTTGATGGGATCACAACAGGGTCTCAATCCAGTTGAAATGATCTTTCCATTTCTCAACACGTGTGTGTTTGTCATATTGTGCATTCATTTTTTTTTTACCTGTACAATACAGTATATTATTCTGCCCCTCAAATGTTCAGCATTTACCTAATGAATCAGCCACCTACATGTAATATACAGATTGAGCAGTTGAATTTTTTTTTTCATTTCCAGGAAAACCATATTGTGTGACCCCTCACTGGAAAAGACACTTTGAGCTTGTTCCCATTGATGATGATGTGATATAATTTTGTTGAAATTTTTTTGAAAAAATTGTCATTACACACTTTCACCTGAGTGTGGTGATCTCCTAAATATATTATTGCAAAATCACAACAATATCAAGAAAAACAAACTAAAATACCATCTGAGATTCAATGTTCTCACATTTCATATTTGCCAGGTGAGATTCTACAGTGTTGTGGATATGAAAGTGGACAGGGAATTTTGACGTGCATGTAACAATTTAAATTCTCCACAGTGGGAACCCTGGGAGGTGAAGCAGTGCCTGTATTTTACTGTGGTGAACAAGCTCGTGTTTTACTGGTAAAATAGCACCCTGTCACTCACCAATGCTTTGCATGGACATTCTCTAAAAAGGGCAACATGGGTATAACGGTTGACAAAACTTTACTTTATCACCATGTTGTGGTCATGATTAGCCATTGTGTAAAAATATCTGACCTTAAACACCAAAAAATAAGTAAATAAATACCTTCTATGTGAATTTGTGTAATCACATTACTGTATTATAATTTTAATTTTGTCAGGTCAAAAATCAAAGGAGTGCTGTTAAATTTCATCTAAGACCAACAGAAAAAAAGGTGTGTTTCCCATCACATGCCAGAAAAAAAGCTTAGGTTAGTAAGCAAAATTTTTTTTCCATCTCATTTTAGCATAATTATGTGTTCAAGGAAGGCTGTACATATATGCCCTCTTCTCACAGAATATGCTGAAAATTTGAATGCAAAGCAAAATACGAACTGACATTGTGATGAAGCCATACAATGGCTAAAAAAAAAACAATATCAGCAAGTGTTTTTTCAACTGATATCTCAAAAGGGTCCAGTCCTGAAATAGGGTAAGTAGGGAGATGGGAAACACCCAATATTTTTTTTTTAAATTTTGGCTAAATACAACTAGAGTATGACACTTCAAATAATTTCTTGAATAAATGAAAACGAACTTGTTCCAATCAGGAAACATAAGCCATGTTTTGGAGGCTAAAATTGAGAAAATTAATGAAATTTGAATAGCGTTTTTGGTGAATAGCACTGGTCTGATATGAACATATGGGGTATGTTTCAATGAGCTATTCCGGTTTATTTGGTTTATTGTGAGCATGCATAGACACACGGAATAAAAACCAGGTTGTTTCATTGAGCAGTTTATATTCTGGTTTATCATACTGGATTAAACCATCTAAACCTCCTTAAGAGCAAGGTTATCTGGTTTATCATTCTATTCTTGATATGTGCATTGGAATGCACATAAAAGTTCTTGACCTCGCACAACAACAGTAAAAAAATATACTGATTTTTGGAGTGTCGAAAAAAGAAATAAACAGTGCAAGGTTCATGAAAAATGCTAAAATTAAAGAGAGAGAAACTATAAAACAGTTAATAACGTTTATTTAGCACAAAAAAGTGGCTTTTCAAAAATTTTTGATTCTCATCTGAATGGGTGTTTTTCTCTCAAAAAAATTGTTACAACTTTCTGAAGATCCATTTTGGCCATTTTATTTCCATGACAGAAGTGACGCAATTTCTGACACCATCACTGAAAAGTGTCTTATGAGGGCCTTTTTAATGATGGTTTTCTAAGACTGTTTAAAAATGATTGCAGGGATATTTTTTCCACGCATTGGATATCCCCCTCGTAACAATGCATTCATGCTTTGCATTTCCTAGTGACATCAAGCAGGGGTTTACATGGAATAGTATTCGCATCAAACGTACTGTTCAATTGGGTTTATTAAACCACAGTTTAGGTTTACATTGTGCATGAAATAGTAAACCAAATAAACGGGAATAGTTCACTGAAACGTACCCTACATTAGGTAAAGGGCTAATTTACCCAACACTCACAATATCTAAATTTGTTATTTAATTACTTGTTTTTCAAATTTTTCACTGAAGTTCAACAAAACTGTACACGTATCATGTGACCTTCTAATTGGATCAAGTCTGCCAAGCTCGTTCCAGTGAGAGGTCATGTGATATGGTTTTGTTGAAATTGTTTGAAAACTAATCTTTTTTCAAACAGTCAATTTGTAAATTGAGAGGGTGGATGCTGCTACTTCATTAGGTAAGGGATTAAACATGATTCCCAATAAAAGAGTCATTTATGTTACAGTTACTTCTAAAAATATTACAGGAGGATGCTTTAGGAATGGTTTTAGATTTTCTTTAATGTTTATGCCTTTACATTATTTTTATACCACACTGATGCCACTCTGCTAGGACAAAAGTGTGCTCTTTCTTGTTAAGATCGCGATCTCATTTCTGCAAACTTTTACCAGAGGGTAGAGATTTCTTGAAACTTTTGCAGAATTGAAATCAGGAGTACGGTGGCTCAGTGATTAGGGCATTGGTATCAATCCTCAGTGCTCATGTTTGGGCACAGTGCTACTATGTACTAAAGCATACTGCATGTTGATGAAGCACTTGCCTTCAACAAGTGCTAAACCAGTGCTAACCCTGCTTGTGTGGAGTTAGTATGTTTGGGAGTCTGTCAGTTGTTCAGTGCTGCTTGTGATTCTCTCCAATTACTACGGCTTCCTCCACCCAAACAATGATGTAAACCTGGCTGTCAGAAGTGCCACTAAATTGCAATAAATAAGTAAGAATTGAAATCAAGACCACATCAAACAAAAACCAACAAAAATAGCATCTGAAATTTAATGTTCTCACATTTCTTAACAGGTTGGGTTCTACAGGGTTATGGGGAGGAAAGCAAGCAAAGTCACGATCTGATCGAGATTCTCCTGTTGGCTTTTGCAATCAGAGGACTGCAATACACATGTATCTGCCTTTTTTCATTTCAAAATTTGGAACACCTGTGGAGGTCGGGATGGGGAAGTAGTCCACTGTGATTGTGGAATATGAAAGTAGATTACATTGTTTCAGTGGAATCAGAACCAACTCATAATGAGTTAATGACATTACAATTCAATGATTTTGGCAACCTTTTGAAAGCATATCTGTTCTTTGAGCTGTGTGTTCATGACACAGTATTCATGACATTGGTCAGAAAAACCTCAGTCTCACTCGGCTTTGTCAGTGTTTTACTACTGGTTATCCCTCTCCATGTACTCTGTGTTACAATATTGCAAGACAGGAGACCAAGAATGAACATTTTTCTCCAAGTACAGTTGGTTCTACTGTCTATTGGTTTTGCATGAGGTAACACGATTAAAATCGTCAGTAGTCAGCTGGTGAAGAACATTTCTATTGTGTTCAGATAATACATCAAGTAGACAAATGCATATTTCCCTGCAATATGGATATTGGGCTGTTGTGTACTTATATGTGACAGTTGTAAAGCTTGAGCCAAATTGATTTATATGTGCACCGACATTAACTGTTGTGATGTACTTACATTGTACTGGAGTCTGTTAGATATCGCTGAAGGTCTGTTTATTCAGGGCAAAACGAAAAATCATTTTTCATGAATAAATGCAGGAATGCAAATGTTAGTGAGTAATAGGGAGGGGTATTGGGGAGGGAACTCCATCCCTACTCACCAAGTTCCACCACTTTTCCTGAAAAATGTCAACCTTACAGTGCAGATGCCATGGCTTGGTTGTAATCCACATGTGGGCAGTGATGTTCACACATGCGTTTACCAGGTTATAAAAATCACCATATGAAAAGTTTCAATTAATGAAGCTTCGGGTTGTACCAGCTGGTGTTTCATTAATTAAATTTTTGATGATTATTCCTATAATTGGTATTTGGAATCTAATATTATTGCATCTGTGGAAATAATGAATGTGACCAGTTCACACCAGCTGGACTGAATGTGCAGTCATGCCTGAAATCCATAAAACTGGTTAATGTTCTCTCACAGTGATATTTCTTGAGTCATTTTACTATTCGTATTCCTTCCATTTTTAGCTCAACTTGACAACATCAAGTATGAGCTATTGGGATGGGTTGCTATCCGTCGCAGCTCTCACCTGATCAGTTCCAAATTTCATATGTGGCTTTGGGACAATATCCATTGAAAAACATGGCCCCCAGTGTTCATCTTGGATTTGGATATAAATTGTCCAACAATTTCTTTAGCACATGCTACAGGTCGCAGCTCTGAGTCCCTAATTTCACATGTAGATTTGGGACAATGTCTAGATGGGAAATATCAAATTTTTCCAAATTTCGTTAAAAAAATGGCCACCAGTGGCCATCTTAGATTCAGCATATAAATTGTCAGCAATTCCATTAGCACACCCTACAGGCTGCATTCAGACCCGATCTTTTTCAAATTTCAAATGTAGCTTTGGTGTGATGTCTAGATGGGAGCTATTGAATTTTTCTGAATTTTGTTGAAAACAGGGCTGCCAGCAGCCATCTTAGATTTGGATAAAATTGTCCAGTAATTTCTCTAGCACACACTACAGGCTGCAGATCTTGCCTGATAAGTCACAAATTTTATATTTGGATTTGGCGCTGTGTCTAGATGGGAGCTATCAAGTCTTTTTGAATTCCGTTGAAAAACATGGCTGCCAGCAGCCATCTTAGCAGGCATGCAGATTTCACGGAAACGCTCGTTCTGCTTTCATGCAGGTTCTGTCAGGACAAAATCACAGAAACGAAAAACAGGTTCCCACCAATTTTTTGGCATTATGCTTTTCATGAAGAGGCACTTAAAACACATTAAAAGGTTTCTGCCAAGAAAATAGTATCATTTATCATCAATGAAACAGTAATCAAAACTCGTTTTGATAATCCAGATTGTTGAGCATGCTCATTTTCAACAGTTTCTGATTCTTAATTACTAAAATTGAATGCACCCAGTTTCAGCGTGGACAACAAAACCATGTGAAGCCGAACACGAAACTGTATCAGTGAAAACAATAACAAAATTACTTTTTATCACTGAAACTGACGATGCGGAGAAAATATCTTTGCTAAAATGCAAGATATGTTCTTCCAATTTTACAGCGTTCTGTGCAGAACCAAGGCGCTGGCATGTTCATGCTTTATTTATAATCAAGGTTTACAGAAATTTCGTCCCATTCAGTTCAATACCATTCCTTTCCTGAACGGGACATTCAGCACTTGGATGTTTTGTCCCTCCTGAATCAGAATACACATAGAATTTTTATTTAATTATTTTTTTTTTTATTTGTTCAGCATTAAAGTAAGAACCAAAATAATTATTTCATTGTCCTAAAGTCATGATTGCTTTTATCTTTATTATCTTTTTCACTTGTAAGTAATGATGTACACATCTGAGTCATCATTGTCCCAGTTCATCTCTCAAATTAAACAGTGTTCAAGAGCACAAAAGACACAAAAGAAAACACAGATAACTTCCTTCACTTTTTTGTTTTTTCTTTCATCAAATGTATTCACCCTCCCTCTCATCAGTAATAATCCACTGCATATTCTAGTACCTTTTTAAACATTTGCAGGTCTTAAACTGGAAATCAGGATAAGAAAACATTAATCCAAACAGGGCTAAGACCGTATTGTAATTTTTTGGTTTGGAACGTACCAAACCAAAAAATTAA
The DNA here is from genome assembly GCA_031216915.1 of Pictodentalium vernedei. NCBI lineage: Eukaryota > Metazoa > Mollusca > Scaphopoda > Dentaliida > Dentaliidae > Pictodentalium > Pictodentalium vernedei. The sequence continues at coordinate 402,877,306 of CM062293.1, forward strand.
AATAAGTCTTTCAGGCCGTATTTGGACTAAGAAAATGGGTACAGAATCAGTAACAAATAAAAATAGGTTTCTTGACAGCTTGTGTTAAAACCCAAAAGTAGGTTCCACGGGGTTCCCAGACATCAAATACATGGAATCTGTTATGAGGTTCCGAGAATTTCTGAAATCTGCATGCCTATCTTAGTTTTGTGATATAAATTGTCAACGATTCCATTTTGAACGCAACAGGCTGCATCCCTCATCCGAACTTTTTCAAATTTCATATGTGGCTTTGGTCTGATGTCAAGATGGGTGTTATTGAATTCTTCTGAATTTTGTTGAATAACATGGCAGCCATCTTGGATTTGGATTTGGATATAAATTGTCAACAATTCAATTATCCCACCATACAGGCTGCATCTCTCACCTGATCTTTTTATGCCCCTGAAAAATTTTTCGGGAGCATATAGTGTTTGTCATTTCTGTCAGTCTGTCTGTCCATCAGAAAGATTTTCATGTCTGCTCCATAACTCTGAGATGCTTTTTTTGATTTTGTTGAAACCTGGCATGCTTGTTGCATATTGGGAGATGATGTGTCGCGTGCAAACTTTATATGGTGTTTGTCATTTCCGTCCGTGCATCTGTCTGTCTGTCCATCAGGAAGATTTTCATGTCCACTCCATAACTCTGAGATGCTTTGTTGGATTTTGTTGAAACTTTGCATACATATTGCCTTTGGGGAGGCGATGTGTCATACACAAAATGTTTTGGAGTTAATGGACATCAAGGTCACAGATAAAGCTCATTGCCACGTTGGGGCATAGTCACTTCCGAGTGACAATCTCTTGTTTGAATTTCATATATAGCTTTAGTGTGATGTCTAGATGGGAATTATCAAATTTTTTTGAATTTCATTCAAAAATATGGCCGCCATCTTTGATTTTGCATATGAATTGTCAACAATTCCATTAGCACACCCTGCAGGCAGCATCTTTCACCCAATCAATCTGAAATTTCACATGTAGTTTTGGTGTGAAGTCTAGATGGGAGCTATCAAATTTTTCTGAATTTCGTTGAAAAACTTGGCCGCCAGTGGCATTCTTGGATTTGGCCTATAAATTGTCAATGATTCCATTAGCAGACCCTACTGGCCACATCCATCACCCGATCTTTTTCAAATGTTATATGTAACTTTGGTATGATATCTAGATGGGAGTTGTCAAATTTTTCTGCATTCGGTTGAAAAAGATGGCTGCCACTGGCCATCTTGGATTTGACATATAAATTGTCAATTCTATTAGTACACCCAACAGACTCCATCCCTCAACCAATTTTTTTTCAGAATTCATATGTAGCTTTGTTGTGATGTCTTTTCTGTAGAAACTTAAGTGAATGACTTGGCATTACTGGATCTTTCTATTTTGTTCAGTCCTTCTAGGATAAGTTGAGCTGCAGTGCCATTGACTCTTTCATTGTTTTTACTTACCGAAAATTGCTATACCCAATTTATAAATATATGGTAACGTATCTTACAGTAATGGACCTTACAGCACAATTCTTTCAAGTGGCATAAGTTTTTCAAACAACTTGTAATTATCTGAATGATGCCGTCATTCAGACCCCTTTGTGGGTAGATCTGCTCTGTTGACCATAAAAAGGTCCTTCAATAAATGTACTGCGCATTGGATATCAAACAAGTGGTAACGTATCTTACAGTGCTCATTGTAACAGCCCAATTTACGGAATATATCATAGTCACTTGCAGAAATCATTGTGGGCTCGGAGAGCACATTCTTGCCTTCAAGGTAACAACAGCTATCTTCCACAGTTCAGTGTGTCATATGATAAACCTATTGTCCACATGAAACTCACTATATGATGGTAACATATCTTACAATGATATTAGGGACAATATTGATATCGACCCACAAACGAAGAAATGCCTCATCACGTGATTCGTACATTGTCAAATTTATCCCCATTTTCCCGTGATTTAAAACATTAATCACTCGCTCCAATCAGACAACACTGTGTAATTCATGGAGGGTACAGATCGTACACCTATCGAAGGACACACAAAAAGTTTAACTTTCATGGTTTTTAAGTGACCGTATGTACTGTTACACGTTTTTATATGGGACAATTCTTTTTTTTTAGTCAAGTTCATACTTAAACAATTTTTTTACTGACGTTGATGATAATAACTATGGTTTTTGGTTCATGGACACCTTTTTCATGTATATCTGTACTTTTAAAGAGAATGGCCCTTATGGAAATACACCCTACTTTGTTTCCTTTCACAAAAGTTGATATAACTGGGCATGTAGTATTTATCTGAGTTATGCTGACTTATGCACGTACAGCAGCAAAATAAACCATCTTTGACTTACAGAGATCATGTGACATTTCAAATGATGTCACTTACAGCATTTCCAAAAGTCCCTGGGGTATGCTTAAGGTGTGTTACCTTTGAAGAGAATTTGCTCTAAGTCATGGCAGTATGTTTGAGGTGTGTTGGTTTCAACATGATTGTTTTCAAACTTCAAGACTATGGGGTGTGCTTGGGGTACTTTTGAGGTACATTTGGGGTTTGCCTTGCCTAAATATTAATTTTGAGCGTTTTTTCTGCCAGGTGTGGATAAGGTGCATGATAGAATTATGAGGTGTGGTTAAGATGTGAACCCCAGAAATTTGCATAGCTTGTACCATACCTTAACCACACTCTAACCATGAAAAACACCTGAATAAAGAAAATAACATTTTATTTATGTATCGCCATTTGCAAAATCTTTACTTTATGGAGTACCCCAACGGAGTATAGTGGAACCCTGTTAATTGAATAGCCACTTTGCCAATGAAAATTATTCATTTAACAGTTGTATTCAATTAAAAGGAATTGTGTCACTTTCCTGTATTCTAGAGATAAACTTAGCATTTATTCTATTATATCTTGTATGACAGAGCTCAATGAGCTCTGTCAAACAAGATATAATAGATTAAATGCCTGTATTGGATGTACTGAGGCCATATAGATCTATAAACAAAGAAAATCTGGGGAGAGCCAGTGTAATTTTGCGACATTTTACAAGATTTTTTATTCAATTAATAGGAGTTTACTCTATAACCTATCTTCAATTAACAGGTCAAATTTGTACTGGAGGTATGGTAAATGGGTTTGTGTTGGTAAATTATATTCAGTTATCAGGGTTATTCAGTTAAGAGATATATAATTAAGTGGGCTCCACTTTACTATGTTTTTTATGCAGAAAAATAGTTTTTTTCAAAATGTTGTCATTCAGACATGTTAGATGAAGCGATAGCTCACCACAGATTGTAAAGTTAATGTTTTGATACTATATATATGTATTTATATTTCAGTCGCTTGATAAAAGAATAAAACTTTACTGCTGTGATCTTTTTGACTTCAATACGTAAGTTCTTTACTTTACAAAACTGAGAAATGTCTACATGTACTTCAAAGCTAGAAATGGAATTTCAAAATTACTGGATTCTGACAATCAGAAATTACAATAAAACACTGATTGACTGATAAAATATTGGTTTCAGTTCGAGATTCTCATACAATGTGTACATGTGGCACTTCTGATGCTGCAGTCAATTCTGTACAAATGAGCTATTAATTAAAAATAGAATTTATTTTAATTTTTGGAATGCACTAAAAACTAAAAAAAACTTTCCAATGAGGGGTCACAAGCTGAGTTTAAATACTTTTTGTGAATATTACTGGCTGGTTCTGATGATTACATTGGGTGAAGAATTGTGCCTGACACTGGTACTGTTCCAATGAAAATTGGAATTTTGTAACAGTGTTACCCTCAGTGCTGCTATTTTTGTTTTGTTGGGCGATGGGGGAGCGGGGGGGGGGGGGGGGGGGGGGGTGTTATGGGTGCCAATGTAGTAATGCTGAAATGACTTTCTGTTGTCTGTACTGGGGAAACAAAAAATAAATTACCACCCACCCATTGCTGAAAGTCTTGAGTAAGGTGGGAGTGAGACCATGAAGAGGGGAGGGGCAGTCAATACAAGTGGCCTGATGCATCACAGTGTCAATTTTATGAGACGTCTCTGATGAAAAACAATTATTAGGATGTTTGAATCATAGACAGTATTGCAATATTTTCCAAACGTAGATTGATGTGTATTGTTAAATGACTAAAATTTAAGAATTTTTCCTGATACTTCTGTTTGGTACTAGAATATAATTCTGAATATTATTATTTAGATTAACTCTCAGTATCAAAACTTGAATCGAATGCCATCTACATGTAACAGCTACATAGGGGTATGAGACGGGGGCATTGTTGGCAGCCTGCAGTTTCACCCCCTCCCCCAACGGCCAGCTAATTTAGCAGTTTTCATGGCAAGAGCACAGAATTTCGTTACAAAGTGTACAGAGAGAAGTGCATTTTTTTTTTAATTTTGGCAAATTTCAGGGCAATGGGCAGAGAATTTTCAGGGATACACGGCAAATCCAAGATAGGCACAGTTTAATTGGCCAGCCCACCCCAACAAAATGCCCTCTAAAAGCCTCTCATTTGCCATATTCTTTCAGTACTCCTTAAAACTACTCTTGTGTTCTAAATAATGGTAGGGTGCTAAATAATAGTAGGGGTTGACATTATTGCCAAAATAAATAATTGTAGGGTGTAGAACATTGTATTACAACTTTCAAAGTGTGATACTTGTGAATGAAATCAGCCATACACCGAATATATTAGCCCAGAATGTTCAGAAAACTTAAGTTGGATGAATCCATTGAACCAATTAAGAGGCATAACTTCTAAAAAATTCATTTCTCCTGCCTGGCAGTGAGAAAAAATACTGGCCCAAATAAGTTTCATAGGGGGTGGAAAAATTTTGAAAAAAATATTAATAGTATGGGTATGAATATTTGGAACACTAGAGTACTTACTAAATGCAAATTCAAAATAATTAGGCTTTCCCAAACCCAGTTGGGAAAGACTCTTGTTATTCTTCTTTTTCAAAATTTTTCTTCTCAGTTTTTTTTAGCTCACCTGACTTTCAGTCAGGAGAGCTATAGTGATCATTCACCATCCGTCATCTGTGAACATGGTGTTTGCGCCTTCTCTTCCAAAACCACTGAACCAACTTAATTGAAATTTGAGATAATAGTTTGTTATGACATCGCATTTTGATTTTGTTCAAATCAAGTTGCCTCGCCCCTCAAGGGCCACACCCAAAAAGTGTGCTTAAATCTTAAAAAAATCTTCTCATGAATCAGCAGCAACAGAGACTTGATATTTGGTGTGCAGCTTCCTTTTGAGGTGTAGACTCCGATTTATTCAAGAAAAGTCTGAGGAGCTATATTTGCCTTCATTATGGGAGGGGCAAGAATTTTTGCCCCACCCAAAATTTCTTTTTTCCAAACCAAGAGACTGATTTGAATCAAATTTGATATGAGGGCTTATTGGGTCATAAGTACTTAATTTATGCCAAAAACAATTTTCCAGTTGTCCCATGGGAATTGCAGGAGCTAAAAATAGAAAAAAATTAAAATGCCCATATCTCCAAAATTACACGACACTGAGAATTCTTATTTGTTGTGAATGCTTATTTTCAAAATTTTCTGCCAAAACCATAAAAATTTCATCATTTTTCAAAAGTCTCAAAATTACTCTAGTTCCAAATTTAAAATTGAGAAATATATAGAACCACACTTATGTTTGAATGGGTTAATGATTACTGGCCGAGAGCGAATGGCACAGGGATACCATGAGGGCTGTTAGGCTCGAATGGTATTCCTCTACCACTCACTCAAACACCTAAAAAATTATTTTTGTTTTGAACCCGATACCAAGAAAAAAAAGTATTGATAGAGCAACTCGGGTAACAAGTTGGTTTCTTTGTCAAGTATAGATGTACCAAATAATGAAAATATACATAAATTTTTAAATATATTATCAATTGAAATAAGTTGGAGCTAACTGGTGAGAATAACCCCACTCCCTTTATTTCTCTTTCAGCATCTAACAAAGACTTTGGTGGTACTCATTTCGAGAGCTTTTTGAGAAAACTCTGTTTGGCATGTAATGTGGGTTTTTTGGGGGGTGGGGAGGAGGATTAATTGTGTAAAGCTGGTGGAGAGAACAAAATATCTGACATTTTCTTGCTGTTATCCTGAAATTTGTTTCTCGCTTTGTATGCAGTAAATGTGGCCTACCTAAAGTCTAAATTGTTAGTGCAGTCTAAATAGAAAGAAGGCTAAATTTCAGATCAGAAATTTAAATTATAGTGAGAAATAAAACTACCAAGAATTCACCCAGAATGGAAATTGGAATCACAAACAGTCCTAGTTAAACTAAACAATCGAATGAATGCCCTGGAAGGTTAATTATTGCACAAAATGTCTTTTGTTGTCCATTGTGCACTTTTGTTACAGTACAGAACAGAAATGACTGATGTCTAAAACAATAGCCAAAAGCACACACAGCACAGCCAATCCAAACGTTTAAAAAGCATGAAATTTAAATAGAGTGACCAATTCACATCATATTTAAATTTAAATCCTTGAATATTTTCCATCCTCTAGATAAAATGATGCCTACACAAACACACTTTTCAAAACAAATTTCAGAGCTTATACTTTCCGATGTCTGATGTGAAGTGCCAGCTTTGGGGTTTTGGCTGTCCGGATAATTTTCGGGAACAAAATGAATGAACATCAATTCTACAGGTGGCAAGGTTAAAGACTCAAGACTGTTTCACTGACAAAATTGCCTATTTCCCAGTAAAATCATTTGAACTGTTCAGATCATCAACTATTTAATTCAATTAGTGATTTATTACAGTGAATTCTTTTTCAGAGTTTGGTGTGTAATAAATACAGAAACACACTTATGTTTGAGTGAGTTAATGATTACTGGACTCGAGTGAGTGGCAGTGGGATACCACGAGAGCCTAATGGCTATCATGGTATCCCTGCTCCACTCATTCTCATCCTGTAATCGTTAACCCATTGAAACATAAGTGTGGCTTTAATGGTATCCCTGCACCACTCACTCTCATCCAGTAATCGTTAACCCATTGAAACATAAGTGTGGCTTTCATGGTATCCCTGCACCACTCATTCTCATCCAGTAATCATTAACACATTCAAACACAAGTGTGGCTCTGCATATGTATCGCGAATGGATCTCTGCACTTGATCAATGGTTGTAATTTTGGACTTCATGACTCTTGAAGTAATAACTTTATTAAATCAACTTGCAATAATAATGTTATCACTTCAAGAATTGTGCAGCCAAAACTGTAAGTCTAAAGTCACTGGATACTCACTGAGGAATTTGCAAATTTGAAACATGCGACCGAAAAATAACGCGATTTTTCATCCCAAAATCCACTAGAAGTCTCTATTTAATAACTGATTTCGAAATTTTCTTGGGAGAGACCCCCCTCCCCCCAAACTCCCTATCATCACTTATGCCTTTGGCATCTGCATCAGTATCCCAATACTTTGGAAAGGAGCCCCATCACAGAATTAACCCTGGGGCCCAAATGTCCTCTCCCCAGCCCCGACTGACTAAGGCTGTGAAAAAGCACAGAGTGAGTTGGTTATGTGTTACATTGGGTGCAGGATTCACACAACTAATAGAAGTATTTTTATCTGATAACCATAGAGTATAACAACCGTTGTATATACTTGAAGTATATACAACGGGTGTTGTATATAAATATAATTTATGCAAACGACCTCTGACCTCTTTCAATTCCATTTTCATTCATTCATTCATGAAACATCGTTATATCACAGGAAAGGTTTTAATTGTACGCTTATTGCACTTTGTCAAAATCCTCTGATGGTGTCATTTCTTATTTATTTTGCTTCAATAAAGGCAACCTAAAATTTTGCTTCAAAACATTGTAGAAATTACTTGAATGTTAATAGTAATTAGTATGCGGCAACTGCGAACTATTTATAGTCATGGCCTCGATCAAAAGTACTCGAGGAACTGCGCTAATTAAAAGTTCGTCTGCTCTACCTGAAAAAAAACGCTTCGTAAAAATTGTAAACAAACGCAAAATTATTTGTTATATTGGGACTACAGCATAAAACACGGAAGAAAACTGGAACTATGTCAAAAAAAAGAATAACTCTACTGAAACACCGTTTTGTTACCGTTAATAAAATAGTTGAAATTTATTTTGTTCCAGCGCAGTTACATGATGCAAGAAGTGCAATCGCACTTTACAATCGCCGTCATCGATTTTGTAATGTAAGGGACACAACTCTATGCGTCTTGTCCTATTTCTTTTGTCTCGTAGACTGGTTTTCTTTGGAGGCCCGTGGGAAGCATATATAAGTCGGGTAGACACACGAGACGGGTGTCTGTTTGTTATCAGATAAAAACAATAAACATATAGTGGGTTTTTTATATCTGTGTTATACAACTCGTTGAAATATGGTTTATTTTTTCTCGGCGAAGCCACGAAAAAATAAACCATATTTCAACTCGTTGTATAACACAGATATAAAAACACACTATATGTTTATTGTCTATATATTGGATTGTATGAATTCCAAAAATGAAAACATAGTCTTATTTCAATTAATGGGTTGTTTACTATGATTTGTGGTTATATGTTGTATCTGAATAATAATAAGTCTTTGCCAGTAAAATATATTCAGTTAACAGCAGTATTCAATTAACAGGGTCACTTTCCAATATTCTGGCTATAAACTGAGTATTTATTTTATTATACCCCCCGCAAACAAACTTTGGGGGGTATACAGGAATCACCCTGTCCGTCCGTCTGTCCATCTGTCCATCCTTATAAGCGCAACTCCTAAACCGTGTGAAGAATTTTCATGACACTTTGCACAGTGGAAGAATTCCATATGAAGATGTGCATGAAGCAATATAATTCTGTTCTGACAGGCGTGGGGGGTATCACTTTGTGAGCTTGCTCACCGTACCTCTAGTTATTATAGCTCCATGACCTCTTTCAAACAAGATATAATATAATAAATGTCTGTACTGGATGTGCTGATGCCAAATAGAAAACTTTGATGATTGTCAGAGTGATTTCTCGACATATTACATAATTTTTTATTTAATAGGAGTTTACTCAATAACCAGTATGCAATTAACAGGTTAAATTTGTACTGAAGGTGTGAAATATGGTTCTGTGAGTGAAATTTATAATCAGTTAACAGGGTTATTCAGTTAAGAAATATCCAATTAAGTGGGCTTCACTGTATCGATGTTTGGAAAGAAGCAATGTCATTTGCAGAATGAGGTCCCCAGAGGGTGAATATCGTATACAGTTGGCCATTTAATCCCCTGGGTACCTCTTTCTGTTTGGGCTTGAGTCCTTGATTGAGGTTCACAGAAGATAAATTTAATGATGCTACCTTGCTGTACATGGTAGCATCACCAAATTCACCCCCCGGGGACCTCATTTTGCAGATGACAGTTTGCTTTTTCCAGGATTGACAGTACCTGATTTTAAAAAGTTCATTGACTTTGACAGGATATATATAAAAAATTCTCATAGCGTTTGTGTGTTCTTCTCAGTGCTTTTGATGACAGCAGTGCCCACTCAACTAGATGTTTCTTAACCCTTTACCTTATGAATCGGGCACATTCACCTTTGTAATTTAAAAAGTGAGGAGTTAAAAAAAACAATATTTTAAAAAAAAAATTTAAACAAAATTATATCATGTGACCCCCTTTCATTTGAACGAACTCATTAGAATACAGAAATTTCACGCAACAATTTTTAGCTCAGCTTTGAAATTCAAGATGGCCACCAGCAGCCATTTTGTACTTTAGTTAGTGCAATCAGTTTTTTTAACAGAACTTCTGTATGAAAGTTCTGATTTGTATAAATTTTTGTATGAATGTTTAGTAACATTGAATACATCACATATAATACAGGTTTTTTCTTTGTGCAGAAATTATGCAAATTAGATGAACTTTGATTTATTCAGTGCTACTTATCCACAGTAAGTGCACATGTCAATACGGCTCGGGCTAGTGGCTGTATTTATGAACCAATCTTCCCTAAACTTCTTGGGTACCTTTGTTACCATCTTAGGACAAGAACGAGTGTTTCAGGGTGAGAGCTGCAAGCCGAGAGGTCCTTGGTTCGAATCCCACCCGCGGCAACCGCGTTGTGTCCTTGGGCAAGACACTTCACCCCGATTGCCTACATGGGGGCACGATGACGCTGTGTACTGAGGCGTACTGCACGTCGATGGTGCGCATGTCTTCAACCAATCTAACCCTGCCTGTGCTGCAGAGTTCAGAGTTACGATGTTGGGGAGCTGACAGCTGCTCGTCGTTGCTCGGTGGTTCTCTCCGGGTACTCCGGCTTCCTCCACCCGTAAAACTGTCACGGTCACGATTAGCCATTGTGCATAAGTATGTGACCTTAAACACCAATAAATAAATAAATAAATTCAGGGTGAGATCCAAAATTCAAGATGGCTGCCAGTGGCCATTTTGTACCAAAATTAGGTCCAATTAGTTTTGTGTACACAACTTCTATATGGCTCAGGCTAGAGGTCGTATTTATGAACCAAACTTTATGAAACTTCTTGGGTACCTTTGTTATCACCGTGGGATGAGAACGAGTCTTTTTGAGTGCAGTCTGAAATTCAAAATGCCCACCAGCAGCCATTTTGTACCAAAATTAGTGCAATCAGTGTTTGGTACATCACTTCTGTATGAAAGTTCTGATTTGAATAAATTTTTGTATGAATGTTTAGTAACATGGAATACATCACATATAATACGTTTTTTTTTCCTCGTGCAGAAATTATGCAAATTAGATGAACTTTGATTTATTCAGTGCTACTTATACACTGTAAGTGCACATGTCAATACAGCTAGGGCTGGAGGCTGCATTTATGAACCGATCTTCATGAAACTTCTTGGGTACCTTTGTTATAACTTTGGGTCAAGAACGAGTGTTTTAGGGTGCGGTCCAAAATTCAAGATGCCTGCCGGTGGCCATTTTGTACCATAATTAGGTACAATCAGTTTTTGGTACAGAACTTCTATATGAAGGTTCTGATTTGAATAAATTTTTGAATAAATGTTTAGTAACATGGAATACATCACATATAATACGGGGATTTTTCTCATGCAGAAATTATGCAAATTAGATGAACTTTGATTTATTCAGTGCTACCTATACACTGGAAGTGCAGATATCAATACGGCTAGGGCTGGAGGTTGGATTTATGAACCGATCTTCACGAAACTTCTTGGGTACCTTTGTTATCACCTTAGGATGAGAATGAGTGGTTCTGGGTGCGGTCCAAAATTCAAGATGGGCTGCCAGTGGCCATTTTGTACCGAAATTAGGTCCAATCGGTTTTTTGTACACAACTTCTATATGGCTCAGGCTAGAGGCCATATTTATGAAACGATCTTCACGAAACTTCTTGGGTACCTTTGTTATCACCTTGGGACAGGAACAAGTGTTTTGGGGTGCCTTTGTTTTCATTGCTGTGAGAACAAATATTTTGGGGTTCAGTCAGACCCACTCTGGAACTCAGATTTCTTTTCTAGTTTAGCATCTGACTGTTGCCAACCTTTACAATACTTTATGTACATTTGTTACACGCTACGGTCAGTATTTATGTACAGACCGTTACAATACTTTTTATGTACCTTTGTTATCAGGTTATTACCTGAGGTAGCCCAATTATGACTCCAGGGACTTGATTTGAACAAGCATAAAACTGATCCCCCTAAAGACGCAGTACATCAAATACCAAGAGATTCTGATTGGTAGATATTAAAAAGAAGAGTTTTAAATAAATATCTTCATATTGCACCAAGTTAAAATTTGGGTTCCCATTGGGAGCCCAAATATGAACCCAGGTACTTGATTTGAACAAACTAGAATCTCACCCCACTACAGATGTTGTATACAAAGTATCAAAAGCCATCTTGAATTTTGAACTGCACCCAATAACACTCGTTCTCGTCCCAAGGTGATAACAAAGGTGCCCAAGAAGTTTCATAAAGATCGGTTCATAAATACAGCCTCTAGCCCGAGCCGTATTGGCATTTGCAGTTACAGTGCTGAAAGTAACATTAAATAGATCAAAGTTAGTCTAATTGGCATAATTTATGCATGAGTGAGAAAAAAACCCATATTGTATGTAATGTATCCCATGGTACTAAACATTCACACAGAAAATTATTCAAATCATCACTTTCATATGGAAGTTCTGCGCATCGAAAAAAATTCTGTCAGCATAGTTGCAAAAATTTAAGAAAATTTCTTCTCCAGAACCACTGATCAGAATCTTTTGATATTTGGTATATAGCATCCATAAGGGGGGAGGGGAGGGGAGGGGGGGGGGGGGTCAGATACAAGTATGTTAAGCCCTTTGGTTCATATTTGGGCTCAATACAGAAGCCTGAATCTCACTTGGGACAATATGGGGAATAAGCTTTAAATATTTTCTTCTTCGGAATCACTAGTCAGAATATTTTAATATTTGGTATTGTTACAAGGATCAGATTCAGGCATGTTCAAATCAAGTCCCTCAGTTAATATTTGGGCTTCCTATGGGGGCCCAAATTTTAACTTAGTGCAATATGGAAAATAATCTTTAAAAATCTTCTTCAGATCCACCAGTCAGAATCTTTTGATATGTGGTATACAACATCTCTATGGGGGTCAGATTCCAATTTGTTCAAATCAAGGCCCTCAGTTAGTATTTGGGCTCCCCCTGGGGCCACGAATTTTAACTTAGTGCAATATGAGGAAATTACTTTAAAAATCATCTTCAGATCCACCTGTCAGAATCCTTTCATATTTGGTATACAGCATCTCTAGGGTGGTCAGATTGAAGTTTGTTCAAATCAGGTTCTGGGTTAATATTTGGGCTACCTATTGGAGCCCAAAGTTTAACTTTGTATAATATGAGGAAATTTCTTAAAAAAATCTTCTTCAGATCCACCTATTGGGATCCTTTCATATTTGGTATGTAACATTTCTTGGGGTGTCAGATTCACGTTTGTTCAAATCGAGTCCCTGGCTTAATATTTGGGCTCTCTATGGGGGCCCAAAGTTTAAGTTAGTGCATTATGAGAAATATTCTTTACAAGTCTTCTTTATCAGATCCACCAGTGAAAATGTTTTGATATGTGGTATGCTACATCTCTAAAGGGGTTCGTTCAATTCAAGTCCTCGGCTTAATATTTGGGCTCTCTATGGGGTGGGGTGGGGGGGGGGGGGGGAGGTTAGGTTCAAGTTTGTTCAAATCCATTCCTTACCGTTTTTCCATAAAATTTGTCATTCAAACTGCAGAGACATAACAACTTTGGAAGTTTGGCAGTGCTTGTCTACAGCTAATAGAATTGGAAGCAGTCATGAAGACCTTTGATAAAAATCATCTGACGTGGACACCAGAGTTATGGATAAATACCTTTTTCATTAGACTCCATATCATGGATATGGCACACAGTATACTAGCCATGAATTTGCTGAGCGATTTCAGTTTGGGATCGCGCACTTGCAACGTGAGGGTTATAATGACTGAAACCAAGAACCTACAAAAAAGCGACTGAAACCAGATAAAGATGTTCTGACTCTGGTCAGCCAGCAAAACTGGCAGGCCTATAAGGTTATCCACAACCTGGTCTCTAAAAATAACAGTTGTAACTCCAAAAACTTTTCTTGGAGAAGTGTATAATGAATACTCTCTTACCAACAGGACTAAGGGCCTCTATACCTTGGGCCCATAGCCTCTGTACGGATATTACAAAAACGCACATTCAGGACACTTGCATACAAGCATCGGGAAACATTCCATATCTGTATACGCGAACACACAGCCAACATCCAACATAGAAGAGAAACACCAACATCATTTCATTTCAATCAAGATGGCCACACTCTTGAGGATATGAGTTTCCATGTTATACAGCTACTGAACTCCGATCCAGAAGCACCCAATACTATGAATCAGAGATGTAAACATGAAGCTTAATGGATATACACACTCCAAACACTCATAACATGGCATAACCCTTTACCTAACATGGAAAGCAGACAACACTTGCAAAAAACATTCTCGAATAACTAATTTTTTTCATTTTTTGTCTCACAAACATAGGTTATGACCCCTTGTTGGAACGAGCTTGATGAGCTCGTTCCAACGAGGTGTCATAACCTATGTTTGTGAGACAAAAAATGAAAAAATATTGAAAAAGAATTGGCGATTTTTTTGGAATAGCGCTGGCTGGTTTTGGCCGTTACGTTGCTTAAAGGGTTAAACAGAAAGGACTTTGTGTCACTTTTCAATAAATAATAATTTCATGGCTTCAATCCTCTGTAGTGTTGATGAACTATGACTAACTGAATGTGACCCAAAATATTTCTTTGGACCACTTTGTCAAATGAGCGATTAAGTCCCATTGGGGCCTCATGTTATTATTCTATCATTTAACAAATTTAACTGATAGAAAAATATCATTTAACAAATTTAACTGATAGAAAAGTAAATAAAAAAGTTTTTAAGAAAAATGAAAAACATGATTAACAAATAAATGAATAAAAAAAATTAAGTAGTTATTGTTTTACAATCAAAAAAATAACTCTCTTCGCTTATATTAAATAGGCACATTAATTTTTTCTAGGTTGTTTTACCCAAGTATTTGGGCAAAATAAATGGGGCAAAATGACCTGAGGGTCAGTCAGCTTTAACCAGTTTAAGAATTGAAAAGTCATTTCGACATGTATGCTGTGTGTGCACACAAATCCTCTTCATTAACTCTTTGCCTGCTGCTGACACATATTCCTGCCCAGACCAGGAGGTCTAATGCCACTAAAATAAGTATAATTTGTGCACTTGTAACCAAATTGTCTTCTGTAAATTGAATAAGTGCTTTGACCAATAATTTCTTGAGTTTAATTTTCATCAATTTTTTATCAAATTTTGTCATGGCTGCTTCAGAGCAGCCATGACTAGATTTGATTAAAATATTTTAAAAAATTTTCAGCGGGTTTAGAGTTAATTATTACCAAACCTTAGATATTGTTATACCTTTTTTTCAGGAAGATTGAGGGTACTTTTGATGGTATTTGGGATATGGCTTCTTTGATTGCAATAAATAAGGTAGATAGGAAAAGGTAAGACATATCTAATCATCTAAATACTATTTGTATAGTTCGAAGGCTGTTAGAAAAACATGGAATTTGAGAAAAATTTCATAGGTTTAACAGGGAACTGGGATATGGACCATAGCCTTTTAGAGGAAAGTCCAGTGGAACACTGGCCTCTTGAGAAAAAGCCCTGTGGACAACAACCCTACAAAATCTGATGTTATATGTTATTGCATGATAAATGACAAGACATCAGACAATGGAGCACATTCAAAGCCATTCAGCCATTCAACAAATGTCACAGCTCAACTGCAATGGATAATGTTATATGTTATTGTGATGAATTGCCGGTAACATGGTCTGAGGTTTGTAGCTCAGAGTGTATTTTAAACTGAGACGTGAAGTATTGAGGTTGAGCATATACTGTTCAAAAAAAAGAAACGCAAAACAGGTTTTCTGTGATGAGGGACGTTCCTGTGTTATGGGATAATGAGATTGAGAATGAAATCAATTCATAATCAAAGTTTTAATAGATTAATGAAGCACAAATGAAAACGTTTCAGACGTTAACGTCACGAGTCGACGTCATCCAAACTCAGTATCTAGTGCGACCGCCATCTGAGTCCAGAACTGCTTGGAACCTTCTGTTCATTAAAGCAATCAGATTCCGGATGCAAGCTTGAGGTATGGTGGCCCACTCTTCTTGCAACACTTGCGCCAACTGCAGTATTGTCTAAGGCTGTCGTAGACGCTGTCGCACATGTCAATCTGGTTGATCTGATAGCTGTTCGATCAGGTTCCAATCTGGCGATCTGGAGGACCAGGTCAGGACTTTAATATTTTTATCCTGTAGATAAGCTGTCGTGAGCCTTGCTGTGTTCAGTCGGGCGTTGTCATGCTGGAAAATGGCATTGGCGTTCTACATAATGGAGAGTATGTGTGAATGCAAAATTTCATCTCTGTATCTCTGCACTGCCAAGTTACCCTCAACATGGACAAGGTCCATTCTACCAGTGTGTGAGAAGGCTGCCCACATCATAACACTACCACCAAATCTGTCCACCTCCTGAACGCAGCTATGTGCAAAACATTCTCCATGACATCTGTTACTTGAAGTTTTCACTTCACCGCATACTACACATACATGGCAATTGAGACTATACTTACACAATCAAACAGGCTTCACAGCAATTGCTGTAGAAGCACCAGTTTTCCACAGCAATATGTTTGTTTACACTGTAAACCAATGGCCCAGACTAGCTGGTGCTTAACTCAAAGTTGTTAAGGGCCAAACACAAATTTTGACCCCCCCCCCCCCCCAATCCCCAAAATTTGCTTGCAAAACCAAAAATTAAAAGTCATATCTGGCCCTCCATACATTTACTCTCTGCGTATGCGCAGACGTCAGGAAGTGACCGGAATTGTCGCCAACATCATTCTTTGTTTGGCCCTAAAAGTCATCAACAATGAAATGACATCTGTGCTTTAAAATCTCCTTTTTTGAGGATGCCAGGACAAATCAATGCAAGAATTGGTGGATACAAGGCTGTTATTGGATGAAGGAAGTGTTCAATGGTGGTTTTGGACATTCAGAGCTGTATCTTTATAATATGTATAAAATTATTTTATGTTTCCCAATTTCGGGACTTATGCCTGACGTCATCATTTTTAAAAATGATTATTCCACTGTGTGTTAAGTATTCCTTCCCTATCCTTCCATGAACCCTTCCTGTTAAACTCTTAAGCTTTTTGGCTGTTTTTATTGAAATTTTCTATTAAATATTTTAGGAGTTTAACATTTATTACAGAATATTATTCTGTTTCTTCCCCAGGGTTACGTCCTCACCCTAGCAGTGTTTAGTCGTTTAGTCTTGCATCTTCTATCCAATGCATTGTTTTTTCTTCGTATGAAGATTTAGCTTTGCATTTGATAGCATTTCAATTAATTTTGGGCTTTTTGTGTACCTGATGTCTTGTTTACATTGACGTTGTTTACATTATAAACGTCCTCATATTTAGGTAGTTTTTTATATTCTATTACAGTAATATGCTGTAGAGTACATGAATTATTATTCCGGTAATGTAGCTCATAAAATTTTGGATTTTGTCTACACTTAGGCTCTATCGGGATGCCCTTGGGATCTTCATGTTCCCTTTGGGAACTTGTGCGTTTTTCAAAAGAAATTTTTCTTTACAAAAAATATTTTGAATTTAATTATGATTGTTATTATTCATGTATCTCAGTTATATATATATATTGATGTGGAGTTTGGAGGACTGATATCGACTTTAGTTGATACACTCCTGCGGACTCTTGTCATTCTTGTGTAGCACTGGGATGACTGATGTTGGAGTCGGGTGTCGTTGCACGTTGTTGGTGGTGAGGTTCTGAGGATCAGATTCTCTTACCGCGTTTTAATTCATTCTGTCAGTTTCTGTTTCAGAGGAACATGAACATGGTGATGATATTCTGACACCCATCCAAGTGTGCTACCATCGTCGTGCTCCATGGAGCATATAGAGCTATCTGCAGTGCTCATTATTACAAGAGTTAAGGCCTTTGAGTAAAGGTTTTAATCTCTTGCAAGCAGCTAGCTCAACTGGTGAAACGGTACTCCGTCCGTGGGTGCCTTGATGCCGGGTAAGTCCGTTGCGGTCTAAGAGGTGGTTTAGGTAGAGCGAGCACTATAATATAAATAGCTCACCCAGTGACGACGGAAATAGGGAGGAAGTCTGCAAGTTCTTGTACTCGACGAGGTCTGATAGACCGCGAGCAGGAGAGGCCCCCTCTCTAATATAGCAATGTTTGGGGTCAGATGTTGTTTTGAGAAACTTGCACAGGCCGGAGCATACCGTATATGTCCGTATATAAGTCACCCCCGTGTATAAGTCGCACCCCCAACTCACAGTTGGAATTCCTCCCTTTTGCCTAAAGCCCATGTATAAGTCGCACCCCCATTTTCAAATATATGCAGTGAAAAAGAATTAGTTGCAAGTTACATTTTGCCAGTTTGGGATGCAATGGAAATAGGTAAGTTTTCACGAGTTACCATGTGGTGAATAAGATAAAAGAATAAAGGAAAATTATTATTAAAGTTTTTGAAAAATACTTGCATTTATTTGTTTTTCATTGTTTGTTTATCACCCCAATGTCTTCATCCCTGTCAAGAAAATCCAACACTCGTTTGTGCCTGAAACTTCATAGTTTCAGAATCAGAGCACCGTTTGCACCGTAACCTGCGCTGTTGTTGTGATTATGTTGGTTTTTCCGGAACGTGAGAAACCAATATAAATACAACAAATGTGCAGGTGACAGCACAAATTGTTTTAAAATTGTTGTCCTACATAAGCATTGTTGGTGCTATTGAAACTAACTTTACCTGGTGCACATGTGCGTAATTTATAACCAGACATTACACATCAGTGAATTGGGGTTCATGGAATAAATAAATACGTCTCTCCAGGTATTGTTGGCATACATTTAATGTGTTATTATTTATTTTTTCATTGTTATTTTGATGATTTTGTATTTTTTATGGTTTCATCCATATTGGCCCCACAAACCTGTTGATTTCCGGTACACACTGATGTAAATGTGGGTCGATTGAATAACAATGACAAAATAGAATACTTCTTATTATTTATGGATAAAAGTAACAGAAAACACACATAATATTTTATTGACAATTTATTTTCTGAAGAATTTAAACTGAAATAAAATGAAAAGAAAATAATTTTGGTGAATCTGCACTCCATCAAAACCACACGATTGTGCTGTCTGTTATACAGCAAGTGCAGATGCAGCCTCCCTCAGACTCAGAATCTGAGCTGTCAGACAGTGCTGGGTCGGTCCAGTCATCTGTTTGCGCAGATGCAATGGTGCGAGATTCGCAACTGATTCTCTCGGATGGTAAAAGGGAAAAGGTAGAGGATTACCCTTCCCTTTTGTAACAGTACATGTTTGCGATGGCTTTCATCCATCAATACTACCCTGCTTTTGTTCTGCCGAATCAGAATGCTGTGGTGACAAGAGAGAAACCGCTGGCGTCATTAGGCAGACTTTATCCGGACAAAGGAGGAAGTCCTTTCTTTTCCGGTTCAGTTTATGCAGGTGTCGCAGGCCTTCGGCCATATAGATGACGCCGTATTTATCCTCCTGAGTGCGAGGAAGAAGGCAGTTTCTTATCTTTATCTTCCGTATACATATCGTTTTTTGGACCATGTTCATTTAAAAATGGTCGGGGAAGATGTTCAGAGGTTTCTTCTGCGTTTGTTATGCATGCCAGGGATCTAGAGATATCCTTACCTGTATCATTCACTATTCGCTCAGATGGAATTGAGATGGCAATTTCTTCAAATAGACTGAATTTGAACGTTATGTCTTATGCAGATCACCTTACAAGAGCTATGGCGCAATGTCTCAAGGGAAAGGAATTTTGAGGACGTTCATACCTCTCTTAGAGTTTTTTCCAGGGCAATTATGTATATCACGTAAAATTCCGCCCTAACAGTGGCTAATCTGGAGTTAATCAGACGTGATGCTGCCCTTGCATCGTCATCACTGATAGGATGACAAGGTGAAAAGCTCTCTCCGATTTCCGGACATTTTATTTTCGACAACTAGCTTTCCTTAGTCTATGAACAGGCTATTAAGAAAGGGCTGTTCCACTTTTATAGAGTAAAGGAGGGCGTTCCAGACAAAAATCGTCAATAGGAAACTCCTCACGAGGGTACAAGAAACCCTCTTATAATTACTCTGGAGGTCGTCAGTATAGCGACTCGGAAAAGGGTAGTAGGTCTGATTGGGACTATAGGTCAGATGCCCCTAGGCCGACAAGACGAGGTTTTTCGAGGGGAGGACGTGGTTCCTCCTCCCGTAAACCTCGCAGGTCATGCAGGGGATGGTTTAGACCTCTATTGCTGGCAAGTTGGTGGAGGTTATCAAGCTCTGCAAAAAAATGGATAACAATCACGGAAGATCAGTGGGTGAGAAGTGTAGTCTCGGACGGTTTATGGCTATTATTCCGAGTAAAACCCCACTAACAAGTTGTCCGCTTAGGACAAATCTTTCATTAAATTCTTGCATAAGAGAGTTTCTCCTGCCGGAAGTGTAAGCTCTCTTATCAAGGAAGCAATACAGGTCATGGAGAATCTGGTTTATCAAGATTTTTACAATCACCTCACCTGTTCCTCGTACCAAATCCAGACGGCTCGTTTCGACCGGTAATAGACTTGAGCTGGATAACAAGTTTATCATGGCTCTAAAAGTTTATTTATGGAAATTATTCAGTCAGTAAAAGCGAGCAATCGAGTGATCGACTATGTGGCAAGCATAGATCTAAGGATCCGTACTTTAATGTCCTGGTACATCCGGCATTCTAAAAGTACCTGCGGTTCGCCGTACAAGGGAAGGTGTACCACTTCAGAATAATATGCTTTGGTCTGAATCTGCCCCCCTGGGCATTTCACTCGAATAATGAACTCGGTAATGTCTTACTTACGTGCTCATTTGTCTGTGATAACGTCGGCTTACTTGGACGACCTTCTACAGGGATACGGCAACAGAATTTTTCTTTAGAAGAATGTTCAGAGTCTGCTTCTATTACTCCATCATCTTGGTTTCATCGTAAACGAGAAAAAGTCAGATCTAGCTCTGTACAAGTCGTCTATTCACTTTGAATTGAGCTTTGAGACTCACAACAATCTGGTTCGCCTGCCATTACCCAGAGTGAAATTAGTCATTTGTTATGCTCGCTTTTGTCTACACTCAGACACATTAATAGTGAGGGAATTCATGTGACTGTTGGAGTTCTGCGGAGCGGCTGTGGATCTCATTTCGATGGGCCGCCTGCGCACACATCCCCTCCAGATATTCTTTACTCAGAACTGGAGTGTGAAGATGCTTTCGCTTGAACCAGTATTGTTTTAACGGACCTAGTAAAACAAGTGTTCAATTGGGCAGATATTTATTGGCTTACTCAGGGAGTTATGCTGCAACTGCCGGATCCAGCTTTCACGATTATGATGGATGTGAGTCTGACGGGATGGGGCTAGTCTTTGGATACCTCAGAGGCATCATAACCATTTAACTGATATTTAGATGATTACATACAGGATTTTAATGCTCACGCGCATAATAATTATTAGGCTGATGCTTTATTGTATATTATGGACCTTTGAAATTATCAATTATTTCGGGGGCGGTACGTGTCGGAACCTGTTAATCATACCTACTTCCATTTCTAGATCCAGGTTTCTATTAATGTCCGTTCTCATCCCATATATTCCCACGCTTATAGTGTCATAGCTATCGGATAGTACACGTTAGGGAGTGTTGTTACTGGAATTTATTGTACACCTGAATGGGGTCGCCTTTGGGTTACCACGGAAGTGTGTTTACTCTCCAGAGATCGTTCATTGTGGTTCTATTGGACATTTGTATGTTATATATTATATCACCGGTTTTCGACATATCTGCGTACGACGTCTCCGGTGTACGTTATAATTCGGGCAATATTAATTACCGGGGTCATCGCTATAGCCTTAACTTCTGAAGTGGCTTCTGAAGTGGCATTAAGCACCATTTATTAATAATAAATTAATACCTGAGTGCCTGTTTGACGAATATTTATATTGTTTTTTGGTACCACTTTTACTGATTCCAGAGCGCTCCCCTCTTTTTTTTCAAAGATTCCTTCAAAATAAAAGAGGGGGTGATTTTTTGCCTCTCCTCTGGCTTGATAGGTATGTGACTATGAGGGAAGCTGTTTTGTCGGTAATTATATCCTGCATACAGCTGGAGTTTTATTGTGTATGGCGTGTGTTTGTGGGGGGATATTCGCTCATTCTCAAATACGCCATCCTAATTTTTGGGGATTAGTCCGGGCTAACCTTAAAAATTGGGAACTTGTTACACCCAATTAGCATAGTCTTCATGCTAAGTATACGGAATTACTTGAACTGGGCTCCTTTTGTATGATATGTCTTCTCTATTACTGTATAGAGAGACATACATGTAATTCCTAATAATTTTATTTTCCTTTCACCTTGGATTACAGGCTTGGGAACTATGTTGATCTACTAATTCTGAAGTCCTAGGCCCTCCACCTTTTTACGATTCGGCAAGTCTGGGGCATTGGTTTACAGTGTAAAAATATTATAAATTCATAGTAATTTGTATATTTCTTATACTTATCAATGGCCCAGATGGAGATAGCCCTCCCATGAGTGGGCACTCATTCCTCCCCGCTGAATTTTTATGTAGTACTCTCTTCTACAAAGAACGATGTTGGTGCCAATTCCGGTCACTTCTTGACGTCTGCGCATGTGCAGAGAGTAAATGTATGGAGGGCCTGATAGGACTTATAATTTTCGGTTTTGCAAGCAGATTTTGGGGGTGGGGGGGGGGGGGGGGCAAAATTTGTGTTTGGCCCTTAATAACTTTGAGTTAAGCACCAGCTAGTCTGGGCCATTGGTAAGTATAAAAATATACAAATTACTATGGATTTATAATTTTTTACCTTGAAAACATAGAATATGATGCCTTATTGGATCCTACGCTACATTTTCATGGCCAAAAATAGAAAAACAAAATTTTTGTGAATAACACTGGTTGTTTGGGGTCATTTTGCTGTAATTTTATCAACCTGAGGGATTATGTGAGCATCTGAATATTAAATCAAGGGGAATAAATTTTCTAAACTGAGAGGATTATGTGAGCCTCTGAAAATTGAATGTTAGGGGGTGGGGGAGTTCAGTCCTAAAGAGAGTTTTTTTTCTGAGAGGGTCGTTTCTCAAGGGGAATCTACAATCCACAAATTGCATGTGGCTCTCCCAGGTTCATTGATTTATGAAAGAAATTTCATGTTTGTCATCCCCAAATTAACCCTTTCCCCAATGCAGACGATATTAAAATTTATTATTTTAAATATCATGTGACCCCTCATTGGCATGAGCATGATATAGTTTTGTTGAAATTTTTTGGAAAATAATAATTTTTCTGCTGCTGAATTTGTATATTATGTGGGCGGATGTGGCCAATTCGTTGGGTAAAGGGTTAAGAGAGCATGTATCCTCAGCTACCATGGATGTTTTGTAAACTGTGTGAAAGATGTAATCTTCACAACTACCACTGGAGAATGTTCATTTACCTGTCTGCTTGAATTCATAAATACCTTCAAAGACTAGAGGTCTGAAAGATTAAAAGTTGGACATTGCTGTGATGTTATAGAGTGAATATAGACTCATATTCAGTTCCAAGAAATTGTTGTAGTCTTTATGTGAGACAAGTTAACCCCTTACCTAACACAGTATTTTAAAAAAAATAAATTAAATTTCACATTTTTCAAAAATAAATTTCACATTTTTTCAATAAAAACATATAAATTTGGATGTCATTAGAACCAGCTCAACGAGCTGGTTCTAATGCTATCCATATTTGTATGGTTTTATTGAGAAACTTTCAACATATGTTAGGCTGTTGTTGGCTTATTCTAGCTAATTTTCTGGCCGATTTAGGCCACTATGTTAGGTAAAGTGTTAATTGGTACCTGTCAAACATGCAAGTTGTGCCTGTTAATGATCAGGCCACTTACTAACAGGTTTGTCTGAGTGTAACAATGGTTGTTTTGAAATGTTCACATAAAATTATCCTGAGTTTCAAAACAAGAACTTTTAGTAGTCATAATTCTTAATACAAGGGGACTGATACCTGTCAAACATTTAGATGGTGTCTGTCATTGACTATGATAAGCTGCTTACATGGATAGTGAATTACCAGTAGGACACATGTGGAGTAGAATTTCTACTAAGACAAAAATTTTTGAAAAAGTGTAAGAATGACAAAGTTTGAGATAATGGACTTTCAGAATGAACCCAGAGCCCATTAGCTAAAATTGTGCTTGCCCCTCTCATGTGTTATCACTGTTATCAACAATTATTGTCTGGAATATCCTCTCTATGAGTGTTTTAGTGGTAATCTACTCTCCATGTACTGTATGTGGTAAATTTTGGTAGTTATAATTTTTCAGAACTTCAAAAAGTCGTAGTTAAAATTATAATAATTAAGATAGAATGAATAAACATTCAGTGCCAAGGAAAGTGAGTTGTGTGGTTACCATAAGAATGTGTTAGAACCCATTTTTCCTTTCCTCATAAGTAGAGATGTACGGTTATGAAAAGTTTACTTCGGTTTCGATTTTTTTATTGACAAAAAGAGTCGGTTTCCACTCGGTTTCAGTTTTTTCGACCAACATCACTAGTGAAGCTTCCTGTGGATCGGGAGACACATAATTGTTGATTGAGCAGGCTTGGGAATAAAGGGTTGGTTGCAGGAAGTGACCGTCGTGAAATGCTGACATGACTGACGCAAACTTATGAACTGTAATTATCCCGTCAGTATAACATTCAGTTTCAGTTATCGCACACTGCATATTTTTGGACCGAAGAATTTGTGTTCTGAACCCTTGATTATGACTGGTTGATTGCAAATAATTCTAACATTTATTTGAGAAAAATATTTCTCACCAGAAACACCAAAGTATGTAAAAAAATGACAACAATTCCAAGTTCCAAGACACGAGGCAAAATTATACACGTGGGAAGTCCCCTTCAAAAACGAAACTAAAACGTCATTGGAATCGGAGTATCACATGGTACAAGAAAAATTGTGTGCATGGCTGCATGCTCGCTCGCTCGTGCCCGCCAGCTGAAATTCTTTGACGAATTTGAAAGGAAGGTGCAGAGGGGGACGTGTTTTTGCAATGAAAATAAGAGATTATTTATTTATTGGTGTTTAAGGTCACATACTTATGCACAATGGCTAATCATGACCGTGGCAGTTTTACGGGTGGAGGAAGCCGGAGTACCCGGAGAGAACCACCGAGCAACGACGAGCAGCTGCCCAACATCGTAACTCCACACTGCAGCACAGGCAGGGTTAGATTGGTTGAAGGCATGTGCACCATCGACGTGCAGTATGCCTCAGTACACGGCGTCATCGTGCCCCCATGTGGACAATCGGGGTTAAATGCCTTGCCCAAGGACACAACATGGGAGACTGAATCGATTGCTCAGACGGCCACCCATCCGAGGACTAACCGGGTTCGCCGTTGCTTAACTTCAGTGATCTGATGAGAATCGGTTACCGCAACGCCACCGCAAAAGAAGAGATAACACCGCAATATTCTATATTGTTAGTGGAATATGAAACTCCGTCTTGCATTTCATTTCATTAACTGTGTGAAATATTAGAGAAAGAAAAGGCATGCGGAAGACATTTAAGAAGAATATTAGGTTAGGTTAACTTACACGTCGGGCAGTGAAGGAGGGCTGAAGGCTTTCTTAGTTTCCTACCCCCCTCCTACCTCAGAAAAAAAAGATAAAAGCAGCGACTTGAATTAAATGTACTTCTCATTCCTAATAAATTCATTCTATTTTTCTTCCCACCTGATGGATATTTCAATAAGCAGAGGCCGAAACAACTTGGGACCATAACATTCCAAGGCTAAAATGTTCATATATGATACCCCCGTAAAATTTTATGTTGCTAGTGAAATGTTTCGAGTTACATTAATGGTATGAATTATTAAAGGGGAGGAGGCATAAGGAAGATATTTTAGAAGGAAATACACACTTTCGCAAAGTTTAGATTGAATGTCGTGGGGTGGGGGGGGGGCTTTCCAAAATAAAAATAGCGACTTCAATTAAAGTCACTGTTACTTCTTATATTGTGTTAGCTAAATCATTCTATGCCCCCCCCCCCCCCCCCCCCCATGTAGTAAGTAGATGTCGGTTTGGGTTTTTACATCTTTGTCAGTGTCAGTGCTGGATGGGGGGGGGGGGGGGGGGGGGGGGTAGGAGGTAGGGTGCGGGTTACTTTCCCATCCGAGAAAATATAAAAGCCACAACTTCAATAAAAGTAATTTCCTAATACTTTAAGGCCAGAGCTACCTGATGGAGGTTTTGATCTGCAGGGCCGAAACTTCCCGTACTAAGCCCCAAATGCCCCAAAGATTTTGTATTGTTGTTGAAATATGAAACTCCATCTCGCATTTCAATGACAGTTTGAAATATTGGGGGGGGGGGGGGGGGGGGGGGGGAGGGGGGGCGTATTTTACAATGGAATTTAGGGCTATACGCTTTGTTAAATATTAAGATGCGTGTCGGGGAGGGGGGGGCGGGGCACTTTCTTATCCAATAAAAAATAAAAGCCGCAACCTCAATGAAATTAAGGCCTACTGTCTATTCTTAATATTGTGTAGATCAAAGCTAAAATCATTCTATTTCCCTCCCACTGGATAGGCGTTTCAATATGCAGGGGCCGAAACAACTCAAGGGGCGAAACACCCCAATGCCGAAACGTCGATAGGCCTATCCGGCTATCCCCCTAAGATTTTATAAACAGTGTGAAGTATTAGGGATGTGGGGCATGTGGAAGACAATTCAATACATCTTAGAATGGAATATACTATGCTTTGTCAAATTTTAGGTTCTGTGTGTGTGAGGAGGGGGAGGGGCGCACTTTCTTATCCATGAAAAAATAAAAGCCGCAACTTTATTTAATTCAACTTTTGATTCCTCAAATTGCGCAAGCTAAAATCATCCTATTTCTCCTCCCACCTGATAGGTGTTTCTATGCACAGAGGACGAAACAACTCGGGGTTGAAATGCCCCAAAGACGAAACGTCCATATCGCCATCGCATTTTATATTGTTAGTGAAATATGAGACTCTGTCTGGCATTTCATTAGACCCAACAGTATAAAAATTAGGAGGAGAGGCGGCATGTGGAAGGCATTTTAGAAAGGAATATACATTTTGGCAAACTTTAAGATGCATGTCGGAGAAGAGCACTTTCTTATTTAAAAAAAAAAAAATAAATAAAAACCGCGACTTCAATTAAATTTACTTTTCATTCTTAATATGGCGTAGGCTAAAATCATTTTATTTTCACTCGTAACTGCTAGGTATTTCAATATGCAGAGGCCGAAACAACTAGAGACCAAAATGTCCATACTCACATTACTTGAGTCTGAGTCGGAATTCTCTCTCTTTTGTCAGGGATTAATCGAGTGTCCCTGCTTTTGTCTAGCCACGTGGAGTTAATCGTATTCCTATTCCTGTGTGACAAGATGGGGATTCTTTACAAAGCCGCCATGCAGCTTAAACAGTTTTCATGTCGTTTCTGATGAAATATTCCCACACTTGACACTTTTTTGGCCATTTTTTCGGAAGCAAACGGAGTGTGGGTCTGAGTGACAGTATTTGCCAGATGCTTTTGTGAACAACCGAATCACAGTTTTTACAATTTTCTCGGTGTCGGTTTCATTTTTTTCTTCAAATAACCAAAACCGAGTTGTCCTCACGGTAAACCATACATCACTACTCATAAGTGGAACCCTTGATTTCATTTCTTCATTTCTTGGGAAATTTTGGAAACCCCAAGGTATTATTTCAGGCCCGCAAAATGTGGGCCAACAGTTGTTTTGTTTCCCTATTAATCACCCCAGAGAATTAGGAATTTTCCTTTTCCTAGATATTGGGCCTTGGGCACATAGCCGGAAAGCTAACATGAACTGTCCTTGGTACTGTCAATCTATTTTATAATGAAGACCTAACTTAATGCCTGTTTTGTGTAATCCCTATCCACAGCAACTCCAAACCACGCGGGAAATGAAAATCTGTTCCGCACATATGTGTGGAACGAAAATCGTTGACAGAATATTTTTAAATAAAAGTGACATTTCACTGGCATTTTCTAAGCAACACAATTACAATTTAAATCGATAGTGATAGCTGAAAATCATCCCCTGAGTTCCAATGTGTTCTTTGTGCCAGCATCAGAATTCAGGGGCAACATAGTAACATGGGTTCCCCTCGCACATTTGGTTAGCAGTAAAATGTGTTCTTTTTGTCGATAGTTGTCAAATGAATTTCTGAGTGTCCTTCTGATAATTGGTTTTATAGACATGAAGGCATGTAATAAACACAGAACGATACATGCATGTGAATGGGTTAATTGATATGGCACTTGTGCCATCATGGAAGGATAAAACTCGAAGAAGGAGCCTCTCATCCTTCCACGCTGGCACTCATATCGATTAACCCATTCACACGCATGTGTCATTCTGTATATGTCTTTTGATATTGTCAAGAAATTCTTTGATGTTATACACTGTTGGAAATATAAAAGGTCTGCCTGAGCCTTTTCAACACAGCATTACAGGAAACCACATCAGATCAGTGAGTAAAATTCATCAAATGGACTTTAGTATTCTGCAATGAGAAGTTTAAACATATCAGAACCACTGTACCCTTTTGCTTGATCTCTGTGATTTAATTTCTTTTTTGTACAGCCTAGAGGTCTGTCAAGAACTGGAATTGTCAGTGTTGTACAAAATTACCAGATATTTTCTTGTAGTTACCCTGGAGCCTGTTCCCCTGAAATTGAACACACACTTCAGATTAACCCTTTACTCAACAAATCGTCTGCATCTGCCCGCGTGATATGCAAATTCAGCAGTTGAAAATATATTATTTTTCAAAAAATTTCAACAAAACCATATCATGTGAACCCTCATTGGAATGAGCTCGATGAGCTCATTCCAATGAGGGGTCATATGATATGGTTTTGTTGAAATTATTTGAAAAATTTTAAAAAATGATATTTAAAATAATAAATTTTGATAACGTCTGCATTGGGTAAAGGGATAACAGAATGTCGGCAGGCAGAAGCTGCTGGTGCATATGGATGTTGTCAATTCTAAATTTTCTTTTGTGAAAGAAAATTTTTTCAAGCAAATTACTTGGCACATATATATGCTGTATTATTGTGTAGCCAAACTCCAGCCATATAAAGTACAAATATACGTAAGTCTACTTGTGATATGATACTCATGCAGTACTGTCACTTGTTTGTATCTGTTTTCTGTTCATTTTTTTGGGGGGGGGGGGGGGTGGAGGGGGGGGGTGTTAATGAAATGAGCTATTCTTGTATTTCCAGTATATCGAGACTCTGTTATTACTGGACACCCCATTGGAGTGGAATTTACCACTCAGAAAAAAACTCAAATTTTGTGCAGTAGCTTTAGAAATGCAACGTTTCAGATGGCTAACATTTGCCGAACTCATTGGTCTATTAGCAGAAACTGTGAATGCGGTTCCAAAACTTTTCCACAAAATATGACTTTCTGATTTGATGCTGTTTTGGTATTCTTCGCTTGGCAGATGTTGCAATAAATATACAGAACCACACATACGATTGAATGGGTTAAAAATTATCGCACAAGAGTGTTTTAGCCCAGGATATCATGAGAGCCAATAGCTCTCTTGATATTCTGGGCCAAAGTAAACGAGATTGCTTTGGCCCAGGATATCATGAGATTGCTGGGCCAAAGCAAGTGAGATTGCTTTGGCCCAGGATATCACAAGAGCCAAAGGTTCTTATGATATCCTGCGCCAAAGCAAACGGGTGCGATAATTCTTAACCCATTCAAATGTATGTGCAGTTCTGTATCACACATCTCTCATGTAACAACCAGTCCACACAAAAATTGAACTAAAAGGACCTGCTGCATTTCCTTCATTGCAAACAAGACATCACTGTTAGCTGGTGGGGTACCAACCCTAATTTGCTTTTTAATTTTTACGGCATTCAGTTGATTGACACCCATCAGTGTCAGGGGTCATGATGTTTGAACTTCAAATATTGACTAAACTGGGGGGGAATAACACAACAAAACGTTTTTAAAATAACTAATAAGTTTAGCACACTCCATCATTATATGACAGTTGTGGAAAGTATTTGTCAAGGAACAAGAAGTCAGAATGTTATTTTTATTTTGTAAATTTTTGACTTGAATTTGATTGTTTAAATATCACAGATAAACAAATCTAAATGAGGAACTTGGAATTTCCAAGTGATCATGACTCCGGTGTATTTGATCAATGATGACGTGATTTATTAGACAGGTTCCTTCTCTGTTTACGTTGGAAATGAAATCAAACGTGTTTTGTTTCACCACATGTGCGATACAACATTATTTTTATCGTAAAGGCAGAACAGTGGAAATCCTGTGTTTTACATTAATAGGTGTGTGATAAAAATCTCTCCGTGCACACTATATTGAGTGTTTTAGACAACATTTGAACTCAACAGTAGAACTTGAAAGATGGCGGTGAGCGTGCATTGAAATTTTAATAGAAACTTAAACCTTAACAGAATTTCTGAAGTGTTTCTCTACTTTTCAGAACTTGCAGTTGAAGGGGTATTCATTGCTAGGTTTGGACTCCTTGATGATAATATCATTCAATGTCATTCAACCATTAAACCTCTGAATAGAATGTTAGTTGTTAAACTTTCGTTTTTCATAACTTATTGTTGTTCAATTTGCAATATGGAAAAAGAAATCTATGCAAATATACTAAACATTTCAAAACATCACTGGCAATTTCAGTTGCATATGTGTTACATACATTGCAATGGTTTGCTTTTCGATTTTCAATATTATTGTTGGTGGAAATACTAGAACTCTAATTCTAGATAAAAATAGTTGACTAACCTTTTGCATTGGGGCATCTGATGTATCGATCATAGTGAGGGGAGACAACACTGCTTGAAGTTTGCAGCTTGCAGACAGTTAAACTATGTGGTGGGAGTGAGAACTTTGAAGTTCTGTGTGATTGAATGTGTGTATTTTGATGGTCTGAGGTAATATATCAACCAATTAACCCTTTACCTAATGAATCGGATGCATCCATACATGTAATTTTCAAACTGAATAGTTGAAAAAAAAAATTATTCTAAAAATTTCAACAAAACCATATCATGTGAAGTCTCATTGAAACAAACTCATTCCATTGAGGGATACGATCATAACTGAATTTACTGTACACAGAGCAAAATGAAATTCAGTATATTAATAGTCGAGTTTTGACGAAGTCAAACTCGACTTATAGTTTGATGAAGTGGCGGGTGGCGGCGGGCATAAGCAATTGGTTTCCTGGCAATTACTTTAGTTCTATTTGATGCACCTTTACCAAAATTATACCAGAGGTTACCTTATAGGACAGGAAGATACTTATCGATTTCTTATCAACCTACTCACAATTGTTTACTTCAGGCTTGCACTACAGTGGAAGTCCCTAACTCGGATAAAATACTCTCTATTTTTGTCTTTCCCAAGCAATTTGGGAAAGAAAAGTGGTGCAAAAGCACCAAGAAAAAATAAGCCAAAACTGGGTCGAGTGCAACCGGTGCAGACCCAGTACGGGACGCTCTCTCCCAAGTACAACTCCACGACTTCCGTTGCCAGTGCGCATATACCGTCTCTAAAGACTCATTCTTTTTATCATCCGCTTCGTGTCGAGATGTTTTTGCACGCTTATCAGTGTTTATCCAGCTCGTTGTTTGATGATTCCTGATTCACAGTGCATCAGTGTATCCTTTGTATTCTCAGGAACAGTGTTTTTTATATTCTCTTTAATTTTATATGTCCATAATGTATATTTAATTGTTCTCTCTCGAGTCGCACACGAATTTCGTGTGCCATGCGGTTCAGACTTATTATTTTTCACAATTATTGTTAATGCTTTATTTGCTAAATTTTCTAATTGTGTTAGAGTTAGGTGTCAGCGGGGTACCACTCCTACAGTTTTTCTTCTTTCTTTTGAGAGTAGTCATCCTGTTGTGTGGTTCCCGGTCGACCGTCTGGGGTCTTTGTTTCTGTCACCTTTCTCTCTTCTGTTGGTGTTTTTCTGTTTTCTGATTTCACCTTCTCTGCTCCTCTCACCTCTATCATGCCCAGGACAATTCCTTGTGGGCAATGTCTGCTGCCAAAGCATGTGGACGATTTACATTCATCTTGTTCCTCCTGTAATGGGTGTTCGGCCGAGCGGCCATGTGGTGTCTGTGGATCATGGTCATCCACTTTCTGGGCGTCAGTTAACCGTGGCGTTCGTTCTCGTGGCCGTGCCTCCCGCTCCCGCGGGAAAGGAGAACGTAGTCGTTCGGGGGCTCCCGAGCCGACCTTGTCTGGTGAGAGTTATTCCTCCTCCGTGGGGGATGTGCAGTCTTTTCCTGTAGTGGATACTGCGGGAGCCGTTGAGAGTTCTGGTGAAGAGGTGCCTGGTTCCGGGACTACGGTCCTCCTCCAGTCGACATCTGAGGCTGTCACTAGGGTTGTGACTCCTCCTTCGAAGCCGAGCAGGTGTGCTCTCTCCACTATTTCACCAGCCTCAACGACTCCCGACGTATCTACTACTACTGCTGGTCCGTCTGCTTCGTCGTCAGTTTCAGCCGGCCTCGGTTTTTCGCTGCAGGAATGTCCGGTACTGTAGACGTGGGATATTGGCCTCAGCCTTCCCTGACTTCAACTCGGCGAAGTCCAAAGGGTCTGCCGGCCGAACCCATCTCTGTGGTCTCTTCGCCGTCGAGCACCACAGTTGTGTCTTTGGATTCGGATGTTCTTAGTGGAGATACTATGAACTCCGTGGCGTTTCCGTCCACTCATTCTGGCCTCACGACCAGTTTTGGGGGACCAACGCCTTTTGTGCAGCCTGGACCTTCTGCCCCACAGGGGTCTGCATTGACTCTCATGAGTTCTCGCCATATTGATCCTCGGGGTGCCTCGTACCCCTATATACATCTGCCTTCAGATGTTTCGGCTGCCGCCCGTCGTCCCGCGTCGGGTATTTTGGAGGATCGTGACCCTTCGCTGGTTAAGAGGGTCAGAGGTGAAGCCACTTTGCCGGTTCGCTCCCCTGTCGAACCAGCCGGTACGGGCAGTGAGCTTAGGTAGGCCCTCTCCTTACTCACTCAGGTTCTATCTAAGAGCCTTCCTGTTGCTTCCAGCGAGGCAATGAGTGGTTTCCAGGTGCCTCCTATGGCGCCACCTCCCGGGATTGGAAACAGGCCAGTTTCTGATTCCCCTGGTGTCCCGACACCATGGGAGGCGTCGGCTGGTTTGCCCACGATGGTCTATGTGTGTTCTGACTCTGGGGAGGAGTCCGACATGCTTGATGTCGAGGGCCAGCAGTCTTCGGACTTGGGGGCAGCTCTTGACTTTGTGTTTGGGTTTCTGCCTGATCTCAAACCTACTAACCAGCCGACAGTGTCAGCCTGGCCGCGATCATCGGTCGCGCGCCTACAGCCTATGGAGCAACCTGGTTCTGGGCGCCTTCGACCATGCCAGTCGGTACAGGTGGTTGAAGCTTTTTCAGCATTGGACTCCAAGCTGCATTCCAAGGCTCTGAAGACTTCGTTCTTCACGAGGGTTGACACCTTTTTGCCTCCTGTGTGTTATCGTTCCTACGATTCCGCCAATCCGTCGGTCTGCCAGACTTTGACAGTTCTGGATCAGGACTCCACTTCCCTTGGGCTTTCCAAGCCCAAGTCTGCCGTCATTCTAATGATGCCCCCATGGGAACCCCGGGAAGTGAGGCAGTGCTTGTTTACTGTGGTAAAAACAAGCTCCGTTTTACTGGTAAAATAGGACCCAGTCACTAATGCTTGGGTTGCAAGTCCTCTAAAATAGGCAACATGGGGCATAAATGATTGGCTGACCTTGACTTTATCTCCATATTGTGGTCATGATTAGCCATTGTGCAGAAGTATGTGACTTTAAACAACAATAAATAAATAAATAAATAATTCCAATGATGACTCTGGAGTCCACGTTGGGCTTATCTAGAGAGATGCTTGGCATGCTTTCTCTCTCAGATCACGTCGTCTCAGCTTTGGCTGCTTATCTGCCTCCAGATAAGTTTGACAAGGTACAGGCGCCTTTGCGTGTGCTGTCCAAGGCGCTTATGCATCTTACTAACACTCATGCCTGTAACACGGCTAATCTGGAATTAGTTCGAAGGGACGCTGTGCTGGACACAGGATGAACCCTTCCCGAGGAGCAGCGTGCTGCTCTTCGATCTGCTTCTTTGGCAGGTCCACAACTTTTCCATGGTTCCGTGTCGACGGTCTGGGATGACGTCCTACGTCATTCCAAAGATCAGCTGCTGTTTCATCAGCTTGATCAGCCTTCTAGGGGAGGCAAGGGCCGTTCCAAGCCTAACAAGTACCCTTCTGCTTCCTCTGTGAAGCAAAAGGCTGGTCCTTCTGCCGCCGCCTCTACTTCTTACTCAAGGGGTAAGGGTAAAGGTCGGCAGAATCGAGGGAAGTCTCAGGATTCTTCATTTAGTAGAGGAGGTGGTTTCTCCTCTCACGGGCCTCGTCGGGGCTCGAAATGAAGGTCCTCACCTCGACTCGTCCCAGGTTGGAGGAAGGATAGCAGAGTTCGCAGACCATTGGGCCACCATCACATCCGATCTGTGGGTGTTAGATGTTGTTCGGTCCGGGCTGCGAATATCCTTCCGACGGCACCCCACTCTGTCAAGGGTGCCTCTTCCAACCACAGTTCCTTCAGACGTTTTACGTCGGGAACTTTTGTCCACGGAGATTGGCAATCTCCTGGCAAAGGGGGCGATCGAGGTCGTCAAGAACATTCAGTCAGTGGGTTTCTATTCCCGCCTGTTCTTGGTGCCAAATAAGGACGGCCGACTCCGACCGGTTATCGATCTGAATATCCTGAACCAGTCTATCATTGCTCCCAAGTTCAGCATGGAGACTTTCAGGTCGGTCCGCCAATCAATTCACCAGGGAGATTTCGCTGCCAGCATCGACCTGCGAGACACTTACTTCCACGTTCCGATGCATCGGGCGTCACGGAAGTATCTCAGGTTCGCTTTTCTGGGGCAAGTTTAACAGTTCAAGGCCATGCCTTTCGGCCTCAACCTGGCTCCTTGGGCCTTCACCAGACTGATGTCGCATGTGATAGCGTTCCATCGCACACAGTCCAGGGTGACTACTTCGGCATATCTGGACGATATCCTCCAGAGGCATTCCAATGCTGCCTTACTGGAGTCGGATGTCGCCACTCTGTTGAGCTTGCTCATGTCGCTAGGATTCAGAGTCAACGAGGAGAAGTCGGACCTGGTCCCTTCTCAGTCGTTTTGTCATCTGGGGATGTCTTTCCAAACCCACTTCAATTTGGTAGCGGTTCCCCAGGCCAAGGCTGTGATTCTCTCAGCTTTTGCTCTGACTCTGTCCCAGTCCACGTCCACGCCCGCTCAGAGTTTTCTCCGGCTGATCGGTCTCTGCGGTTCGGTGACGGATCTCATTCCTCTAGGTCGGCTGCGAGTCAGACCTCTCCAACACATTCTGCTCAGTCGTTGGAGGCCGAATGTAGATTCTCTGGATCAGGTGCTTCCGTTTCCGGAATCTCTGTATCCTTACCTTCTTCCCTGGACAGATGTTCAGTGGATTACGCAGGGTGTTCCATTGGACTTACCCACGTCCGATCGCATTCTGACGGCAGATGCCAGCGATGTCGGATGGGGTGCGACGTTGGATCCTCTCGGTCTTTCCCTACACGGGATGTGGGACCAGGATCAAGCAGCTCTACACATCAACCAGAAGGAGCTTCTTGCTCTTCTTCTGAGTTTCAGGCAGTGGATCCCTCACCTGTCGAATCGCCAGGTCCTTCTGCTATCCGACAATTTGACAGTGGTTGCTTACATTCGGAACCAGGGCGGCACGCACTCGGTTCCGATGTATGAATTAGCTCGGGATCTTCTACTGCTCACTCAGGATGTTCACGCCGGAGTGGTTGTTCGTCACATTCCCGGGCGTCTGAACGTCCTAGCCGACTCCCTGTCCTGACAGGGCAAGGTTATTTCCACCGAGTGTATGCTCCACAGGGCAGTGTTCCAGTCGTTTTGCGATCTCTGGGGACGTCCCCAGATCGACCTCTTTGCGACTCGTTGGAACCATCAGGTGGATACTTTCGTGTCCCTGTGTCCAGATCCTCTGGCTTTTGCCGTGGAAGCTCTGTCACTCGATTGGAACGGTCTAGTCGGCTACGCCTTCCAGCCGGTTCCGATTCTTCCTCAGGTTCTAGCCAAAATTCGAACCTGCAGTTGTCGAATCATTCTGATCGCTCCCCTGTCGCCTCAGCGGGTGTGGATCAATCAGCTCCGCTCGCTGGTGGCGGCGGCTCCGGCACGTCTCCTGCTACGTCGCGACCTTCTTTGTCAAGGTCGCCCGAGGAGGTTTCACGTCGACCCGACTTCATTGTGCCTTCACGCATATCTTTTGTCAGGTCCTGTCTCCTCCATAGAGGTTTTTCGAGATGAGCAGTGGAGTGCATTTCTTCTTCAAGGAGGCACTCCACTGGTTTAGCTTATGCAGCTAAATGGAAGGTCTTCTGTCGATGGTGTGCTGATCACTCTGTTGATTATGCCAATCCTTCGATTTCACAGATTGCGGAGTTTCTGGTATATCTGTTTGATTCTCGGGGTCTCCAGCCTGTTACCATCAAGGGTTACAGGTCCATGCTTTCAAAGACTTTTTCTTATGTGGGGAAGCGTCGTATCGGCACTAATCCTTTACCTCTCCAAGCTTGTTCGGCACTTTTCTTTGAAAAGGCCTCAGACTTTGCAGCTTACTCCACGATGGAATCTTTCGTGGGTGCTGCTTTGCTGGAGGGGGGTGGGGGGGGTCGTTCGAACCTTTATCCCAGGTGGATATGCATTTTCTCACATATAAAACGGCTTTTCTGATGGCATTTGCTTCGGCCAGATGGGTTAGTGAGCTTCACGCCCTCTCGGTTGACCCGGCCTTTTTTAGGAGCTCTCCCAACAGTGTTACTTTTACCACTGGTTGCTCTTTTTTGGCCAAGAATCAGTTACCAGATACTACTCCTCCTCCTATCTGTATCAGGGCTCTTCCTTCTGTTGAGGGTAATCGCCCTTTGCTCTGTCCGGTCCGTGCTATTCGCATTTATCTCGATCGGACACGTTTCATATGGAAAGGCAGGAAATGCTTTTTTCTGTCTCTTATTCCGGGTTGACAGAAGATCTCTCCTCAATCCATTTCTCGATGGATTTGTCTTGCTATTCGTACGGCTTATGGTCGTTTAGCAGCTGGCGATTGTATTACCAATCGTATATCTGCCCACGAGGTGTGGGCACTATCCACCTCTTGGGCTTATTCTAACTCCGTCAAGTTGTCGGATGTTATGCAGGCAGCCTACTGGAGAAATGCTTCTACTTTCTCCACCTTTTATCTGCGCCAGTTGCAGGAGCAGTCGGAGGACCTTTTTGCCCTGGGTCCTCTTTCTTCTGCTCAGGCTGTTGTCTGCCCTAGCCATTAGGCTTCTTGAAGGTCAGTTTCAGCCTTGTGCTGTTACTGCCCTTTTTCTGTCTGTGTGTCACACAGGCCCATATGTCTCCTTTCATTGTCCTTTACCAATGATTGCAACGTTATGGTTGATAAGCCTCGGGACCTCTTCCTTCTGCTTCACGGTTCCAGTGCACTGGGGTTATGTGTGGGTTGGTTATGCGATTCCCTCCAGCCTATTGTCTATTCAGCCTGAAGTAAACAATTGTGAGTAGGTTGATAAGAAATCTAAATTTTATAGTAAATTTCCTTTCTTATTATACCTACCACAATTGTTTACATGGAGGCCCTTGCGTCTTCTTTACGGGTAAAGAATCTTTCCTCCCCGCTGATCACATAACTCTAACGTTGACGGATTCAAAAAGAATGAGTCTTTAGAAATGGTATATGCGCACTGGCAACGGAAGTCGTGGAGTT
Source organism: Pictodentalium vernedei (assembly GCA_031216915.1). Lineage (NCBI taxonomy): Eukaryota > Metazoa > Mollusca > Scaphopoda > Dentaliida > Dentaliidae > Pictodentalium > Pictodentalium vernedei. Next base: position 402,915,043 of record CM062293.1, read on the forward strand.
GTACTTGGGAGAGAGCGTCCCGTACTGGGTCTGCACCGGTTGCACTCGACCCAGTTTTGGCTTATTTTTTCTTGGTGCTTTTGCACCACTTTTCTTTCCCAAATTGCTTGGGAAAGACAAAAATAGAGAGTATTTTATCCGAGTTAGGGACTTCCACTGTAGTGCAAGCCTGAAGTAAACAATTGTGGTAGGTATAATAAGAAAGGAAATTTACTATAAAATTTAGATTTTCAGAGTGTCGTGCCCCAAGGACAAGGTCACTGTTACTATAAATAGAATATTTTGTGACAAATTGGTTTCCGGGCAATAACTTTAGTTCTATTTGACGCACCTTTACCAAACTTATACCAGAGGTTACCCTATAGGAAGGGAAGACACCTATTGATTTCGGAGTCTGGGGCCCCAAGGTCAAGATCACTGCTACTATAAATAGAATATTTTGTGACAAATTGGTTTCCGGGCAATAACTCTAGTTCTATTCTGTGTATCTTCACCAAACTTGTACCACAGGTTACCCTATAGAAAGGGGAGACACCTATCGATTTTGGAGTCTGGGGCCCCAAGGTCAAGGTCAATGCTACTATCAATAGAATATTTTGTGACAAATTGGTTTCCGGGCAATAACTTTAGTTCTATATGACGCACCTTTACCAAACTTATACCAGAGGTTACCTTATAGGAAGGGAAGACACCTATTGATTTTGGAGTTTGGGACTCCAAGGTCAAGGTCACTGTTACTATAAATAGAATATTTTGTGACAAATTGGTTTCCGGGCAATAACTTTAGTTCTATTTGAAGCACTTTTACCAAACTTATACCAGATGTTACCCTATAGGAAAGGAAGAAACCTATTGATTTCGGAGTCTGGGACTCCAAGGTCAAGGTCACTGTTACTATAAATAGAATATTTTGTGACAAATTGGTTTCCGGGCAATAACTTTAGTTCTATTCCGTGTATCTTCACCAAACTTATACCACAGGTTACCCTATAGGAAGGGAAGACACCTATCACTTTCGGAGACTGGGGCCCCAAGGTCAAGGTCACTGTTACTATCAATAGAATATTTTGTGACAAATTGGTTTCTGGGCAATAACGTTAGTTCTATTTGACACACCTTTACCAAACTTACACCAGAGGTTACCCTATAGGAAAGGAAGACACCTATTGATTTCAGAGTCTCGTGCCCCAAGGTCAAGGTCACTGTTGCTACAGATAGCTTATTTCTTCAGAATTTAATGTCAAAACTCGACTTCTGGATCTCTGATCCTCTTGCTGGATTTTTTTATATATATTTTATGCCAGGTAAAATAGTTTTTAGGCCTGTAAGGTTAAGTGTTATATGTGCTGCGTTACATAAAGAGTAAGCGCATTCTGCATTTTAATTTGCCTGCAATGGTATGCAAGTTGTGTCAAGAAGAAGGGCCAGTGGAGAGAAACAAGTAATAAGCGCCACCTGTAATATGATCAAAGTGTTTTAATTGGTCGGCAATTAAGTAAGATTTTACGCGATTAGTTTGTGCTTGATTTCTTCTTGTCAATTTGAAAGGAACTTGAAACAAAATACAATTTATCGTTCAATGAAAAATATTTTGAACTGATTTAAAATATATATAAAAATAATATACTGAATTTCATCTTGCTCTATGTACAGTAAATACAGTTATGATTGTATTTCCGAGCCTTCCTCAAAATGAAACAAGTGGGGAAGTAATGATAAATGCACATTAAAAATATTCATATATAAAGTAATTTTTCATTATTTAATTTCATCGATAGTGAAAACTGCAAGTCATTCAATGTAAATGTCCCTCTCAGTCACATGTCAAAGGATGACTGTGATAAACTGGCATCAGGCTAAATAATTATTATTAAATGGTGAAACAAAAATATTAACCGAAAGGTACATTTTCAATTTATTTAATGTGCTGGACACTACAATGGACTTGTAGTTGAACAAGGGAAGAGTTGTTGATAATAACTACATGATGAACTGGGCATTTGGGGTTTTGGTTTGGGGTTTTGATGGACATAATATCAACATTTATCAACTTTTTGCTAAGAAACTGATCACTACCTGTATAATAATCAAAATTGGATTCCATTCGAAATTGTCCGAATGATTCGATTTGATTTGATTCGAGTCAAGCTGAATCATCAAGATGTTCTCAAAATTCTACCAAGTGTCTTCTCCAAAGATATGCCTTTTAAAATGGGAGCCAGTGATGATGCCAAGATAGGTCCATGCATACTAGTTCAGAAATCTGAACATAGTGGCTGACCAGCCACTATGTTTGGGTTGCTGAACTACTGTAAAGGTGAAGAGGTAAGCACAAGACATTTTTGTTGTTACTTTCTTACGTCTCAGATGATCATTCACTATTTTTTCTAAAAATTCAATAAAATGGGGTACAGTGGGGCCCACTTAATTGGATATCTCTTAACTGAATAACCCTGTTAACAGGAAGCTCTGTCAAATAAGATATAAAAAAATAAATGCTAAGTTTAAGAATATAGAAAAGTGACACAATCCCTGTTATATAATCAAATACTCCTGTTAATTGAATAATTTTCATTGGTAAAGTGGCTATTCAATTAACAGGGCGACCCGCATTGTGTACTTGGGCAAGGCACTTTATCCCGGTTATCTACAGGGGGGCACGATGACACCATGTACTAAGGCATACTGAATGTTGATGGTGCACATATCTTCAACCGCTGTAACTCTGCTTGAGCAGAGCTTGAACAGAGTTAGAAAGTTGAGGAGCTGACAGTTGCTCGTCGAAGCTCAGTGGTTCTCTCCAGGTACTCCGGCTTCCTCCACCCGTAAAACTGTGACAGTCACGATTAGCCATTGTGCATAAGTATGTGACCTTAAACACCAATAAATAAATAATAAATAAATTAACAGTGTTCTACTGTATTATATAAGGAGCACCAGCTTTAACTGTGGATAAGTAAGGAAGTATTTGCATTACCAGGCAGGCTGTTAATATTTTTTGGCATCACAGATTATTTTTTTTAATCTTTGTAGCACAAGCACTGCAAAAATGTGCTGGATGGAACTTTTGAAAATTGTTGGAGTCCCGGGTGGTAAATTTCTGTGCTGGGCGATAGTGCCTAGGCTGCCTGGTACAGGCACATCCCTGCTCCTTCCTAACACTGCTGCTCTCATCAGGTCTCCTGTGCAGGAGACCTGATGATAGAAGAAGAGTTCAAGTAGGCTCTGCTTTTGAAACTACTTTGATTCCATTCTGGAATATTTCACTTTTTTTTTATTGATTTGCTATTGCGCACATTACTGTATCTTACAACAAGAACTTATGTCCTCCGATACAAGTAAAAATGTCTAGACAAAATACAAATCTGTATTGAGGGTAGTTCTATTATTCAATTCAGAAAGAGAATGTTTTTTACTTGCACTTCGTTGGCATCATTTTAGTATCTTACACATGTCGAGGCCACCATTTTTGATAACAGAAGGCCTTATTAGCACTGAATAAACCATCAGCTCAGTGAAATACATTTGACTAGATATTTTTTTACCATGATGATAATTTTTCAATATGTTATACAAAATTACTGTCAGTTCTCAAATGCTTATTTCATGCATGTTAACCCTTGCCCCAATGCAGACGATATCAAAATTTATTATATTTTTATACGACAACCAATGGCCCAGACTAGCTGGTGCTAACTCAAATTAATCGAGGGCCAAACACAAATTTTGCCCCCAATCCCCAAAATTTGCATGCAAAACTGAAAAAATCAAGTCCTAGATGGTCCTCCATACTTTTTAGATCTGCGCATGCACTGTATTCAGGAAGGTACCAAAATTGGCGCCAGCCATCATTCGTTGTTTGGACCTAAATCAGCAACAATGAACTGACATCTGTGCTTTTAAACCTCCTTTTTTGAGGATGCCAGACACAAATCAATGGTAAAATTGGTGGATCCAAGGATATAAATGGATGATGGAAGTGAACAACAGTGGTTAGAAATGTTCAGGGCTGTAACTTCATAATAATTATAAAAATTATTTCCTGTTTCCCAGTTTTTGGACATATGCCTGACGTCATAATTCTTGCTAATGATTTATCCACTGTTTGTTAAGTGTTCCTTCCCTATCCCTCCTTGAAGCCCTCCTGTTAAACTCCCAAGCTTTTTGGCTTATTTTTATCGAAATTAAATTTCTTGGGAGTTTAATGTGTGAAACAGATTGTTTATTCTGTTAATTCCCATGGTTACGTCCTCACCCTAGGGGTGTTAGGTCATTTTGGGTCATACATCTATCCGATGTATCGTTTTTTCTTTGTTTGAAGATCTTGCTTTACATCTGGTAGCTTTAAAATCTGTCACTGACTTTGGGCCTCTTTTCTGTGCCTGATGTCTTGCTTCCGTTTTTTTCCTTGACGTTGTTCCCATTGGAAACATCTTTAAATATGTGTAGTATTTAGTTATTGTTACTGTAGGATTGTTGTAAGGTACATTAATTAATATTCTGGTAGTGTAGCAAAAAAACATGGTGATGGTATTGTGTCAACGGTGTGCTACCGTCATCGCGCTCTGATAAGCAAACAAAGCTAGCTGCTAAGGTGCTCTTGAATATTAGGCAAGGGATATGGCTACTAGGCAGTGTTCTTAATCCCTTGCAGGCAGCTAGCTCGACGGGTGAAGCGGTTACGCTGCTGTGGGAGCTGTAACACTGGGTATGTCCATTGCGGTTGAAGGAAGTATAGTGGGTAGAGTGAGCACCTTAAAAACAAAAGCTCACCCAGCAACGACGGAACTAGGGAGGAAGTCAGTAGGTTTCTTGTCGGGAGGCTCTGCGAGGTCTGAAAAGGCCGCGAACGGAAGAGGTCCCTCTCTAACCCAGCAACATCTGGGGCCAGATGCTGTTATGAGAAACTTGCATGGGCCGGAGCATATGTCCACACCTGCCGCTTGGGATACTCCATCTAGACTGCAGCTGGCCTCAGCTTTAGTCACGGCATCCTCTGCTACGATCAGTAAGCACACACAACTGCATCCTAGCTACCCAACTTCGGATATCCAGCCAGCTGCATGAAGATGGAGCCAGTCTTCGCCTGTGAAGTCCGATCATCTGGTAGCTAGGGAACCAAGGCTTCGATCATCAGGACTTTTGGAGAAGAGATCCATTTCCAGAATGTCATCCCAGGAGCAGCAAGCAGCTAAAACATAGAAAACCGCTGCTCCTCAAGCCTCGGCGATGGACTTGTCATCGCAGATTGCTCAGCTGATCGCAGCATCCCAGCAAGTGCAGGAGCAGACTCCAGAAGTGTGCTGTCGGATGGTGCTGGGTTGGCCCAGTCGGCTGTTAATGCAGATGCAATGGACTGAGATTCACAACTGATTCAGTTGGATGGTGATAAGGATGAGGATTACCCTTCCCTTTCGGAACGACACATGGTTGCGATGGACTTTATCTATCAATACTGTCCTGAATTTGTTTTGCCGAATTAGAAAGCTGCGACAACAAGGGAGAAACCGCTGGCATCTTTGGACACAGACTTTATACAGATGAAGGAAGAAGTTCTTTCTTTCCCGGTTCAGTCTAAATAGGTGTAGCAGGCCTTTGGTCATATAGATGATGCCATATTAAACCTCTCAAGTGTGAGGAAAAAAAGGCAGTTTATTATCAACATCTTCCATAAATATACCTTTCTTGGACCATGTTCATTTAAAACAGTTGGAGAAGATGTTCAGAGAGCTCCACTGCATTTAGATGAGTAGGCCGGGGATTTAGACTTATCCTTATCTGCTTCATTTAGCATTCGCTCAGATGTAATGGAAAGTGCAATTTCATTGAATAGAGCGAATTTGGACGCAATGTCCTATGCAGATCACCTTAAACCAGAGTTGTAGCACAACATCTCAATGGGAAGGAATTTGAGGATGTTTGTACCTCGCTTAGAGTTCTTTCCAGGGCAGTCCTGTATGCCACGTATAACTCCACCCTGTCAATGGCAAATCTGGAGTTAATTAGACGTGATGCTGCCCTTGCGTCGTCATCACTTATAGATGACAAGGTGAAAAGCTCTCTCCGGTCTCCGGACATACTATCTTTGATGACAAGCTTTCGTTAGTCTATGAACAGGCTACTAAGAAAGCTTCCAGTGCTCTGCTTTTGAAGTTGGCATCTCAACAACATGCTTCAGCAGACCGGGGTAGGCGAGGACGTTCCAAATCAAAATCATCAAAAGGGAACTCCTCGCGGGAGTACAATAAACCCTCTTATAATTACTCCAGAGGTCATTAATACAGCGACTCGGGAAAGGGGCACAAGTCTGATCAGGATTAACGGTCAGAGGCTCCTAAGCCGATGGGGCGAGGATCTTTGCGGGGAGGACGTAGTTTCTCCTCCCGCAAGTCCTACAGGTGATGGTCAAGACCTCTATTGCTTGCCAGTTGGTGGAAGATTATCAAACTTTGCGAGAAACTGGATGGCAGTCACGGAAGATCAGTGGGTGAGAAGTGTAGTCTTGGATGGCCTACGGCTATCATTCCGAGCAAAATCCCCACTAACAAGATGTCTGCGTTGAACAAATCTTCCGGCGGATCCTTTCAAAAAACAATCACTCCTAGCGGAGGTACATGCTCTCTTATTAAAGGAAGCAATAGAGGTCGTCGAGAATAAAAATTCTCAAGGTTTTTACAGTCACCTGTTCCTCGTACCAAAGCCAGACGGCTCGTAATAGACTTGAGCTGGATAAACAAGTTAATCGTGTCTCCAGAGTTCTGTATGGAAACCATTCGCCCAGTAAGAGTGAGCATTCGAGTGAACAACTATGCAGCAAGCATAGATCTACAGGATGCTTACTTTCATGTCCTGGTACATCTGGCATTCAGAAAGTACCTGCGGTTTGTCGTGCAAGGAAAGGTTTATAAGTTCAGAGCAATGTGCTTTGGTCTGAACGTGGCTCTTTGGGCTTTCACTTGAATAATGAACTCAGTAATGTCTTACTTCTAAGCTCATTCGCCTGCGGTAACGTTGGCTTACTTGAACAACTTTCTGTAGAGATACAGCAACAGAATTATTCTTCAGAACCATGTTTGCTCCTATTGCTCTGACGTCTTGGTTTCATAGTAAACAAGAAAAAGTCGGATCTAGCTCCGTCCAAGTCATTCACTCACTTGGGAATGAGCTTCGAGACTCACAATAATCTGGTTTGTCTGCCATTACCCAGAGTGAAATTAGTCAGTTGTTATGCTCTCTTTTGTCTAAACTCAGATGCAATAACAGCAAGGGAGTTCATGCGACTGATGGAGCTGTGCGGAGCGGCTGCGAATTTTATTCTGATGGGCCACCTGCACACGCATCCCCTCCTGATATTCTTTACTCAGAACTGGAGTGTGCAGACACATTCGCTCAAAACCAGTATTGTTTTAACGGACCTAGTAAAACAAAAGGTTCTGATTTGGGCAGATCTTCAGTGGTTAAGTCAAGGAGTTCAGCTGCAACTGCCATGATTATGATGGATGCGAATCAGATGGGCTGGGGTGCGACCCTAAGTCCCCCAGACTTGAAGTGCCAGGGTCTTTGGGACTCGCGGTTGCAAGAGAAGCACATAAACATCAAAGAGGAGAGATGATGTTAATATGGCTAGCACAACAACAGTGGATTTGCTTAATAGCGAACGTCCACATTCAAATTCTGTTGGACAATTCGATAGTAATTGCTTACCTCATGAATTCACTCGATTCCATTATGTGAATTAACAGAGACGATTCTCCTATTCGTCATGAATCATCACATTCATCTCTCTGTCCATCATATATACTAGGTCGTCTGAACATATTAGAAGACTCGCTCTCTCAGAAAGGTTGCCTGTTGCCATCGGAGTGGACTCTCAACAAGCGAATATTCAGGCAGATTTGCTACCAGTGAGATTGTCCCATGATAGATCTTTTTGCAACACACCTGAATAATCAGTTACCGATGTTCATGTCACCATGCCCAGATTATCAGGCGTACGCAGTAGACGCTGTCAGGTTCATGGGGCGGGATAAGAAGATACGCATATCCTCCAGCTCCGTTGATTCAGCAGATTCTGTTAAAGATCAAACAGTCTCATTGCAAAATCCTGCTGGTAGCACCTCTGTCGTCACAGAAACCTTGGATAATCTTCTCAGGTGTCTGTTATGGGATGTTCCCTGGAGGCTTTCACCACGAGAGGATCTTCTTTATCAGGAGAAGTCACGTGCACTGCATCACAACTTGGAAGGTCTCAACCTTCACTTATTTCCATTGTGCGGTCCTTCTTGCATGGAAAACATTTTACAGGACGTGTAGTATATGGAATTTCTAACTGTAGGAGGTCCTCCTCTTAATTGATTTATGCTGCAAAGTGGAGGGTTTTCTTCCATTGGTGTAGGGATCTGTCGATAGACATATACGATCCGACCATACTAAATATTGCCGATTTCCTGGTCTACTTGTTTGACGATCTCAAACTGCAGCCTGTCACTATTAAGGGCTATAAGTTAATGTTGATACTTACACTCAACATGATAACTTGGCAGTTGGATCAAATACTTCACTATCCAAGCTAGTTAGAAATTTCTCTGTCAATAGACCTATAACACTCAGATTAATTCCTAAGTGGAATTTGGCTTGGATTCTGCTGAAGCTCAAAGAAGCTCCTTTTGAGCTGTTGGACATCGCAGAGTTCAAATTCTTGACCTATGTTTCTCTTAGCCTTTTTATCTGCTAGAAGAGTCAGTGAACTTCATGCATTATCTGCATTATCTGTTGATGAATCTCACTCCCGAAGTGTGGGTAATACCATTACCCTCACTACGGAAGTGGGATTTTTTTGATTTTTGGCTAAGAAACAGATTCCGGATAAGCGGCCAGAACCTATTTTCATTAAGGCCTTACCATCCTCGGATAACCATAGACCTTTGCTGTGTCCAGTCAGGGCTATGCGTATTTATAAATGTCGATCAGATTTTGTTAGAAAGGGAAGAAAACGTTTCTTTTGTTGATTCCTGACAGAAAAGATATTTCTGTTCATGCTGTCGCTAGATGGATTCAGTTGGCAATACGCATTGCCTATAAAAATCTATCTTCAGATCAACATTTTGTTAATAAGATCTCGGCGCATGAGGTTAGAGCATTGTCCACTTCTTGGGCTTATTCTAACAGTATAGCCATTACTGATCTCTTGAAGTCTGCTTACTGGACACAGCTCTCTTCATTTACTACGTTTTACCTGAGTCCATCTCCGGTGACCTTAAATCTTTAGGTCCTCTTTCTGTTGCTCAGAATGTCTTCCATTAATGTTACATCTATGAGGTCTTTAGGCAGTCCGTTCCAGCACTGACTTTCCACTGCCCTCTTCGTTCTGAGGAATTTTACCTCAGAACAAGGGGAGGAGGAGGGTTCTGGTTTTTCCCATATGATCATCTGGCTTTATAGTGAAAAGCAAGGGAATACCTCTTCCAGTGCCAGTAGTTCTGTGTCCTTGCTGTGGTGGTTTTAATGTGTAGCTTGGTGTGAAGCAATAACTATGTCTCATTTATGTACTGTTTTTAAAGTGTAGCTTACTGTGAAGCAATCCTCGGACACTTTTAAATGAGTATAAAGAGTCTCATTCTCTGGATTATCTTTATATGTTGGTCTTCCTTCACCGAATTAGCATAATGGGTTATGCTGGCATTAAATGGAGAATTATACATTATGTAATACTCAATTACATTGTTGGTGTTAGGTCTTTCTCTTTTCTCGTAAAAAAGAAAGACATATATAATTCCTGTCTTCTCCTATTCTCGTGTGGGAGCTCTTCTTTACTGAAGTAATTGAGAGATTGGATTTTCCTTTAAGTCCTAGACTGTCCAGCCTTTTTATGATTCAGCTAGTCTGGGCCATTGGTTGTCGTATAAAAATATAATAAATTTCAAGTAATTTGTATATTTTTTATACTTACCGATGACCCAGATGGGTATGGCCCTCCCATGAGTGGGCACTCATACCTCCCCTCTGTTTATAACATTTAACAAGCAATCAGTAGAAAGAATGATGGTTGGCGCCAATTTTGGTACCTTCCTGGATACTGCGCATGCGCAGATCTAAAAAGTATGGAGGACCATTTTGGACTTGATTTTTATGGTTTTGCAGGCAAATTTTGGGGATTGGGGGGCAAAATTTGTGTTTAGCCCTGGATTAATTTGAGTTAGCACCAATGAGTCTGGGCCATTGGTAAGTATAAAAAATATACAAATTACTTAAAATTTATCATTTTTAATATAATTTTTAAAAAATTTTCAAAAAATTTCGACAAAACCATATCATGTGACCCCCTCATTGGAAAGATCTAGACGAGCTCGTTCCAAAGAGGAGGTCATATGATATTTTGTTGAAGGTTTTTGAAAAATAGTATTTTTTCAACTGCTGAATTTGCATATAACCCGGGCGGATGTGGCTGATTCGTTAGGTAAGGGTAGTCAGAAAAGTTGGTGAGGGACATGGAAGTCATTAAACTTTCTTATTCTTTAATTAAAACAAGTGGGGGCATGGTGGCATTGCAGTAACCAGTTCTCATTAGATCACCGAAATTAAGCAACGTCAAGTCCGGTTAGTCCTCAGATGGGTGACTGTCTGAGCGATCGATTCAGACTCCCACGTTGTGTCTTTGGGCAAGGCACTTAACCCACCATTGTCCACATGGGGGCCAAATGACACTGTGTTCTAAGGCATACTGCACGTCGATGGTGCACATGTCTTCAACCAATCTAACCTGTGCTGCAGTGTGGAGTTACAATGTTGGGGAGCTGGCAGCTACTCGTCGCTGCTTGGTGGTTCTCTCCGGGTACTCCGGCTTCCTCCACCCGTAAAACTGTCGCGGTCATGATTAGCCATTGTGCATAAGTATGTGACCTTAAACACCAATAAATAAATAATTCAAATAAGTGGTAAAACAACTTTGCCTTCATCAGCATTCTTCAAGGATACCCTTGTGTCGGATGCTGTTGCACTGTTTAGAGTTTCTCAAAGTCTGTAACCTTTAGGTTCAGGGTTAAATTAACTGATTCATATTATTTTAGGAGATTTGATGAAGAAATTATTATGCCCCCGAAAAATTTTTTCGAGGGGTATATAGTGGAGGTCTCCGTTCGTCCGTCCGTCTGTCTGTCTGTCCACCCATCCATCCATCCGTCCGTACAAACATTTTGTATTATAACTTGAACATCAGTTGTCGGATTTTAATGTTCTTTGGCATGGTGATAGGGCAGCTTGGGGGAACGGATGCCCTTGTACCTAGGGTTTTGTCCGACAAATCTTACAGGAGTTATGTCCCTTATTTACTTTGAAAATTGATGATTTTTTGGTTTCCTACCAGTTAGCTGAACCAATGAGTTTCAAATTTTATATGCTGATTACTCATGTCAAAGTACAGGTCGGTTTCAATTTGAAGTTTGACTCAGCAATTTTTGATGCAGTTATGCCCCTTTTTCACTTGGAAGAGATGCAAGACCATTTCTACTTTTTCACTGGTTTGAGAATTTTTAACAAAGGTATGTACTATTCCAATTTTTGCCTCTTTCAGTTATTATTCAATATGGCACCATTCAAGTCATCTGCAATTATTTTTATTACTTTTTCTCTATTACTGACTCCTTAGTGCTGTTCTGCAATGTAGCAGCAGTGAAGCTGTTGTCTGTTGTTACAAAACATATTAACAAAATATAAGTAATAATAATTTTATTGGCACTTTGCCATTCCTTACTGTTGTTCTGCAATGTAGTGTTGTTCTGCAATGTAGCAGCAGTGAAGCTGTTGTCTGATTATCCACATGTGAGTACGACTTGGCTACCTTCGAGGGTATTAGCACACGTGTTCGCATTGCTCTTGTTTTCACTGGAATTAATTTATTTTATTTATTGTAGATATTCCCAGCTGATGATTAGTTTGATGAATGTAACAACCCAATATCTCCTTGTGACTTATGAATTTGACAACTCACAACGTCCAGGTACATATCTAAAGGGTTTTCTGTGCTTGAAAGAGCAGAACATGTTGACAATGTTGATACCAAACAGAGTAGATATTTTTCTCAGCCATTTTTTAAAAAAATACATCTGGGACGTTTTTGTTTATTAGCTCACCTGACTGAAAGTCAGGATGAGTGATCATGTTCATACATGGATATAAGTTTGTTAAAATTGAGCCTCTTGGTTCATATTTGAGCTCAATACAGGAGCCGGAATTTTAACTTAGGACAATATGGGGAATAATCATTAAAAATCTTTTTATTCAGAACCACCAGTCAGAATTTTAATGTATACATCATTGTTATGAGGGTCATATACAAGGCTGTTCAAATCAAGTTTCTCAGTTTATATTTGGGCTGCCTATGGGAGCCCAAATGTCAACTTAGTGCAATATGGGGGGCAATCTTTAAAAATCTTCTTCAGATCCACCAATAAGAATTTTTTTGATATTTGGTACAGAGCATTCTTAGGGAGGTTACATCTAATTTTGTTCAAACCAAGTTCCTGTGTTAATATTTGGGTTCCCCATTGGAGCCTGAATTATTACTAAGTCCAGTATGAGGAATAATCTTTAAAACTCTTCTTCTCCAGAACCACTGGTCAGAATCTTTTTACAGTAAAATCTGTCTTGAGAGACCACTGTCTTGAGAGACCACTGTCTTGAGAGACCACCTGTCTTGAGAGACCACATCTACCAGGCCCCGGTTGATTTTACTCTATAATGGACCTGCCATGGGAGACCACCTGTCTTGAGAGACCACAGAGACCTGGTACCAACTTGGATTTTTATGCCATAATAGACCTGTCTTGAGAGACTGCCCCTTTGAAGACTGAAACCATGACAAAAACTTTTTACCTATTCTGGAATTGTGGTTATACTAACATAATTAAAAGTATTAAAAGCTCTTAATTAGGTTTCAATTGCTAACTCATTAAAGACTGAGATGTTTTTATAAGACCCCTGTGAAAAGATTAGGATTATTGCTGAATAAACAATTTCATACATACCTGAAATGTGACAGTTAGAAATAAAAATAAATTTGTGTTGAAAATCTTATTGTAACAAATTGAAATGGACTGTTATAAAAATTATAAAAATAAATTATAAAAATAAATTTATTTTTATAACAGTCCATTTCAATTTGTAACAAAAACTTCATAAAAAAGAACTACAAATTAATTGCAAGAATCCATTCTTCTCCATTTCTGAATTTTGTGGTCGGTTATTCACTGACTTGAGAAAACCTGAAACCTGTTATGAGAGACCATCTGCCTTGAGAGACCACTTTTGTGTGGCCCAAAGGGCGGTCTTTCAAGACAAGTTCAACTGTATATGTGGTATACAGAATCCTCACAGGGGTCAGTATCAAGTTTGTTCAAATCAAGGTCACTGGTTAAGGATTGGGCCGTCTATGGGAGCCTAAATTTTAACTTAATTGCAACAGGGGGAATAATCTTTAAAAATCTTTTTCAGATCCACAACACAGAATCTATTAATATTGAGTATACAGCATCCTTACAGCAGTCAGGTTCAAGTTTGTTCAAAGCAAGTCCCTCCATTAATATTTGGGTTCCCTATGGGGGCCTGAGTTTTAACTCAGAGCAATATGGGGAATAATCTATAAAAATCTACTTCAGATCCACCAATCAGAATCTTTTGATATTTGGTATGCAGCATCCTTAGGGAGGTTAGATATCATTTTTTTCTTTCAAATTAAGTCCCTGGGAAATATTTGTGCACCCTATTGGAGCCTGAATTTTAACTTAGTCCAATATGATGAATAATCTTTAAAACTTTGTTTCTCCAAAACACCAATCAGAATCATTTAATGTATGACATTATAGCCTTACAGGGTTGGATTCTATTTGTTTAACTCAGGTCCATCAATTAATAACTAGGCTCTCTAAGGGAGCCTGAATTTTAACTTTGGGCAATATGAGGAATAATCTTAAAAAATCTTCTTCAGACATATCCACCAGTCAGAATCTTTAGATATTTCGTATACAGCATCCTTAAGCTTAGGGAGATCAGATCTAAGTTTGTTCAAATCAAGTCTCTGGGTTAATATTTGGGCTATATTGAAACCCAAATGTTAACCTAGTCCAATATGAGGAGTAATCTTTAAAAATATGCTTGAGATACAATCAAAATCTGTTTTATATATGGTATACAGCATCCGTAGAGGGTTCAGGTTCAATTTCTTCAAATAATGTCCTGGGGTTGATTATTTGTGCTCCCAGTGGGGATGGGGCAAATTTTAACATAATGTATAATTGGTAATATTTTCAAAATCTTCTCCAGAATCACCAGTCAGAATCTTATGATATTTGGTATACAACCTCCTAGTTTTGCATTACTGAAAATCTGGTCATTATTTCTCAGGTCGTATCCCATGGACAACAGAGCTATAAATAATTAAATAACTTCATTCCTCTGTAGTGTTAACTTGACATAGATACTAATTAAATCCTTCTTTAAACAACCTTGGTCAGGTGAGTGCCTCAGGCCCTGTGGGCAAGCCTGAATATAAGCAGACTGTCATCTGCGAAATGAGGTTCACAGAGGGTATATTTTTTTATCCTACCCTGCTGTGCAGGGTAGCATCACAAAGTTTACCCTCTGTGAACCTCAGTCCGAATCAAGGTCTCAAGCCAAAACAGAAAGATGTACCTAGAGGATAAATTGGCCCACTGTATGGGATAGCATCAGCAAATTCATCCTCTGGGGACCTCATTTTGCAAATGACAGGTTGCTTATATTCAGACTTGCCTGTGGGGCCTCTTGTTTTTAGCTCACCGAAGGAAGCTTAACTTATCAGTTGCTGACCGCTGTTGTCCGTCGTCCGTCATCGTCGTCCCTCGTCCGTCATTAACTTTACATTATCGACTTCTCCTCCCAAACTACTGGACCAAATTGAACCACATTTGGTTTGCATGTTCCTCATCATATATCAATTCAAGTTCGTACAAATAAACTTGCTGCACCCACAGGGGGCACCAGAAGGGCCATAACTCTTATAGCACCCGTAAATTTTTTCAAAAATTCAAAAAAATCTTCTTCTTCAGATCCACCAGTCAGAATCTTTTCATATTTGTTATACAACATCTCTGGTGGGTCAGATTCAAGTTTGTTCAAATCGAGTCCCTGAGTTAAGATTTGGTCTCTCTATTGGAGCCCAAAGTTTAACTTGGTGCAATTTGAGGAAATTTCTTTAAAAATCTTCTTCTTCAAATCCACCAGTCAGAATCCTTTCATATTTGGTATATGACATCTATTGGAGGGTAAGACTCAAATTTGTTCAAATCTGGTCCTGGGGTTATTAATCTGGGGTACCTATGGGAGCCTGAATTTTAACTAAGTGCAATTTGAGGGAATTTCTTTTAAAATCTTCTTCTTCAGATCCACCAATCCGAATCCTTTCATATTTGGTATACAACATCTCTAGGTGGGTCAGATTCAAGTTTGTTCAAATTGGGACCCTGGGTTGATATTTTGGCTCCCTATTTGAGCCCAAAGTTTAACTTAGTGCAATGTGAGGTGATTTCTTTAAAAATCTTCTTCATATCCACCAGTCAGAATTCTTTCGTATTTGGTATATGACATCTCAAGGGGGATCAGATTCAAGTTTGTTCAATTTGAGTCCTTGGCTTAATATTTGGGCTCTATAGGCAGGAGTGGGGTGGGGGTAGGGGGTGGCAGGGGGGCATGTTAGGTTCAGGTTTGTTCAAATCCATTCCTTAGTGTTTTTCCATAAAATTTGCCTCTCATGACTTCATTCCTTTGAAGAGTTGATGAACCATGTCTAACTGAATGTGCCCCCAAATACTTCTTTGAACCACTTCGGCCGGTGAGCGATTAAGGCCCCTTGGGGCCTCTTGTGTTTAATTTGGTTTTATTTTTATACGCTCGTTTTGAAAAAAAGGGTCGTATTATGGTATACCACTGTCCATCCGTCTGTCCATCCATCCACACATCGTACAATAACTCGAAAACGCTTTGAGCAATTTTTGTGATTTTTTGGTGGAAAGTATATGTTGATGGAAGGAAACTCCCTTTCGATTTGTGTCGCTGTCCGATTTGTAATTCCAGAGTTATGGGACTTTATTCGTCAAAATATAGGCAATTTTCCATATGTCGGACAATAACTTGAAAATGCTTTGACCAGTTGTCATGATTTTTTGGTGGAAAGTATATGTTGATGGAAGCAAGCTTCCTTTCGATTTGTGTTGCCATCCGATTTGTAATTCCAGAGTTATGGGACTTTATTCGTCAAAATATAGGCAATTTTCCACGTCGGACAATAACTTAAAAATGCTTTGAGGAACTTTCATGATTTTTTGGTTGCAAGTATATGTTGATGGAAGGAATCTGCCTTTCGATTTGTGTCACTGCCCGATTTGTCATTCCAAAGTTATGGGACATTATTCATCAAATGTACAAGAATATAAAAAAAACTGACAAGTACACATGTATTCTCACATTTATTTGCATATTGTGTGCTTCCCTCTTGTAATTAATAATGGGCGCATCATGCACTCATGGCGCAGCTGTTTATTTTTAACAGGCAGAGTGCTGAACTATTTTTGGTTGACAAAATTTGTTGACATGCATTGTCCTTGTTAATATTTATGGGAGAGTGTCTTTGGACACTCTCCCATAAATTTTAACAAAGAAAATCCATACAGACAAAATAGTTTCAATCCAAAAATAAAATGGAATGCATCCACAGAATATGAAGCGTTTAAATTGGAGTACCTGCACTTAAGAATAAAGCTCAAATATGGGCTTACAGCACTCTACCAGTTAATTATAATTTCTTTTCCCTCAGAGGTTCATATGTTTAACTCTTAACCCGCTGAGTATTTTCAAGATATTTTTTCATCAAATCTAGTCATGGCTGCTGTAAAGCAGCCATGACGAGAGATGATGAAAAATTAATATAACAATAAATCATTGGTGAAAAAATCCATTCAATTGACAGGGGAAAATATGTTTAAATATGCCCAAATTATATTTATATCTGTCACAAGAGAAAGCCTGTGCTGGGCAGGAATATACGCCAACAGCATGCAAAGAGTTAACATCTCATTTATATTGCTCTTTGTCAAGCTTTCGTCCCCTTGGCCTTCTTCAAGGACCATTAATAAATTTTCAAACTACATCTCCGCACTATACTAAACAACTACTGGTAGTATTCTTTTCAGTGTTGATTGTTGTTTAGTATTTATCAACGGTCCTTGAAGAAGAGCAAGAGACCAAAAACTTGACAAAGAGCAATATATATATATATATATAGATGAGATGTTTTATGAGACTGTCCCTAAACAATGGATAATTTAATAATGTGTATGTTCATTTGTTTAGTTTGTTTTATATTTTAGACCTTATAATCTACAAAACAACATGGGTAGTGCTGTATTTTATTCATTTCATTAACTTGGTGAATTTATCTGATATAAACCAATTAATTGTTATTGTTTTATGTTTGCAGAGGTAATAAAAAGAGAGCATGCAGTGACCAAAATGACCATTAAGGAGGGCCTGTGAAATGGATTTTTATTTTTTTTTAACCTAAATTAAACCTTTTTTTTAATTTTTAGTTGAATTGGGAGTAGAAGCAGGGGTATGTTCCTATTTAGTCACTGTGGAGGTGGGGAGGGAGGAGGGGCTCTGACCTTAGTTGACGTCTTCACCACTACGTAATAAGCTTAAGGAAAGATAAGACTGCACAATACAATGTGTTTGGCTAATTGTTTTGGACAATACCAGACATTATATGAAAGAACTTTTTCAATGTGAAAACATCACTGATTACCTCTATCATCAATTTCATGTTACATTGTTGCATTATCAATGTCGCACATGAAATTCATTGCTGCCATGTTATACCTGACACATTTTATTCCCAGGTCCCAAATTTCAGCTCAGTTTCTCAGAAAATATAAAAGTGCTTGCTGCATTACTCTAGTTGAAAGGTTATTAATGGCTGAAGCATTAAGGCGATGATTATGAGCACCAATTCTCTAAAAATATAGGAGTGTGTCCAGCATTGCTGTGGTAGAAGGTCCCTTTCCTCATAGGTTCCAAATTATGTCTTGATAGGTTGAGGTATGGTGGAGTCTATTACCTACAAACAAGCATAGAGAGAGAGACAGGGACAAACATTTGTTCTTATATATTTAGATATATTTAGAAGATATGTCATCACATACAGGGATATAGGAATCGGGCCTGAAAATAAGCAGTCTGACATTTGCAAAATGAGGTCCCCAGAGAGTGAATTTGATGATGCTATTCCATACACTGGGCCAATTTATCCTCTGGGTTCCTCTTTCTGTTAGTCTTGAGGCCCTGATTCAGAATGAGGTTCCCAGAGGGTAAATTTAGTGATGGTACCCTGCTGTGCAGGGTTGCATCACTAAATTCACCCTCTGGGGACCTCATTTTGCAGATGACAGTCTGCTTATTTTCTGGCTTGATAGGAACCAGGAAGGGGGGTGGTGCATCTGGCATATGCCCCTCCCTCCTACTTTTTCTGAAATAGTTGAGAGAGAGAGAGAAAGAGAGAGAGATTATCTTTACCAACCCTACCATTGTAATTTTATTGGATATTAGCAGGAAGGGGGTGCAATGAGTCCTTACTCTAAGGATGTGGCAGCCTTTAACCCTGTACCCAACATAACAGCCAAAACCAGCCAGCACTATTTTCAAAAATCTTGTCTCAAAAACATAGGTTATGACCCCTCTTTGAAACGAGCTCGTCAAGCTTATTCCAATGAAGGGGTCATAACCGATGGTGTTGAGACAAAAAAATGAAAAAAATTAATTATTCAAGAATTTTGTTTGCCAGTGTTTCATGTTAGGTAAAGGGGTTAAAGTCTGAGGCCTTTCAAGCTGAGGAAAAAGTACAATTTTGGCTCCAGGTGTTACAAATTTGTTACCTGGTAGCACTAGTGCTGAATTCTTTTTCAAAAGTGATTTGTGACCTGAGTATTTTTTAAAGATTCTATCGCTACCAAAAAGGGGGCGCCTTAGTTTTGCAATATTTTGTTGAACATTAAATGATTGTTTACAATTTAATGGAGCATGCACTTGGTGCTCTCCAATAAATTGTAACAAAATAATTTTATATAAAGATTTTTAGCTCGCCTGACTGAATTGATCACTTTCTGTCCATCGTCCATCTGTCCGTCTGGCATGAACTTTACATTATCGACTTCTCAATAAACCACCTGACCAAATTGAACCAAATTTGACTTGCATGTTCCTAATGATATGGCAATTCAAATTTGTTCAAATAAAGTTGCCACACCCACAGAGGGCACCACATGGGGCATTACTCTGATAGCACCCATAAATTGTTTTCCAAAATTAAAAAAAATCTCCAGAACCATCCATAACAATATTCAGATATTTGGTATATAACATCTCTAGAGGGGTCAGATTCAATTTTGTTCAAATTTGTGTTCCTCGGTTAATATTTGGGCTTCCTATTGGAGCCCAAATTTTAACTTGGTGCATTATGAGGAAATTTCTTCAAATATCTTCTTCAGATCCACCAGTCAGAATGCTTTCATATTTTGTATACCAGATCTATAGGGAAGTCTGATTCAAGTTTGTTCAAATTGAGCACCTGTCTTATTAATTAGGGCTACCTACGGGAGACTGAATTTTAACTTATTGCAATATGAGGGAATTTCTTTAAAAATCTTCTTCAGATCCACCAGTCAGAATTCATTCATATTTGGTATATAACATCTGGTTCAAGTTTGTTCAATTTGAGTTCCTGGCTTAATATTTGGGCTTTCTTTTTTGGGGGCTTGGGGAGGGGAGCAGGTTAGGTTAAAGTTTGTTCAAATCCATACCTTAATATTTTTCCATAAAATTTGCCTTTCATGACTTCATTCCTCTGTAGTGTTGATGAACCATGACTAACTGAATGTGACCCTGCTGAGTAAAGATCAAGCTAATGCATACAGTAGAAAGCCACTAAAGTGGCTTTCAGCACTTTTCTGTAGAGCCCTGATAGTGGATTGTTGCACTCTACAAATTAAATATGGAACCCCAAAAGTGCATTTTGCTTAATGTAGAGGTGTGTGTATTGCTTTGTGTTTTGTATCTTATCATCCAGCAAAGGCACATGGGCCACCAGTGATATATATCCATGTGTTTGTGCCCTTGTATGGCCCCAGAATCCCATCCACCACCCACCTCCAGGTTCAGATGCTTACTACATCCTTGATTCACAAAGAAGACTGAAAACAAGTCCACTCACCACTGAAACTGTATAATAGGTGCATTGATTTATAACCTGAATGGTTCTTTTAATTCAAGTGCTGCCCTTGCAATTAGACTAGAAACAAATGCCAGGTTACAATTTTTAAAAAAAAATTATGTTCACTAAGTTCACTGTTATTTTACATCCAGTGTTCTCTCACTTCAAAAGATGTGAAGACAAGATTAAAAATTAGGTTATTACAAAAAATTGTTGTTTCTCTCCATTATTGCAAATCTGCCTCATAATTTTCTTTCCTCACAGCAGCTTCAATGATATTATTTTGTCCCTGTAAGACTGAAAATTGGACCTATTATATCTTGTTTCACAGAGCTCGCTGTTATGTTAAACAAATATAATGTTCGAATCCCACCTGTGGCAACCGCGTTGTGTCCTTGGGCAAGACACTTCACCCCGATTGCCTACATGGGGGCACGATGATGCTGTGTACTGAGGCGTACTACACGTCGATGGTGCGCATGTCTTCAACCAATCTAACCCTGCCTGTGCTGCGGTGCAGAGTTCAGAGTTACGATGTTGGAGATCTGACAGCTGCTCGTCGTCGCTCGGTGGTTCTCTCCGGGTACTCCGGCTTCCTCCACCCGTAAGACTGTCACGGTCACGATTAGCCATTGTGCATAAGTATGTGACCTTAAACACCAATAAATAAATAAATAAACAAATATAATTGGCTAAATGTTTGGAGGCATTATGGGAAACCTTTACTACTGAAAGCAGTGTTTTTTGATATATGAGTTTAATTTTTTAGACTATTCCAACTATTTTCACTACGTTTTTATGGATTAAAAAGAGAAAAAAAGCCTCCCCTGCATAAAATTGCCAAAACATTGTCCGAGAAACAACAAATATTTTTATAGGCCTTAAACTTAAATAATAAAACCCTTTACACAACGAATCGGCCACATCCACCCACGTAATATGCAAATTCAGCAGCTGAAAAAAAATTATTTTTCAAAAGATTTTTTCAGCAAAACCATATCATGTTACCCATGTTTGGAACGAGCTCATTGTGTTCTTTCCAATGAGGGAGGCACATGCTATTTTTTTGTTAAAATTTTTTGAAAAATTAAAAAAAATGATATTTAAAATAATAAATTTTGATATCGTCTGCATTGGGTAAAGGGTCAAGTTTTTATATGCTCATTTTGAAAAATAGTTGTTTTATGTAAATCAGTCTGTCCATCCGTCTGTCCATCTGCCTGTCCATCTGTCTGTCTGTTAACATTTTGGGTTTCCGACCAATAACTCTGAGTTTGGATTATTTAATCTCAACCAAAGTTGTTATGTGTATTACCCAACTAGTAATACAGGCCAAGTTTGAATATGGGTTCTGTCCAATTATCTTTACAGGAGTTACAGCCCTTTTTCGACTAAGAATTTGACCGACTATTAACATTTCCGACCGATAACTCCCATTTGGATCATTTCATCTCATCCAAAGTTGGTACAATTCCAAATGGCTAACGGGCGTATTTAACTATGTTTGGTGGTGCTATTGTTTGAGTTTGGTAATATTTATATAAAAAAAAACAAACTACAGTGATCTGGATGAAATTCTCTAATCATGAAACCGTAAAATCTCACTTGTTGAAAAAAAGAAATGCATGAAGAAAATTGAATCTCACATGATTTTTCTGGTCGTTTTTCTTGATACAGTCAAGATCAATCCAGGAAATAAGCAGATTGTCATCTGCAGATTGAGGTTCCCAAAGGGTGAATTTGGTGATGCTACCCTGCACAGGGTAGCATTACCAAATTTACCCTCTGTGCATATCAATCTGAATCAAGGTCACAAGCCTAAACAGAAAGAGGTACCCAGAGGATAGAGGGACTCTTGCCCACTGTATTTGATAGCATTGCAAATTCACGCTCTGGGAACCACATTCAAATGACAGATTGCTTATTTCCAGGCTTGGTCCCAATGTCGCAATATTTTATTTACGAAATCTTGACCCACTGATGTAAATGTGTTGTAACCAGATTGCAATCTGGTCGGGGAAGAGATCATACAGTACTGTTGAAAGGGTTGAACTGAAGTTAAAATTGTTTGTTTGTCTAATTAAACAGGTCCTCCATTTGTTGTGACTGAGGAAGATCTGCAGCCCCTCTATGGTAAGTTAACCCTTAAAGGCTTATTACAACTTTTTCGACTTCCAAACAGGTGCCCTTAACATACCATAATGAGGAAGTCCTGCTGACAATAGGCAAATTCCTTAGGCAGTGGTTTCCAGTGAAGTCTTGGCTGCCTGTTAAGCAGTCAAGACTTCACTAGGAATCACTGCTAAGCCACTGGATATGTACAGGCTGTGGTCAGGTGTGAATTTAGGACACTGTCCAGCCCCTCTATGGTAAGTTAAAATAAGAGGATGGAATGTAGTGCCAGCAACATTTATTATAATTTATTGTACCTCATTATAAGACACTATGTTAATTCTCCATTGGGTGTTATTGAATATGTGATGACGCAACAGTGGTGGATATTACCAGGAGATACTTTTTGCAATGTTCCCTGCTCAGCCCGAAAGTTCCTGAAGCCAGTTATGGAAACACGCGAAGGCGAATGGGCCCGTGAGTGTTTTCGATGCGACATCATTTGTTGTGTCAAACGACTCCCCATAATGAAAATGGCTTCTGTCAGCAAAAGGTTGCAAATATTTCCCAGCCAGGTATTCACAAGCTAATTGAAGACAAGGATAGTAAAAACACAAAAACAATGTATCACCAGAGCAATGCACGTATTCAAGGAATATCTACAAGAAAAGGAACAGGAAATGGAGATTAAACATTGAGAGCTGGATTTGATGGTTAAGCTACAGTGATATTGAGGGGCTATTTGTGGTAGTCAAAAAATAATTTAGAATAAAAGGCTGGGGTAAACTTGCTTTGAAATATGTTTTGACACGTCATTTTAGAGAATATTAAGGCCTTAAAATTTGTCCTGATTTGAAAGAATCAGTTTTGTTTCGAAAGTTCTGTTATACTTTTGTGAGTGTGACTAGTAAACCTCATATTAAAATATTTACTAGGGTTTATTCCTTAACCCTTTGAACCCTAGCGGCAGTTTTTATGGCCAGCAACATGATACATCATAACCTCATTAAATAGGATGGCTGTTCAGTAAATGTGTGGTGTAGACCAATCAATATTTTCAACATGCATCCCCGAGGCTGCACGTTGAAAATATTGATTGGTCTACCCCAAATAATGGATATGGACCCTTCTAATTGCTGCCATTGAACTGGCATGGAAGGTACCACTAGAGTTAAAGGGTTAAGTGTCTACTTCCAGTTTTGGTGTGTTTCTTATCTAATATATACATTTGAACACATGCTCCAACATTCTGGCATTTAGTGGTCTTGTTGATGGAAGTAAAATTACCTTGGCACTGTATTCTAGTCAAGTCTTATTTGCCTATATAGGCAGCCAAGAGCTGACTAAACTCCACTGGGGGCGCAGTGGCATTGCGGTAACCGGTTCTCGTCAGATCACCAAAGTTAAGCAACGTCGAGCCCGGTTAGTCCTTGGATGGATGACCGTCTGAGTGATCGATTCAGACTCCCACATTGTGTCCTTAGGCTATGCACTTCATCCCAATTGTCCACATGGGAGCACGTTGACGCTGTGTACTAAGGCGTACTTCACGTTGATAGTGTGCATGTCTTCAACCTTTCTAACACTGCCTGTGCTGCAGTGCAGAATTACGATGTGGGGTGCTAGCAGCTGCTCATCGTTGCTCTGTGGTTTTCTCCGGGTACTCCGGCTTCCTCCATCTGTAAACTGTCACCGACATGATATGACCTTGGCTGTTAATGTGTTGTTAAACCCTAATAAATAAATAACTAGACACCACTGCAAATCAAGTGTTATCATATTATGGGAGATCAAATAAGTAGAATTCTTCAAGGCTTTTAAGAACACTTTCAGAAGAATCGGTGGCAAGAATCAAATTATCATTTTGTGAGAATCAAAGTTGAGTCCCATTATTTTCCTTACGAGAATCATTTGCGAGAATCAATTCCGATTCTTGCAGAAATTTTAAGCCATGATATTATGGAATAAAATAGGAAACTCAAAACCAAAAATAATAATAGGTTTATACAACAACCAATGGCCCAGACTAGCTGGTGCAAACTCAAAAATTAATCCAGGGCCAAACACAAATTTTGCCACCCAATCCCCAAAATTTTGCATGCAAAGCTGAAAAAATCAAGTTCTGTCTGGTACTCCATACTTTTTAGATCTGCGTATGCGCAGTATCCAGAAAGGTACCGAAATTGGCGCAAACCATCATTCTTTGTTTGGCCCTAAAGTCAGCAACATTCAGCTGACATATGTACTTTTAAATCTCAGTTTTGAGGATGCCAGACACAAATCAATGGTAAAAGTGGTGGATCCAAGGATATAAATGGATGATGGAAGTGAACAACGGTGGTTAGGAACGTTCAGGGCTGTAACTTTATAATATTTATCAAAATTATTTCATGTTTCCCAATTTCGGGACATGTGCCTGACATCATCATTCTTGCTAATGATTTATCCACTGTTTGTTAAGTGTTCCTTCCCTATCCTTCCTTGAAGCCCCTCCTGTTAAACTCACAAGCTTTTTGTCTTATTTTTATTGAATTTTTTATTAAATTTCTTGGGAGTTTATCGTGTATTACAGAATGTTTATTCTGTTTATTCCCATGGCTTTAAAAATCTGTTACTGACCTTGGGCCTTTTAGTTCTGTGCCTGATGTCTTGTTTCCAGTTTTTTCCTTGATGTTGTTAACATTGGCAATGTCCTTAAATATATGTAGTATTTAGTTATTACTGTAGGATTGTTGTAAGGTACATTAATTAATGTTCCGGTAGTGTAGCAATAATTTTTGGAATTTTGTCCACACTTAGGCTCTAACGGGATACCCTTGGGCTCTCCATGTTCCTTTTGGGAACTTGGGCTTTTGTCAACATTTTTTTGAAAATTTTTTTGAATTTAATTTTTCTATTTTGATTTTGATTGTTGATTATTATGTATCTTTATCATATATTTGTTGTGGAGTTTGTGGGAGTTCGTTCGACTTTGTTTTGATTATCATGAAAGCTTATTGCTCAAAATGCAAGGCGAGGAAGTCTTCCTCAGATTTACATGTGTGTTGCCTTGCTTGTAGTCACTGTACTCCCACGAATTCTTGTCCTACATGTGTTGATTGGGATGACAAACGTTGGGACGCAGGTGTCACGGTGCATTGTTAGCAGTGAGAGGCCAATGCCGGTACTCTCACCGCAAGGTCATTCAAGTTTTTCAGTTTCTTTTTCAGAGGAACAAGAACATGGTGATGGTAATGTGACACCTACCAAAAGTGTGCTACCGTCAGTACGCTCTGATGAGCAAACGGAGCTAGCTGCTAAGGTGCTCTTGAATAATAGGCAAGGGATAAGGCCACTGGGCGGTGGTTTTAATCCTTTGCCAGCAGCTAGCTCGACCGGTGAAGTGGTTACTCTGTCTGTGGGAGCTGTGACACCGGGTATGTCCATTGCGGTTGGAGGAAATGTAGTGGGTATAGCACCTTAAAAACAAAACAAGCTCACCCAGCTATGACGGAACTAGGGAGGAAGCCAGCAAGTTTTTTTGTCAGGAGGCTCAGCGGGAGAGGTCCCTCTCTAACCCAGCAACATCTGGGGCCAGATGTTTTTATGAAAAACTTGCGCGGGCCAGAGCAGACATCCACACCTGCCTCTCGGGACGCTCCGCCTAGACTGCAGCCAGCCTCGGCTACAGTCACGGCTTCTTCCGCTACGATTATTATGCACACACGACTGCATCCTAGCTACCCAACTTCGGATATCCAGCCTGCTGTGTGAAGAAGGAACCACTCTTCGCCCGTGAAGTCAGACCATCTGGTAGCTAAGGAGTCGAGGCCTCGATCGTCGGGGCATTCAGAGAAGAGAACCATCTCCGGAATGCCGTCCCAGGAGCAGTAAGCGGCTAAGAAACAGAAAACCACTGCTCCTCAGGCCTCGATGATGGACTTGCTGTCGCAGATTGCACAGCTGATCGCAGAATCCCAGCAAGTGCGGGAGCAGCCTCCTTCAGACTCAGAACCTGAGCTGTCGGACCATGCTGGGTCGGTCCAATCGTCTGCCCATGCAGATGTAATGGACCAAAATTCACAACTGATTCACTCGGATGGTGAAAAGGATAAGGAAGAGGATTACCCTTCCCTTTCGGAGCAACACATGGTTGTGATTTTATCCATCAATACTACCCTGAGTTTGTTCCACCAAATCAGCAAGCTGTGACAGCAAGAGAGAAACCGCTGGCATCTACGCAGACTTTATTGGGAGGAAGGAAGAAGTTCTTTCTTTCCCAGTTCAGTCTAGACAGGTGTCGCAGGCCTTCGGCCATGTAGACGTCGCCATATTTAACCTCTCAAGTGCAAGGAAAAAAGGCGGTTTCTTGTCAACATCTTCCATAAATATACCGTTTCTTGGACCAAGTTCATTTAAAACGGTTGGAGAAGATGTGCAGAGAGCTCCACTGCATTTGGATGAGCAGGCCGGGGATTTAAATATATCCTTACCTGCATCATTCAGTATTCGCTGAGATGTAATGGAAACTGCAATTTCATCGAATAAAGCGAATTTGGATGCAATGTCCTACGCAGATCACCTTACCAGAGCTATGGCACAAAGTCTCAACAGGAAGGAATTTGAGGACGTATGTACCTCTCTTAGAGTTCTTTCCAGGGCACGTACAACTCTGCCCTGATAGTGGCTAATCTGGAGTTAATTAGACATGATGCTGCCTTTGCCTCGCGAGCATTCGAGTGAACAACTATGCGGCAAGCATAGATCTAAAGGACGCTTACTTGAACCTGGCTCCCTGGGCATTCACTCGAATAATGAACTCAGTAATGTCATACTTCCGTGCTCATTCGTCGGCGGTAACGTTCACAAACTTGAACGACATTCTGCAGAGATCCAACAACAGAATTGTACTTCAGAACGATGTTCAGAGTCTGCTTCTATTACTACAATGTCTCAGTTTCATCGTAAACGAGAAGTCGAATCTTGCTCCGTCCATGTCGTTCACTCACTTGGGAATGAGCTTCGAGACTCACAACAATCTGGTTTGTCTGCCGTTGCCCAGAGCGAAATTAGTCAGTTGTTATGCTCGCTTTTGTCTACACTCAGATGCTTTAACAGCGAGGGAATTTATGCGGCTGATGGGGCTGTGCAGAGCAGCTGTGGATCTTATTCTGATGGACCGCCTGCGCACACAACCCCTCCAGATATTCTTTACTCAGAACTGGAGTGTGAAGACGCATTCGCTCGAAACCAGTATTGTTTTAACATACCTAGTAAAACAAAAGGTTCAGATTTGGGCAGATCTTCAGTGGTTAACTCAGGGAGTTCCTCTGCAACTGCCGGATCCGGCTTTTACGATTATGACGGATGCGAGTCAGCTTGACTGAGGCGCGACCCTAAGTCCCGCAGACTTGAAGTGTCAGGGTCTTTGGGACTCCCTGTTCCTAGAGAAGGACATAAACATCAAAGAGGTGATGTCAATATGGCTAGCACTTCAACATTGGATTCGCCTAATAGCGAACATCCACGTTCAAATTCTGTCGGACAATTCAACTGTAGTTGCTTACCTAAGGAACCAAGATGACACTCATTCGATTCTATTATGCGAATTAACGGAGACGATTCTCCTATATGTCATGAACCATGGCGTTCATCTCTGTCTGTCATATACCGGGTCATCTGAACGTACTAGCAGACTCACTCTCTCGGAAAGGTTGCTTGTTACCATCGGAATGGACTCGCAACAAGGGAATATTCAGACAGATTTGCTACCAGTGGGATCGTCCCATGATAGATCTTTTTGCGACACACCTGAACAATCAATTACCGATGTTCGTCTCGCCATGCCCAGATCATCGAGCGTATGCAGGAGATGCTCTGTCGGTCTCCTGTGACGGAATGATAGGATATGCATATCCTCCAACTCCGTTGATTCAGCAGATTCTGTTAAAGATCAAACAGTCTCATTGCAAAATCCTGCTAGTAGCACCTCGGTCGGCACAGAAACCTTGGATCAGTCTTCTCAGGCGTCTGTTATGGGATATTCCCCGGAAGCTTCCTCCACAAGAGGACCTTCTTTATCAGGGGATGTCACGTGCACCGCATCACAACCCAGAAGGTCTCAACCTTCATGTATTTCCGTTGTGCAGTCCTTCTTGCACGGAAAACAGTTTACAGGACCTGCAGTGGACGCAATTTCCAACTGCAGGAGGTCCTCCTCTTCGTTGAACTGTGCAGTGAAGTGAAGGGTTTTCTTCCGTTGGTGTCAGGATCAGTCGATAGACGTATACAATCCAGCCATGCCAAATATTGCCAATTTCCTGGTCTACTTGTTTGACAATCTCAAACTGCAGCCCGTCACTGTTAAGGGCTATAGGTCTATGTTATCAGATACTTACGCTCATCATGATAACTTGGCTATTGGATCAAATACTTCATTATCCAAGCTAGCTAGAAATTTCTCGATCAATAGACCTAGAACCCTCAGATTAATTCCTAAGTGGGATTTGGCTTGGGTTCTGTTGAAGCTCAAAGAAGCTCCTTTTGAGCCGTTGGATGTCATAGAGTTCAAATTCTTGATTCAATAAAACGGCGTTTCTCTTAGCCTGTGCATCTGCTAGAAGAGTCAGTGAACTTCATGCTTTATCTGTTGATGAATCTCACTGTCGTAGTGTGGGTAATACCATTACCCTTACTATGGAAATGGGGTTTTTGGCTAAGAATCAGATTCCAGACAAGTGGCCAGAGCCTATTGCCATTAAGGCTCTACCGTCTTCCGATAAGCATAGACCTTTGCTGTGTCCAGTCAGGGCTATGCGCATTAAAAAACGTCGATCAGATTTTGTTAGAAAAGGAAGAAAACGTTTCTTTCTTTCATTGATTCCTAACAGAAAGGATATTTCTGTTCATGTCATCGCTAGATGGATTCAGTTGGCAATACGCATTGCCTATGAAAATCTGTCTTCGGATCAACGTTCTGTTAATAAGATATCAGCGCACGAGGTTAGAGCACTGTCCACTTCTTGGGCTTATTCCAACAGTATAGCCATCACTGATCTCATGAAGGCTGCCTACTGGACACAGCCCTCTTCATTTACCAAGTTTTACCTGAGAAATTTAGAGTCCATCTCCAGTAACCTAAGATCTTTAGGTCCTCTTTCTGTTGATCAGAATGCCATCCATTAATGGTTACATCTATAGGTATTTAGGCAGTCCGTTCCAGCAATGACGCTGTTCCATTGCCCTTTTCATTCTGAGGAAATTTACCTCGGAACAAGGGGAAGGGGGGGGGGGGGGCTGGGCAAGGGAAGACCTCTTGTCAGTAGTCAGAACAAGGGGAGGGGGAGGGGGAGGGTTTTTCCCTTATGATCATCTGGCTTTATAGTGAAAAGCAAGGGAATACCTCTTCCAGTGTCAGAAGTTCTGTGTCCTTGCTGGGGTGGTTTTAATGTGTAGCTTGGTGTGAAGCAATAACTATATCTCATTTATGTACTGTTTTTAAAGTGTAGCTTACTGTGAAGCAATCCTCGGACACTTTTAAATGAGTATAAAGAGTCTCATTCTCTGGATTATCTTTATATGTTGGTCTTCCTTCACCGAATTAGCATAATGGGTTATGCTGGCAGTAAATGGAGAATTATATATTATGTAATACTCAATTACATTGTTGGTGTTAGGTCTTTCTCTTTTCTCGTAAAAGAAAAAGACATACATAATTCCTGTCTTCTCCTATTCTCGTGTGGAAGCTCTTCTTTACTGAAGTAATTGAGAGATTGGATTTTCCTTTAAGTCCTAGACTGTCCAGCCTTTTTATGATTCAGCTAGTCTGGGCCATTGGTTGTTGTATAAAAATATAAATTTTAAGTAATTTGTATATTTTTATACTTACCACCAATGGCCCAGACGGGTATGGCCCTTCCATGAGTTCCCCGTGGGAACCCCGGGAAGTAAGCAGCACTTGTTTACTGTGGTAAACCAGTTCCACTTTACTAGTAAAATAGGACCCACTCACCAATGCTTGGGGTGAAAGTCCTCTAAAATGGGCAACATGTAGATCAACGATTGACTAAACTTGACTTCATCTCCATGTTGTGTCACGATTAGCCATGGTGCATAAATATGTGACGTTAACCACCAACAAACAAACAAACAAACCCTCCCATGAGTGGGCACTCATTCCTCCCCACTGTTTATATCATTTAACAGGCAATCTGTAGAAAGAATGATGGTTGGCGCTAATTTCGGTACCTTCCTGGATACTGTGAATGCACAGATCTAAAAAGTATGAAGGACCAGACAGTACTTGATTTTTTCGGTTTTGCATGCAAATTTTGGGGATTGGGGGCAAAATTTGTGTTTGGCCCTGGATTAATTTTTGAGTTAGCACCAGCTAGTCTGGGCCATTGGTAAGTATAAGAAATATACAAATTACTTAAAATTGATCATTTTTTTTAGGCCCATTTCACTGCTTTTTCAGTATCAGTATAATAATTAGGATAAAACATCCACTGTCTGAAACATCCCACTGAAAATGTCCTGAGCCAGAGTGTTTAAGATTGGAACAACCTCTCTCAGAGATAACAATCTCAATACAGTGGAATCCTGTTAATTGAATAGCCATTTTGCCAGTGAAAATAATTCAGTTAACAGGAGTATTCAGTTAACGGGATTGTGTCACTTTCCTGTATTCTAGAGATAAACTTGGCATTTATTCTATTATATCTTGTTTGACAGAACTCAATGAGCTCTGTCAAACAATATATAATAGATTAAATGCCTGTATTGGATGTACTGAGGCCAAATAGGTCTATAAACAAAGGAAAACTGGGGAATGTCAGGGTAATTTCTTGACAGATTACAAGTTTTTTTATTCAATTAACAGGAGTTTACTCTATAACCTGTATTCAATTAACAGGTCAAATTTGTACAGGAGGTATGGTAAGTGGTTTTGTATTGGGAAATTATATTCATTTAACAGGGTTATTCAGTTAAGAGATATCCGATTAAGTGGGCTGCTCTGTATTACAGGTGATGTTTGTGCAGTTCAGCAGATTGCCCGTTTAGCAGATACACCAGGGTATGAAGGCATTGTGAAGGTTTTTGGAGAGGACTTTTGTTCAAAAGTATATCTTATATGTTTAAAGTAAGGATTTTGTTTTTGTTTTGTTATTTAATTGATGTAGATATGCAGTGGAACAACAACAGTTAGAGGTTGTTGCTTGGCTAATTTCATATTGGCTGAGATATCAGACCTAGGTAACTTCATGACAGCCTGAGACCGGCCAATATGAAACTAATTAAATAATAATCTCTTTATTTATTAAACCCAAACAAATAATTACAAAATATTCTCAGATCTGTTACAGTTTTCTGACGGTATTATTGTTTCTCATTCTTTTCACAAAGTCTGACTTTTTCTCTTCTCCTTGTTTAGCTATCCGAACATCATGGCTAGTGGGGAAGCCACAATGTTTGGATAGCTGAGCTATCTCTTTGCCCACTTCAATGAATCGCTACTTAGGACTGTGAATCTTAACTTTGGAATTTTTGAACAACACTCTTTCTTTCTTCTCTTCCACCACACAATGCTCACTCTTTGCCATCATTAATTCCTCGTCATTTAACAACTCTTCTTCAAACCAACTCCTTTATATAACAATTTTCTCGATTGCATTCGATGAGTAACAGTTTTGATGTACACAAACTGTTTGCGCCCAGTAATAACATATCATTCAAGGGGAACAACTCTGGCATGGTTCATATCAGCCATGGTTGGCATCAATTCAGCCGGGTTTTAGATCATATCAGCCAGTCTTGATAAGGTGTAATTCAGGGATATAAAATTACTTGTAATAAATAAAATAATTTAATATGAAAAGAAATATCGAAAATCGAGGGATTACTTCATTATCATCAAATGCTAAATATAGTGACTTTTTGTGAAAAAATACAGACATATGTTGTTTCTATTTTGCAAGTGCAAATAATTTGGAGATCCTGATTTCCCTTATCCTGAAAATGCATGCTCATTTTGTTTATTTTAACTCCCAATGTTATTTGTAACTCAAGATACAAAAAAGGACTGTCATGTAAATTATTTTTTGGTATAAATGCATGCAAGGCATCAAAAATGTAACAATTACAGATGAGAGCTTTGTGGTTTTGAAACTTTAACTCGGCTCTGGTTCTGATTTTGGCTTTGTGAAAATACTTGGCGCTAGATTTTATTTACATTTTTCAAATGACAGAACTCATTTCGGTAAATACATGTGTATCCAGGGAAAATCCTGGGAAGTGAATCAGTGCTTGTTTATTGTAGTAACCAAGCTTTGTTTTACTGGTAAACCAATGCCTGGGATGGAAGTCCTCTAAAATGGGCATGATTGGTATAAATATACATTTGGGCTCATCATTCCTTTTGGGGACTTGTCAAAATGTTTCAAAATTTTTTTTTTTGTGTAAATTATATTTTGATTTATATTTGAATGTTATTTGTTATGTATCTTTTTCTAATATTTAATGTGGAGTTGATTTACATGTTGGTTGCCTTGCTTGTAGTCGATGTACTCCCACTAATTCTTGCTCAGCATGTGTCGGATGGGATGACAAACATTGGAGACTGGTGTCACGGTACATTGTTAGTGGCAAGAGGCCACTGCCGGTCCTCTCACCATAGAGTCATTCTCGTTTCTTAGTTTCTATTTCAGAGGAACAAGGACATGGTGATGTTTACATGACGCCAAGACAGAGTGTGTTGCCGTCGTCGCATTCAGATGATCAAACAGAGCTAGCAGCAAGGTGCTCATGAACATTGGGCAGGGTTATAAACCACAAACCAGTGGTTTCGGTTCCCTGTCGCCAGCTA
Source organism: Pictodentalium vernedei (assembly GCA_031216915.1). Classification (NCBI taxonomy): domain Eukaryota; kingdom Metazoa; phylum Mollusca; class Scaphopoda; order Dentaliida; family Dentaliidae; genus Pictodentalium; species Pictodentalium vernedei. The sequence goes on from CM062293.1 coordinate 402,948,288, forward strand.
GCTCGACCGGTGAAGCGTTACTCCATCCGTGGGTACCGTGACACCGGGTGTGTCCATTGTGGTCTTCAGGTGTTCATATACTATTCAAAGTTTGCTAAGCACCAAGTACATCCAACTACCTGTATTCCATTTTAGTTAAAATATTGTAATGAAAAGTGTATATATTTTTTATTATCCCCGCAAATCTCCATCTGTACATCCATACGTCCTTCCGTCTGTCATCTGTACGTCACACCCTGAAAGGTTCCTAGGGTATTCAATTCGAAACATTTAAACTATGCTAAGGTGTTCAGGTAGCAACTCTAGATGTGCATGAAAGTTTCGTAATTTTGATTTGGCCCCAAGTGGTTCCCGTGGAACCACATTTGGGCCGTGAGCTGCGAAAAGGGACCTTAGGGGTCAAAAATTCAAAATTGAGTTAGAGTTACATCTCTACTCTCCTGAAATCGAGGATTCCAACAAAGTTTACTTTAGGTTCATCTGACATTTATAAATGGGTCAACGCGACGTGTAAAGTGGGATGTCCAAGAGCCCCATAACTTGAATCGACCATTTGACATTTCAACGTAATACTTATACGATCACATGTGCAACGTTATCTCTCGTGAAAATTTGAATGTTTAGCAAACAGTAACAAGTTATTTATTTTTCGAAAAAAATGCAATATTTAAGAGTGAAGGAAGATAACAAACTACCATCTGAGCTTTAATTCACTGTGGATACGGTTTAATTCATGGTGTGAGAGGAGCAATCTGCAAAGAAAGTTTTGAAAAAGATTTGTTTTCTCGAGCTGTCAGGTTTTTCATTTTTGTTTATTTCTTGCTCACTTTTTTTTTTTGTTTTTTGTTAGGGTGGGGGTTGGGGTGATGCTTTTTGCACATTTTCGGCTGCTTTCCATGCATCGGCAACTTGAATAAAGAAAATCCATTAACACATGACCCTCCTCACCAATATAACTAGTAGGCTGAAAACAGACAATAATAACAATAACAAAAAACAAACAAAAAACAAAAAAAAAGCAGAAGAAGAAATGGGACCAACAGAAATTTTACAGTGCCATCTCCAATAATGGCAATACGGGCCAATGTGCACATCGTCGCAAAGCCATCAGAGCATGGATGAAAATTTTTTCTTGAGAGAACTAACACTGAATCTCCAACCAACGGTATAGTGCGTACTCACTCCCACCGCCATCCAGCCAGAGTGATATATTATGCCTATAACATATCCTGTCCCACTTAATGACGACTTCAGGAAAACAATTCTTAGAAATTTATTTATGGATGAATTCACATACAGCACTACTGCATTAAAATTCACCCTGATAATTTTGTGGTAAAATTTAATATTCTCTATGCAGTACCAGTGACTGTTAAGTCTTCCATTTGCACAGCTCTGCATAGAGAATTATCTAAATGTACCACCCTAACATACTATACATACATTCGTTTGTATATTTTGCCACCCCCAATCAAAAATCCTGGCCACACCAGTGAGTATTTATCCCCCACCCCCTCATGTACATGTGCATAGGCCTATTCTCGGACCACTGTGAAAATTATTAAACAAATACAGGCTGGGTTTTTGTTTGATTTTTGCTAAATATTAATGTGTTGCCCATTAATTTTAAAGTGTTATTTTCTCTTATTTTTTGTTCCCTAACAAGCTTTGGATTAATTGATATTCACAAGACAAAGACATGATTTCTGAGTGTCATTTATGCAAAGCATGTATTTCGGTTTGGAATTTAAACACCCCCCACCCCCACCCCCACTAGACCCCAATTAAGCCGCTCGTCGGCCAGACCACTTCGGGATCTGGATGTTATGAGCATAAGAAAAAAATGAGCTTCGACTCGAGGCTGCCCAGGCCCCCCCATATTTCTGATTCCGGCCCTTGGTAACCTGACGTCTCTGGACAGTTTTTTCTTTTCTTTTTTTTGGGGGGGGGGAGGGGGGGGGGGGGAGGGGGTTCACGGACTCTAAAGTTAGAAACAATGTGTGAGAATGAGCAATTGCGTATCTCATCTTGGTGACAACATTTCTTCTATTAATTTCCCAGTATCAACCAATAAATTACATGTAGTAGGAAAAAAATTTGAGGCATCATGATTTTTCAGTGTATATTTGTCGGAGACTCTAGACACGAATCTGGAAGTGGATCGAGGGGTCAGGATCAACCACTACATGCATACATGCACAGAGAGGCACCTGTAATATTTTGTTGCCTAGGTAAAACGTTGGCTGACAAACGACATCATTTTCTTTGAAATGAAATGGCGCGAAAAGAAATCTTGAAGACAACATAATTTTAGGCACATCACAAAAACTGATGTATGTATTTGAGCTTCCATTAACACGTTATCTTGAAGTACAATGTATTGCAAGATTGTCTTCCCAATTCTGAATTTTGTTGCCATTCAGTACTTTTCGACACCACCATTAACATGTTTTGCAGAATCACAATTCACATGTACAGTCGAAACTCGAAGTTTACAGGACGGACCAATAACTTCGACTTATCCTGGTCTTCGAGTTATGCACTTCAGATGTATGTGAGGGATTTGGAAGCCTTGAACACAAGAACACAGAAACTTGTAATCTGGACAAAGGAATCACCTCCACACCTCCCAGAAAATATAGAACAGCGACGGTCTATATATATTTCCTGGGAGGGGTGGAGGGGGATTGCTAGGATTGATAGCCAACATCGAGTTATCTCATATATTCGAATCATCCGATTTCAAGTTATCGATTGCCAACTGTAGTTTTTAGTTTTTCAAGACAACTCCCATTCCCAACCACCTCTCGCTCCTGCAAGGAGAAAAGGGATCAGTGAACAAGACACGCAAAAAATCCAAACAAGCAAACAAAAACAATACTGTGCAAAATAGGTTATTTTACATGATAACGTGGTAAGTATTGTTTTTGTTTTTGTCTCTCGGTATTCCCAGGGGTGGGGTGGAGAGAAGGAGGGGGTGGATCAGTTGTAAAAAATAAATAAATAAATAAAAAGACGATTTGTTGGGGGAGGTGGGCGGATAAAAACTGCAAGACACAGGGTCCCGGGGAGCGGATGTCCGCCGAGGCCGAAGCATTTTTAGCTCATCTTGACAAAGTCAAGCTGAGCTAATCTCATCGCTCTCCATCCGTCGTCCGTCAACTCCATGTTTTGGTCTTCTCCTCCAAAGCCACTGGGCCAATTCAAGTGAAAGTTTGTGTGAGTGATGGTCCCAAAGGGGCATTTCATTTTTGTTCAACTCAGCATGCCCAGCCCCATAGGGAGGGAGTGGGGGAAAATGCTCCAAATATTTTAAAAATCTTCTTCTCAATAACAAGTACAATGACTTGATATTTGCTATGGAGCTTCCATATGAGGTGTAGAATCAAGTTTGTTCAAACGAAGTTCGTGAAGTAATATTTGGCTTTGTAATAGGAGGGGTAAGATTTTTGGCCTCGCCCAAAATTTCTATTTTCTGAACCGATGGTCTGGAATGAACCAAATTTGGTTTGTGGTAGTATTGGGTCATAAGTACTTGACCCATGCAAAAAAAAAATTCCCGCATCCCCATGGGAACCCTGGGAGCTAAAAATAGAAATATTTTCAAACGCCCATATTTCCCAAACCTCACAGAACAGAGAGCTTTTATTTGGTATGAAGTATCCTTATGACCAGTAGAATTGAATGGTAAGAAAAAATTGCCATCGGTTATGTTAGGGTGTTCTGTAATGGGCATCGAAAAAATGCTGAGTCAGCATATTTGCAAAAATTTTAAAAAATCTTTTCTCCAGAACCAATCATCAGAATCTTTTGGTATTTGGTATACAGCAATCTCAGGGGGGCAGATAAAAGTTTGTTGAAATAAAGCTCATTGGTTTATATTTGGGCTCTCAACAGGGGCCCGAAATTTTAACATAGGGTAATATGGGGAATATTCTTTAAAAATCTTCTTCTTCAGAACCACCAGTCAGAATCTTTTAATATTTGGTATACATCATTGTTATGAGGGTCAGATTCTAGATTGTTCAAACCAAGTCCCTAGGTTAATATTTGGGCTTCCAAATTTTATCTTTGTTCAATATGGAGGGTAATTTAAAAAAATCTTCTTCTTCAGATCCATCAGTCAGAATGCTTTCATATTTGGTATGCAACATCTCTATGGGGGTCAGATTCAAGTTTGTTCAAATCAGATCCCTAGGTATATATTTGGGCTCACTATGGTCGCCCAAATTTTAACTTAGTGCAATATGAGGAAATTTCTTTAAAAATCTTCTTCTTCAGATCCACCAGTCGGAATGCTTTTATATTTGGTATACAACATCTCTAGGGGGGGGTCAGATTTCAGGTTGTTCAATTCGAGTGCCTAGGTTAATATTTGGGCTCCATATGGGAACATGAAATTTAACTTAGTACAATATGAGGGAATTTCTTCAAAAATCTTCTTCTTCAGATTCACTTGTCAGAATGCTTTCACATTTGGTATACAACATCTCTAGGGGGGCCAGATTCAAGTTTGTTCAAATTGGATCCATAGGTTAATATTTGGGCTCGCTATGGTAGCCCAAATTTGAACTTAGTGCAAATCGAAGAAATTTCTTTACAATTTCTCTTCTTCAGATCCAACAGTCAGAATGCTTTCATATTCGGTACACAACATCTCTAGGGAAGTCAGATTTAACTGTGTTCAAATCAAGAGCCTGGGTTAATATTTGGGCTATCCATGGGAGCCGGAATTGGCCATTTTGCTGAAGAATTAAAAATTCTGTACTCAGTACCCTCTAGAGGTACTAAGATTAATCCACATAGGTTGTATCAAGGGGCTTCATAGGGGAGCTCTACATTTTACTTTTGATCAACTGAAAAAAAGGCATGATGCCCAGATTATTTTTGTCACTCCTGAGGGACTCAAGGATTGACAGTGTAGCCTATGGAGATGGCTTGTTTAATGTAAACTCATTCTTGGACTCTGTTTTAATTGTGTTCTGTACAAGATGAGCGCTTCAGGCCCCATGGGGCCTCTTGTTTCAAATCTACTTTTTTTACATTCAGTAATAGAAGACTTTTGAGCATTGTCATGCATGTCATTAGTGGTCACTTAAGAACATGACGGTTTCATTTGCCTTGAAAGATATTTTTTTAAAGGTTGTCGTACATCAAAATTGAAGAAAAAAAAATTGCCCACCACCCACCCACCCCCAAAAAAGACAATTTTTTTTTAATGCTCAAATTGGTTTTCTGGATAGTCCAAGGCAGAACATAGCTTTTTGGACCTAGTGTATTATTTTTACAGCCTCCCCTCTCCCCCCATCCCCCCTCCCCACCACCACCGCTCACGGGTATTCCCTTCTGTGTTGTTGTGTATGTATGTTTGTGATATTGGCATCATGCTGCAGTGAAATTACATCATCTAATTATTTCAGGCTTACATGCAGTCTACCTTACCACCCAAGCAATCATTCGAACAAGATTATTCTTTCATATTTCATCAGAAAAAAGAACTCAGTTGTCACCAAGGGACTTCAGTTAATGAGGACTAGTAGGAGGTCAGCTGTAAAAAATAAAATACACGAGGCCGAAAAAGCAACATTCCGCCCCTGGACTACCTAAAAACAAAATTTGAGCCATTTTGTGTGTGTTTGAGGTTAAAAAATCGCACTGGTACAGACATTTGCTACTGAAACGTTTTTTTTTTTTTAATATGCCGCCAAAAAATTGTTTTCATTTACTGAACCCTGATGGGTTTCAAACATGACAAAAAATTACATAAAATTGATTTAAACTAAGTGATGAGCTTAGGAACTGGTTAAACTGACTGGCAATAATTGATGTTATTCATTGATGGGCTCTAATTTAGTCCTTACAAGGATGTTACGCAAGCTTTTGTTTTTCTTATAGGCGATGACAGGTCGAAGATTCAAAGGTTCATTTAATTTAGCATTGGTAAAATTGAATTCATCTTTTAACATTTTTGCTATTTCGATATTCATTCTGTTGTACGTTAAAGTGAAAGGAATGATGGACCTCCTTTCGCATTCGCCCTCTGATATGTTCATACCAAATGGCCAGAGGGTTTGAAGTGTATTGATCCAAAAAGCTTCACGTTTTTTTCTAAATTCATCCGTTTCTTCTAATGTGTCTTTAATTGGTGGTTGTTCAGTAGGATGGATTTCGAAATCGTCCAAAGAATGGCCAGGAAGGTTAAAATATTGTGCTACTGGGCATCAGCATTATGTTTTATATCCTGTTTGTGTCCAGTAGCACGTTCTTGGAAAGGATTTTGACTTTGACCAACATACTGTTTCCGACAGCGCTTACATGTGATGAGGTAAATAATGTTTGATGAATCACAATGGAGGGGCTGGACTTTCGAGCTTTTTCAGAGTTTGAGATTTTAAGGTACGCAAAAAGCGCAGTGGGTATCCTCTCGATCTGAGGGCGCCAAATAGAGTAGAACAAGCCTCGTTGAAATTTACCTTATCACTTGAATTGCGGTGGAAACGAATGAGTTTTGATTTGATGATACCTCTAAATGTATGTTGAGGATGAAATGATTTTGTGTGCAACAATTGATGTGAATCAGTTGGTTTAAAATATACTTTATAACCTAAATGACTGGACGCCTGAAATTACTTGCCTTTATACACGGTCACATCAAGAAAATCAACAGAATTTTCACTGATAGTAGCTTTCAATTTAATATTTGGATCATGTACAAAAGTTAAACCGCGATCTAAAAGTGATTTCTCTTGGGTTGTTAGGTCATTGGTGCCAGACAGGTTAACCACTTTAGTTCCTAATCCCACATCTGTAAGGCGATTTTTACCTTTGCCTTTACTTAGTTTAAATTTAGGTGGTTCAACCAGTGATCGTACATAATATTGGCGGTTCTCGTGGTCGTGGATTAAATCCTGAGCAACATCAAACTTCGTGTCATCAATTTTTGGTATAACGTTAATGTCCTTCACTTTCCAAATGGTTTTGTTGATGATGCTCAGGGTTCTCCTGTGTGCGTGCGTGCGTGCACAAAAATCCAATTTTGATGAGAAATATGAAAACAGAAGAAGTAACTTTCAAAGCAAATAAAACCTATATCTTTTACCTATCATGTTCTTAAGTGACCATCAAAGATATAACAATGCTCAAAGGTCTTTTATCAGTGAAATAAATGTGGAAAAAGTGTATTTGAAAAAAAATGGTTCGGCTTCGGAAGGGGGGGGGGGGGGGGGGAGTGCACACCACAGGGCCTAGTGTCTTACAAATGTTTTTCTGACCCCACTAGAGGTTATTCCAAGGGCTAAATTTTGGAACTCGTGTATTTTTGTTTACAGCTCATGCCCTCCTCCCCCCAATCCCCCCCCCCCCCCCCCGCCTCCTATGAGGACTGGAAAAAAATTGAAGGTTTTTTTTTTTTAACTTTCTACTTCTTTGAAACGCAAATCCCTTCTCAAAATGAGTTTAGGAAAATGGTATACATTATTGCTCCCAGCAACAATTACAAGGAAAGTTTTGAAAGATACTTGAATTTTGTCATTTTTAAAATTTTGTTAAATATAATTGAGTTGCATCATGATCACAAAATTAATAAGGCTCCAATTGAAAGAAAAACTGACACAATTGTGAGATACCTAAGTTGACCAGTAGCACTGGCGGCGCTAGAAAATCTTGCATGGAGTGGGTGGGGGTGGGGGGGGGGGGGGGTGGGGGGCGAGTAGGGGACATGATATGCTCCCCATGGGGGGGGGGGGGGGGTAGAGGCGCATATCAATAATTTTTAAGGCAGGAGCAATCCTTGAAGATTTATTGGAGGGTTTTATTTTTATTTATTTGTTATTTTTTTTTTTTTTTGGGAGGGGGGGTGGGGGTGAGGTGATTCAATTGTTCTCAAGCTCCCAGACCTCTCCCCCCAGATAAAAAAACAAAAAACAGACAAAAAAATTGTGCTTTCGGACTATTCTGGTGGCTTTTAAAGGTTTACACAGTTTTTGAACATTGAAAATAATGAGGTAGGGCCTACGACCCATATTTTGAGAGCAAGATTCACAAACTGTGTAGACTAACTGCATTCGAACTTGTAATTCTTTACTGAATAAGTTCATCGGCTGGGTGTGTATGGGAATAACAAAAAAAGAAGCAGAGTCAATGTTTGTGTGAGAGAGGGTGTGTGAATGTGTTTGTGATGAATGGGAAAAAGGGGATGGCTGGCAAAATCTATGTTTGGGGACGAGGTAAATGCCCTTCACCTCACCCCCACCCGTAGCATCAACACTGGTCACAAGTTACTGCACTTGACATGAGGTGTTGCGGCTTTTGAGGTTGTAAAGAATGTAGGCTGTGGACATGCTGTATCCAGAGCTGTAGAAAACAAATCACATTCAATTTTACAGTCCAACTATGCTGTTAGAAAATAGAACACCGCAAGGCTTTGTCAGTATGATCTATGTGTACTGTAATGACTAGTAGTGACGTAGAGTAGAGCTTGAATACAGAACAGACAACTCTGGTCATTTTTACGCCACAGCGAAACTTCAAATAAAACAGAAACAACAAGAACAAAAACAAAACGTTCCAACGTTAAGAATCATTTTATTCCAGCCACATAAAATTTGTAACTTGTAACTGGTTTTCAGAAGGTATTACTGCATGAACATGATGAATTCATGTTAGAACAAGTGACGGAAACAAAGATGCTTTTGAAACTTGAGTTCTCGGCAACTTTCTTTTCGATGTCACACCGTGATTTAAAAATAGAAACACTCATTGATGCAAACAATTCAGCGAGTGCGAAACGTCATTTAAACAGGTCAAACCAAACAGAGTGAAGCAAAAAATCAGTCGTTTCACATCTGCTGACAACCCATCGAACTCTCTTGGAAAACAATGAAATCGGCGTGTTTTTGTCAATATATCTTTTGTGTGTGTTAATTTTCATCAGAAAATGCTGTGTGCCTCGAAGTTTGATGACATTAATGTCATCGATCAATAGATAACATATAAAGTCATATGGAAACAACCAAACAATTGAATACGCCTGAAGCTGGTTTGCAACACAGTAGACAACACATCTTCTTGAAAGTCAAGAACGCGTGTTGCACTGTCGCCTCGGCTATTTCGTTGGCAAAGAACTGTTCAATTCATCAGAATTCAAGAGAATGTTTTGACAGTCTGATTCTATCTCTGACATAAAACATTTATTTAGATATGGTAACCAGTTTTAATTTATTAAATACATTAAATCAGTGCGTTCCTCGAATCCTTGTAGGGAAAGAAAAAAATAAAAAGCTGCATGTGTTTATAAAACTTATTTGATCACGCCCACAATTTTTACGTCGTTCGTTTTTGACGTCTTTCTCTGTTTTCATTGGATATCCTGTAAGGTCCCTTTTCGCAGCTCACGGCCCATTTATCGTTAGAAAATCAGTTTTCATCGAAAGGCACCTAGGGTATTTAATTCGTTGAAATGTTTAAACTATGCTAATGTGTTCAGGTAACATCTCTAGATGTACATGAAGGTTTCGGAATTTTGATTTGACCCCAGGTGGTTCCAGTGGAACCACTTTTATCATTGGAAAATCAGTTTTCATCGAAAGGCTCCTAGGGTATTTCATTCAAAATGTTAAAACTATGCTAAGGTGTTCAGGTAACATCTCTAAATGTGCATAAAAGTTTCGGAATTTTGATTTGGCCCCAGGTGGTTCCAGTGGAACCACTTTTATCATTGGAAAATTAGTTTTCTTCGAAAGGCTCCTAGTGTATTTAATTTGAAACATTTAAACTATGCTGAGGTGTTCAGGTAACATCTCTAGATGTACATGAAGGCTTCGGAACTTTGATTTGGCCCCAGGTGGTTCCAGTGGAACCACTTTTATCATTGGAAAATCAGTTTTTGTCAAATGGCTCCTAGGGTATTTAATTCGAAATGTTAAAACTATGCTAAGGTGTTCAGGTGACATCTCTAGATGTGCATAAAGGTTTCAGAATTTTGATTTGGCCCCAGGTGGTTCCAGTGGAACCACTTTTATTGTTGGAAAATCAGTTTTCATCGAAAGGCTCCTAGGGTATTTAATCGAAACGTTTAAACTATGCTAATGTGTTCAGGTAACATCTCTAGATGTGCATGAAGGTTTCAGAATTTTTATCTGGCCCCAGGTGGATCGAGTGGAACCACTTTCATCGTTAGAAAACCAGTTTTCATTGAAAGGCTTCTAGGGTATTCAATTCTAAATGTTAAAACTATGCTCAGGTGTTCAGGTAACATCTCTAGATGTGCATAAATTAATCGGAATTTTGATTTGGCCCCAGGTGGTTCCAGTGGAACCAGTTTTATCATTAGAAAATCAGTTTTCATCAAAAGGCTCCTAGGGTATTTAATTCAGAATGTTTAAACTCTGCTGAGGTGTACAGGTAGCATCTCTAAATGTGCCTGAAGGTTTCAGAATTTCTATTTGGCCACAAGTGGTTCCTGTGGAACCACTTTTATCGTTAGAAAATCAGTTTTCATCAGAAGGCTCCTAGGGTATTTAATTCGAAACGTTTAAACTATGCTAATGTGTTCAGGTAACATCTCTAGATGTGCATGAAGGTTTCAGAATTTTTATTTGGCCCCAGGTGGATCAAGTGGAACCACTTTTATCATTAGAAAACCAGTTTTCATCAAAAGGCTTCTAGGGTATTCAATTCGAAATGTTAAAACTATGCTCAGGTGTTCAGGTAACATCTCTAGATGTGCATAAAGGAATCGGAATTTTGATTTGGCCCCAGGTGGTTCCAGTCGAACCACTTTTATCATTAGAAAATCAGTTTCTTATCAACCTACCTTACAATTGTTACAACAGGCTTGCACTACAGTGGAAGACCCTAACTCAGATAAAATTCTCTTTATTTTAATCTTTTCCAAGAGATTTGGGAAAGAAAAGTGGTGTAAAAAAAACACCATGAAAAAATAAGCCAAAACTGGGTCGAGCGCCTCCGGCGCACACCCAGTAGGGGACGCTCTTCTCTTAGTACAATTCCACGACTTCCTTTAACCAGTATGCAAGGCAGTCATCAAGCCATTCTTTTTTTGTCTGCTTCACGTGAATTGTCGTGAAGGATGTGCCACCATTTGCATTACGAAACAGTGATAATTCAACTCGTCGATAATGGTTTAATGTAAATAGAATTATGGATCTGAGGATCGTATAATAACAGGAATGTTTTATATATTCTCGTTAATATTTTCAACCACATTTTCATTAAATTTTCTATATATTTTCCGATGTCGCCCCCGATTTTCTAAACGGTCTGTGCGGTTCAGACATAAGATTTTTTGGTTGATAAATTAAATTATTATTGGAGTTAGGTGTGAATGAGAGACTGTATGGACAGGATTTCTTCACTCTGTTGAGGGCTGAATTTCTGTTTTTTAGGTCCCTGTTGGCCGTCTGGGTTCTGTTGCTTGCCACCTTTCTCTCGTAGTTGGGGGTGTTCTACTTTCTGTATCTGTTGAGTTCACCTTTTCTTCTACTGCTCTCACCTCTGTTATGTCCAGTTCGGTTCTTTTAGGGCAATGCATTCTCGTGGCCGTTCCTCCCGCACTGCACCACGTCTGGTGAGAGTTATACCCCCTCTGTGGGGGATGTGCAGCTCCTCCCGTACCCACAGGGGTGGGGGGTAATGCTGTCATTTTGGGGCCTCCCGACACGACCACGTCTGGTGAGAGTTATACCCTCTCCGTGGGGGATGTGCAGTTTTTTTACCGTGTTGGATACTGTGGGAGCTGTTGGATGTTTGGTGAAGAGATGGCTGGTTCCGGGACTATGCGCCCTCTCCAGTCGACATCTGAGGCTGTCACTAGGGTTATGACTCCTCCTTTGGAGGCCGAGCTAGGTTGCTCTCTCCCCTTTTCCACCAGTTTCAACAGCTCCCGTTGTATCTGCTGCCACTGCTGTTCCGTCTACAACGTCATCGGTCACTGTTTTAGCCGGCCTCGGCTTATCCCTGCAGGGGTCTGCAGTGACGTCTGTAGTGTGGATGTGGGGTATTGGCCTCAGCCTTCCCTCAGACTTCAACTCGGTAAAGTCGGAAGTGGCTGCCGACCGAACCCCTTGCTGTGTCCTCTCAGCCATTGAGCACAGCAGTTTTATCCTGCAGGGGTCTGCAGAGGTGTATGGTAGTGTAAACATGGGGTATCGGCCTCAGCCTTCCCTGACTTCAACTCAGCGAAGTCGGAAGTGGGCACAGACCGAAGAGCACAGCAGCTTTATCCCTACAGGGGTCAGCAGAGATGTCTGGTAGTGTAGACATGGAGTATTGGCCTCAGCCTTCCCTGACTTCAACTTGGCAAAGTTGGAAGGGGCTGCTGGTCAAACATCTACTGTAGTCTCTCAGCCGTCGAGTACCTCAGTTTTTCTCATTGGATTCGGATGTTCATGGTGGGGTCACCATGAGCTCTGTGGCTTTTCCGTCAATGCACTCTGGTCCCATGGCCAGTTTTGTGGGACCAGCGCTTTTTGTGCAGCCTGGACCTTCTGTCCCGCAGAGGTCAGCGGCGAATCTCCTGAATTTCCGCTCTGTAGATCCTCGGGGTATTGGATACCCCAATGCACATCTGCCTTCAGATGTTTTCGGCTGCAGCCTGTCGCCCCGCGTCGGGTGTATTTGAGAATTGTGACCCTTCGATGATAAAATGGGACAGGAGTGAAGCCACTTTGTCGATTCGTTCCCATGTCGTACCGTTCCGACACAGTCAGTGAGCTTAGGGAGGCCCTCTCCTTGCTCACTTAGGTTCTGTCCAAGAGCCTTTTCCGTTGCTTCCAGCGAGGCTACGAGTGGTTTCTGGGTGCCCTCTGTGGCGCCGCCTCCCGGGATTGGAAACAGGCTGCTTTCTGATCCCCCTGGTGTGCCTACACCATGGGAGGCATCAGCTGGTTTGCCCATGATGGGCTATGTGTCTTCCGACTCATGGCATGAGTCCGACATACCTGACGTTGAGAGCCAACAGTCTTCTGACTTGGGGGCAGCTCTTGACTTTGTGTTTGGGTTCCTTCCAGGTCTCAGACTGTCAAACCAGCCAACAGTGTCAGCCTGGCCGCGATCATCGGTCGCGTGCCTACAGCCTGTGGAGCAACCTACTTCTGGGTGTCTTTGACCGTGCCTGTCATTACAGGTGGTTGAAGCATTTCCAACTTTGGACTCTCAGCTGAGTTCCAAGGCTATGAAGACGTCGTTCTTCATCAGGGTTGACACTTTTTTGTCTCCGGTGTGTTATCGTTCCTACGATTTCGCTATTCTGTCAGTCTGCCAGACTTTGACGGTCTTGAATCAGGACTCCAACTCCCAAGCCGGCCATTTTTCATATGGACACTCTGGAGTCTGTGTTGGGCTTATTGGGAGAGATGCTGGAATGCTTTCTATCTTCGACCACGTCGTATCTGCTTTGCTGCTTATCTGCTCCCAGATAAGTTTGACGATGAGCAGGGTTTTTGTTTGTGTGTGTGTGCTGTCCAAGGTGCTCATGCATCTTCTCAAACACATGCCTGTAACACGGCTAACCTGGAATTAGTTCGCAGGGACGCTGTGCTGGACACAAGCTGTTCCCTTCTTGAGGGGCAGTGCACTGCTCTTCGAGCTGCCTCTATCGGCAGCTCCGCGACTATTCCATGGTTCCGTGGCGACGGTCCGGGATGACTCCCGATGTCATTCCATTGATCTGCTGCTGCTCAGTCAGCTTGATCAGCCTTCTGTTGGGGGCAAGGGCTGTCCAAAGCTTAACAAGTACCCCTCTGCTTCCTCTGCGAAGCTAAGGGCTGAACCTCCTGCCACCACTTCTACTCACTCACAGGGTAAGTGTAGGCGTCGGCGGTGGTCACCTCAAATTCGTCCCAGGTTGAGGCATTCCACTCAGTCGAGAGTGCCTCTTCCAACATGAGTCCCTTTCAACGTTGGGAAGTTTTGATCACGGAGATAGGCAATCTCCTGTCAAAGGGGGCAATCAAGGTCGTCAAGAACTTTGTTTCAGTGGGATTTTATTCCCGCCTGTTCTTGGTCCCGAAGAAGGATGGCCAACTCGATCTGAGTATCCTTATGCAGTCTATCATTGCTCCTCAGTTCAGCATGGAGGCTTTCAGGTCAGTAAGCCGCTCCATTCCCCAGGATATCTTCCAGTTCAAGGCCATGCCCATTGGCATCGACCTGGCTCCTTGGGCCTTCACCTGTCTGATGTCGCATGTGTAAGTCTTACATCGCACACAGTCCAGGGTGTCTTCTTCGGCTTGACTAGTTGATATCCTCCAGAGGCATTCCAATGCTTCCTTTCTGGAGTCTGATGTTGTCACACTGTTGAGCCTACTCACGTCACTAGGGTTCAGAGTCAACAGCGAGAAGTCGGACCTGGTCCCTTCTCCGTTGTTTTGTCATCTGGGATGGACTTCCGTACTCAGCTGGATACGGTGGCGGTTTCCCAGGCAGGGCTGTGGTTTTATCAGCCTTTTGCCCTGTTTCTGTCCCAGTCCATGCCCGCAACAGCTCGGAGTCTTCCCCGGCTGCTCGGTCTCTGTGGTTCAGTGACGGATCTCATTCCTCTAGGTCGGCTGCATGTCAGACCTCTCCAACACTTTCTGCTCAGTCGTTGGAGGCCAAATATCGATCCTCTGGTTCTGGTGCTTCAGTTACTGGAGTCTCTTCCTCGTCACCTTCTCCCCTGACAGATGTTTAGTGGGTTATGCAGGGAGTTCCGTTGGACTTCCCCAAGTCTGATCGTGTTCCGACGGCAGTCGCCTGTGATCTCAGATGGGGTGTTATGTTGGATCCTCTAGGTCTTTTCCTTCACGGGTCATGGGACCAGGATCTAGCAGCTCTTCACATCAATCAGAAGGAGCTTCTTCTTCCAAGTTTCCAGCAGTGGATCGCCCGCCTTTCGAACTGTCAAGTCCATCTGTTGTCCGACAATTCGACGGTGGTTGTTTACATCCGGAACCAGGGCGGCACACACTATGTTCCCTGATGTTCGAATTGGTTCAGGATCTTCTACTGCTCGCTCAGGATGTCAACACCGGAGTAGTGGTTCGTCACATTCCCAATCGTCTGAACGTCCTAGTCGACTCCCTGTCCCGACGGGGCAGGTTCTTTTCCACCGAGTGGATGCTCCACATGGCGGTGTTCCAGTCTCTTTGCGATCTCTGGGACCGTCCCCACTTCGATCTCTTTGCGACTCGTTGGAACCATCAGGTGGACACTTTCGTGTCCCTGTGTCCAGATGCTCTGGCTTTCGCTGTGGACACTCTGTCTCTCCTTTGGAACGGTCTTGTTGGCTACGCCTTCCTGCCGGTTCCGATTCTGCCTCAGGTTCTAGCCCAGATACGAACTTGCAGTTGTTGAATCCTTTTGATCGCACCTCTGTTTCCTCAGTGGGTGTGGATCAATCTGCTCCGCTCTCTGTTAGCGGCGGTTCCGGCACGTCTCCCTCTACATCGCGGCTGTCTTTACCAAGGTCCCCCAAGGAGGTTTCACGTCGACCCGACTTCATTGTGCCTTCGCGCATGTCTTTTGTCAGGTCCTGTCTCCTCCGTAGTGGTTTTTTAGAGACGAGCAGTGGAGTTGCTTTTCTTCATCAAGGAGGCACTCACTCCACTGGTTAAGCCTTTGCGGCTAAGTGGAAGGTCTTCTGTCGATGGTGTATGGATCACTCTGTTGCTTCTGTCACTCCTTCCATCACACAGATTGCAGAGTTTCTGGTATATGTTTGATTCTGGGGGTCTCCAGCAATGGGTACAGGTCCATGCTTCGGAGACCTTTTTTGTATGTGGGACAACGTCGTATCAGCACTCATCCTTGCCTCTCGAAGCTTGTTCTGCACTTTTCCTTGAAAAGGCCTAGGACTTTGCAGCTTACTCCAAGATGGACTCTTGCTTGGGGGGGGGGGGGGGAGGGGGGGGGGGCGTTTTTCTCACATGCAAGACAGTTTTTCTGATGGCTTTTGCCTCAGCCAGACGGGTTAGTGAGCTTCACTCCCTCTCGGTTGACCCGGCCTTTCTCTGGAGCTCTCCCATGAGTGTTATGTTTACCAGTTATTCTCCTTTCTGGACAAGAATCAGATACCGGAAACTACTCTGCCTCCTATCTGTATCGGGACTCTTCCTTCTGTTGAGGGTTAACACCCTTTGTTCTGTTCATTCGGAAGGGTAGGATCAATTTTCTGTCTCTTATTCCTGGTCGACAGATGATCTCTCCTGAATCCATTTCTCGATGGATTTGTCTTGCAGCTGCCGCTCGTCTAGCGACTGGTGATTGTATTACCAATCGTTTTTCTGCCATGAGGTGCGTGCATTGTCTACCTCACATGGCTTATACTAACTCCGTCATGTTGTCGGATGTTATGCTGGCAGCCTACTGGAGAAATGCTACTTTCTCCATTTATCTGCGACAGTTGCAGGAGCAGGCAGAGGACCTTTGTTCTATGGGCCCTCTTTCTTCTGCGCAGGCTGTTGTCTATCCCAGCCATTCAGCTTCTTACAAGGTCAGTTCCAGTTTCGTGCTGTTACTGCCCTTTCTGTCTGTGTGTCGCACATCACCATATGCCTCATCTCTCATTATTTTTTACTAATGTTTGTGATGCTATGGCTTGATAGTCCTTGGGACCTCTTCCTCTGTCCACGGTTCCAGTGCAATTGAGTTATGTGTGGGTTGGTTATGTGATTCCCTTCATCCTATTGTCTATTTAGCCTGTTGTGAACAATTGTAAGGTAGGTTGATAAGAAATATCAATTTTATAGTAAATTTCCTTTCTTATTATACCTATCACAACACAATTGTTTACATGTAAGCCCTCCGGTCTTATTCGGGTAAGAATCCTTCCTCCCCACTGATCACATAACACCTCTGTTGGCATACTCAAAAGAGTGGCTTGATGACTGCCTTGCACACTGGGTAACGGAAGTAGTGGAATTGTATTAAGAGAATAGCGTCCGCTACTGGGTGTGCACCGATGGCGCTCGACCCAGTTTTGGTTTATTTTTTCGTTGTTTTTTTTTACACCACTTTTCTTTCCCAAATCTCTTGGGAAAGAAACATCTCTAGATGTACATGAAGGTCACGGAATTTTTGATTTGGCCCAGGTGGTTCCAGTGAAACCACTTTTATCGTTGGAAAATTAGTTTTCATCGAAAGGCTCCTAGGGTATTTAATCCTAGGGTATTTAATTTGAAACGTTTAAACTATGCTAAGGTGTTCAGGTAACATCTCTAGATGTAAATGAAGGGTTCAGAATTTTGATTTGGCCTCAGGTGGTTCCAGTGGAACCACTTTTATCGTTGGAAAATCAGTTTTTATTGAAAGGCTTCTAGGGTATTTAATTCGAAACGTTTAAACTATGCTAATGTGTTCAGGTAACATCTCTAGATGTGCATGAAGGTTTCGGAAGTTTGATTTGACCCCATGTGGTTCGGTGGAACCACTTTTATCGTTGGAAAATCAGTTTTCATTGAAAGGCCCCCTAGGGTATTTAATTCGAAATGTTTAAACTATGCTAAGGTGTTCAGGTAACATCTCTAGATGTATATGAAGGTTTCGGAATTTTGATTTGGCCCCAGGTGGTTTCAGTGAAACCACTTTTATCGTTAGAAAATTAGTTTTCATTGAAAGGCTCCTAGGGTATTTAATTCAAAACATTTAAACTATGCTAATGTGTTTCAGCGGGAATACACCCTTGTGTGCTTTGCACACAAATAACTCTATCTAGTTTAATTATATCTTTAATGATTTAAGTACAGAAATTAGGATTTTATTTGTGTTTGACATTTTTAGCTCAACTTTGGCCGTACACTCGGCTCGGGCTAGCTGCCGTATTTATGAACCGATCTTTACGAAACTTCTTGGGTACCTTTGTTATCACCGTGAGACGAGACCGAGTGTTTTGGGGTCCGGTCCGAAATTCAAGACGGCCGCTGGCAGCCATTTTGTACAAAATTAGGTGCAATCAGATTTTTTTTGCGCAGAACTTCCATATGAAAGCTCTGATTTGAATAAATTTTTGTATGAATGTTTAGTACCATGGGATACATCACATATAATACAGTTTTTTTTTCTCGTGCGTAAATTATGCAAATTAGACTAACTTTGATCTATTAAATTTTACTTTCAGCACTGTAACTGCAAATGCCAATATGGCTCGGGCTAGAGGCCATATTTATGAATCGATCTTTACGAAACTTCTTGGATATCTTTGTTATCACCGTGGGACGAGAACAAGTGCTTTGGGGTCGGGTCCGAAATTCAAGATGGCCTCTGGTGGCCATTTTGTACCGAAATTAGGTGCAATCAGTTTTTTGTACAGAACTTCTATATGAAAGATCTGATATAAATAAATTTTTGTACGAATATTTAGTAACATGGAATACATCACATATATTACGTTTTTTTTTCTCGTGCATATATTATGCAAATTACTCTTTTTCTTTTATTCATTATTGTTGACTTGGTCACAACAAATACTGGTTCCTGTCATATTCATTATTGTTGACCTGGTCACAGCAAATACTAATTCCTGTCCTATTCAAAGTTGAGCTACAGTGTATTTGACACTTTCATTTTTTAGCTTTTGAATACGATAACCATGAAAAATTGATATTATTAGTAAAAGATGAAATTTTTCAATATGTCAAAAAGTTGACGGAGTGAACTGGTATGGCTTCAGTATCGAGTATGAGACCCATTACTGTTAATTACAGCTTGACAATGCCTTCTCATGCTCCCAATCAGGTTCCCAGTGGTCCTTTGTGGGATGTTGTTCCATTCTTGGACCAGCATGGCACCAAGCTCCTGGACACTTCTTGGCTGGACTGGACTGGCTGAAATTGCAAACTGCAACTCATTCCAGACATGTTCGATTGGATTGAGGTCAGGGGGACTTGCTGGCCAGTCCATACGCTCAATCCCCTCCCTCTATCGGTACTCCCCGACAGCATGGGCAACATCAGAATGAATCTATCACCCACTGCACCTGTATACAATCTGACGTGGACATCCAGAATCTCATCAATATACCATTCTGCAGTCAATGTACCATGTTCAAGGACACAGAGATCTGTACGTCCATCCCAGCTGATACTGCCCCAGACCATGATTGACCCTCCACCATAGCAGACATGCTCAGCAATGTTGGCTGCATAGAATCACTCTCTTGGTCTTCTCCATACCCTAGAATGCCTATTTGTGTGGTCCATGCAGTACCTTGACTCCTCTGTGAAAAGGAAAGGTCGCAAATCTTTCTAGTCCATCCAACGTGGTCTATGGCCCATTCATATCATGCCTGGCTGTGGTTCTGAGACAGCGGAATGCAAATACCTGGTCTTCTCGATCAGAGACCACTTTCGTACACCTTTGCCCGGATAGTCTGCGTCGAAACCTTTTCCCCCGGATGCATTCTGAAGGTCACTGCGAAGCTGGGTTGCTATGGCAAAGCGGTTCCTACGGGCCTGAATGATCGAAAACTGGTCTTGAGCTGCAGATGTTGCCCTGTCTCTGTCACCGTCTTACTGGTGCGCCATACTACTGAAATCTTGCCCAGGCTCTGGTGATCACCACTTCACCAACCTACTGATTGCTAGCCCCTTGCTCCACCATCATACAGCCCGCCACATTTCTGCTTCAGACAAATGTCTTCTTACATTTGCATTTGCCATATTCAATCATTAAATCACAACGGTTTGTGCTGAAATGAAGATTGAATACCCTACACATGTCCTGTACATGTAGACAGTACACGAAAACATCATAAAAATCAAGGGGTACATGCTTTCCGTGACTGTCACGAAAAATCTGCCTGCCAAGAGAGCTAATGTAAATACTGGGGACCATCTCAATACATTCCTCAATCATATCCACCAAAAATATCGCAAATATGTCACAAGCAAATTTCACAATGATGTGTCAAATATTTGGTGCTTAGAAAACTTGGAGTAGTATATTTAGAGGTTATTGCCTAGTTAGTTTCATATCAGCAGAGATAACAGCCTGAGGCAACTTCATATTAGCCTGAGACTGAAGGTCGAACGCTGATCTGAAGTTATCAAGGGACTGATATCTTAGCCAATATCACACAAACCAAGTAATAAACCAAAACAAATAATTACAAATTGTTCTCAGATCTGTTGCAGTTTTCTGCCCAAGTGTAAGTTTCCTCTTCTCAAAGTTCACAAAGTTTGAAGTTTCCTCTTGTCATAGTTCAGCTATCTGACTCTCAGACAAGCCTAAAAATAAGCAGACTGTCATCTGCAAAATGAGGTCCCCAGAGGGTGAATTTGGTGATGCTACCCTGCACAACAGGGTAGCATCACTAACTTTACCCTCTATGAACCTCAATCTGAATCAAGGTCTCAAACCAAAACAGAAAGATGTACCCAGAGGATAAACTAGTCCACTGTATGGGATAGCATCAGCAAATTCACCCTCTGGGGACCTCATTCTGTAACTGACAGATTGCTTATATTCAGGCTTGCTCTCAGCTGAACTATCTCTTCTCCCACTTCGACGAATCTCTGCTTACAACTAAACTCTGCAATGAATTTTCTGTACACTCTCTTCTTTCTTCTCTTCGTCCACCTAATCATTACTCATTGCCATCATTAATTTCTCACCATACAAAACTCTGCTTCAAACCACTCCATCATGCCTGGTAATGTCAACTTTCCTGGTTGTGTTTGTATAACTGTGAACATTTTGATGTAAACATATTGGTTGCACCTAGTAACATAACAATAGGAACAACTCTAATTTGGTTCATGTTGGCCACGATTGGCATTATATCTGCCAAGTTTGAAGCCATATCGGCTGAGTGTGATAACAAGCAATTCTGGGAATTAAAATCCTGTCTGTTGAATAATATATTAGTATTGTTGTTCCAGACTAGTACAGGTAAAGGGTTAATATGGTTTTATTGCATCAGAATGTTGTTTATTAAGCCTATTAAAACAAATTTCTTGTTTCTCAGGCATTTTCTCTCAATTTTATGATGAGGGAGGGATGCTTTATCTTTTTTTTATTTTTGGTTATTCGCAAAACATTCATAAAAATAGTTGGAATGCCAAATTTTACTCCTTACACTAATACGTGGAAATTTTTTTTTTTTTACGCAGTGAAAATTTCTCATAATGCAGTTGCAAATTTAACCAACTATATCTTGTTTGACAGAGCTCGGCGAACTCTGTCAAGCAGGATATAATTGGTCAAACTTTTATCCTACAAGCAAGCCTGGATATAAGAGTGGTCGGACACTGTCAAAGTCTGTCTCAGTTATGCATTTGTCAAACGGCCAGTTGCTTGCGCCCATCACTCTGTTCGTGGCGAATTTTCATAGTTATGTGGGCAGTGACTCGTGGGAATGGTGGATGAATTGTCGCTCACCTCTATTTTTGTTAATAATACATGACAATCATTTACAAATTCTGTATACCATGTTATAAAAATTCAATTCAAAACAAAAACATAAAACAAGGATTTTGTAGATAGACACTTTCCCAGGGGATTACTCCTGCAACGAATCGAACATGCAGTGCTTCCCCTTGATTTGAATTTCCATATTCACAATTGTCAAAAGCAACCCAATTCTACATACAGGTACAGTACGCCTATCGTGGATGGATCAGAATCCACATGTGGGTATTATGTCCATGTATACAATTACATGGACATAATACTCACATGTGGATTCCGACCCACCCACGATAGCTGTACTGTGCATGCCACATGTACAATCTTGATCCCTCTTTTCAACAGACTCCTTTTGGTACTGAAATTCCTGTTGTCGGGGTCCTGGGCCTGGCTCATACACTATGTAGGTAATACAGTAGGTTAAGGGTTTTAGATACAAATGGACTGTCTGGTCTTCTGATAATTGTACATTGTATATGCTTTGATTGTAGATACCTTATTGAAAAATTAAAATACATGTTTATCCACTGTTAAATTTATATCTTAAATACAGTTTATATGCAGCTGTTAGATATACTGCATTTCACATTAAACTGCTTTGAATAGACTGTTTGCAGCTGATGCTAAAAAGATGTCTGGCAGGGTCTCTAAATGTCTGACAGGAGTCATTTTGTACCTGTCATTTTGTCTGGCACCCCCCCAAAAATTATATCCAGGCTTGCCTACAAGTGCAAGATAGTAACTAGATTTCTATATTATAAAAAGGAGTGATGAGGCTGCTTTTCAATGATGAGGAGGTGCCTGAAAAACAAGCATAATTTTTTTAACAGCCTTACTTATATTGCTTTTTCAGTGTATCTGTTGAAAAATGGAAAGAGTGTTGGAAGGAAAATAATATAGGATTTCATATGCAAGAAGTCCATCCGTAAGTTATTCTTTCCACTAACCTCAGTGAAGTTTCTGAGTCAGGTGTAATTTTTCATTCTCTGTTTGTCAGTGCTTTATTTCTGAGGAGAATTATAGCACCCCCACCCATATGATGCATCTCATTTGCAACTGAGGTACACTTTTTCGCATACTCCTAAATTATTAGTACTAGGATGAGTCAGGTATAATTTTCCATTCTCTGTTTGTCACTGCTTTATTTCTGAGGAGAATTATAGCACCCCCACCCATATGATGCATCTCATTTGCAACTGAGGTACACTTTTTCTCATACTCCTAAATGATAAGTACACAGATATTTCTAATAAATTATAGGTCACACCCAGTGCCCACCTCGGTGTGGAGCCCAGGTAGACCTGAAGTATGGCAAAGAAATTATTAGGTATTTATACCTTGAGTTGGAAGTATCATTTAGTTCCCTTTCATCAATTTCAACATCCGAGTTGTGCTTACCAAAGCTCGGCATGCATGCAGTCTTGGATTGCGACGTAAATGTTATGTGATTATCATACAAGTTATTATCTTACCACAAGAATGTATTTCCCACAATACAAGAACAAAATGTCCAGAAAATATTAGCTATCCTTGTATTTTCCAGGGTGTATGAGAATTTACATCGGTTTGGGAACTCATACATCCTGAGGCAAAGCCGAAGGGTGTATGAGTTCCCAAACCGGTGTAAATTCCCATACACCCTGGAAAACACAAGGATAACGGATTTTATTTCCAAGAATTTTGGTGTACTTAATACTTTAACCTACATTGTGGGCAAAAACTGACAGAAAATTTGTACTTTGTAAGTTTCTTAATAAATAGAACCAGACAAATATGGATATCATTGGAACTGGGTCAATGAGCTAGTTCCAATGACATCCATATTTGTAATATTTTATTGCACATAAATATGAAATTTCCTGTATTTTTTTTTTTGTTCTAACATCACTGAACAGAAGGTATGAATTAATAATTAAAAAATTTTTTTAACCTGCTATTGTATATTCTTGTTTTTACACCGTGGTTAACCACGGTGTAAAAAAAGAACCACGGTGGATTGCAAGTTACACCGTACCTCTCAGCCAATCAAAACGCTGCATTTTGTTTCATTTGGAAATAAAATACAAATATGTATTGAGGATAGCAACCGAACATACGATCATTCGATTCAGATGAGAACATTTTTTAACTGCACTCAATTGGCATCGAGTTCTTACATATGTCGAGGTCACCATTTTTAATTGAATGATGAATAATTCCCCAGCTCTACTAAATACATTAGACTTAATAATTTTTTGCCATAATGCTATTTTTATGTAGGCCCCCATGTGTTAAACATGAAAAATAAAACAAACAGCTGAAACACAAGTATAATCAGTTATAGTTCTAGTAGAGTAATGAATGAGGATTACATCATGCATAGTGCAATAATCAATACCATAACATCATGATCTTTATTCATAAAAAATCAATTCATAGACGCTGAACTTTGTCAAAACAGACGCTGTTAAAACAAGACCCAATCCTTTCATTATGTGAACAAATCAAGAAAAGGAGGATTATTGTAAGTTAAATTGGTTATTACATGTAGCACCCAGCTGTTTTTTGGGATGGATGGTGTATTGAAGTCTTAACCACATCTCTAGGTCATATATTGACTCGCCGTAATGACGTCTCAGCTTCAATACACCATCACAGAAACTGGCAAGGTGGTATTAACCTTTATTATATGCTAGCCTGTGAATTATTGCAGATTACCTAAAAGATATTTTTTGATATCCATCGACTGGATGGATAATGAGGAGTATCCTGCAGTAGCTTTCTAAATGACATCACGCTTTGGCACATCACTTCACCTTCGATACCGTTACAAGTGATTTGGTACTGGGTTTACCAGCAGTACCAGAAGTTCATGCCATTCCATTCTGTTCCAGTGATTCTGTGACTGAAAAATTGAATGTACTATAATAATAAAATAATAAAGTAAAATAATGAGATGTATAGAAAAGTGATATTGAGCCTAGAACTGGGTAACTTTTCCGAAAAACCTTGTTGATCGATTCGCCCAAAAAGTTGGGGGGGGGGGGGGGATGAGTCAGCACACTCAATTCCAAATTCCTTCTTGTAAATTGACATTTAAAATGTCCCAGAAATTAACATTAATAAAAAATATGAGAATATTCTCGTTTGTAGTATTATAATTATTAAATTTCATCTGTGACTTGAACAATTAGTTGGTTAAATTATCATGGGAAAGTGGGACTATTTTTATGTTTGAGTGATTTGGCTAGTACAGGTTTGAAAGAATGATCTGATCTTTGTTATTGTTTTGAAATGTACATGTTTGCAATTGAATTGGGTTGAATATTACACAGTAAAATGTCACATAGCATATAATGAAAAGAAAATCTATGCTATTTTAGTGAATATAGGGATTATCTCATTTGTGTGGACCTGAAAATATTATATTTCACTCACGGAAGGGCTTGTGAAAAATAAAACTTTCAGATCCACATTCAGGAGATAATTCCTGATACAGTGAAACCCACTTAATTGGATATCTCTTAACTGAATAATCCTGTTAATTGAATATAATTTCCCAACACAAAACCATTTACCATATCTCCAGTACAAATTGTACCTGTTAATTAAATATAGGCTATAGAGTAAATTCCTGTTAATTGAATAAAAAATCCTGTAACCAGACATGTTAATGACAGTCAGGGAGATTTTTGCATGTGAATATTATAACAAGACTTTTGTTCAGAGAACAACAATGTTGCATCCGAGTAAGTCAGCTTAACATAAGCTGCACCCTAAGAGTAAAATTTCAAAATAAATATTTATAGTCAGGAGACCGACACCACCCGCGCTTATTCAAGGCTCTGTGATACCTTCTAAATTCCTATGGGAAGGCGTAGTCTAGTGTTGTCACTAGTGCAACAATGAGTGGTTCGCTCAAATAATAATGGCCCACTTCACAAGTACCAATATGGTCTCACCCCAAGGTTACCGAGATCACATACCCTAGGGAGGGCAGTATAAGGCCTGAGGAGTAGTAGGAAGGCAGCAAGCAAGGAACAAGTGTGTATAGGGCAAAATCTGTAGGAGGATTATGGTTTCATTCCACTCTCTGATAGAGAATGAATGGTTAATTCTGGATAATGGAAGTGGATGGATGAAGCAGGAGCTATAACCTAGGTGGCAATAGCCAATAAAGCATGTTTCTAAATAAAGACAATGGAAAACAGTTAACTTATTTTTATTAATGATAAATTACTTTATGCTATGCTGTTTATCTCTAACACAGTTGATGAATAATATCTGGTTACAAATGAATTATGGAGTGTTATGGAACTTGTACAAACTGTGGGATGGTGCAAGACAATTCTTCACCAATGAAGGAGCAACAGAACCCTAGTAGGGTTATGGGTGAAGGGTTGTATATAAATTCTCCCAAACCTGGTCCTAGGCCTTCTCCCACTATTATAAGATCTACAAGCGAGGTTCTATGTAGTTGTTTGGGATGCTGGGAGATTTCTCCAAGTGATGGGGCAATTCACCAATATGGGAGAAATTCCACCCTCAGACTTGAATATCTCCCATATGGGGGAAACACTCCACCAGTACTGTGTAAATGTAAAAGTGAGTCTTCAACTGAAAGAGATGGGGGGAAATCACCTGAATATAACAGGAATGACCAAATTTACATAAGAGAGGATACAGCTAACAGGAGATGACTTTTCTCTAATGCACTATTACATAGGATGATGTCCACCAATATGGGAGAAATATTCTCCAGCAGGCCTCATCTGAGGGAGGAGCAACCTGTGGGAGAGGATTTCTCCTGTACTGCTAGAATACTGGAATGGAATATCAAGTTAATAAAATATGTGTACAGTCTCTTGACTTGTCTTGCTACCTTTGAACGAAAGGGTTAGTTATATCTGGTATACAAAGGATCGCGATGACAAGTGATATCCCTTAAATTTCTCCATCACAATGTGAGGGAGAAATTTCTCCATGAAAAAGCCCTGTTACCATGTCGGGTTCTGACGGAGAGAAAATGTCCCAGATAAAATGGAAAAGCTCTAACAGATAAAATTTCCTATCTTTGGAGAATGTAAAAGTAAATCTGAACAATTAAAATGAATACTGTTCCATTTTATGCTTAAATTATGCAATTTACGAAGCTGACACTCGTATATTAAGTGAGCGAAAAATAAAGTCTGGTGCTTTTGACAGTTTTATTTCCAAATATAGTTTCTTGCAAAAATGGGTTTAAAACTTTGATAATCGATGAGACAGGGCCCATCCACCTAACTTTCTAGCCTATTGAATATGAACATTAATATATAATCAGATGACTCACCATAGTCATATTTAATCCTCTTCCAATATTCCTTCTCCTCCTCCCATGTCGGAATAGGTAACAAAAACTAACAACTAATTTTGGTGGGTCCCGTACGGAGCAGAAGTCTCGGTATTTATAGTAAAAGGCCAACCAATGAAATTGCAGCACCCGCATTCCATATGACGTAATGGTAAAAACCCGATTGCAGATTGTAAACACGGAGAAAATATGAAATGGCTCTCGCTTCAAACTTGAATAAATAGAAATATATATGTTGTAAACATTTCAATCAATGATCATATGAAGAGAATAGAACCTCAATGGATAGCTAGGATGAGATTCTATAGAAGAATGATATGGGATATAGTAGTTACGTGATAATAAATGCCGAAATGTGAGAGCACATGTTAACTTTCACAACTGAATCTAATCGGAGCAAAACACGGGCAGAACAAATTGACGGTACAAGAAAATTACAACATGCTAAGATGTGGGATATATAAATAGGTTTTTAAACGGGGTAGGGAATTAAGAGATATACATAGCAGATGATATAAATCTCGCAATAATGACAAAATGAATACTTGATTAATGAGTTGCCTAATTCCGTGTGATATTACGAATGGGTAATTGCCGAAATGAGAATAAAAAAAATGACACGAAGTTAATTAAACCATACAAGGGGGAAATTTCCCTCATAAATAATTTTGCCCAGTATATGAAGGGAATTGTTATATTGCTTCGCCCTCTGGGAAGTTGAGGTTCAGGCTGAGACAGCATAACAACAATTTATTAAGTTAGTTAGCTACATATATCTCTATCATTTTACTGGTACCCTTCCCCCCTCTCACTTCATCCTTGCATAGATTTACTCCACTTACAATTTTTGAGAAAAAACTTAAGAACCACCAGCAAACTTTCAGTTAAGGGACCACAGACACACTTTGTAATTGTAAGTGGGGTAAATTTATACAGTTTATATAGTTTAATCCCCCCCCCCCCCCCACACACACACACACTTTATCTCCATTAATTTACCCACTACTACCCCTCCCCATCCCAACATATTCTATTCCAAACCTAGTTCAATAGCCCCCACTCTTCACATTAGTTTATCCCACAACTACCCCCCTCCCTTCCCTTAGTTTATGCCTGTATAAATTTCAGGTCTTTTCCTTCTTCCATGATTCTTTAAATTTAGAATCGTAGCAACGTTTTTTGGATGGATTTTCAGACATTGCAAATTCGATTGCGAATGGTACTTACCGGTATACATCGCCTGATATATATACACAACTACAGTTACCTGTGATCCATTCATCGTAGAATGTTTTGAAAACAAAGTTATTTTTCAATTAAAAAGCCGATCTCTGATGAACCGAAATCAGTATGGTATCAAACAGTAATCAGCTGTTGTTCCTTCACATGCGGCTGTGTTTTTGCACCAAGCTATATTGTTTGGTCTTCGTTTACCATTTAATGACAGAATAATATCAAATAGTCCATTCTTGTATTAATTTATTTTAATTAAACACGATTTGGAACAAATGGAAGAGAAAAAAAATAAGACTGAATTTCTGAAGCTAACTTAAATATCTGGGTCACTGAGCAGATCTCACGGATTACCATTTGCAAACGTGAAGTAAATTGTACAAAATAAAGAAATGGTTGATTTCGTTTTTTTCACTTGATAAATTCTGACAATGCAGGAGATTTATGGGTGCTAATGTGAGTGTGGGAGATCATGACCCAATCCGGGAGTCTCACGTTGAATCCGTGAGACTTAACATGTCTGCCTGTAACCTGTGGAGAAATTGCCCTGACTCGCCCCATTTTCCTTTGTTTATAGAGCTATTTGGCCTCAGTACATACTATACAGGCATTTAATCTATTATATCTTGTTTGACAGAGCTCATTGAGCTCTGTCAAACAAGATATAGAATAAATGTTGAGTTTCTCTCAAGAATACAGAAAAGTGACATGATCCCTGTTAATTGAATACTCCTGTTAATTGAATAATTTTCATTGTCAAAGTGACTATTCAATTAACAGGATTCCACTGTATTCACTGAAATAGCATAGATATCCTCTATACATTTATCATCACAGTACATCATGTTATGTATAACAACTACTGATACTAAATCAGTAAACTGATTATGATTGATAACATGTATGATAATTCTACCACTTCAGTTACAGGTTTGGTGCTTCATCCAGTTCCAGATTCCCCGGACTTGCAGCATTGACATAGTACAGTACATGGAGAGTGTATGATCATTAAATCACCTGCAGAGTGGAGATTCCATCAGAGCAATAATTGCAATTTGTTGCAAAGCATAACCATCACAAGCAAAGTTCCGGCCAGTGGGCATCCGGGTTAAATCCTGAGGTCCATTGGCTGAAACATTGTTTGTGTTTTTTGTCCATATGTTCAGAATTTGAAAGTGATACTTTGGGTGATAACTCCACTCCATGGGTGATTTAGTTACAATCCACTCTCCATGTACTGTATATTCATCATGATGAATAATAGCTGGGTTCAGGGAGAGCAGTGACTCTCTGGTTATGGCCTTGGACTTCAAATCAAAAAGTCCTCTGGTCGATCCCTACCAGGGGTAAATGTGTTTTGCATCTAACCCTGATTGCCTATGTTGGAGCACAGTGGCACTGTGTACTATGGTGTACTGCACATCGATGGTGCACTTGTCTTCAGTCAGTGCACAATCTTACTTGTGTGGAGTTAGTATGTTTAAAAGTCTGACAGTTGCTTACCATTTTGCAGTGGTTCTCTCTGGGTACTCTACATACATCCTTCACCCATAAAGCCATCTGACATGAGGTGACCCTGGCTGTCACAAAAGTGTCATTAAATCCCAATGAAAAGAAAAAAAAATCAGTGGGTTCCCTGCTAACCAGCCACATTCCATTGCTCAAACATGATAGCTCCTTAACTTTTTTTAAGACCAGTCCACATGCTTAATTTTACCCTCCCCTAAAATATATGCTGTCTATTATTAATTTCCTCTATTTCACCTTGCTGTTTCCTAGTTGCAGTGGTTCACGCTTTTTGCCTTCATTCTTTATTCTTTTCACCTTCATTGTCCAACATTGGGTGTAGGATGACTGAAATTCTGGTTCCATGAAAAGAGGTGTTACTGTCATTGCAGTTGAGTTGTTGTATATGTTGTTCATAGACACTCTTTGCAGAAATGGTGGACAGCCTATCCTCCAGATACTTGTTGACAGCTGCATTCCCTAGCTGTGCTGTGCATTCTAGCACTCTGTCATGCAGAATTTCTGCCAGAAGTCACTTTCAAGCCTTTGCTAAAACCAGGCATCTCTTGGGGGAGGGTGTCACATTACCCCTATTCCCCTCCCCCAGTTACACCCTTGCATTCTGCCCCAGTGGTATAATAGGACCCAGTACCCAAAACCTGGCAAAGAGCCCTCTAAAGTGGGCTACTTGATTTGAATGGGTATAACTGGTACTTGACTTTGTACTTAAATGCCACCTCCGTGTTTCTCAGCCCACTTGTTCCTCAAAATGGCCCAAATGTAAGATAAGAGATTTTCTTAACAGCTGACACTCACATTTTGAATCAGCAATGGGCAAAAAAACTGGATAAACAATGGTGCATCCATTTTAAAAACTTACAAGATAAAATTTAGGCCCCACAAACTAGATCTTCTGTTTCCTTTGCCATTTTTGTAAAATTGCATGTGGGTGGACCATTTTTTATTTTATTTTTGTAATTATTTCTTTGCCATCAAAAGTTCATGTTCATGATTTGTTTTATGTTTTAGGCCTCACAATCTACAGAATAGCATGGGTGATGGTATATTTTGACCCTTTTAATTTTAATTTTTAGCTTAACTTGACAAAGTCAAGATAAGCTATTGCCATCACGTGTGCGTAAGTCTGTTAGTCTGTGAGTCTGTGAGTCTGTGAGTCTGTTAGTCTGTGAGTCAATTCACATTTTCCTTTAGCACAGACTACACCCCATAGTTCTTGTCTGACGTCGCGAAATTTCAAATGCAGGTTTGGGGTCATGTCTAGATGAGAACGTCTCCTTTTGGTCATGATCGGTCAACTGGTATGGCTGTCTGAGCCCAAAACCCCTGAAAACCATTAGCACAGTCTACAGGTCGTATTTATGAAGGGATTTCATTGTAACTTGGTAGGATGCCTCTGTATAATGCCTAGATGATGACACCCCCTTTGGTCGTGATTGGTCAACTGTGATGGCTACAGGTGCCCGAAGCCCAAAAACCTTGAGCACAGTCTACAGGTATTATTTATGAAGGGATTTCATTGTAACTTCGTAGGATCACTCCAGATGATGCCCAGATGAGAATGTCCCCTTTTGCTTGCGATCATTCAACCATGATGGCTGCCCGAGCCTGAAGCCCGAAAACCTTCAGCACAGTCTTCAGGTCATATTTATGAAGGGATTTCATTGTAACTTGGTAGGTTGACTTCATATAAGGTCTAGATGAGAACATCCCCTTTTGGGCACGATTGGGCAACTGCAATGGCTACAGGGGCCTGAAGCCCGAAAACCTTTAGCACAGTGTACAGGTCATTTTTGTGAAAGGATTTCATTGTACCTTGGTAGGATGGCTCCAAATAATGTCTAGATGAGAACATTTCCTTTTGGTCATGATCATTCAGCCTTGATGACTGCCCAAGCCCAGAAGCCTTTAGCATAGTCTATAGGTCATATTTATGGAAGAATTTCATTGTAACTTGTTAGGTTGACTCCATATAATGCCCAGATGATGACATCCCCTTTTGGTCGTGATTGGTCAACTTTGAAAGCTACAGGGGCCAGAAGCCCGAAAACCTTGAGCACAGTCTGCAGGTCATATTTATGAAGGGATTTCATTGTAACTTCGTAGGATCACACCATAGGAGGCCCAGATGAGAATGTCCCCTTTTGGTTGCGCTCATTCAACCATGATGGCTGCCCGAGCCTGAAGCCCGAAAACCTTTAGCACAGTCTACTGGTCATATTTATGAAGGGATTTCATTGTACCTTGGTAGGTTGACTTCATATAATGTTTAGATGAGACCGTCCCCTTTTGGGTGCAATTGAGCAACTGTGATGGCTATAGGGGCCCGAAGCCCGAAAACCTTTAGCATGGTCTACAGGTCATATTTATGAAGGGATTTCATTGTAAGTTGGTAGGATGGCTTCAAATAATGTCTAGATGAGAATGTCCCCTTTTGGCCGTGATCATTCAGCCTTGATGGCTGCCCAAGCCCAAAACCTTTAGCATAGTATAGGTCGAATTTATGGAAGGATTTTATTGTAACTTGTTAGGTTGACTCCATATAATGCCTAGATGATGACATCCCCTTTTGGTCGTGACTGGTCAACTGTGATGGCCTAAGGGGCCCGAAGCCCAAAGCCCGAAAACCTTGAGCACAGTCTACAGGTCATATATATGAAGGGATTTCATTGTAACTTCGTAGGATCACTCCAGATTATGCCCAGATGACAACACCCCCTTTTGGTCGCGATCATTTCAACCATGATGGCTTCCTGAGCCCAAAACCCCCAAAACTTGAGTACAGACTACAGGTCGTATTTGTGAAGGGATTTCATTGTAACTTAGTAGAATGACTCAGTATAATGTCAAGATGAGGACGTCCCCTTTTAGTTGCAATCGGTCTACCATCAAGACTACACAGGTCTGAAGCCCGAAAACCTTTAGCACAGTCTACAGTTGCAGAGAATAAAATTAAACATTGCGTAGAGGCTTATAGACACAACTCAAGGATAAGTACGCTATGGTACTGATCCACATTTGACTTAGGACACCCCGGATCATCAGTGGTCTCATTTAGTTGAATGTGTTTAACCTGCTTCCCAAACAGAGAGTACGGTTAAAATACATATGCCCTGAAACCATTTGTATTAAAACTAACTTTAAAGTGTTGTCCATACTATGCGCTTTTTGTTTATTTAATTTACCACTGTGTTTTATGTATAAGCTCAAGATGAGTTATAAGTGCGCTAGGCCAAGTATGGTAGTCCTCTTCAAGAAATCGAAAGTTAATTCCTTTACTACCGGTGCTTTTCAGTACAGAAGGGTCAAATTTTATTTAGTAAAAAATTAGAACGATGTGGACAATTTGAATTTTAAAATCCACTGCCTCCAGGCAGATTATTCCAAATTTCAAATTGTTTAAGATTTCACATCAATTCACTTAAAGTCGAATTTAAAGCACAACCACTACAGTCATTGCTGGTAGGAAAGAGCTATGAAGGGGACTTCTAGGGCAGCACAGTTAGTGTCTGATGATCCAAGGTGTCTTGTAGAAGAATTTACACTATTTGTATTAAATCGTATGTCTTGTATGTAATACTAAATATCACCGACCCACCCACCCACCCACCAACTCAACTCAACCACCCACCGACCCACCTGTTGCTGCTTCCCCCATCCCCTCAGTGGAGACCAAACCTATTTTTTTTTTTTTTTATTTTTTTTTTTTTTAGCCCGGTGACTATAAATTATTTATGATAAAAGTTCTGTACCATCACTCAGGTATATATCTCATGAAAGAGACTTCAACATACAGTTTACGAAACGAGCCACGTTAGAAAGGATGTGAGCATTTCGATTGCTAAATAGTTGCTGAGGTTTAATCATATTTGGTCTTCTAAAATAATATGGTTTCAAGTATTTTTGACGCAATGCCCTAAAATTGGGGCATTCTGAAATAAAATGAAATTTGTCTCCAATTATGTCTTGGCAATATGAACAAACCCTATCAGATATAGTCATATTAAACCATAAGCCTGTTTCTATTGGTAATTTGAGATTTCTGGTCCTGAATTTTAATAATATATGTACCAATTTATCTTGTTTTAGGGAGAGATAAAATTCTCTTTCAAAACTACCTTTTATAACCCCATAAAATACATATTTGTTTGAATTTGCTACATCGCTATACCACTCCTGAATATATTGGTCATATAATCTCTGCTTGACAGATTCCTTAAACCAATTATGGTCATAAGAAGCTTGGTTCCACCAAATGTCTGTCACATTTCTCCTACTCATTCAATATAATGAAATTTCGTATTTCGCTGTGAATGTAATTTGTACACATTCCAGTAAAGTGTGCATGCTAATTTATTAACATTTCCGTTTACCAGTGTTGACCAAAAATTGAGACATCGAAGTTTTATCTTGATATCAATAGGAAAAATTACCGATTCTCCGAAAATAAATACAGAAGCAGTATATTTTCTTAGCTTAAGAATAAATTTGAGAAACCATAACTCTAGCTTTTTTATGGAATTAATATTTCTAATCCCCAAATCCCTTGTTTTTCTATTTCACTTATTCCTGAGAAAACCAGATTATACCTCGTAGAATGGGATTGTAAGTCAGTAATGCTTTTGCTCAGTTGACCCAGTAAGTTACAATTCTCCTCTCTATTTCTAACGCTGACCTCTATATTTCATTTTGCATTGTCCAGTTCAGAACAAATTATCCTGTTGCATGCTTTTATTTCTTGAATTTCATGCTCGTTTCGATAACCTCTATTTTCAAGGTCCGTGACTCTAATATCCAACTTGCCAACTAATAGCTCAGTGTTAGATAATTTTGAATTTATTTCAGAAATATCTGATTTTACCACAATGCACTAAGTTTGACCTTTATTGAATTTAACATGGTATATATCTTATCAAGATTGATGTTCTGCTCTCCAACATCCCGATACTCGCTAACATTCACCTTACTCTTATCAACAGGTACAAATTGCTCAAAAATTCTCTCTCCTTCGCAGTTATCATCCAAGTTTGTAAAACACTGATAGTTATTTTTTGGGTTACACTCTTCAATTTCGGTATTATATGCCTCTAAAATATTCTCATATTGGCCTTCAGAATTCACTATTTCTAAACTCTGAGAAATAATTGTCGGTAAATCACTTAAATAATATGGAGTATCCTCCATTACTGGATGATGGCATGGTGCTAGTGGTGTCAGTTCAGATGAAGCCTTCTGTTTTACCTCACTTATTTCTTGTAAAATCCACAAATATCGGTCGGAAATACACAAAAGTGCAACAGTTTAGTACTTTTCAACAATAAAATTCTCCTACATCCATCATACTGACTCAAAATTGATAAAATATCTCTGTTACTTAAACACATGCGCATAGAATGAGGATCAATAATGGCAAACCAAGATAGGTTTTATTGATGCACATGCTATAAATAGAAACAAGTGTGTACAAACATTATATTTATCTTTTTGAGAGAAGCTAATTTCGATTTATTTATTTTATTTATTTATTGGTGCTTAAAGTCACATACTTATGCACAATGGCTAATCATGACCATGACAGTTTTACGAGTGGAGGAAGCGGAGTACCCAGAGAGAAACACCGAGCGTCGACGAGCAACTGTCAGCTCCTCAACATTCTAAGTCTGTTCAAGCTCTGCCCAAGCAGGGTTATGGCGTTGAAGACATGTGCACCATCGACATGCAGTACACCATGCCCCATGTAGGCAACTGGGATAAAGTGCCTTGCCCAAGGACACAATGCGTGTCATCCCGGCCGGGGACCGAACTCGGGACCTCTAGCATAGAAGTCCAACAGTCTACCACTGAGCCACTGTGCTCCCTAATTTCGATGAATATGGAAAAGGACATTGCACTTTGTGCTGTGCTTCTTGAGTGATCGGGTAACAAGATCAGGATGAAAAACTATTGCATAGTTTTTCGATAAAGTCAGTAAATTCTCACTTTCTAGTTAATTTATTTAACTCATAACCTGCTGAGTATTTTTTGAATATTTTTCATCACATCCAGTCATGGCTGCTGGGAAGCAGCCATGACTAGATTTGTTGAAAAATTCTTTTTAATTTAACTCAAGAAATCATTGGTCAAACAGATAATCCTTTTTGTCCCTTTTAAAATTATACAAGCTTCCTGATTGGTCAATAACCAATGCAACCAGTGCGGTATATTTAACACCAACAGGGTGTATGGAGTTCAGCAGAATGTATGAGAATATCACTTAACATCTAAACAGGGTGTACAGACATTCTATTGTACACTTCGCCGATTTCTCTTTCACCCATCGCCTCGAACATTTTCGTTAGTAATAATAAACATTCAGACTCACAAACAAAATGAGAACAATATTGTTTCATGAGATTATTCTTAACTCTTGAAATAAAACCTGTACCTACCCTCAACATCTGATTTTACTCAAATTACTGTCGAGAAGAGGGATTCTGTTGTGTTTCTACACAACAGATCATTGCTGATTCGAAAAACATGCAATCTCCTCATATGAACTGTCTCTTCTGCGAGACTTATTAAAGTATTTGTGCAAGTGTTAATATAGTGTCACCATTCTAGAAGATGCACAATGTGCCACTCTATCGAATAAAACACTAATAATCAACTTGTGTCCAACAATAATAACGACGCGTCATTTCTCAGCGTCCTTAAACTGAAATCGCCCAAATGTTTGAGTTCAGTCGAAGGGAAATAACTCCAAATCAAATAAAATTCTTTCGTCTGCTTGTCAGAATGTGTCTTAAATGCTTTGCTTATCATTCTGATGAAGAGATATTAATAAAAAGTTTACTGGTTTGACATTTTCAAGTTGTTTTAGGTTCAACTATTCCTTTCCAAAGTTTTAGCATTCTTGTTAAATAATAAAGAAACGTGTTTCTTTGAGTTTCTTAATTTTTTTTATCAAGGTTTCCATCACTAGAATGCCATTTGCAGATTATACAATAAAACAAAACTCGACACATTAAATTCGTCACGCGGTGTTTCAGCAGCGTGTATGGGACTGTACTACCCTTCTGAGATTTGTATTTCCTTCGGCTTTCAGCCTCAGGAAATATGAATCTCAGAAGGGTACAGTAGGGTGTATGGGACTGTACTGCCCTTCTGAGATTCGTATTTCCTACGGCTTTCAGCCTCAGGAAATATGAATCTCAGAAGGGTAGTACTGTCCCATACGCCCCGCTGAAACACTGTGTAACTAATAATATACAAGAAAGAATTTGGATAAAATGGCTTGAATTATAGTTATTTCACTATCCCTTGTCCTGGCTGGAATATCTGCCAGTAGCATGCAAGGAGTTAATCGATAAAGATGAGTTCATATGAATCATATATGAAACATGAAAGTACTTTGTAAAATGGAAATTATGATTCTGTCAAATGATCAACTTATTTTTGTCAAGTTTGCAGCTTATTGTCCCTTTAACCCACTACCTAACATGAAAAGCAGACGACACTTGCAAACAAAATTCTTGAATAACTAATTTTTTTCATTTTTTGTCTCAAAAACATAGGGTATGACCCCTCATTGGAACGAGCTTGATGAGCTCGTTCCAAAGAGGGGTCATAACCTATTTTTTAAGACAAAAAATGAAAAAATAATGAAAATTTATTGGTGATTTTTGTGAATAGCACTGACCAGTTTTGGCTGTTACGTTCGGTAAAGGGTTAAAATAAATTGTTGATATCGAGTGCATTGGGTAAATGGTTAACAGATATCAGATGTTTTGGATCTCACAGCATGTGCAACGTGGCAAAAAACATACATTCTGTTTGAAAACATTAGTAGAAAAATTTGCTTCTTTAAGTTTGACATTAATTTGCAGGAAGTCAAGAGTGTATATCACCTTAAAATGATTCCCAGTGCATTTTTTGCTAAATTTTAATGTCTCCCCTCAGTCCATCTGGAGCTCAATAAGGAGTGTGTGGAAAAAATATAAAAAAATATAGCATTTGTGAGCAAGAAGCTAATTTGTTGACATTGTCTTTTGTAATCTTGATGAAACCTTGCCTGACTGAAGTGATTACAGATATAAATTATTATACCCCTGATTGGGGAGTATAGGAATCAGCCCTGTCATGCATGTCACATCATGTCGCATTGCATCTTAACACATCAAATCACAAGCTAATTATGTCTCCCCTTCACCGAAGGGAGATATATTGTTTTACCCTGAATTCATCCACTTCTAGTTGTTGTTCTTCTGATACAGCCGTGTCCGGGCCAGAACTTTTTTTTATCTTTTGACCTAGGCTTATAATACTTAGCATGTGGGTGTATCACCATGAGATGATGTGCCGCGCACCATCATGACCCACATATGACCTTTGACCTCCAGGTCAAATTACTGATTTTTTGGCAAGTAAGCTGGTCTAGGCCAGAATTTATTTACCTTTTCACCTCGGCTTATGATATTTGGCGTGTGGGTGTATCACCATGAGACGATGTGTAGCATACCATCATAACCCACATTTGACATTGACCTTTGACCTCAGGGTCAAATTACTGATTTTTTGGCAAGTAAGCTGGTCCGGGCCAGAACTTATTACCTTTTCACCTCGGCTTATGATATTTAGCATGTGGGCGTATCACCATGAGAAGATGTGTAGCGTACCATCATGACCCGAATATGACATTGACCTTTGACCTCGGGGTCAAATTACTGAATTTTTTGCAAGTAAGCTTGTCCAGGCAAGAACTTATTTACCGTTTCACCTTGGCTTATGATATGAGGCATGTGGGTGTATCACCATGAGACGAAGTGTCGCGTACTATCATGACCCACATATGACCTTCACCTTTGACCTCAAGGTCAAATTATTGATTTTTTTCATCTTTTGACCTAGGCTTATGATATTTGGCATGTGGGTGTATCACCATGAGATGATGTACCATCATGACCCACATATGACATTGACCTTTGACCTCAAGGTCAAATTACTGATTTTTTGGCAAATAAGCTTGTCCAGACAAGAACTTATTTACCTTTTCACCTTGGCTTATTGTATTTGACATGCAA
The DNA here is from genome assembly GCA_031216915.1 of Pictodentalium vernedei. NCBI lineage: Eukaryota > Metazoa > Mollusca > Scaphopoda > Dentaliida > Dentaliidae > Pictodentalium > Pictodentalium vernedei. Next base: position 402,986,838 of record CM062293.1, read on the forward strand.
GTGTATCACCATAAGACGATGTGTTGCGTACCTTCATGACCCATATATGACATTGATCTTTGACCTCAAGGTCAAATTACTGATTTTTGTGGCAAGTAAACTTGTCTGGAGCAGAACTTATTTACCTTTTCACCTTGACTTATGATATGAGGCATGTGGGTATATCGCCATGAGACGATATGTCGCGTACTATCACGACCCACATATGACCTTGACCTTTGATCTCAAGGTCAAATTATTGATTTTTTTAATCTTTTGACTTAGGCTTATCATATTTTGAATATGGGTGTATCTTCATGAGACGATGTACCATCATGACCCACATATGACATTGATCTTTGACCTCAAGGTTAAATTATTGAATTTTTGGCAAGTAAGCTTGTTGGGGCAAGAACTTTTATTTATCTTTTCACCTAGGCTTATGATATTTGGCATGTGAGTGTATCAACATAAGACAACATTGTATTGCGTACTGTTGTGATGACAGATGACCTTGATCTTTGACATCAAGGTCAAATTATTGAATTGTTCAGCTAGGTTTATGACATTTGGCATATGAATGCAACAGCCAGGCTGATGTGTCACATTCTATCTTGGAACTTCTATGGTCTTGACATTTGACCTTTAGTTTGATCTTTGTTAGTCGTAAGTTGGAAGCATGGAACTAATCGAAGGGGAGACATGTGTTTTAGTTCACTAAAACAGTTCCCTCTAGTTTTTTTTTACTATACTGGGCCAAAGTTGGAACATACATTCCTCATAGGCTAACAACTGAATTTTGCTCAAAACTATGTAACCCATCTCTTTAAGGTCCCCAAAATGGAGGGGCTTGTGAGAGGTATAGTGGGGTTGTGTTACAGTGGAACTCTGTTAATTGAATAGCCACTTTGTCAATGAATATCCATTGCAAAAATAACCTGATATTTCTCGGGATATCCTGGGATTTCCAAAGATAAAAAGCTAGGAAAAGCAGAGATTAAACCTGAGATATCTAAAGATTTCCAAAGATATCGAAGCATGGAAAAGCTCAGAAAACCAGGGACGGTATTTGTACGAGAAATCCTTGGATAACCTCAGATATCCAAGCTTTGCTTCAAGCTTACTACCACAGGATGAAAGTGGGAAAAGTTGGGAAAAGCTGCGATTTTCAAGCTCAGAATAGCTGGGAAAAGCTCCGATATGTATATAATTTTCCCTTACAAAAATAACCTGAGATTTCTCAGGATATTCCAGGATTTCCCAAGATTATTGAAGCTTGGAAAAGCTCAGAAAACCTGGGATTATTGGGATAGTATTTGGACGAGAAATCCTTGGATAACCTTAGATATCCAAGCTTTGCTTCAAGCTTACTACTATAGGATGAAAGCTGGGAAAAACTGAGATTTTCATTTTTCAAGCTGAGAAAAGCTTGGAAAAGCTAAGAAATACCGTGGAGAAGGCTTTTAGGGAAAATCTGTTTGGTTTTTCAGTTTCCTGAAAAAAGAGTAACCGAAACAAAAAGAAACACCAGTCTCTAATTCATGGAATACAGTATAGCTGCTGTGGACTGGTTACTTTCCACATGTGGGCAATATTTCCATGAACGCAATAAAAATTAGATTCTAAACACTAATTATAATAGGAATAATCATCAAAAGTTTAAGTTTATTTAATAAAAAATTTGCTGATAATTTTTATTACTTGGTAAATGCATGCATGTACATCACTACCCATGCATGAATTACAGCTATTCCGCAGCAACTTACGGTGCATGAGGTAGGCATTTCATCGTAAACTGATTTTCCTTACTTATAAAGCAGCTCAAATTGTAAATGTTGTGAAATTGTTCACAAATTTATCAAACCATTTCAAAATTGCCAATTTTTTGACGGAGTTTACTGTGATTGTCATCCCAATCAGATCATTTTCTGGTATGCCTGGAAGTGGAACATTGAACTCCCAGTTGTGTCCTGAGCCTTCCTGGAATGTTAACATATTTGTGTGTAATAAAGTATGACTGTATCAATTATCAGTTTCTACACTAGAATGACAAAGATCTTCAGGAAAAAAATTTGAATGGGATAACAGGGTTCATACAGCTCTTGAAAAACCCTTGAAAATGAGTTTTATCTTGAAAAACCCTTGAATACCAAGCTGTTTCCTGGGCATTGTAAATATGTGTATACTCGCCTTTTACTTGTTTGTTGCGCTTGTGTCGCTCATTTAAAAAAAACATAAAAAAGTATGGAACGTTTTACCAAGATTACTGTAACACAGATCACACTTTGGGTACCAGTACTTCCTGACTTCCAAAGTCAGATCCGTGTCACATGAATCTTAGATTTTTAGAGCTCATACAACAAGCTGAATAGTATATGTAGCCCTTAAAAAAAAAAGCCCTTGAAAAACCCTTGAACTTTGTGAGCAAATTTTTGTATGAACCCTGGATAAGCCGTACCAATATTTAGCACAAAACATCCCGGTTTCGATTTCAGGATGAACGGCCTAGTATGACAGGATGAAAAGTCCTGTAACCTGGTTGTAACTAACCAAAACTGGTAAAAAGAACCAACTTTGCAAGTTACACTGGTGATCACTAAAATGTGTATGCCAAGGCCAATGCCGGGTTCAAAATTTGCTGAGGTGAAATTACTTTCACTCTTTTATATTACACAATCAGACACACTAATTGTTCTCCTGTTTACTGAAATAAATTACCAAATGAATACAATATGCAACAAAAGAAAATAGCAGTTTTTGTAAAATTGAATTTAGAAGCAATTTTCTCACAAAACTTCACTAAAATCACAGGTGTCCGACATGTGCAAAGATCATAAAAAATGGTGCATTTGAAGATTTTTTTGACAAATTATGTATTTAACCATGATATTGGGGAAGTGGTATACAAACATAAAGCTTAACGTCTTAGTTGTCGGTTGACATCAATATCTTGACCACAAATTCACACATTGTTTTTTTGTGAGTTTGAAGAAGACAGGTAGACATCTTCCAAGCCAGCGAGTTGTGTACCTTGTCTCTCTTATTATACATAATCATGAGAAAATACATAATTTGTCAAAAAACCTTCAAATACTCCATTTTTCATGATCTTTGGCACAGGTCGAACACCTTGAAAACTGGTGATTTGTTTCCTTTAAAAATGTACTCAACATTCTCAACTAGTTTTTGTACTGCTCAAAACTACAATCAAGAGGAATATATTTTCAAACATTTTTACAAAACAAATTTGAAAAAGTAATTTTTACAACAATATTCACTATCGTGTTCATCAGACTCGACCCATGATTTTGGCTGCATTGAAAAGGTATACTAACCGGATCAGCGGAATGAAATTGTGCGGTGTGCTGGTCTGATGGTGAACATGAATTTCATGAAATGTCCTCCTGAAACATTCAATGTCAGTGGTTTGTTTTATTCTCTGACCTGTCTTGGGAAGAAATTTTTTTTCAATGATTCATCTCTGATGAAACAAGTTGCGTGATTAATAGTATTTACTGGCACATTATTTATTGTTCAAAGTTCAAAATATCATTAACATTATTTTCCATCAAATGTTTTAATTATTTCCAATTCTTGGCGAACGATTTGGGTAAAATTACAAGCAGGCAGTTCAAGTAAATTGCAAGCACTGAAGCAGATGATTCGGCTGGCGGACGAAACATCTGTATCCAGTACTCGAGTCAAAGTTCGTTTTAGAGGTTCGATCAACAATGAGGAGGTCGGAATTTTTGTATAGCCCCATACCATGAAGCAGAAATAACAGTATGTTTATTTCTTGTTCAGTTAAAACAAAACATCGAGTTACTTTCAGAAGCAAACATCTGCTTGCTGAGTGATTCCATTTTGGAATTCGTCGCATGTGACGTAAGCCTTCCTGTAGCCGATTTTTAGTTCCCTACCGGCATCGCCAGAGGGGGCTCTAGGTTTGCACTCCATCCATCCGTCCGTCTGTCCATCTGTCCGTCTCTCAGTCTGTCAGTCACACTTTAGTTTTCCGGATTTTTTTTGGAAACTCTTCAACGGAATGATTTCATTTTTGATAAACTACTATAGAACGATGACTTACAGATCAAGTTTGAGTTTCATTCTGATTGCATTATTCTTGTGTGAGTTACGGCCCTTGGAAATATGGGAAAAGCACCAAAATATCAGTTTTCCAGAGATTTTGGGAAACGCTTCAACGGAATGATTTCATTTTTGGTAAACTACAATAGAACGATGCCTTACAGATCAAGTTTGAGTTTCATGCCGATTGCATTATTCTTGTGTGAGTTACGGCCCTTTGAAATATGGAAAAGCACCAAAATATCAGTTTTCCGAAGTTTTTTTGGAAACGCTTCAATGGAATGATTTCATTTTTGGTAAACTACTATAGAACAATGACTTACAGATCAAGTTTGAGTTTCATGCCGATTGCATTATTCTTGTATGAGTTACGGCCCTTGGAAATATGGAAAAGCACCAAAATATCAGTTTTCCGGAGTTTTTTTGGAAACGCTTCAACAGAATGATTTCATTTTTGGTAAACTACTATAGAACGATGACTTACAGATCAAATTTGAGTTTCATGCTGATTGCATTATTCTTGTGTGAGTTACGGCCCTTGGAAATATGGAAAAGCACCAAAATATCAGTTTTCCAGAGTTTTTTTGGAAACGCTTCAACGGATTGATTTTATTTTTGGTAAACTACTATAGAACGATGACTTACAGATCAAGTTTGAGTTTCATGCTGGTTGCATTATTCTTGTGTGAGTTATGGCCCTTGGAAATATGGAAAAGTGTCAAAATTTCAGTTTTCTGGACTTTTTTTGGAAACGCTTCAACGGAATGATTTCATTTTTGGTAACCTACTATAGAAGGATGACTTACAGATCAAGTTTGTGTTTCATGCTGATTGCCGTATTCTTGTGCGAGTTATTGCCCTTGGAAATATGGAAAAGCGCCAAAATATCAGCTTTCCAGACTTTTTCTGGAAACGCTTCAACGGAATGATTTCATTTTTGGTAACCTACTATAGAACGATGACTTACAGATCAAGTTTGAGTTTCATGCTGATTGCATTATTCTTGTGTGAGTTACAGCCCTTGGAAATATGGAAAAGTCTTTTTTTGGAAACGCTTCAACGGAATGATTTCATTTTTGGTAACCTACTATAGAAGGATGACTTAAGATCAAGTTTGAGTTTCATGCTGATTGCCTTATTCTTGTGTGAGTTATTGCCCATGGAAATATGGAAAAGCGCCAAAATATCAGTTTTCCGGACTTTTTTTGGAAACGCTTCAACGGAATGATTTCATTTTTGGTAACCAACTATAGAATTGTGACTTACAGATCACGTTTCATTTACACTCTGTCCATCCATCAGTCTGTCAGTCAGTCTGTCGGTCGTACTTTAGTTTTCCAGACTTTTTTTGGAAACGCTTCAACGGAATGATTTCATTTTTGGTCACCTACTATAGAACGATGACTTACAGATCAAGTTTCATTTACACTCTGTCCATCCATCCGTCAGTCTGTCAGTCAGTCTGTCAGTTATACTTTAGTTTTCCGGACTTTTTTTGGAAACGCTTCAACGGAATGATTTCATTTTTGGTAACCTACTATAGAACGATGACTTATAGATCAAATTTCATTTGTACTCTGTCTGTCCATCCGTCAGTCAGTCTGTCAGTCATACTTTAGTTTTCCAGACTTTTTTTGGAAATGCTTCAACCGAATGATTTCATTCTTGGTAACCTACTATAGAAGAACGATGACTTACAGATCAAGTTTGAGTTTCATGCTGATTGCATTATTCTTGTGTGAGTTATGGCCCTTGGAAATATGGAAAAGCACCAAAATATCAGTTTTCTGGAGTGTTTTTTGAAATGCTTCAACGGAATTCATACTGATCACATCTAGGTTATAACATTTGTATAATTATTAATGCTCATTAGTCCGGTAGGGGACATTGCATTGCTTCAGCGATACGAGCACTCTTGTTTCTTTAGTAATTTCACATTATTTGTAAGTCATAGTGATTCAAATAAATTATTGTATCAGCAAACAAAATTATTAGACGTTCTTAGACTGCATGTGATGAAATGTGTGTCCTGATTAAATGCGGATCAGTCGAATTGTTGTTGACCAGGCTGCTTCGAGAGTACCATTTCAATAGGAACAAGAAAATATGGATTCAAAGCACCATTGCACAAAAACTGAACTATTATTGTTTTTCATTGGCTTTCTGTGTTATGCGAGGCTTGCATTGGTTCATTATACCCACTATGTTAAAAGAAAGTTGGGTATACTGGATTGCAACTGTCAGTGCATCCGTCCATCTCCCCATCCATCCGTCCATCCATTCGTCCGTCCACCTGATGTCCGTTCATGTCATTTTGAAGATTAGTGTGCTCAGATTTTGAGGAAATTTTATAAGGTAATCAGTATAACATGTGCGCTTCCAGAAACATAAGCCATATACTGGAATCACCTTGTCTGTCCATCTGTCCATCCGTTTGTCCATCCATAGACATAATTTTGACCTGAGATTTTTGCAGATGTTTATGGACCAATCTGCTTGAAGCTTAGTATGAATGTACACCACCATAGGAACCTATAGTTCCGGTTGGATTATTTTTTCCAGAATTATGCCCCTTGTTGACTTGAAAAAGCAGGCCTAGAATTTTGTCTGGAGATTTTCTCAGATCTTTATGGGTCGTTTCCTTTGAAACTTGGTATGGATGTTTACTGCCTTAGGATCCTATTCACCTGCAATTATAGTTTTGGTCTGAGTTTTTTGGCCATAGTTTATGCCCCTTTTCATTTTAGAATGTCTGAATTTCCTGGAATTTTGTTCGGAGCTTTTCTCAGATGATTGTGGGTCAATTTTGTTGAAACTTGGTAAGGTTGTTCAATACCATGGGAACCTGTGCACATGCAATTATAGTTTTGATTGGCCTGTTTTCCCAGAGTTATGCCCCTTTTCATCTTAGAATGCCTGAATTTTGTCTGGAGATTTTCTCAAATGTTTATGTGTTAATTTTTTTTAAACTTGATATGAATATTCACTATCATGGGAACCAATGTGCACCTGAGATTATAGTTTTGTTCGGACTTTTCTCGCCAGAGTTATGCCCATTTTCTTAGAATGACTGAATTTTGTCCAGAGATTTTCTCAGATGTTTATGGGTCGATTCCTTTGGAACGTGGTAAGGATGTTCACTACCATGGGAACTTGTGAACCTGCAATTATAGTTCCAATTAGACTTTTCCTGCAAGAGTTATGCCTCCTTTCTTCTTAGAATGCTTGAATTTTGTCTGGAGATTTTCTGAAATGTTTGGTCAATTTCTTTGAAACTTGGTTTGGATGTTCACTACCATAGGAACGTGTGCACCTGTGATTACAGTTTAGATCTGACTTTTCTTGACAGAGTTATGCCCCTTTTTGTCCGGAGATTTTCTCAAATGTTTATGTGTTGATTTTTTTTAAACTTTAATCGCAGGTGCACAGGATCCCATGGTAGTGAACATCCATATCTAGTTTTGTTTGGATTTTTCTTGCCAGAGTTATGCTTCTTTTCTTAGAATGCCTGAATTTTGTTCGGAGATTTTCTCAGATGTTTATGGGTTGATTCCTTTGAAACTTGGTAAGGATGTTCACTACCATGGGAACTTATGTACCTGCGATTATAGTTCTGATCAGACTTTTCCTGCAAGAGTTATGTCCCTTTTCTTCTTAGAATGCTTGAATTGTCCGGAGATTTTCTGAAATGTTTGGTCAATTTCATTGAAATTTGGTTTGATGTTCACTACCATGAGAACCTGTGCACCTGCAATTATAGTTTCGATCCGACTTTACTTGCCAGAATTATGCCCCTTTTATTATTCTTAGAATATTTGAATTTTGTCCCGAGATTTTCTCAGATGTTTATGCGTTGATTCCTTTGAAACTTGGTACGGATGTTCACTACCGAGGGAACCTGTGCACCAGCTATTATACTTTTGATCGGACTTTTTTTACAAGAGTTGTGCCACTTTTTGTCTTAAAATAATCATGGCGGGGGGTAGGGAGGGGGGGGGGGGGGTGTGGACAGGCCCATCTGGGACAGCCCAACCTCTAGTTATTTTTGAATTATGCATATTTGGTGACTAGTGGAAGTTTCCATTTAATGTTGGACCAGTTTTTGGTTGAGCTAGCCAATTCAATATGGCCACAATGGTGGCCTTATTGAATTAGGTTTCCGACCAATAACTAATGAATGGTGACTCGAATCATTTTTGTTTTTAATTTATGCATTGTTGCTATTTAGAGGAAGCTTCCTTTCAAAGTTGGACCAGTCAGCTGAATGACGTTGGCTGTCAGTGGCCAATTTATGATGGCTTGCCAGGCCGCCATCTTGAATTTGGTTTGCGTCCAGTAACATGAATACTGATTCGAATCAGATACATTTTGAGTTATGCATTATTTTTGGCTTGGGGAAGCTTCCTTTTGATTTTAGATCAGATAACCAATCAATATGGCTGTCATGATGGCCATCTTGGATTTGGTTTCCTTCCAATAACTTTTGAATGCTGATTCAAATCAGTTTTATTTTTTTGTGATGCATTGTTGGAGTCAAGAGGAAGCCTCCCTTTGATTTTGGTTATGTCCTAAGAGGGCACCACATGACACCACATAGGGGCATATGCCACTCTTTTCATTGCTCTTGTTTATCGGTTTGTCATGTGTCTCAGGTTTGGGTTGTTGGATATCATTAAAATTTGGCAGGAATCTTACTTATGGGAAAGGCTTTCAAACAAGTCTCTAATGATGTTCATAGCATTTCACTTTCTAGAGTTAAACCCCCTTTTCAGCATTAAAACTTTTCTGAATTTGCCTGTCCGATGTCAGTTCAGGTCTTAAATTGACGATTAGTGCTTGGATATTGTTGAAGCTTCATGCAGGTGTTCAGTGTGATGAGGTCTTTCAGAAACATGTGTCATTTTGTTTTCGATATAGTTTTTCCATGATTTATGACCCATAGAGTGTACAGAATAGACAATCTTTGTCAGTTCGGCTTGTTTGAGAATGGTTTGTTTGTGGGTGCATTTGTTCAACATCTTCTCCCACTGGATGGTCCAATCATCACCAAACATAGCCCTTGGGTGTATGTGGGCATTGCTATTGTGATTGAGGGAGTGTCTTTTCTGTCTCTGCAGTAAAATGAAGAAAATACATGCAAATCACCTCCCAACATGTGGCATTATGTCTTCGTTCTATTTATATCATCACTAGACTTCAATAACAGATGTTTGTGGCCTTTACAACTACCTTGGGGAGGGGGGGGGATTAATTTTTTGTGTTAAAACAAAGACAATACTTTTCATGCCTCCCAATGTTGATGGTCTGATTGACACAAACTATTGGTAACAGGTGTACACAAATCTCACAATTTCAACTGGGTAGGATTGTTCCATACTGTAAAACAAAGACAATAAACTCTGTTCCCCTTGAGAAGTACTATCATGAGTGAAGTGCTTCTGCAGATGCACTGCTGTACCACTGCAGAAACACTGCCAGCTGTAATGTACACTGCAGAAATGTGAAGGCTGACAACAAATACTGCTATCCTTACCAACAAGTAAAGTCTAAACTTTTCCCAACTATTTTCTCAAAGCTCAGACTTCAGCAAAGTACTACTGTATTGAAGTCAGAGCTTTTCCCAAATTTCCCCAGCTTTGTATTATTCTAAAGCTAAAGTCTGAGATTTTCCCAAATTTGTTACAAAGCTGAGACTACTACTGTATCAGAGACTGAGCTTTTCCTAACTATTTCCAGCTTTGTATGATCCTAAAACTAAAGTCTGAGCTTTCCCCAACTTTTTATGAAAGCTTGGAATTTTCACTGTTTTGAAATCCAAGCTTATCCCAACTATTCCCAGCTTTCACTGGAGTCAATTCTTGGACCTGAGAAATACAAATTTATTTAGTAAACAAAGCTAGGACAAAGTGCAGATATCCTTGGATTTCCAAGGATTTCTACACTTTCTGAGGAAAGCTGAGACTCATTTCTGCAAGGGATTATTCAGTTAACAGGAGTATTCAGTTAACAGGGATTGTGTCATTTTCCTTATTCTAGAGGTACGCTTAGCATTTATTCTTTTATATCTTGTTTGACAGAGCTCCATGAACTCTGTCAAACAAGATATAATAGATTAAATGCCTGTATTGGATGTACTGAGACCAAATAGGTCTATAAACAAAGAAAAACTGGGTAGTGTCTGGATAATTTCTCAACAGGTTACAAGATTTTTTATTCAACAGGATTTTACTCTATAACCTATGTTCAATTAAGGCCAAATAAAAAAAATGAATTGATTCTCAGGCAATTTTTTTTTTCAAATCAGTGAGGGAGGGAGGATTTTATTTTTATTTTTTAATTTTTTTTTTTTTTCGTGTAAAGGGTTGAGTATACTCAATAAATCTTTTTGCTGTCTTTCCACTTGAAAAAGAGAAAAGGTTGTATTTTAGTGTAATTATAGTATACCTTTTATAACTAACTGCCGTAACAACAGCTAAAAGGATTTGTATTTTATTGTTCTTTTTAATGGTATAGATCTGTAAAGCATCATGATCCATTAGAATAGGCCCCAGTAACCAATGCTTGGGGTAGGAGTCCTTTAAAATTGGAAACATGGCTCTAAATGATTGGTTAAAGTTGAGTTTATATCGGTGTTGTGGCCAGTATTAGCCATTGTGCAGAAATATAGGACCTTAAACACCAGCAAATAAATAAGTCCTTAAATCATGATCCAGTGTATCAAAATTTGTCTTGTTACAGTTTATGGGAGAGTGCCTCTGGGCACTCTCCCATAAACTGCAACAAGAAAAACCAATTTACTGCAAACACAGATAAATAATTATATGTTGAGAAATGTGAAAAAATGACCATTCCAAGTTTTCAGAAATTCTTTAAAAAACATAACATAATAAAAATGTCTAATGAGGAGGTTCAAATCCAACGAGGGAGGGCCTGAGAATCAAAACATTATTTTTTTTTAGCCTAACAGATCAAGTTTGTACTGCAGGTATGGCAAATGATTTTGTGTTGGGAAATTATATTCAATTAACAGGGATATTCAGTGAAGAGATATCCTATTAAGTGGGCTCCTCTGTACCAGATAAAACTTATAAAGAATCTTCTTCAGCATTACTGTACAGAAGGTGTTGATTTTTGGCAAGAAGATGATCTTTCACTCATACACATATCAGTTTGTTCGAGCCAAGTTTTCCCATCCGTATTTGAGCTCATTTGGGAGCCCAAATGTTGTCTTTGTGCCGCAATAGGCAAAAGTTGTAATTTTTTTTCATAACCTCTGCGCACATTGTGTTAATTTTTGGTATGCAGCATCTTTCACACATAAACATTCAAGTTTGTTCAAGCCATATGTCTGCATCCATATTTGGGCTCATGTGGAAGCACAAAGGTTGCATTTGGGCTCAACTTTGGCAAAGCCAAATTTGAGCTTATGCCATGGCCAGTCGTCCATCTGTCCGTCTGTCCATCAACAATTCAATACGGCTCGGGCTAGAGGCCGTGTTTATGAACCAATCTTTACAAAACTTCTTGGGTACCTTTGTTATGACCATGGGACGAGAACGAGTGTTTTGGGGTTCAGTCCGAAATTCAAGATGGCAGCCAGCCACCATTTTGTAACGACGATGCAGAAATCTGTTTTTTGCACAGAACTTCCATATGAAAGCACTGATTTGAATAATTTTTTGTATGAATGTTTAGTACCATGGGATACATCACATATAATACGGGTTTTTTTCTCGTACGTCAATTATGCAAATTAGACTAACTTTGATGTATTTAGTGTTACTTTCTGCACTGTCAGTGCAAATGCCAATACGGCTCGGGCTAGAGGACGCATTTATGAACCAATCTTTACGAAACTTCTTGGGTACCTTTGGTATCACCGTAGGACGAGAACGAGTGTTTTTGGTTGCAGTCCGAAATTCAAGATGGCCACTGGCAGCCATTTTGTTCAAAATTAGAGGCAATCAGATTTTTTGCGCAGAACTTCCACATGAAAGCTCTGATTTGAATAATTTTTTGTGTGAATGTTTAGTACCATGGGATACATCACATATAACGCGTTTTTTTTCTCGTGCAGAAATTATGCAAATTAGATGAACTTTCATTTTTAGCTCAACTTTGGCGAAGCCAAATTTGAGCTTATGCCATGGCCCGTCGTCCGTCTGTCCGTCAACAATTGGATACGGCTCGGGCTAGAGGCCGTATTTATGAACCGATCTTTACGAAACTTCTTGGGTACCTTTGTTATGACCGTGGGACGAGAACGAGTGTTTTTGGGTGCGGTCCGAAATTCAAGATGGCTGCCAGCCACCATTTTGTACCGTCGATGCAGAAATCTGTTTTTTGTACTGAACTTCCATATGAAAGCTCTGATTTGAATAATTTTTTGTATGAATGTTTAGTACCATTGGATACATCATATATAATACAGGTTTTTTTCTCGTGCGTAAATTATGCAAATTAGACTAACTTTGATGTTTTTTGGTGTTACTTTCAGCACTGTCAGTGCAAATGCCAATACGGCTCGGGCTAGAGGCCGTATTTATGAACCGATCTTTATGAAACTCCTTGGGTACCTTTGTTATCACCGTGGGACAAGAACGAGTGTTTTTGGGTCCGGTCCGAAATTCAAGATAGCCGATGGCAGCCATTTTGTACAAAATTTGGTGCAATCAGATTTTTGCACAGAACTTCCATATGAATGTTCTGATTTGAATAATTTTTTGTGTGAATGTTTAGTACCATGGGATACATCACATATAATACGGGTTTTTCTCGTATTTATGAACCGATCTTTACGAAACTTCTTGGGTACCTTTGTTATGACCGTGGGACGAGAACGAGTGTTTTTGGGTGCGGTCCGAAATTCAAGATGGCTGCCAGCCACCATTTTGTACCGTCGATGCAGAAATCTGTTTTTTGTACAGAACTTCCATATGAAAGCTCTGATTTGAATAATTTTTTGTATGAATGTTTAGTACCATTGGATACATCACATATAATACAGGTTTTTTTCTCGTGCGTAAATTATGCAAATTAGACTAACTTTGATGTTTTTTGGTGTTACTTTCAGCACTGTCAGTGCAAATGCCAATACGGCTCGGGCTAGAGGCCGTATTTATGAACCGATCTTTACGAAACTCCTTGGGTACCTTTGTTATCACCGTGGGACGAGAACGAGTGTTTTTGGGTCCGGTCCGAAATTCAAGATAGCCGATGGCAGCCATTTTGTACAAAATTTGGTGCAATCAGATTTTTGCACAGAACTTCCATATGAATGTTCTGATTTGAATAATTTTTTGTGTGAATGTTTAGTACCATGGGATACATCACATATAATACGGGTTTTTTTCTCATGCAGAAATTATGCAAATTAGATGAACTTTGATTTTTTCAGTGCCACTTACACACAGTAAGTACGCATGTCAATACGGCTCGGGCTAGAGTCTGTATTTATGAACCGATCTTCACGAAACGTCTTGGGTACCTTTGTTATCACCTTGGGACGAGAACGAGTGTTTCTGGATGCGGTCCAAAATTCAGGATGGCTGCCAGTGGCCATTTTGTACCGAAATTAGGTCTAATCAGTTTATTGTACACTACTTCTATACGGCTCAGGCTAGAGGCCGTATTTATGAACCGATCTTTACGAAACTTCTCGGGTACCTTTGTTATCACCGTGGGATGAGAACGAGTGGTTTTGGGTGTGGTCCGAAATTCAAGATGGTCACCAGCAGCCATTTTGTACCAAAATTAGTGCAATCAGTTTTTTGTACAGAACTTCTGTATGAAAGTTCTGATTTGAATAAATTTTTGTATGAATGTTTAGTAACATGGAATACATCACATATAGTACGGGTTTTTTTCTCGTGCAGAAATTATGCAAATTAGATGAACTTTGATTTATACAGTGCTACTTATACACTGTAAGTGCACATGTCAATACGGCTCGGGCTAGAGGCTGTATTTATGAACCGATCTTCACAAAACTTCTTGGGTACCTTTGTTATCACCTTGGGACGAGAAGGAGTGTTTCTGAGTGCGGTCCAAAATTCAAGATGGCTGCCAGTGGCCATTTTGTACCGAAATTAGGTCCAATCAGTTTTTTGTCACAACTTCTACACAGCCCATATTTGTGAACTGATCTTCACGAAACTTCTTGGGTACCTTTGTTTTCACCTTGGGACAGGAATGAGTGTGTTTTGGGGTGCCTTTGTTATTACTGTGCTATGAGAACAAATATTTTGGGGTTCAGTCAGACCCACTCTGGGACTCAAAAGATTTCTTTTCTAGTTTAGCATCTGACTGTCACCCACCTTTACAATACTTTACCTATACATTTGTTACAGGCAACAGTCAGTATTTATGTACAGACTGTTACAATACTTTATATGTACCTTTGTTATCAGGTCATTACCTAGATGTTTGTCATTGCTGTGTCACATACTTTACATGTACATGTCTTTGTCTTGACAAGTTGAGCTACAGTGTCATTGACACTTTCATTTCAGTGCTACTTACACACAGAAAGTACACATGTCAATACGGCTCAGGCTAGAGGCTGTATTTATCAACCGATCTTCACGAAACGTCTTGGGTACCTCTGCTATCACCTTGGGACGAGAACGAGTGTTTCTGAGTGCGGCCCGAAATTCAAGATGGCTGCCAGTGGCCATTTTGTACCAAAATTAGGTCTAATCAGTTTTTTGTACACAACTTCTATACGGCTCAGGCTAAAGGCTGTATTTATGAACCGATCTTTACGAAACGTCTTGGGTACCTTTGTTATCACCGTGGGATGAGAACGGATGTTTTTGGGTGTGGTCCGAAATTCAACATGGCCACCAGCAGCCATTTTGTACCAAAATTAGTGCAATCAGTCTTTTGTACAGAACTTCTGTATGAATGTTCTGATTTGAATAATTTTTTGTATGAATGTTTAGTAAAATGGAATACATCACATACAGTACGGGTTTTTTTCTCGTGCAGAAGTTATGCAAATTAGATGAATTTTGATTTATTTGGTGCTACTTATACACTGTAAGTGCACATGTCAATACGGCTCGTGTTAGAGGCTGTATTTATCAACCAATCTTCACGAAACTTCTTGGGTACCTTTGTTATCACCTTGGGATGAGAACGAGTGTTTCTGAGTGCGGTCCAAAATTCAAGATGGCTGCCATTGGCCATTTTGTACCGAAATTAGGTCCAATCAGTTTTTTGTCACAACTTCTATACAACTCGTATTTATGAACTGATCTTCACGAAACTTCTTGGGTACCTTTGTTTTCACCTTGGGACAGGAATGAGTGTGTTTTGGGGTGCCTTTGTTATCACTGTGTTATGAGAACAAATATTTTGGGGTTCAGTCAGACCCACTCTGGGACTCAAAGATTTCTTTTCTAGTTTAGCATCTGACTGTCACCCTCCTTTACAATACTTTACCTATACATTTGTTACAGGCTACGGTCAGTATTTATGTACAGGCCGTTACAATACTTTATATGTACCTTTGTTATCAGGTCATTACCTAGATGTTTGTCATTGCTGTGTCACATACTATACATGTACATGTCTTGACAAGTTGAGCTACAGTGTCATTGACACTTTCATTTGTTCATTATTTAAAAAAAAAAAATTATTGTGATGTGCTTGGCTATTTACACCGCTGCAAATGTTACTGCATCAAATATGTGTACCATTCCAGATTTCAGGATCCCTAAGTGGAGATAACTTGGAAAAATCTTGTGATTTTTATGAAATTGATACTAAACTTGCAATTAATTTGTGAAATTTATGCAGTTTGTCACTGAACAATGATTTTTGGCAAGTACTGCCATCTGTTAGGTACACAGCTTGTTAGTGACCTATATGGTATATATGCTGTCTATTAATTTCATATTGGATGAGAGCAGGGAAGTGCTGTGGCTCAGTTGTTACGGAATGGGACTTCAAACCAAAAGGTCCATGGTTCGATCCCTGCCACTGCATTGTGTCCTTGGGCAAGTCACTTAATCACCATTGCCCACATGAGGACACAGGGGCACTGTGTTCTAAGGCATACTGCTCATAAATGGTGTACTTGTCTTCAACTAATGCTAACCGTGCTTGTGTGGAGTTAGTACATTGGGGAGTCTGTCAGTTGATCGTTGCTTGGTGGTTCTCTCTTGGTATTCCAGTTTCCTCCACCCGTAAAACTGTCCAACAAGAGGTGAACCTGACTGCCAAAAGTGTTGTTGAATTCCAATAAATAAATAAATAAATTGGAGGAGAACAAAGTTGAAGCTCCAAATGAAATTAACTTACACTGTATATACTATATTAAGTCACTAACAGTATGTGTAACAAATATATGTTACTAATTAATTTTTCTATTAACTGAACTAACAACCTCCCTGTGGGAACCCTCAGAAGTGGAGCAGTGCTTGTTTATGTGTTTACATGTTTTGCTTTACTAAAATAAATCAATAAATAAATAACAACTGTGATCATTATAATAACAACAGAGAATTCTTGCTTGTTTCTAGTGAAGTTGTTATCATCTGTCAACATATTGAAACAACAAAGAACAAAGGGAATAACTTATCTTGACCATCAGCCATACATAATTTTGACTGGCCATATCACGTTTATATTTCCCAAGTGACACAGTGTTTGTTTACTGTGGTACTGCTGGGTGAAATTAAGTCCTCTAAAATGGGCAACATGGGTATAAATGATTGGCTGGACTTTACTTTACATCAATGTTGTAGTCATGCTTAGCCACTATGCGGAAATATGTGATCTAAAACACCAATAAATGAATGTTGTTTATACGTAGTTTAGTGGTGGAAGTTGTCAGGGCTTCAGGCCTTGACAATTCAGGATTTTGGTTAACCTGTCAATAGGTTATGTGTTTTGAGTTCATTAACCTTTTTTAAGGGTTACACAATTTTTTATTGTTAACCTGTTGGTTAACCAAGGATTTCTGACACTATCATAATGGTGACTCACTGTTAAAATATACTAAACCATAGAAGATACTGTACACAGTACAATAAATTGTAAGATGTGGTACGATGTACATTAAAATCAGCATTATTGCAATGGAACCTAGACTATTGGGGTTAATTTATTATCATTCAACTGGTACATAACGACTGTTTACTGTTACCTTAAGTATAGGAGTCAAAACTTAATAAATACCAGGCCTGGCGGCAGCCGTTTTAAAAATTGACGGGGGCTATAACATCGCCCATGTTAACCCACTGACGAGGGCTATTCATAGCACCCAAATCCCGAAGGGATCTGGCTGCAGGCCTGGTGTTTTGAAAAATCCAGGGTGGCTGAAAATCGCTCACCTGTCACTGGCTGTGACTTACTTAGGGGGGCAAATTGCTTAACTACGATTGATTACGATACTTGCCCTATTCGTGAATTATTTAGACTTTCATGCCTGTTCCACTCGAACAGAATGAACAAAATTGCCACAATGTGGCAAGACAGGCAGGGGACATTTTAAAACTGGAACCCTAAACCAGCCATCTACCAGCTGAGTGGAAAACCCACTATGTGCAATGCTGGTGTCTTAACTAGTCCATGAAATGTTGGAATGTTTCTATAAATTTGAAGGACTGTCAGCTTAGCAGTACAGCGGTGACTTGGAATATTCAATAACTGAAAATGTTTATTAGAAATGTATTTATTATATTAAAACCTGTGATGAGCTTATGTTTACCCAGAGTTCGATACAAATAAAATTTTGTGGGGTGTGACGTAACCGTAACGATGATGTTGATAATGTTGCTTTTATCTATTTATAATATTCTGCCAATAAGTGCACTTGCATATACTTCAAATGCTTTGCGAGTTAATTTGCTTACTCCCCTTGGATCATGTTCTTGATAAAAATGCATGAATTGAATTTTGAGCATCTGACCGTGTTGACTTTTGTTACGATCGTTACCGAGAAATCCTCAGGCCTCGACAGTTTATTGGAGAATGCCCGAAGGCATTTGTCAACAAATTGCCACAAAACAGATTTGATGAACATGCATACATACTAATATTTCGCATTGATTCTATTCGAGGAATTGCGACTGACCGGTGCAGTTGATCGAACAAGTGTATAAAGTTTGACTTTCCAACAACGCGATAATCCTTGAGATTTATTGGCTCCGATATCATATGGAAACCCAATTTACCTATATCTAATCGACCAGTGTTATACAGTTGACCTGCAAGCAAGCAAAGTTCTCGAAATTAAGAGCCCCCGAAATCCACTAATCGAACTAGTTCACCGCAGATTCACAATTCTCTGTCTCACACACTTATCTGAAGACCGTACCGCGAACGTTCGGACTTTGATAATTTCCCAAAAATGGTTAACCGATTTACGATTTTGATTAACCGGATGTCCGGTTTTTTATGTTTGCATAACCTCCAGGCGAACGGTACGACCGTTCGCCTCAATTGTCGAGGCCTGTTGCTTTATTTTGAGTTCTGGGAGTTTCAGTCAAAGGTTTGTCCATTCAGGGATTTTGATTTTCAGTAAAGACTGGCTTCACTCAACAGTATCAATCAGAGTTTCTTTGTCTTAACCCTTGAATACCTGGAGATTTTTTAACTGTTTTAGCCCTACTGTTATAGTCTTTGACTTTGCAGTTGTGTTTAGGTAAGTCTCGGTTGCCAATATAGGCAGCCAAGATTTGTTGAGGAACAACTATAAAAATTACTAAGAATGTACCTTGCATTATTACCAAAGGGCTGCATATTGAGGCACCATTTCTAAGGTATTAAAAATTCTCTGAAGTAGAAAATGGGCTTCCAACAAACCAAACAAACAAGCACTGAATTGTGGCTCTTCTCTGGTTGTCCCACCCTTGTGTCTTTAGAAATATGCAAGAGCCTTTAACTCTGATAAAAAATTTTCAGGGATTTTAGTCTAAGGTGCCTTCATATCTGATGCAGCTTGCATCTGACATTTTAAAACCAATGAAACTCTCAGATACTTGTAGGAAGTAAGATATTTTAAAATATGCAGAAAATATAAAATTTGTAGCTATAAAACATTGAAAAAATTGTAAATTAATAGTTTTTAAAAGTGACATACATAAACATTTTATATATTTGCACTCTTGTTTCAGACTTTTAAAGAAGCATATAC
The DNA here is from genome assembly GCA_031216915.1 of Pictodentalium vernedei. NCBI lineage: Eukaryota > Metazoa > Mollusca > Scaphopoda > Dentaliida > Dentaliidae > Pictodentalium > Pictodentalium vernedei. The sequence goes on from CM062293.1 coordinate 403,006,048, forward strand.
ATAGACTGCTCAATAATAGAGAAAATATTTCCATTTTTGTGCCACTTTGTGGTAAATCAGTTGACATGAAATGGTGAGCATGAATATTTTGTAGTGATTCTAAATCTTCCGATCTCTATATACAAGTAGATAACTGAAAAGCATCTTAACTTACTCTGCACCCCCTCCCCCAACATTCCGTCAAGTCAGTCAATGCAGTAATTCCTCTCATCAATGATGTGAAAGCTGTGACTGTAGTCACAGCATAACAGCTTTCATTTCATCACACATCATTGTATTTACCTAGCACGAAAACTAGTTAAAAGGTAGCCACCTTTTACAATCTCAGCACCTTTTTTGTCATTAATAACTAAAATATGTTGTGCACAGCGTCAACACATTAATTTGCAGGGTCTAAATATACTTTTGTGCCTGTGACAAAGTAGATCTTCTGTTTCTCTGGCCATTTTTAGCTTAACTTGACAAAGTCAAGATAAGCTATTGCCATCATGCATGCAAAAGTCGGTGAGTCTGGACGTCTGTTCACATTTTCTTTGGCACATGTTATGTTGGTAGGATGACACCAAATAATGTCTAAATGAGAACGTCCTATTTTGGCCATGATCGGCCAATGGTGACAGTTGCACAAGCATTTGTAAAATTGTATCTGGACGTGCATTTTTTTTATTGTATTCTTTTTATTCTGTTATTATTTCTTTGGCATCAAAAGTTCATGTTCTTTTTGGTTTGTTTTATGTTTTAGGCTTCATAATCTATGGAATAGCATGGGAGGTGGTGTATTTCATCCCATGAGTGCAAGAAGGCTTTGCAATGCTGAGGTATTGCAAAACCTTGTTGCACTCAAGGGACAAATTTATCAATTTTATTAACTTGGGGTAAATAAAACCTCAGACATAAACCATTTAATTTTTATTAGCTTAACTTGACATAGTCAAGATAAGCTATTGCCATCACACGTGCGGAAGGCTGTTAGTCTGTAAGTCAGTTCACATTTTCCTTTAGCACAGGCTACACCCCACAGTTCTTGTCTGATCATCACAAAATTTCATATGCAGTTTTGGGGGCATGTCTAGATGAGAACGTCCCCTTTTGGTCATGATCGGGCAACCGGTATGGCTTTCCGAGCCCAAAACCCGAAAACCATTAGCACAGTCTACAGGTCATATTTATGAAGGGATTTCATTGTAACTTGGTAGGATGCCTCTGTATAATGCCTAGATGAGAACATCCCCTTTTGGGCATGATCTATCAACTGCGATGGCTGCCCAAGCCCGAAACTCAAAAACTTTTAGCACAGTCTGCAGGTCATGTTTAATGTGGAGGGATTTCATTGTAACTTGGTAGGATGACTCCTTATGATGTCTAGATGAGAATTTCCCCATTTGGGCATGATCTGCCAACCGTGATGACTGCCCGAGCCCAAAACCCGAAAACCTTTAGCACTGTCTACAGGTTTATTGGGGAATTTCATTGTAACTTGGTGGATTGACTTCATATAATGTCTAGATGAGAAAGTCCCCTTTTGAACGTGATTGGGCAACTGTGACGGCTACAGGGGCCCGAAGCCCGAAAACCTTTAGCACAGTCTAGAGGTCATATTTATGAAGGGATTTCATTGTAACTTGGTAGGATGACTCCAAATAATGTCTAGATGAGAACATCTCATTTTGATCATGATCATTCAGCCTTGATGGGTGCCTGAGCCCAAAGACCTTTAGCATAGGCAAAAGGTCATATTTATGGAAGGATTTCATTGTAACCTGTTAGGTTGACTCCATATAATGCCTAGATGATGACATCCCCTTTTGGTTGTGATCGGTCAGCTGTGATGGATACAAGTGCCCGAAGCCCGAAACCTTGAGCACAGTATACTGGTCATTAGCTCACCTGACTGAAAGTCAGGGTGAGCTTTTCTTATAACTCTTCATCCGTCGTCTGTCCATCTGTCCATCCATCCGTCGTCTCATCCTGCGTGAAGGTCGTGTTTGAGCCTCTTTCTCCTAAACCGCTGGCCACATTTTAATTAAATTTCATGTAAGTAGTGGCTATATAGGGGCATTTGATTTTTATGCAAATTAGGTTTTGGCTCATATTGAGCAGAGGGGTGGGGAAAAAATGGCCCAATTTTTTGAAAATCTTCTAATGAACCACCAGTAGCAGAGACTTGATATGTGGTATACAGAGTCCTTTTGAGGTTTAGAATCAAGTTTTGTTCAAAAGAAGTTTGTCGGGCATTATTTGCCTTCGTTCGGGGTGGGCAAACATTTTTGCCACGCCTAAAATTTCTGTTTTCAGAACCGTGAGGTCGATTTGAACCAAATTTGATATGAGATGATAATGGGTCATAAGTAGTTGATTGATGCAAAAAAACTTTTTCTTATTGCCCTGTGGGAACCTCGGGAGCTAAAAATAGGAAAAACCTTAAAACTGCCATATCTCCAAAACTACACGGCACAGAGAATTCTTATTTTGTATAAAGCTAACTTTTATCCAGTAGAATAGAATGGTTAAAAAAAATCCCTATCAGTTTGATCACAAGGTACTTTTTTCAGGACTTTGAAAAAGTGCTGAGTCAGCACTTTTTTAACACAATGTAGGCAATGGGAAAAACATTAAAAAATCTTCTTCTCCAGATCCAGCAGGCAGAATCTTTTGATATTTGGTGTGCAACTTGTACGGTGGATCTGATTCAAGTTTGTTCAAATTGGCCCCCTGGGTTCATATTTGGGCTCAGTATAGGAGCCCAATTTCGAACTTAGTGCATTTCAGGCAAATTTCTTAAAACATCTTCTTTTCCAGATCCAGCCGGCAGAATCTTTTGATATTTGGTATGCAACATTGTGGGGTGGATCTGCTTCTAGCTTGTTGAATCGGCTCCCTACATTCATATTTGGGCTCACTATAGAAGCCCAAATTCGAACTTAGTGCATTTCAGGCAAATTTCTTTAAAAATCTTCTTCTCCAGATCCAGCAGGCAGAATCTTTTGATATTTGGTATGCAACATTGTAGGGTGGATCTGATTCAAGTTTATTCAAATCGCCCCCCCCCCCCCTCTCCCATCCCCCCCCCCCCCCCCAGGTTCCTATTTGGGCTCAGTATAGGAGCCCAATTTCGAACTTAGTGCATTTCAGGCAAATGTATTAAAAAATCTTCTTCTCCAGATCCAGCAGGCAGAATCTTTTGATATTTGGTATGCAACATTGTGGTGTGGATCTGATTCAAGTTTGTTGAAATCGGCTCCCTAGATTCATATTTGGGCTCATTATAGAAGCTTGAAATCGAACTTAGGGCATTTCAGGCAAATTTCTTCAAAAATCTTCTTATCCAGATCCAGCAGGCAGAATCTTTTGAGATTTGGTATGCAACATTGTGGGGTGGATCTGCTTCAAGTTTGTTCCATCGGCTCCCTAGATTCATATTTGGACTCAGTATAGCAGCCCAAATTTGAACTTAGTGCATTTCAGGCAAATTTAGTACTTAGCTCTTTAGTACAGTGTACACCTCATATTATTTTGTCAAAAACATAGCATACGGGGAACAGAAATGAACATATTCCCAATTATCACAATTCTTGTCTTATTTCATAATCCTTTCATAAACATTGAACATTATCCTTTTCATCAAACATAATGCACAAGTTAAGCTACAGTGTCATTGACACTTTCATTTTTTTTAAGTTTATGTTGGTTATAAAAAGAGAGTATGCGGCAGCCAAATGGACCCTGCGGGAGGGCCTGAGAAACAGATTTGTAACTTTTTGGGGCTTAAGAAATAAAATTTTATGTATCTTTATTATTTTCCACGAGTGGTGTGGTGGGGGGATAGGGAAAACTCACCCAAAGTGGAAGATATTGACCCAGACACGAGGCCATTAGTGTCTGAGTCAAATATCTTTCTCCTGAAGGTGAGACTTACCCACCCTACCTCCACATCATTTGAGGGTGGATTTTTTCCCACCACACCCGCACAACATCATTGAAACTGTTTGTGAGATGTAAATTTTCTGTCCTGCGGATTTTCTCATGGAGAAAAATGAATTGCATATTAGAAAGAGCATCAAAGCACTCTATATATATATCATAGGTATATACTTTAAGAATGAGTGTTAGCTCATGACAGCACTTGATTAACCCTTTACACAACATAATTGCCGAACCAACCAGCACAATTTACAAAAATCACCATTCAATTTGCATTATTTTAAAAAAACATTTTGTCTCAAAAACATAGCCTACGAAACATGATTAGTACATGCTGAACCAACCAGCACAATTTACAAAAATCACCATTCAATTCGCATTATTTTAAAAAAAAACATTTTGTCTCAAAAATATAGCCTACAAAACATCATTGGTACAAGCGTAATGAGCTTGTTCCATTGAGGGGTCATAAGCTACATTTTTGAGACAAAAATAAAAATATTCAGTTAACCCTTTACGCAATGTAATGGCCAAAACCGGCCAGCGCTATTCACAAAAATCTCCAATTAATTTTCATTATTTGCCTCAAAAACATATTTTATGACCCCTCTTTGAAACGAGCACATTGAGCTCGTTGCAAAGAGGAGTCATAAGCTATGGTTTTGATGCAAAAAGTAAAAAAAATTAGTTATTCAAGAATTTTATTTGCAAGTGTCATCTACTTCAGGCCTGCCATTTTCAGGAGAGCAGTTTATTTGCTTGTCTACTGCTTGCCTTAAACAAAAATTAAGGAGGGCGAAAACTAGCCTTCCTGCCCTAAAAAAATAATGATTACCATAACAGCCTATTTCTACCCCCCTCCCCCCTACCCCCCCTCCACACCCCCATTTTTACAGATCTCTGCTTTGTTAGTGGTCTCTGTAAGATGGCTACACTGCCCCTCCCATACCTCGGAGCCTTGCCAAGGCCTGGAGGTGTGGGAGGGGCAGTGTAGCCATCTCACAGAGACTACCTTATTAGCCGCAGCAAATAAAATGTACAAAGCCCGCTGGGCAAAAATTCATCAAAAGTAAATCTCCATTTTGCCACTTTTAGCTTTTGAAAGCTTGAGGAGAGCTAACTGCTCCCCTAGGCAATACAGGGGCAGCGATTTTTAGCCCTCCTGCATTTTTAAGAATTCCAGGCCTGCTACTTTTTGTGTTAGGTAAAGGGTTTTTCAAGAATTTTGTTGCAAGAGTCATCTGCTCTTTGTGTTAGGTAAAGGGTTAACATGTTGAAGTTGAAACAGCTGACATTCACGAGATATCATTTTTGAAAATATGGACCTCAGTGGCATATGGTACATGGAGTGAGAAAACATCCTCGCGTCATGTGGGGGAAGGTTAAGTAGTGAATTAATAGAAATGAAGAGGGACGCTATCTTTGTTTACAATATATGGATTTTTCTGAACTAGTCTAGCGATCATTAAATATTCAAATAAGGATGATCACATGGGTAAGGTAAGATAGGTCTGTCTCACCCAGGTATCTGGCCCAGGACATGTGTATCTCAAGTAGTGTGAGAAATTTTTTTTCTGCCTACCACTTTTGTACAATATTTTAGCTCAAACTATGGTCAATTAATCCTCTGGTTTCTGCATCACAAGCTTTAATTTTTATTCTGTAGGTTGGCTGATATGGGGCATAATATTGTAGGTGTTGAGGCAAGTGAACAGGCAATTGAGCAATTCTTTGAAGAGCAGAGCACAGAGTATGTGAAAACACCCCTGGAGAATGTTCCTGGCTGGCTGTACAAGGTGTGTAGTTATCATTTTATCATCCTTTTACCACCCCTCCCCCTCCCTCTACACAGTGAAGTCAAAATACAGAAATCGTAAGCAGCAAAGTCTTCTACTGATGCAACTTGAAATATAACCAATTCATTCTTGAAGGGCACAGAGTTAACACTTTACCTAATGGAACGGCTGCATCTGTCCACATAATATGCAAATTCAGTAGTTAAAAAAAAACCCCCAAAATTCAAAACTTTTCAACAAAACCATATCATGTGACCCTCCAGTTGAAACAAGTGCATTGAGCTTGTTCCATTGAAGGGTCACGTGATATGGTTTGGTTGAAACTTTTTTAAAAATTTGAAAAAGTAGCATTTAAAATAATAATAATAATAAATAATAAATTTTGATATCATCTGCATTGGGTAAAGGGTTAATGATCATGTTACAAAAGAATTGCTCAGCCTCAAGCAATATAAAAGCTGTTACTCACTGAACCTAAGGTAAAGCATACAGAGAAAAATTAATAAAAGGTGTGTGTCAAAATAATTTTTTTTTATCTCTAAAGTAAGATTATTTACCAGTACTTAAAGATACCATCAAAATCCCCCACGACAAACTCTCTCTTGACATAATCCCCCCTGAAAAAATCCATCAACAAATTCCCTCCCTCCCAAAATCTCACCATGACAAGCCAAGTCAAGCCAAGTCCCTGGGTTCATATTTGGGCTCACTGTGGTAGCCCGAATTATAACTTAGTTCAAAATGAGGAATTTTTAGCTCACCAAAGGGAGCTTAACTTATCACTTGCTGTCCGTCGTTGTGAACATTTTTCAAACGACTTCTCCGCTAAAACCACTGGTCCTATTTTCACGACACTTCATGTGGTTGTGGTTGTTCATTACTATATGGCAATTCATGTTTGTTCAAATGAAATGGCCACATCTCTGGGGCTCTGTATGGGGCATAACTCTGATAGCACCGTATGAATTATAGAAAAATTATTAAAAAAATCTTCTTCTCCAGAACCAGTGGGCAGAATATTTTGATACTTGGTATGCAGCATCTTGGCATGGGTCTGATTTAAGTTTGTTCATATTTGGGCTCACTATAGAAGCCCAAATTCGAACTTAGTGCATTTCAGGCAAATTTCTTAAAAAATCTTCTTCTCCAGATCCAGCGGGCAAAATCTTTTGATATTTGGTATGCAACATTGTGGGGTGGATCTGATTCAAGTTTGTTCAAATCGGCCACCTGGATTCACATTTGGACTCAGTATAGAAGCCCAAATTCAAACTTAGTGCATTTCAGGCAAATTTCTTAAAAAATCTTCTTCTCCAGATCCAGCAGGCAGAATCTTTTGATATTTGGTATGCAACATTTTGGGGTGGATCTGATTCAAGTTTGTTCAAATCAGTCCCCTTGGTTCATATTTGGGCTCAGTATTGGAGCCCAATTTGAACTTAGTGCATTTCAGGCAAATTTCTTTAAAAATCTTCTTCTGAAGATCCAGCAGGCAGAATCTTTTGATATTGGGTATGGGTTTGATATTGGGTATGCAGCATGCTTAGGGGGGTGAGATTCAAGTTTGTTCAAGCCAAGTCCCTGGGTTCATATTTGGGCTCATTGTGGTAGCCTGAATTATAACTTAGTTCAAAATGAGGAATTGTCTTTAAAAATCATCTTCTTCAGATCCAGCAGTAGGAATGTTTTAATATTTGGTATGCAGCATCCTTAGTGGGGTGAGATTCAAGTTTGTTCAAGCCATGTCCCTAGGTCCATATTTGGGCTCACTGTGGGAGCCCGAATGATAACTTAGTTCAAAATGCAGAATTTTCTTTAAAAATCTTCTTCTTCAGATCCAGCAGTCGGAATGTTTTGATATTTGGTATGCAGCATCCTTAGGGGGATGAGATTCAAGTTTGTTCAAGCCATGTCCCTAGGTCCATATTTGCACTCTCTGTGGGAGCCCGAATTATAACTTCATGTGGATGTTCATTACTATATGGCAATTCAGGTTTGTTCAAATGAAATGGCCACGTCCCTTGGGGGCTCTCTATGGGGCATAACTCTGATAGCACCATATGAATTATAGAAAAATTATTAAAAAATCTTCTTCTCCAGAACCAGTGGGTAGAATCTTTTGATATTTGGTATACAGCATCTTGGCATGGGTCCAATTCAACTTTGTTCAAATGGAGTCCCTTGATCAATTTTGTGGCTCACTATGGGGACCTGAATTTTTACTTAGTGCAATTTAAGGAAAAAAAATTAAAAATCTTCTCCAGAACCAATAAGCAGGATCTTTTGATATTTGGTATACAGCATCTTGGTATGGGTCTGATTCAAGTTTGTTCAAATGGAGTCCCTTGTTCAATTTTGTGGCTCACTATTGAATTGAATTGAATTGCTCACTGAATTTTTACTTAGTGCAATTTAAGGAAAAACAATTAAAAATCTTCTCCAGAACCAATGAGCAGGATCTTTTGATATTTGGTATACAGCATCTTGGTATGGGTCTGATTCAAGTTTGTTCAAATTGAGTCCCTCGATCAATATTGGGGCTCACTAAAGGGGTGTGAATTTTGACTGTGTGCAGTTTAAGAATATTTCTTTAAAAATCCTTTTTTCCGGAACCGATAGCCGGAATCTTTTGATATTTGGTATACAGCATCTTGGTAAGGGTCTGATTCAATTTTGTTCAAATTGAATTCCCTGTTTAATATTGGGGATCACTATAGGGGTGTGAATTTTTACTTAGTGCAATTTAAGAAAAAATCTTTAACGATCTTCTTTACCAAAACCAGTGGGCAGAATCTTTCGATATTTGGTATACTGCATCTTGGTATGGGTTGGATTCACGTTTGTTCAAATTGAGCTTTTGATCACTATGGGGGCGTGAATGTTTACTTTGTGCAATTCAAGGAAAATTCTTTAAAAATCTTCTTCAGAACCATCATGCAGAATCTTTTGATATTTGATCAGCAGCATTGTCCCATTCAGTCCTTTTGATATTTTAGCACCACAGAGAGTATAGATGTACTCTGTAGAACCTTAAGAATATCTTTTGATAAAATTTGTGTCTTAACAGTATGGAACATTCGGTGAGCGCCAAAGTCCCCCTAGGGCCTCTTGTCTTTAAAAACCTTCTTCAGATCCAGCAGTTGGAATGTTTTGATATTTAGTATGCAGCATCCTTAGGGGGGTGAGATTCAAGTTTGTTCAAGCCATGGCCCTAGGTCCATATTTGGACTCACTGTGGGAGCTCGAATTGTAACTTAGTTCAAAATGAGGAATTTTCTTTAAAAATCTTCTTCAGATCCAGCATTCGGAATGTTTTGATATTTGGTGTGCAAAGTCCTTAGGGGGGTGAGATTCAAGTTTGTTAAAGCCAAGTCCCTGGGTTCATATATGGGCTCCATGTGGGAGCCCGAATTATAACTTAGTTCAATATGAGGAATATTCTTTAAAAATCTTTTTTTTTTAGATCCACTGGTCAAAATCTTGGGATATTTGGTATAAGCTTTTCTTAGGAGGAGCAGATGCAACTTGTTGAAATCAATTCTCTGGGTTGATATTTAGGCTACCATGTCAGGTGAGCGCCCTCAGGCCCCCTGGGGCCTCTTGTTATGAGTAGCACTGGCCAGTTTTAGTGGTCATGTTAGGTAAAAAGTTAATGAACAACTGGGTTAAAAAAAATGTAGTTCAAGGTTTGTTTTTTTTTATTACAACTTCAATGTAAGACTAGCACAAAATACAGCTATACTACACTTACATAGCACAGATACATTGTGCCAGAAAAAATATTTACATTTATTATTTTCCAAAGTGTGATTTGCTGGGATTTCCCGGTTTGATTATAAACGATAACTTCACAAGTGAATTATGCAACCAACAATTGTGTCATGTATCCGTGCATGCCAACAAAGATGGATGGTTTTGCCGTGGATGTAATGGGGACTTCATTGTTTTTTTTTGTTTTTTGTTTTTTTTTTAACCCTTTACCTAACATGAAATCCCTGTGGGAACCCCGGGAAGTAAGCAGCACTTGTTTACTGTGGTAAACCAGTTCCGCTTTACTAGTAAAATAGGACCCAGTCACCAATGCTTGGGGTGAAAGTCCTCTAAAATGGGCAACATGTTGATCAACTATTGACTAAACTTGACTTCATCTCCATGTTGTGTCACGATTAGCCATGGTGCATAAATATGTGACGTTAACCACCAACAAACAACCAACCTAACATGAAAAGCAAATGACACTTGCAAAAAAAATTCTTGAATAACTATTATTTTCATTTTTTGTCTCAAAAACATAGGTTATGACTCCTCATTGGAAAGAGCTCATTCCATTGAGGGGTCATAACCTGTAGATGTTTTAGAGACAAAAAATGAAAAAATAATGAAAATTAATTGGCGAGTTTTGAGAATAACACCGACGTTTTTTGGCAGTTATGTCAGGTAAAGGGTTAAATAATATAATTATTGTTAATAATAAATATAATCGCTTGACTAGACTGGTTACGTGAAATAATTCGTTCGAGGCGAGGGACTATATTGTGAAACACTCGTGCGCATCTGTGAACTTGTGTTTGTACAACGTCCCTCACCTCTTATGAATTATTTCACGTAACTAGTCCAGTCAAGCGATTAATTACTCTCTATATATTTACAAGTTAATAAAGTTAAAAAAGTATAGTTTCAGCACTCTGTGCACTGATGTTAAAAATACCAAAGTTTCAAGCAGCAAATTCTTCCCATCATGCAACTAGGAATTTGACAATACAGTTTTGTCTAACAGAGCTCCGTGCTCAGATTCAAATTTATTCATATCAAGTCTATGGGTCGGTACAAGAAGTCCATTGTCTAGCGACCACCCCCAATCCGTCGGAGGAAGCGAAGTGCCCAGCCATTGTTGGACATGGAGATAACATCTGTAGACATGTTGTTGTGCAGCATCGCTGCTTGGTGGGAGTGAGGCTAGGTCGATGGGTTTATTCAGTTTAGATTTTGCTACATAACGCTTGTAAGTGACATATCTATGTTGGTCGACAGAGGAAACAGTTTTACTCCCATATAAGATCAGGAGAAGTTGTTCCCCGGCAGCGGCTACTGCACTTGGTGTACTGTCATCCGCCAAAATTGTGTTGACATACTGTTGTGAGTCGCTAGTAACATTGGAGACAATTGTACTGAATACTTTCTTCTTACCAACTCGAAAGAGTGCAGAAGTAGTGTCACAACCACTTATAGAATGTGCTACAAGGAGGTTGCTTCTATGGTCACCCATTTTGGTTGCTATTTCACTAACTGAAACTAGTAAGTTTGGGGTAATGGAATACATCATGTGAATATTACATCCCGGTTGAACTCGAGAGGTAAGAATGACTAACAAGTCTGTGTCTGTTCCCACAACGACAACATTGTTGTCATCTTGAGCGATGTCAAGTGCAGTTTCGGCTATCAGTACATCAGCATCAGCCTCGGCCTGCTTGGACTGAATATTGATAGCAGATAGCTCTTGCATTAGAAGATCGATCAGTTGGGTTTTGTTCTTGGCATTTGCAAGGAAATCGGATTGGGGTGTGGTGGCTGGTAACTCGGGTGAGATATTGATATCAATGGAATACCTGTCTTTAGATCTACGGGCTTGTTCCATGCCCTTTGTCGACATTGTACAAGCATAACCATCAAAAACAACCACGACGTTCGCCCCAAAATGTCTCACTAGATAATTGGAATATGATGTACATATGTCCTTATATGACGACTGTTTAGGCCATACAACTGCCCTCAATAAAAATCCACCATCTACAACAAACAGAGAATGTTCTGGGATTTTAGTTTGCTCGGAACCGTATGTTTTGAGGATCTTACCGAGCGTGCTTTTCTGTGTCTTCCTCATTCCAGCAGAATCAAACAATGCTGGTGGTTTCGGGGCGAGTTCATATTTGAGATACTCTTCCATCTCTGCTTGTGACTGAATAACACATGTGATGCAGTTGAACAGAATTGTGGGGTCAATCACTACCTTACTTCCACGGACTTTGATGCTATTTGCCATCGATGCGAAAGACTTCACAGTGTCAACACGTCGTAGTTTGATGCTGTTGAATGTTTTGCTTACAACATACGATATGCAACATTCACCAATTTTGCGAACTTGGTCACAGTTCACAGTTTCGTCGGCCACAAGCCCGGTCGCTATAGAGACTAATTGTAGTGGATCTCTATTCTGAAAGGGGGAATGCACTCGGAGCCAGTTCAATAATTTGGTGATATCATTGGCATCAGTCAATTGTGAACTTTGACGGAGATCCCGATGTTGTTCACCATGACCAGTGTGAACATGAACAAAATTTTCGAGAGCATTACATATCGGAAGGCAAAGAGGTAGTCCATGTACCCATTTCGCAACAGTGCTATCAGTTATTCCCCTGCCATGTGTGAGACCACCAGGGAGCTTGAACATTCTCATTAAACACTGCTCTATGGTCTGATCAGAATATATCCCATCCCAGAATTTATCTGAGCGCCTTATGGTAAAGTAACCTTTCTCAGTGAACAACTTCAAATCATCCTGTTGTATTATTTCTGTTAGCTCATTCATCTGCTGCAAATAGAGATGAGAACTTTTTGCGTATGCAAAATGACCACCTGCGTGAAATACTGGAATCATATTGCGAACACAATATGTGTGGAGTTCCCAGTCGCCTGTGCGCTCTGCTCTCAAGAACAACTATTTGCTCGTAGTATTGTACCCAAAGCTTTCCTGTGCGTCCTACGGACGAATTCTGGAGCAGTTCGTGTAATTTTGACAGTAGATGGTTGACACTTTCTTGATTGACAGCGTCAGCTGTTGTACAGTCACCTCTGGCAAGTCCACAGAATATTTCATTGACTTCTGTGCAGTCTATGTTATCTAGTGTTCGGCTTTCTTCAAACACAAGTTTTGTAATGGCAATTTGTATTAGCAAATGGGCGCGAACTGCTCTTGAATATGCATGACCACTGATCAAATGATGGATTGACCCACCAGCATAAACAGTCCCCCAAAGTTCATCCAAGCCGCTACCAGCCATGATCGAACCAATTGCCCCTAAATATGACATAATCATATGGAAGCCGCCGAGTCTAATGAAAACTTTTGTCAACTTATCTGACGGAGACACAATCTCCACTGCTTTGATATAAAGTGGTTGGTCAAACGTCACTGGACAAACGTTCAGTCCCTGTTTCTCACATTCAGTTTGTGCAAACATGAGAGCAGTGTAAATTGTGCTCGGGTTGGATGGATCAAAATTAATAAAGGGAAGTATCTCGACATCACTTGTTTCATAATCATCTGATGATGTGACAATGTGCATATATCCAGCCCAAGATGGGCAAGGTACTCTCAGTACATGCGTCAAAGACCAAAGACTGTCGACTGTTTTTGCGAGTTTCAAATTTTTCGGATCAGATTCACCCAAAGTTGATAAATCCTTCATTTGTTTATGAGTACACATCAAGGGCATGCACACATTACATGCTAATGCATCTTGGGTGTAGGCGAACACCACATTATGTGATTTAATTGAACATGGAAATTGAAACAATGATGCTATAATACGGTATTTGAATGAGAAAAGTCGATGCCGTTTGAATTTGAGTTTAGGGGGTATGGTTAATATTTCACACGTTTCACCAGTTCATTATGGAATAAATGACTATTGTTATATATCATTATAAAGCCACTGCTTTTCTGCAATTTTTGATATATAATTTAACTCCCAAAGTAGTCGTAGATTTGATTTAATGGACGTTGTGTACCGTTGTGTGTATGAAAACAATAAATTTTTTTTCGTAATTTTGTACATTTTTGTGAATATTTCACCATTGAGTGTGAGGATTGGTACAAAGTTGGCATTTTCTGTTGGGGATATGTATTCTCAATATAATTCAGCACGATATTTATGATTCTCACCCTACTAAGGCGAATAAGAATGAGAAATATGGAGCTGGGTCGAATTTTTTTTTAAATTTTTTTTTTCATAAAAAAAACGCTATAACTAAAAAAGCTCAACTCGAATTCGCGGGGACTTTTCACACTTTATCTGCAATGTGTGTCCCGGAAACATATAAAAAAAATCAGCTTTCTCCGATTTTTTTCCTTACTTTCTCATTTTTATGTCTAATGTGCCTGGACTAGTCAGAATCTTTAGATATTTGGTGTCCAACATCATTTGTGAGTGTGTGTGTATGGGTGGGTGAGTGGTGGGGGAGTATTCAAATTTAAGCTCCTTATGGGAGTCTGAATTTTAACTTAGTGCAATATGAGGGAAATTCCTTGGAATCCTTCTTTGTATCTATCAGACAAAATCTTCAGATCACTTCTATTTCCTGAATGAAGCATGCAATAGGCATGCATATGCTACTCAGGGATGTTGCTAGAGGGTATTGGTTAGGCTGGTCTACCCCTTCTGAATTTCCAACTGTATCCACTTTCTCCCCAGACTTCCATTTTTTATACGCCCATCATTTTTTGATGGATATATTATGTTAAGGCGATGCCTGCCTGCCTGCTGTAAACAGTTTTTGTGTCACCTACTCCTCCAAAGATTTACATGCTACATTGTTCAAACTTCGCACACATGTTGATCAGTAATTGCCGTTGTGCATGTGACAAGTGCAGGTAACTCTGTTTTTTATTTCCAGAGTTATCCCCTCTTTTAGCACTTGAAACATATTACAGTATTGTGTCGTCTACTCCTTCGACATTTTGCATGCTATATTGTTCAAACTTTGCACACATGGCGATCACCATTTGCCATTGTGCATGTGACAAGTGCATGTAACTCCATTTTGTATTTCCAGAGTTACGCCTCTTTTAGTACTTAAACATTACAGTATTGTGTCGCCTACTCCTTCAACATTTTACATGCAATATTGTTCAAACTTTGCACATATGTTGATCACCAATAACCATTGTGCATGTGACAAGAGCAGGTAACTCTGTTATGAATTTCAGAGTTATCCCCCCCTTTTAGTACTTAAAACATATTACAGTATTGTGTCGCCTACTTCTTCAACATTTTACATAAAATATTGTTCCAACTTTGCACACATGTTGATCACCAAGTGCCATTGTGCATGTGATGAGCACTGGTGACTCTGTTCTGTATTTCCAGAGTTATGCTCCATTTTAGTACTTGAAACATTACAGTATTATGTCGCCTACTCCTTCAACATTTTGCAACCTATATTGTTCAAACTTTACACACATGGTGATCACCAATTGCTGTTGCCCATGTCATGTGACGAGAGCAGGTAACTCCATTTTGTATTTCCAGAGTTATGCTCCTGTTAGTACTTAAAACATTACAGTATTGTCGCCTTCTCCTTTAACATTTTACATGCTATATTGTTCAAACTGTGCATACATGTTGATCACCAATTGCCGTTGTGCGTGTGACGAGAGCAGGTAACTCTGTTTTGTATTTCCAGAGTTATTCCCCCTTTTAGTACTTGAAACATTACACTATTGTGTCGCGTACTCCAACATTTACTTGCTTTATTGTTCAAACTTTGCACCCATGTTGATCATCAGTTGCCATTGCACATGTGATAGGAGCAGATAACACCATTTCATTTTTAAACGACGAGAATCATCACCGTTTATAGCTGTTAATGATCCTCAAAATGTCATTTTCCTTGGTGCCACCTATCGTCAATCATTATCAATGAAGTTAACCTGTCATTAAATGGATGCTACCATTGTAAACGGCAAGAAGAATTTTTTACAGTAGCCTTGCAGCCCTTTAGAAGTTAACTTATGAATAAAATGGATGCTACCATTTTTTCTGTAGCTCACCTGAGCACAGCTCAAGGGGAGCTTCACTAATCACTTTACGTCCATCGTCCATCTGGCGTTAACTTTACATTATCGACTTCTCCTTCAAAACCACTAGCCCAATTTTATTCAAATGTTGGGTAAATGTTTATTACCTAATGCCAATTCAGATTTATTCAAATGAAGTTGCCCCTCCTTCTGGGTGGTGCCATGCCCCCAAGGGGCACCAAAATCTTTGAAAATGTTCTTCTCATGAACCAGCAACAGCAGAGACTTGATATAAGTTATGCAGCTTTCTTTTAAGGTGTAGACTCAGATTTGTTCAAGAGAAGTTTGATGGGCTATATTTGGCGTCGTTATAGGAGGGGCAAAATTTTTGGCCCCGCCCAAAATTTATATTTTCCAAACCCTGAGGCTGATTTGAATCTAATTTTAATGTGAGGGCTTATTGGGTCATAAGTACCAAATTTATGCCGAATTTTTTGTTCCCGTAGCCCCGTTGGAACTGCAGGAGCTAAAAATAGAAAAAAAATTAAAACGCCCATATCTTCAAAACTGCTTGGCACTGAGAATTTTTATTTGGTGTGAAGCTTCCTTAGGACGATCAGCAAGGATTGGTAAAAAAAAATTGCCATCGGTTTTATCATAGGGTACAGTTTCGGGACTTTGAAAAAGTGCTGAGTCGGCACTTTTTAACACTATAGGCAATGGGAAAAACATTAAAAAATCTTCTTTTCCAGATCCAGCAGGCAGAATCTTTTGATATTTGATATGCAACATTGTGGGATGGATCTGATTCAAGTTTGTTCAAATCGGCACCCTGTGTTTATATTTGGGCTCGAAAAGAACCCAAATTCTAACTTAGTGCATTTCAGGCAAATTTCTTAAAAAATCTTCTTCTCCAGATCCAGCAGGCAGAATCTTTTGATATGTGGTATGCAGCATTGTGGGGTAGATCTGATTCAAGTTTGTTCAAATCCGCCCCCCTGGAGTCATATTTGGGCTCACTAAAGAAGCCCGAATTCGAACTTAGTGCATTTCAGGCAAATTTCTTAAATCTTCTCCAGATCCAGCAGGCAGAATCTTTTGATATTTGGTATGCAACATTGTGGGGTGGATCTGATTCAAGTTTGTTCAAATCGGCCCCCTGGGTTCATATTTGGGCTCAGTATAGGAGCCCAAATTTGAACTTAGTGCATTTCAGGCAAATTTCTTTAAAAAACTTCTTCTCAAGATCCAGCAGGCAGAATCTTTTGATATTGGGTATGCAGCATGCTTAGTGGGGGAGATTTATGTTTGTTCAAGCCAAGTCCCTGGGTTCATATTTGGGCTCACTGTGGTAGCCCAAATTATAACTTAGTTCAAAATGAGGAATTTTCTTTAAAAATCTTCTTCAGATCCAGCAGTCAGAATGTTTTGATATTTGGTATGCATCATCCTTGGGGGGTGATATTCAAGTTTGTTCAAGCCATGACCCTAGGTCCATATTTGCACTCACTGTGGGAGCTTGAATTGTAACTTAGTTTGAAATGAGGAATTTTCTTAAAGACTTCAGACCCAGCAGTCGGAATGTTTTGATATGTGGTGTGTAGCATCCTTGGGGGGGGGGGGGGGGGGGGATTCAAGTTTGTTCAAGCCAAGTCCCTTGGTTCATAAATGGGCTCCCTGTGGGGGCCCAAATTATAACTTCATTCAATATGAGGAATATTCTTTAAAAATCTTTTTTTTGATCCACTGGTCAGAATCTTTGAATATTTGGTGTAAGCTTTTCTTAGAAGGAGCAGATGCAACTTGTTGAAATCAATTCACTGGGTTGATATTGAGGCTACCATGTCAGGTGATCGCCCTCAGGCCCCCCGGGGCCTCTTGTTTATTTTGTGAAGACCTCAGATCGCTTAATATGAAAATGTGAAAACAAGTGAATTACCCTTTACCCCAGACAGGGCATGGGAGTGGATAATGATTGGAGGGGGGACAGACATAGTCGAGTCAACAAAAATTTTAAACTTTACCCCAGAGAAACTTGTGCATGTTCCAATTTTGACGGGTGTATGTTGCCCCGCTAGGTGATGCTCTTGTTTAGAAATCGATTTCTAAGTGATAATTTTTCAATTGATGCCTGCAAATTTACAATTTACAAGGGCTGAAGAAATCCTAATGCATCCTCTCCTCTTGTGTTTGAAATACATGACCATGTCTTTTGGATTCCAGAGTTTGAAATTATCTCTTGAGTGCAACAAGGCACCATTTGTAATGCTTTAGCATTGCAGATGGTATCTCTTTGCACTCAAGAGACGAAATATTTACTCCAGTTAGAAAAGCTCATGAAATGATAAGGTTAAAACTTAAAAGAAAATTACTAATTGTCTGTCAGAAACGGACGCAGCACAAATGAAATCTACTGTCACAGAGCATGAAATTTTCAACTATAGGTGGTTTGAGGTTTAAAATTATTAACTATACTGCTCAAAGTTTACTAAGCACCAAGTATATCAAACTACTTGTTTTACGTTCTAGTTGAAATATTGTAATGAAAAGTGTATATATTTTTATACCTCCCACAAACAAAGTTTGGGGGGTATATAGGAATCACCCTGTCCATCTGTCTGTCTGTCTGTCTGTCTGTCTGTCTGTCTGTCTGTCTGTCTGTCTGTCTGTCTGTCTGTCTGTCTGTCTGTCTGTCTGTCTGTCTGTCTGTCTGTCTGTCTGTCTGTCTGTCTGTCTGTCCATCTGTCCGTCCGTCTGTCCATCCGTTCATCCATCCGTCCGTCTGTCCGTCCATCCATGCTTTTTACACAATGGAAGAACTCCATATGAAGATGTGCATGAAGCAATGTAATTCCGTTCTGACAGGTGCAGGGGTATCACTTTGTGAGCTTGTCACAGTACCTCTAGTTTATTTAATTATTTCTTTAATGATTTGAGTACAGAAATTGAGATTTTATTTGTGTTTGACATTATTTTTTAGCTTTTGAATACGATAACCATGGAAAATGGATATTATTGGTAAAAGAGGAAATTTTTTTTGAAGCTACCAAGTGTGTTTTTTCATTTTTCAGTCTGTAGATGGAAAAATTCAGATATACTGCTGTGATTTATTCGATACACAAAGGTGAGCCTGTCAGAGTATTTTTTAGAAGTAAACATTATTAACCTTTACCCAATGTACATGATATCAAAGCAGTAGCAATGCCAGGACTTTAATTTAGGGTGTGTGGGGGGGGGGGGGTAGGGGGGAGCTAAGTAACATATGGGCAGTTCAAGGTCGAAATGCCGAAGGCATCTCCTACAGGTTGCAGGCCTGAGCTGGATGAAGGTATGGGAGGAGGTGCCCCCCCCCCCCCCTTTCATTGGTGGGGGTCTGTATCAGAGTTTATTAATTTAGTTTCTTTTCTTCAAATTGCTCAAAAAATGTCAATGAAACCATATCATGTGATCCCTCATTTGAACAAGCTCCATGAGCTCATTCTAATAAGGTGTCACACAGTATGGTTTTGTTGCAATTCTTTTGAAAAATAATCTTATCCTGTGAATTGGGTAAAGGGTTATAAGGGCCTGTAGAGTTTTCTATACTTCACATCCTGTGTCTTTGCAGTTATTCCTAGGTCTGTCTCATCTCGACTAATTAGAAGGTTACTTGCAAGTTTCCCTACAGACAGCATGCTGTAGAATCCCCTCTGACGTGAAAAATCTTTTCAAAGGTAAAATAGGCCCTTGAGAGTCAACTAAATAGTCACTTCGGTTTTTTGAATTATATGAAGTGTTAAGAAATCTGCGATAGATGACAAGATTTTTTATTCTGTTAGTAGGCGCATAATTTTTAATATGAATTGTTTACTGAGCAATGGTTTTATTTTTTGTACATTACGGGAGATAATGCTGGCTGAATGTAGACTGAACTTCTGTTTACCCTTTTTTGATACACTGTTTCCCATTTGTGCACACATGTTTTTATGATAATAGATTATATTTTTCAAGTTTGCATGTCCTCTTGCCATCAAATTATTTTACTGTTTAGCTATTTTTGGCGATCCTAGCATGAGTAGTTCATTTAGTGATGTTTTTGAACAAACTGCAGTAAAAAATAATTTAATTGACTATAAAGTTGTTACTTTTCATAGTCAGAACCTAGTTGTATGAAACCTAAATGTTAAGGCGCTATCTAAGTAATGGGAAGTTAACTTGAAAATAGGTGACAAGTGATTTTTGATCTCCTCAAAAATCTAAGCAATGGCAAAAGTTGTAATTTTTTTGTTGTCCTACGTTATTCATGTACAATTCTGCACAGTTCTGAAGATCAAAAAATGAAAAATTTTAACATTTTTAAGATTTTTCACATCGAAAATAACGTCATTATTTTCAAGCTACATTTCCCATTACTTATATACAGGGTTTCCTCAGGGCCTTGGATTCAAGGAACAGCCATGAATTTGACTAAGGGTCATTCAAGGCCTTGACGTCCTGGAAAATGTCTCAGGAGGCCTTGAAAAGCCTTAAATATTGATGAAATAAAAATGCTGATGAATAACTGTATACTAATCATAACTGTATAGTATTACATGTATATCCCAAAGTGTGTGAAGCTATAGTCCTAACTGCAACCTTCCATTCATTACCCACTCCTCCCACTTCTCTTGTATGAAAGTGGAAGGATGGGGTAATGACTGGGTCCTTGTTGGGACTGGTGAAGACAGGGCCTCAGAAATCCTTTAATTTGGCTATTGTAAGGCCTGAAAAATGCTGAAATATATCAAGCAATGGCTCTGAATAGCCTTCAAATTTATCAGTCGTTGCCTGGAGGAAACTGTGTATTGCACCTTGAGTTGGAAACAGGTCATGGTTTGCTTTACCATTGTAACTGGTATTTTTATGAGGCTGTATTGGATAAATAGACAGAACGCGATATGTGTCTGAATCAGTGGGGGTTTTACATAACGAGTTGGAATGGTGTAGTCATATTTCGCGAGAGCCATAGGCTCGAGTGAAATATGGCTACGCCATTCCAACGAGTCATGTAAAACACTCACCGATTCATACACACATCGCGTTCTGTTTTCATTACACACCCCATGCATTAAAATTCATTTACATCAGCAAATTTGAATTCCAATGTTTAAACCCAAAGGTGAAGAGTCCATTTGTTTTGTTTGAAGCTGTACTGATCAAATGGATTGATAACAAATCAAAACAACCTTTTGGGAACCAGTCTTTGTTGAAATTTGTATCGCTGTTTCTCTTTGGCTGGTGTCCATTCACGCCTAACCATTTGGTGGCTGTTAGTGAAAATATAAGTACAAATTTGGGCAGATTTGCAAAACAGCTGGGAGAAATGTTTTTAAAAGAAGTTCGAAGCATGTCAAGATGTCCGAAGATTTACCGAAATAAAGTTGACCAATTATATATAACGGGATCTGCAAAACGAGCCGGCCATGGGACTGTGTTAATTTTGTGTTGGAAAATGATTGTTTGTCTTTTTAATATTATCTCATTTTTGGTTATCTAATTTTTTGTGAATCAACTTTATTTTGCTTTGGACATTTTCATTTTCACACAAACGTGACAGACGATCGATAATTGTACAACGAAATTTGGAAACTTTTCGAAGCGTAACTAATGGCTTGATGTGAAAGGAACTAGTATAAATGGTGCTAGGGTGCTAATGGTGCTTTTCATGAGCGCTTGTGTGAGTGAAAATAACCTTTTGTCTCAGTCACGAGTGAGATTATTTTTGGTATCCATTCAAAAACACTAGATTTTCTTTTTATTATACACTTTTTTTAAGAATCTGATCATTCCTGTCGATACTTCCACTAGTTTCAACGTTGAATTGAAGTACAAAAGTAAACAGCTGATGCACATTGATATGTAGAAGTGATTTGCTCGATACTTGGAATGGGTGGAGTCTTATGATCGATTCAACTGGCAGGTTTTATGCATCAATTCAAGGTGAATACGTATTGAATTATTGCTGGAAATGATCGGTATCCACTCAAAAACAAGATTTTCTTTTCATTATATGTTTTTAGAACAAATTGATCATTTCCAGTGATAATTTGTATTCACCTAGAAGTGATGCTTTGAAATCCGCCATTCCTTTTCCAATTTCGCCTGTTTGTCCTCCTTAATAAGCATGCACTGACAGAGTTCTGTCATGGCTGACCTCGTTTCAAAGTAATAAGAAAAACGTACTGAATGAGCTGCTGAGCGAGGGTATAAAAGTCACAGATAATAATGACAAGCCATCATTCTTTTTTGAGCTGACCTTGTGTCTTGTTGATTCTGCCAATTATTTTCTCATACTGTCTGCGGACAGTTGATCACGATGATTTATTTCACTTTCTTGTTAATACGGTATTTAGTATAACTGCATTATGCAAAAATTGTACTGCGGTGCAGTGTCGTCTTCGGACATTGACAATGACGGAATGGGGGGTCTACGACTCCTCTCCATATTCTCTTGACAAATATTATTCTTCATTTAATTGCCTCTGAGACTGAAATAAGTTTGTTAGCTGGGTTTGATTTGGCCCATCATCCTATTACACATGACTCTGAAACTGGCATCAAGTCTGCAAAATGTTCAGGCACAAAATCTGCAGGTCAATGTCACAGTGTTTGTAAACACACAACTAAAATCATGGAACCCAAGACCGCTAAGCGGAAAGGGAAAGATCCTGTAAAGCGGAAGGGCAAATCCTCAAAATGCAGTGATGCAGTTCTAAAAACAAAAAAGTCATCGGAACTTTTGATTGAAGACACTATAATTATTTTAAAAGAAAAAGGGGTTTTCCACGATCACTGACTATATTGTCAGTATATCCTCTCTGTTAAAAGTTATGACTTCAAAACAAATTGCTACAATTGAGACTGATATGGGCCTTGCCAGAACTCCTGTAAATTCATAACCTGCAGGTTAAAGTGAAGATACTGGTTGCACAACCCCATGTGATCTCGACCCTGCATCTGTGTTTGGCTTACTCACTTCCAAGAGTGATGAATATTTTTTTCTGATTATGAAATCACAAATGTACCACAATCTAGTATTAGTTCTACCGATCCTGCCTCAAATTCTCGGGTTGCACCCCCAGATATATTACTCAATTCCTCTTCTTCAGGGCCAGCAATTGGTGACACCAGCCTTGTGAACTTTATCAACAAATTTTGCAGTGAGCCGTAAAAGCCTAAAGATACTTCAGATTTATGTGACAAATCCCCAAAGCCTGACCACTGCCCTCTGATAAATGCCCCAGAGGTCAAACCTGCGATCTGGACTCCGTTCAAGCATGCTATCAAAAAGTTTCTTTGTCACAGAATACATTCAATTACAGTATATTCAAAAAATGTTGGCGGGTGCTCTCACCCTGCTTCTTATAACTATCATGGAACTTTTCACTGATACTTTTGATACCGATAAGATCGAATTTCCCATTATTGATTCACTGTCCCTGCTTGGGGCATCTACATTTGAAATCTTCCTGTTGAGGAGTCTTTTTTGAAGTCCATGCTGAAGGGCAAATACAGTTCATTGTGCTTACCAGAAAAGCCTATTACTACTCAACTGTGTTCATCTTTCCAAACGACTCAAGACTATGAATGAACGGGAGTTCTTACTTCCTCTTACAGGAATACATCCAATCGAATGTACCGAGGCTCTTGGGGCAACCCAACTCGCTAAGCGGTAATTATCCTTGAAAACGAGAAAACTTCACGCCTTGGACGAAAGAGAACACCTTTCCCAGGAACAGCTATCAGGAAAAGTAACTAAGTCAACCATCTGGTTCTCTCAAATTTTTTTCTGTATATATGGAAACAGCTTACCTCTGATCAGTGGGTGTTGGACACTATTCAGGGTTATAGAATATCATTTACCACACCCCCTTTCCAACTCAATCTGCCTTGCAGTATTCCCTTCTCTCACACTGAGTCTGAAATCTACTGCATCAAGGTGCACTCATTATTCAATACTGGTGCCATTTCGGTGTCCACACCAGAAGAATTTCATTTCCTTTCCACTAGTTTTTTGCACCGAATGAAAAATGGGACATATCGAGTAGTCTTCGGCATCTGGACAAAATTCATTTCTTCTGAAAAATTCAAACTTGGAACACTGGATTTTTGTTTTAGAATTTATTCAACCACAAATGTTTTTCGCATCCATTGCTTTGAGAGACGCTTATTTCAGTGTACCGACCTATCAAAGCAGTCACAGGTATTTAAAGTTTTTTTCTGGACTGGGACACTATATGAGTTTACGTGTCTCCCGTTTGGGTTTTCCTCGACACCCCTTGTGTTCACGAAAGTTTTAAAACCGATTTTTGTCTACTTCAGAAAACGGGGAATTTTCTGCTCGGCATATCTTGATGATTTTGTCATTCGCAATCATGACAAATCTTTGTGACAACAGGACACTCAGTACCTTGTATCCACATTACAGTCTCCTAAAAAAGAAAAAAAAAGAACAAAAACAAACAAACAAACAAACATCAATTCTTCTACCATCCTAAATGATTACTTATCTTGGGTTCCAGATCGATTCTAGGACATTCAAAGTTTTTCTGGAGACACCTAAATTAGCAATCATCAAAATGGGAATCCATGATTTTATCAGATCGGCGAGTGTTACTGTTCAACAATTAGCCAGAGTTATTGGCCTCTATGTGTCAACATTCAGAGCCTTCAGGCTTGGCCCATTACATGTACATTCTGTAGAAAAAGTTAAAGTCACACCCTGAAAGGGCACGGATAACCATACCCGACTGGTCACACTATCACCAAATTCAACAAAGGAACTTCTTTGACGGATTACACACATTTCTACCCACCATGATAAACTGATGGATTTTTTATTTGGAAACCGATGCCTCTTCATCAGGATGGAGGTGGGGGCCGGGGGGAGGGGGGTGTGGGGGGGGGGGGGCTTAATTTAATTTGGCCAGTCCGAGACTAATGGTCAATGGTATCTACATGAATCCACATTTCACATCAATAAACATGAATTACTGGCAATTTTCTTTGGCTCAAAAAGTCTCTGTTCCAATGTTTATCACTGTCATATATGTATTAACTCTGACAATACTTCCACAATTCATTACCTCCACTAACATTGTGGTACATCCATTCGATTTTTCAGTATTACTAAGGACATTTTGTATTAGTGGGATAACAAACACATCCTATTATCAGCAACACATATTCCAGGTAAAATGAACAGGCTGATCATCTGCTAGGAATTTTAATATATCTTTAGCATGGCAATTGAACACCTAAGTGTTTGCATAACTCACAACTGTCTTTTTTCAGCCCGACATTGATCTGTTTGCCATTAGACCTAATGCTCAACTTTCCAAATTTGTTTTTTGACGGCCTGATCCTGATGCAATATTTTGTGATGTTTTCTGCTTGAATTGGCAATCTTTCAGTCCTTATATTTTTTTGTCCTTTTAGTTTGATCGCCATGTGCTTAATGCAAATTCCCCGAGATGAGGTAAGGAGGGCCATAATCATTGCCATTTTAGCCTACACAACCCTGGTCTCCACTCTTTCTGAGATGTCTAGCATCCACACCAGTTCTGATTTCATCCCACAAAAATCTGCTACGGCTACCAAATAGCTCCAAAACACACACGTTGACAAGAACGGTTGAGTTTAGCCACCTGTAATGTATCAGGAGTTACCTCTGTGGTTAGGGTTTTTCAAATACAGCAGCCTCACATATCTCAGCCTCCTGGAGGCAAAGTACCGACAATATGACCATACTTGACGAAGATGGGTCCTTTATTGTCGTCAATACCAGAAAAATATCACACAACCTTCTGTATTAGATTTCATAGAATACTTGACTGACTTGACCAGTTCTGGCTGTTCCTATTCTGTTTAAATACTCATACGGCATTGCTTGTACAGACTCTGTGGTTATTGGATTGTGACCTTCATGTTTCTCCTTTAGTATCATGGTTTATGAAGGTGGTGTTTAATACCAGCCCACCGCTTCCACGATATACATTTTTTGGGGATGCTTCTCGGGTTTTACAATAATTATCTACTCTACACCTTCTCGACACCTTGACCCTCTCGACACCTTGAATCTGGAAGCTCTTACAGAAGGGCTTGTATGTCTTATTGCTATGGTAACATCCGCTCGTGTTGAGACACTTGCGGCATTAGATGTCAATCACTTGACTTTTCAGGACCATTCAGCTGTTTTCTTGTATTAATTCACTCCTTCACACTACCGAAATTAAAAGATATCCACCTCCAGTAAAACAGAAAAAAATTTCACAATTCATCCTTGTGTGTCTCTTCTGTTCCGAAACATTATCTAAAAAGAACAAAACCAATCAGAAAATGTTCTCCATTTTCATATAAGTCTTATAAGACATTTACATCTGTTTCTAATGTCACCATATCCAGGTAGATATGTATGGTCCGGAACTGATGTTCACCAATTTAAGGCTCATAGCACCAGGGGAGCTCTGTCTTCTGCCGCTTTTCAGTTATGGGTTTCAGTTGGCACTCCTCACAAACTTTTTAGTATTCTTATAGCAGACACGTTGGATGAGAGGTTTTGTCACAGTTTACTGTTGGAGGAGAAGCAACAGTTTCGATATTTTGTTATTCTCTCAATGTACAACGGTATCATTATTACATAAATGGAACAGTTCTTCTTTGTTATTATTTCTTTCTTCCTGTTTTCTGGTCTGTACCATTGAAGTCAGTTATTTGCTTTGAACAGTGCATGCTTATTAAGGAGGACAAACAGGTGAAATTGGAAAAGGAATGTCCCAGCTCAGCTGAACGAATGTGTCAGGATGAGCGGCATTCTTTCCAATGAAGCCGGTGTAGGCTGTAGTAATAAGCATCCCATCCCAGGTGGGGTGCGTCCTTCCCTCCCATTGCTTGTTATTATGGCTACTGACTTCAATTTATCATCATTTAGCATATAATGAATGCATACACGGTACTTATTAACGTAAAATTAAGAGACTTTAGGAGACCCAAGAGTTAATGTGTGTATCTTGTCTATTTCTTATCTATTATTGGCCAGTTTGGATTCACTTTTTATGCACCTGTTGATGTGTGTTATGGTATTCTCATTTCAGAGAATTGAATACAAAATTCAATGCTATTTGGGACAGAGCATCACTGGTGGCAATAAACAAAAATGATAGACAACGGTAAACATTTTTTATTACTTTCCAAAGTGTGATTTACTGGGATTTTCCGGTTTGATTATAAACGATAACTTCACAGGTGAATTATGCAATCAACAATTGGGCCATGTATCCGTGTGCGCAAATGAAGATGCTTTGCCGTGGGTGTAATGGGGACTTCATTGTTTTGTTTTTTTTAACCCTTTACCTAACTTGAAAAGCAGACAACATTTGCAAAAAAAATTCTTGAAGAACTATTATTTTCAGTTTTTGTCTCAATGAGGTTGTTCCAATGAAGGGTCATAACCTATGTTTTTCAGACAAAAATGAAAATTAATTGGCAACTTTTTAGAATAGCGCTGGGCGGTTTTGGCCATTACGTTAGGTAAAGGGTTAAATAATATAATTATCGTTAATAATGAGAAGTAATAAACAGAGTAATTGCTTGACTGGACTGGTTACGTGAAATAATTCTCTCGAGGCGAGGGACTATATTGTAAAACACTCGTGTGCATTCGCACACTCGTGGGCATTCGCACACTCGTGTTAGTACAACGTCCCTCACCTCTCATGAATCATTTCACACAACCAGTCCAGTCAAGCGATTACTCTCTATATATCATTGAAATACATTAATTCCATGGTAATACTCGACTTTTATTTTACATATAGCATAGATATGCACAAAACTTCTATCAAGCATGGTCCACAGTTTGTAACCTGACAAGCAATTGTTATAGACATGTATCTGTCAACAAATTTATATACCTACATTTATTCTACCTTACTAAATACAACTGTATGCAACTAGGTTATTTTAACAACTTTCATATTTTTATACTAGAACCAATGGCCCAGGCTTAGCTGGTGCAAACTCAATAATATCAAGAGCCAAACTCAAATTGTTAACCCCCCCCCCCCCCCAATCCCTAAAATTTGCATACAAAACCACAAAACCGAAATTTGAAAGTCCTATCTGGCCCCCCATACTTTTAGTACTGCACATGCACAGCACCCAGGATTAGACTAGAATTGGCACCAAGCATCATTCTTTTGTTTGGCACAAGTCAGTAAACATTTGAACTGACATCTGTGCAATAAATTCTCATTTTTGAAGATGCCAGGCACAAATCAAATATGGGTTTCATGGAATCAACAGTTTAGCAGGATGTTGGAAGTGAATAACGGTGGTTCTGGATCTTCAGGGCTGTAACTTTATAATTTTTATATAAAATTATTCATGTTTCCCATTTTTGGGATATGCTTTTGAACGTCGTCTTTATTACTATGACTCCACTCTTTTTAGCTCTTTTTAGCTCACCTGACTGAAAGTCAGGGTGAGATTTTCTTATCACTCTTCGTCCGTCTTCCGTCCATCGTCTGTCGTCCTGCGTGAAGGTGGTGTTTGAGCCTCTTTCTCCTAAACCACTGGCCACATTTTAATTAAATTTCATGTAAGTAGTGGATATAGGGGCATTTTGATTTTTATCCAAAATACGTTTCGGCTCATATTGAGCAGAGGTGTGGGGGGAAAAATGGCCAAATTTTTTGAAAATCTTCTTCTAATGAACCACCAGTAGCAGCAGAGACTTGATATGTGGTATACAGAGTCCTTTTGAGGTTTAGAATCAAGTTTGTTCAAGAGAAGTTTGTCGGGCATTATTTGCCTTCGTTATGGGAGGGGCAAAAATTTTGGCCACGCCTAAAATTTCTATTTTCAGAACCGTGAGGTCGATTTGAACCAAATTTGATATGAGATGATAATTGGTCATAAGTAGTTGATTGATGCAAAAAAATTTTTTCTCATTGCCCCGTGGGACCCTTGGGAGCTAAAAATAGGAAAAACCTTAAAACTGCCATATCTCCAAAACTACATGGCACAGAGAATTCTTATTTTGTATAGGGCTTACTTTTATCCAGTAGAATAGAATGGTTAACAAAATCCCTATCGGTTTGATCACAAGGTACTTTTTCAGGACTTTGAAAAAGTGCTGAGTCAGCACTTTTTAACACTGTAGGCAATGGGAAAAAGATTAAAAAATCTTCTTCTCCAGATTCAGCAGGCAGAATCTTTTGATATTTGGTATGCAGCATTGTAGGGTGGATCTGATTCAAGTTTGTTCAAATTGGCCCCCTGGGTTCATATTTGGGCTCAGTATAGGAGCCCGATTTCGAACTTAGTGAATTTCAGGCAAATTTCTTAAAAAATCTTTTTCTCCAGATCCAGCAGGCAGAATCTTCTGATATTTGGTATGCAACATTGCGGGGTGGATTTGATTCAAGTTTGTTCAAATCGGCCCCCTGGATTCATATTTGGGCTCACTATAGAAGCCCAAATTCGAACTAAATGCATTTCAGGCAAATTTTTTGAAAATCTTCTTCTAATGAACCACCAGTAGCAGCAGAGACTTGATATGTGGTATACAGAGTCCTTTTGAGGTTTAGAATCAAGTTTGTTCAAGAGAAGTTTGTCGGGCATTATTTGCCTTCGTTATGGGAGGGGCAAAAATTTTGGCCACGCCTAAAATTTCTATTTTCAGAACCGTGAGGTCGATTTGAACCAAATTTGATATGAGATGATAATTGGTCATAAGTAGTTGATTGATGCAAAAAAATTTTTTCTCATTGCCCCGTGGGACCCTTGGGAGCTAAAAATAGGAAAAACCTTAAAACTGCCATATCTCCAAAACTACATGGCACAGAGAATTCTTATTTTGTATAGGGCTTACTTTTATCCAGTAGAATAGAATGGTTAACAAAATCCCTATCGGTTTGATCACAAGGTACTTTTTCAGGACTTTGAAAAAGTGCTGAGTCAGCACTTTTTAACACTGTAGGCAATGGGAAAAAGATTAAAAAATCTTCTTCTCCAGATTCAGCAGGCAGAATCTTTTGATATTTGGTATGCAGCATTGTAGGGTGGATCTGATTCAAGTTTGTTCAAATTGGCCCCCTGGGTTCATATTTGGGCTCAGTATAGGAGCCCGATTTCGAACTTAGTGAATTTCAGGCAAATTTCTTAAAAAATCTTTTTCTCCAGATCCAGCAGGCAGAATCTTCTGATATTTGGTATGCAACATTGCGGGGTGGATTTGATTCAAGTTTGTTCAAATCGGCCCCCTGGATTCATATTTGGGCTCACTATAGAAGCCCAAATTCGAACTAAATGCATTTCAGGCAAATTTCTTAAAAAATCTTCTTTTCCAGATCCAGCAGGCAGAATCTTTTGATATTTGGTATGCAAAATTGTGGGGTGGATGTGATTCAAATTTGTTCAAATCAGCCCCCTGGGTTTATATTTGGGCTCAGTATAGAAGCTCGAATTCGAACTTAGTGCATTTCAGGCAAATTTCTTCAAAAATCTTCTTCTCCAGATCCAGTAGGCAGAATCTTTTGATATTTGGTATGCAACATTGTGGGGTGGATCTGATTCAAGTTTGTTCAAATCGGCCCCCTGGATTCATATTTGGGCTCACTGTAGAAGCCCGAATTCGAACTTAGTGCATTTCAGGCAAATTTCTTAAAAAATCTTCTTCTCCAGATTCAGCAGGCAGAATCTTTTGATATTTGGTATGCAACACTGTGTGGTGGATCTGATTCAAGTTTGTTCAAATTGGCTCCCTAGATTCATATTTTGGCTCACTATAGAAGCTCGAATTCGGACTTAGTGCATTTCAAGCAAATTTCTTTGAAAATCTTCTTCTCAAGATCCAGCAGGCAGAATCTTTTGATATTGGGTATGCACCATGCTTAGGGGGAGGGGGGAGATTCAAGTTTGTTCAAGCCAAGTCCCTGGGTTCATATTTGGGCTCACTGTGGTAGCCTGAATTATAACTTAGTTCAAAATGAGGAATTTTCTTTAAAAATCTTCTTCAGATCCAGCAGTTGGAATGTTTTGATATTTGATATGCAGCATCCTTTGGGGGGTGAGATTCAAGTTTGTTCAAGCCATGTCCCTAGGTCCATATTTGGACTCACTGTGGGAGCTTGAATTGTAACTTAGTTCAAAATGAGGAATTTCTTTAAAAATCTTCTTCTTCAGATCCAGCAGTCGGAATGTTTTGATATTTGGTGTGCAGCATCCTTAGGTGGGTGAGATTCAAGTTTGTTAAAGCCAAGTCCCTGGGTTCATATATGCGCTCCCTGTGGGAGCCCGAATTATAACTTAGTTCAATACACAACTGCAGGCTCAGGGTATTAAAAGGTTGTTAAAATCCAATTAAAAAAATCCCATTAAAATCCCTTTAAAACCCCATTAAGTGCACCCATTAAATTCCATTAAAAGGAACATAGTTAAGTGGTATTAATTTTCAAGAAATTAATGGCCAATGCCATTAAATAAGTGTTAAACATTTTAAGGGTTCTCCACTTCTTTAATAACCATTAAATACCATTTTAATTGTCATAATTTTATTAATATTTAATAGCCATTAATTGTTATTTAACGGCCCCCTGTAAAAATATTTTTAAGTGTCTTTTAATGACATAAAACATTTGATGGTCGTTAATTTCCATTAAAAGGAACATGTTTAATGGCAAAATTAATAGCTGTTAAAGTTATCACTAGTTTTATTGGATAAAATTAACAGCCATTAAAAATAAGACCAGTTTAATGGATAAAATTAATGGCTATTAAAATTAACATTAGTTTCAATGGATAAATTAATAGCAATTAAAAATAACACCAGTTTCAATAGCACTTAATAATTATAATGCAGCAGTTTCTCAGATCAGGTCTTTTAACTATTATTAAATTGTTAATGGTAATTAAAATTAAAATTATGGCACACACAAGTTTACCCTGAAATGGAACAGTATTCTAACGCGTTTGAAAAAGAGGCCTAGATATTGGGGCCAGCTTGCCTCCCTCCCCTCTGTGGCATTCCTGTATGGTTGGAATTTTTTATCACTTTTTCTTTCAACTGGTGGGTGTATTACTACTAAATCGAGGTGGGGGTAGATTTTCCACCAGATAAATATTTTCAATTTTTCAAAAAAAGTAAAAAAAAGAACTAGCTAATAATGTTGAGCTCATGGACTAGTGTGAAAATCTAATTTTGCAACATGCACTTTGTTTTCAGAAACTGTAAATAATCTTCAAGTGGAAAATCCACCCAACTGTGATTTAATGGTAATCAACCATCCTTGCATGAACCATACATACATTTCATTAGTTCATTTATTTATGGGGTGCATTTGTTCTTTTTACTACGAATATCTTTCAACATTAACACTATTTTTGTTTTGAAGAACAACAAGGTTATATTAATATAATGATATGTAACATGTTAACTTTCAACCCGCTCCCCCCCCCCTCCTCAAAAAAACACTCCGATTTTCACTCAATGTGAGTTTCAACCACCAACGCTCCCCCCCCCCCCCCTCCAGATTCTTATCCATTGATATGATACCACAATAACCCCGTTTTATAGAGACAACACCGACTCATCTTATCCCCACGATAGCATTTTCCCTGAAAATTCTCTCCAGCTTGTGGTCGGCTGCTACCTCTATTTTTAATCACCCACAACTCACTGATTAAAACCTACGAGATTCTAAAAAAATCTTATATTTTTGGTTGGTGCTCATTTATGTTTTTGGTCGGTACTTATTGATTTTTGGTCGGTAATTAGCACTTTTGGACGGTTTTGGTCTGTAATTAGTAGGACCCATCACACCAAGAAAAATCCCTGCCATCACTATTATTCAGCCATCACTATTATTTGGCACTTCAGGGTACAGCACAGGGATCGAGAGCGTTGGATCCAGAGGCCGTACCAACCCCAAAAATTATATTACTGACCCGACCCGACACCCCCGGCTCCTCATTATATGGGGGGCGAAACGTCCCAGTACCTAAAGTAACAAAAACCTATTCAAGTGTTGCATCTGACAGTTAGTAGGTTCATTTTCAACCGGTTGATGCCGTTTTCACCTGATTCCTATTGATATCCCAACAAATTCCCAATTTTCGAGAAAAACAATATTCAGCACTGGTACGAAATTCATGCGACACTTTCGTCATTTCTGTAGCGGTTTTTAACTTCATGCTCGCTTAAATTAGACAAGTTCCTTCAAAATTTTGACATGCATCGGAAAACAAACCATTCAGGGTTTCAACAGCCTGACTGTTCAGATTGTCCATACTGGATTATTTCTTTCTGTTTCTCAAAATCTGTCAGTTTTAAACGTGCCGATGACTAAGTGCATTTTTGGCAATCGCGTGTCTAAACGGTTTTTGCCGCATGGGTTATGTTGAGTTGAGACAGACATACCCAAGGCAAGTGTACATGTCAACTCAGAATACTGTCAACTCGTACACACAATTAGACAATTCGCACCCTTCTTCGACTGATGATTCATTACCCAAGAGTACAATAGGCCCTACCTGTGAATGAGCCATTGTGTCAAATGCATCCCAGTGAAACACAATAATGAATTTATCAGTGACACAAGATCGGGCCAATGTTTCTTACCGAACCTGCAAATTTGTCCCCCTCCCCCCAGTCACCACCACCTTAGTCGGACATCCTAAAATACGCAAAATAAAGTGGATGACTGTGTCCAGTTGAATTGGGAGTGGTGAAGTAACGTTCAATGGAACTTTATGATTACTTTTCTCAGTTTCCATTTACAATGGATTTTTTCTTTAAGCTCAGTATCATTATCAGTATAAGGTTACTTAATTATTTTATGATTGTTCATACCATACTGACCCGTGTCAAAGCCCATATTCGTGATTAAGCCCACCCCCTGCTTTTTCAGATTTGTGAGCCAGGATGCCCTACTCGAGTCAAAGCCCACCCCCATAGTTTCAAATTGGACGAAAGTTGTTTGAGACAAGACGTAAAATTTACAGGCATCAAGTTTCAAATGGAAAAACAGTTGACTTGTTGCAACACTGCACTTACCAAACAGAACTGTAATACTGTATTATGTATATTTTTTGGAGTGGAGGTTTTTGTGTTGTTAAATTCGTCTTTTGTGTAATACATTATGTCTGTGTTCTGTGTAATACCTCTTTATTAAAAAATTATATATCCCAGGCAAAATTGACATGTTTATTTTTCTGTCGACCTCGTTTCTTGGAAGCTGTCACTTGTTTCAAATGAGTGTGCACGCTGATGTCAATAGTTGTCTGAAACACACCCACAACAAAAAGTTTTCACAGTGGTTGAAAATCATCAGAAAGATATTGATTGAACACTGCCACTTCTGAGCGGTGCACAACTCATTGTGAAAGAACACTGCCACTTTCGAGCATGCACAACTCTCACTCACTGTGAAAACGGGTGTTCAGAAATTAATCACAAAGTGGTAATTAAAAATAAGAAAAATAATTACAACTCTGGTATATGAGAATTATACTGTAATATAACCAGGAATATCATTTATGACTTATTGGTTCAATAAAACATGCTCATTTATCATTTCATCATGCTCTGCAACATGTGAAGTTATGACTTTCAGTGTAAAATCAATTTTTTGAATTTTGACAAGGGAGGCAACTATTTTGTTATTCATATTCTGCTGTGTAAATTTTTTCTGGTCTTCATATTATGATTTTTTTTATTGATTTTGTGTGAAGCTATATTTTGTTTTATTCGTAATAAATGTACATATTTAAAAAAAACAGCTATTTATAAACAGACTATGTGTGTCTGTTTTCAAGGGGGTGGTTTGCAGTGTTGATTGACATACTTACGTCCATTTCTGGCTTCGAGAGTAACCTGTACAAAAAATGAAAACAACACCGCATGGTTTCCTGTTTGTTTTATTCATTAAATTGAGGATTAAAACCTGAAATCTGAAAATGAAACGTATGTACAAGATAATTATGAGAATTTTTAAAGCAAATTCTAGAAAATTGGTGGGCGGTTTCCAAAGAAACGTAACATACCCAGTGGATACTTACTTGTCTTATATAGGCCTATCGCCAATTCCGACGCACCCCAACACTATTACTCATTCTGAAGCCCCCTCTCCCCCCCCCCCCCCCCCCCCCCCCCCCCCCCCACACACACACACTTTGCAATTTATCCAATGCAAGCACACCCTGGGCTTCGACACAAGTCAGTACGGTATTGTTTTTGATGATGTCTGTATATCCAAATATCTGATAATGTAAGGGGATACTTGTCGTTATTCTTTCCATTTTCGATACGGTAGGTTGACTTTGTTGGGAACGGGTCAACTCACCCCGGGCCAAGTCAACCTGGATCAAGTTGGCCGGGTTAAGTTAAATATTTTCTTCCTAAAATCTTGATGCATTAGTGTTTCAAAACAGATGGTGATCATATCATGATTAGTTGTACACATGTATATGTACTAGAATGTCCAACACATCCTTTCAAAGTACATTGTATACATATGCATTGTTTCAACTGCTATATTTTGATAGTAGACAATGAAATTAGTAAGTTAATGCATATATATACATATGCATTGTGACTACCGGTGCATGATTACATTTGCATGTGTAATTGATAGTGTGCTTTCTGTGGGAACGAAGTGAACTGAAGTACACATGTAGTGCTTTTTCATTTTGTTATACAACAGTGTCAAGTAGTTATAACCAATGCCTATAAGGTGAACGTGGAAGTCCTCTCAAGTTGACAATGGGTAGAAACAGTTAGTTAATCTTTAATACAGTTACTTCATACTTGTTCTGGTCATGATATAGCCATATATGCTGAAAGTGACCTTAAACACCAAAAATGATAATGATATGTGATAGAAATTGTATGAGACATGTACATATACAAAAGCTATTAAAATCATCCAAACATTCAGATACATTTTTAAGGGTCATTAATTTCATAAAATATTTATTCTGATAATTAATTGCTATTAATTTTTTTTATCTTAAAGAGAAGAAAATAATTCACATTTTTATTGCCATTAAAAACAAGTTTTATTCATCAGTTCAATTAATGGCTATTAAAAGATGAAGAGTTTTGTCATTTAATTGCTGTTAATCACTTCATTACGAAAAGTAATGGTTTTTTATGTTCATTAAAATCTATCCAAAGAATATTTTTTAATTTTTAACAGTTTTCAATGGGTTTTCTTGTTTTTCATGGCCATTAAATACAGTTATTTAAACTTTTTAATGGGCAACACAAGTTTCCGTTAAAAAAAAAGAAACGGAAATTAATGGCCACCTTTAATGGAAAATGATGGTTTTAATGGGGTTTTAATGGAATTTAATGGGAAATTAATGGATTGGTACTGTAGTAGTGATATGAGGAATATTCTTTAAAAATCTTTTTTTTTAGATCCACTGGTCAGAATATTTGGATATTTGGTATAAGCTTTTCTTAGGAGGAGCAGATGCAACTTGTTGAAATCAATTCTCTGGGTTGATATTTAGGCTACCATGTCAGGTGAGCGCCCTCAGGCCCCTTGGGGCCTCTTGTGTTAGTGTTACTCCTCTTTCCTCTCCTGAACTCTCCTGTTATACTCCCAAGCTCTTTCGTCTTTTTTATTGAGAATTTTTTATTAAAATTCTTGGGAGTTCAACTTGTTTTACGGAATGGATATTCCGTTTATCCCCTTTGTTTATGTCCTGTTGGTTTACTGTTCAGGACGTTTTGTATTCTTGCATCTTCTACCAGATGCATTGTTTTTTCTTCCTAGGAAGATCTAGCTTTGCATCAGGTGGTTGTTGATCAGTTACTGACTTTGGACCTCTGTTGTGCCTGTTGTTTTTGTTGTCAGTTCAATAATGTTTTGGATACATATTAATTCATTGTTTAGTTAAAAACAGTTATTGTTTTTTCTATTAGGATTCATATTATATCTTTTTCCAGTAGTTTAGCTTTAATTAGGTAGTGCTTGTCCACACTTAGGCTCTATCGGGATGCTTTTGGGCTCATGAGGTTCCCTTGGGGTACTTAGGCTTCATTCAAAATTTTTCGAAAACTTTTACTTAATTTGTTTCGAATATTTTTGTAATTGTCTATGTTATGTATCCTTGCGATGTTTATTGTGTATTATTGTTTGGGAGTGCAGCAGACATGATTTTGGCTTCATTATTATTGTATCTATTTCAATAATTTGGTACCTAGTATAAGTCCAGGAAGTCTGTCTCGGATTTACATGCTTGTTGTCTGCCTGTAGTTGCTGCACTCCTTCAATACTTGTACTATGGGATGCGATCGTTGGAAACTAGTGTCAACCTGTGTGGTGGGCATTGAAGTTCCGATGTCAGAACATTCGCCGCAGGCTAATACTAGTCTTTTGGTCTCTTTTTCAGAAGAACAAAAACACGGTGATGGTACTTTGACACCTGTCTGTTATGGGCTGCCGTCATTGCACTCTGGTGAGCCCTGCTCTGATGAGTAAACAGAGCTAGCTGCCAAGGTGCTGTTGATTATTAGCAGGAGATTAAGGTCTCTTGTTAGTTCTCTTAATCCTCTGCATGCAGCTAGCTCGACCGGTCAAGCAGTTTCCCTATTATGGGAGCCGGGATGCCAGGTAGGTCCGTTGCAGTCGAGAAGTGTAGAGCGAGCACCTCAAAAACAAAAGCTCACCCAGCGACTATGGCAAAAGTGGAAGAAGCCTGAAAGTTTCTCTATGGGATGATTGGTGAGATCTGGGGTCAGATCGCGAGTTGGAGAACCTTCTCCGTCCCATCAGCAGTCAGGGTTGACTTTCTGTCATGAGAAACTTCAATGAGATGAAGCAACCATCCTCGTTTACAGTTCAGGATGCTCCTTCCACACTGCAGCTGGGGTTGGCTTCCTCTTCTTACATGGAAGAGCATGCAAAAAGGAATTAGCCTACAAGTTTCTCAACGGGAAATTCGGTGAGATCTGAGGTCAGATCGTGAGTTGGAGAGCATTCTCCGTCCCATCAGCAGTCAGGGTCGACTGTTTCCATCGTGAGAAACTTCATTGAGTCGGAGCCCCTGTCCTTGCTTGCGGTTCAGGATGCTCCTTCCACAATTCAACCGAGTTTGGCTGCAGTTGCGGCTTCTTCTCCCATGGAAAAGCATGCTAAGGGGTAGAAGCCTACAAGTTTCTAAATGGAATGCTGGGCAAGATCTGGAGTCAGATCGTGAGTTGAAGAACCCTCTCCGTTCCATCAGCAGTCAGAGTCGACTGTTTCCGCTTCGAGAAACTTTGGTGAGTTAATAATAATAATAATTGATTTTCTAGAGTGTAAAACCACAAATAGTGCTCAAAAACGCTTGACAGAAATAAATACACTTTTCTGAAATGAAGAGTCACATCTGTTTTTGTTGCCGCTTAGAGAGTTTTAGGAGAATGCTTCAGTAAATAGGAAAGTTTTAAGATTTCTTTTGAAGACATCGAGAGTTTCTGAACTTCTGACACTAACTGGCAGGGAATTCCACAATCTGGGACCCATGATGGAGAACACACGATCATGAGCCTGACTAGATCTGCTAAAAGGCACAACTAGTTGAACTTGGTTTTTAGATCGGAGACTGCACGTTGATTTATATACAGTGAGGAGCTCTTGCAGGTAAACTGGAGCCAGTTTGTGGATACATTTGAATACTAAGATCAATATTTTGAAATCAATCCTCTGTTTAACTGGAAGCCAATGTAATTGTCTTAAAACAGGTGTTATGTTTTCAGAGCGTTTGGTACCAGTAATTATCCTAGCAGCAGTATTCTGAACTTTTTTAAGCTTCTGAATCAGGCACTGGGGCAGCCCCACTAACACTGAATTACAATAGTCTAGTTGTGAGGTGATGAAGGAGTGCACAAGTTTTTTCAAGTGCTGACTGGTTAAGATAAGGTCGCAGTCTTCCAACATTATGAAGCTGCCAGTAGCATTTTTGACATATTTTATTGATATGGATGTCTAGTTTTAAATTTGAGCCCATAATCAGTCCAATATTTCTGGCCAATTCACTTTTCATAGTGATGTTGTTTCCAACCAGAATTGATGTAACAGAGAGTGTAGGCATGCGAACCCCGGATATCACTAAGAATTCAGTTTTAGAGTCATTCATTTTCAGTTTAAAGTCTATCATCCATTCCCGCACAAGATTTATGCAAGTTTCCATGTTATTGACTGTGGTGAAGGAGTCACTTGGAACAGATGGGTTGAATGTGATGTACAGTTGGGTTGGGTGTCTGCATACAGATGATATGATATGCCATGCTTTTTAAGAAGGCGACCGAGAGAAGAAGTGTACAGAGTAAACAAGAGTGGTCCAAGAACTGAGCCCTGAGGAACACCACACTTTAACGTCCTGCTTTCTGAACCGATCTTATTGATGTATATTTGTTACTACGACCTTCTAGATATGATGCAAACCACGATAAGACAGTTCCACAAATGCCATGCTGTGTCAATGTCTGCATGAGAATACCATGGTCGATAGTGTCGAATGCTGCTGACAAATTCAAGAGAACGAACAGTACAGCCTTACCCTCAGACACTGATTTAACAATGTCATTGTTGACTCGTAGTAAGGCTGTTTCTGTACTGTGGTTGGCTTTATATGCAGACTGGAAGGGCTCTGAAAGATCATTTTCATGCAGATGATTTTTGAGTTGTAAAGCAACAACCCTTTCCAACAATTTAAACAGGAAGAGAGGTTCGATACTGGTCAATAATTCTTCAGGTTGTCAGGATCAAGAGATGGATTCTTGATGAGTGGAGTAACAAGTGCTTTTTTCAATGCATTTGGAACAAACCCCTTATGTAGGGATGAAGATATAATAGATGTTATTGCTGGCAGAAGATAATCAATTGTCTCTTTTAAAAGGAATGTTGGAATTTGATCTAGATCATTGGATTTATTGGATGATGATAAAATCATTTTTCGAATGTCGTCTGAGACAGAGTGAAAATTAGAAAAATCACTTTTTATGTCAAGATGATCAAACTCTAGTGGTTCACTTGATGGTATACTATCCAGAATTACTTGAATTTTAGTTATGAAATAGCCACTGAATTTTTCCAGAATTTCTTCAGTATTTAGATGATCTGGGAGAATGACTTTTTGTTCTTTACCAAGGAGACTATTGGTTAGCGAGAACAGCACCCTTGTATTAGATGACTCTTCCATAAGAGAATTGTAGTACTCCCTCTTCGCCTTTTTGATGATCTTATTAGTTGTATTTCTTTGGTAGCAGAACATTTGCCGGTGAACCTCAAGCTTCGTTTTATTGTAAAGACGCTCAAGTCTGCGGCGCTGTTGTTTAGCAGCTCTAACATCTTCTGAAAACCACTCCACTTTTTCCCTATTAGTTATAATGTTTGACTTGGGTGGTGCATGTTCAGCCATGATGCCCTTAAGAGTTTCTTCAAATAAAGATAGCAATTGCTCAGATGATTTATGACTACAACAAAAATAGTTCGAACACAGAATTGATGAACTGATATCCATTTTCAAGGCATCAATGTTTATGGATTCATATTTTCGATAAGTAATTTTCTTGGGAGGGATTTTTGAAGTTGCTAGTGTCAATTCAGCCAAGACCGCATAGTGATCAGACAATGCTGGATCTGTGACATGGACATCTTGTACTGACGTGCTGTTACTTTGATGAACAAGAATTAGATTCAAGGTGTGTCCTCTCTTGTGGGTAGGTTTTGAGACCAGTCGTGAATAACCATATGATTCAAACAAATTTGTGAATTGCTTGGCGAAAGTGTCATGTAAATTGTCAACATGGATGTTGAAATCACCGGCAATAGCTATATCACATCCATACAAGGCATAGAAGGACAGACATTCAGAAAATTCATTTAGAAACTGTGCTGATGTAAGTTTGTTCCTTTTTGATGGTGGCGGTCGGTAAACTACGAGTAATCGAAGTGAACGGTTGCTCGACACGAGGCAGTCAATCATTTCAAAAGATGGCGGAGATTTGTATAAATCAGGATGCTGTTTTATGCTTAAGGCATCACTGTGGATGACAGCTACACTGCCACCTCGACTTCCCCGTGAGTTGTGTAAGATGGAGAAACCCAGTGGTAATATTTGTCCAATGGAAAAACTGTCACTATCATTTTCTTTCAACCACGTTTCAGTTAGAGCCAAAACACTGAGATTGTTATCTAGTATGAAGTCCTTTAGATCATGTTCCTTCCCGGAAACAGATCTTATATTAAGTAATCCAAAGTTCAAATTAAGTACTTTGTTCCTCACAGATCTGGCATTGACCATTGAAAATGTTATATTGGAGGTAGTTTTGTAATCAGCTGTATCTTTGTGGATTAAACTAATGTTACTGAAATTCACACCAGAATTAGTGTGTCTTTTGACAGCCTGTCTGTGTTGTAATTTGACAGTTTCTATTTGGTATACTTTGTGTGATCTGTTGATGGGATGACAAAACTCTGGTTTCAATATCCTTTCTTTTTTCAAGGTTTTAAAAACATTAGCTTTGGGTCTGTGCTTAATATGGTTCATTGTTTTGTTGATGGAATTGAGATCATCCAAGGTGTAACTGATCAAACACATTTTGCTTGTCCACAATTTCGAACTCCAGTCTCTTGTAACATCAGGTGTGAAATAACAATTTCCAATTAGCAGCGAATTAGGTGTGAAATGAATCTAACAGTCCAAGCTAAATATGGGTTAGATAATCCTGGCAAACTAGTGCATTGAATTTTGAAACAAGATTGGAAAAATCTTCAACATGTTTCAAGATTTTTTCTCATAAAAGTACAGAAGTTGTTAACAAATTCCTTTAAAAGTCATATCAAAAGCGTCTACATCAGGTACAGAAAAGCTGGAACAAATTTCAACAAATAAATCCAGAGGTATCCACTTGAAAACTATGAAAAAGCAGGAGCTCAGAAATGTGTGACCACACTTGGTGGCAATATAAATAACTATAGCTGGGGCGTCCATTAACGTTTGCAGTCTGGGACTCTCCCTCCACACTGCAGCCGGGTCCGGTTGCAGCTATGGCTTCTTCCTCTGCTTCATTGACGAAGCACGTTGGACTGCAGACTAGCTGTCCAACTTCACATGTTCAAGCTGTTCCACGGAGGCATTTCCAGTCTTCACCACCGAAGTGGTTCAAGCCATGTACATACGGGACATGCGTTGAAAGATATGGGAGCAGATCTCCGTCGCGTGAGCAGCATATGGTGAAGAAGCGGATAACCACTGCTCCACAAGCCTTGTTCACAGATTGCGCAGCTTATCGCAGCATCCCAGTAGTTGCAGGTGCAGCCGTCAACAGTCTCCAGTAGTGAGCTGTCAGACGGTGCTCGGTTGGTCCAGTCATCTGTTCATTTGGATGGTGTTGACCATGATTTCCGGATGGAACATTCGGATGGTGAGAGGGCTATGGAGGATGATTCTCAATCCCTCACAGAACAGCACATTAAGACTATGAATTTTATTCATCAGTTCTTCCGGATCTTGTCCCATCAGAACAAAAGTCTGCGTCTGCGTTTGCTAGGCAAAAAACAACTTACGATACCGGGCAAAGGAAAGACAAGGTTCTTTTCTTCCCGGATCATTCTGCTCAGGAGTCGAAGGCCTTCAGCCTGCTTAATGAT
Source organism: Pictodentalium vernedei (assembly GCA_031216915.1). Lineage (NCBI taxonomy): Eukaryota > Metazoa > Mollusca > Scaphopoda > Dentaliida > Dentaliidae > Pictodentalium > Pictodentalium vernedei. Next base: position 403,048,227 of record CM062293.1, read on the forward strand.
GCCACCCTTGGCCTAGCAATAGTATAAGAAAGGCAAATGATCTATTCTTCATGAATAGAAGATCGCTAGCTCGTAGTTAGGCTGAGACAGCTGCCTTGTTTGGAATAGGGCCACTAGAAAGAAAAAGTATGTTTTTTCCTTCTCCATTTGTATTCCTAGGCATCAGAGGCATTTAGTTCTATTGTTGACGCCATAGTAGCCTTATGTAATTTTAGAGCATTCTTTTCTTATCCATTAGTGGTAAAGGTCGTAAGTCTCCATTTAGTGAGCAGTCCAAGGCCGCAGGGTAACACACAGATATCTGTCTTCACAGATATAAGACTTTTAGGCTGCGTTAACTACGCTGAGACCACTATCTTTTTGGAATAATGCCGTTAGAAGGAAGGATTACATTCTTTCCTTCTCGGTGTTGTATTCCAATGTGTCACAGGCATTTAGTCCTATTGTTGTCGCCTTAGTAGTCTTATGTGAATTAAGAGCAGTCTGTTTCTATAACATTAGTGGCTAACGTCATAGTAGCCTTATGTAATTTAGAGCTGTCTTATACATTGCGGCTAACGTCGTAAGTCTCCATTTAGTGAGCTTTCAAAGGCACCAGGTGACACAGATATCTGTCTTCATGGAGATGAAGACTTCTAAGCTGCGTTAGTTAAGCTGAGACTCCTGTCTCTTTGGAATTAGGTTTGTTAGAAAAGATCGGGATCTTTTTTCCTTAGCTTGAGCGACTAATGTCGTCGGTCTCCATTTAGTGAGCTTTCAGAGGTCACAAGTTACACTGAGGTATCTGTCGTCATGGAGATGAAGACTTCTAAGCTCCACTAGCTAAGCTGATACTTCTGTCTCTTTGGAATTAGGGCCTTTAGAATGAGAGTATGTTGCTTCCTTCTCGGTGTTGTATTGTTATGTGTCTGAGGCTTTTAGTCCTTTTGTTGATGCCTTATTAGTATCAAGAGCAGCTTTTTTTTCTTCACTTGAATGACTAACATAAGTCTCCATTTAGTGAGCTTTCTAAGGTCGCAAGTTACACCGAGGGGTGCGCAGAGGCTCAGTGGAAGACTGCTGGACTTCTATGCTAGAGGTCCTGAGTTCGATCCCCATCCGGGACGACCCGCATTGTGTACTTGGGCAAGGTACTTTATCCTGGGTGCCGACATGGGGGGGGGGGGGGGGGGGGGCTTGATGGCGATGTGTACTAAGGTGTACTTCACGTCGATGGTGCACAGGTCTTCAACCGCTGTAACCCTGCTTGAACAGAGTTAGAATGTTGAGGACCTGACAGTTGCTCGTCGATGCTCGGTGGTTCTCTCCGGGAACTCCAGCTTCCTCCACCTTTAAAACTGTCATGGTCGCGATTAGCGCATAAGAATATGATCTTAAACACCAATAAATAAATAAATAGTTACACCGAAGTATCTGTCTTCACAGAGATGAAGACTTCTAAGCTGCGTTAGCTAGGCTGAGACTGCTGTCTTTTGGGAATAGGACTACAAAAAGGAAAGAGTATATTTTGTCCTTCTCGGTGGCGTATTCTTAGGTGTCACAGACATTAGTCTTATTGTTGACACCATAGTAGCCTAGCTAGAATTATGAGCAGTGTTTTTTCCCTATCATTAGCGGCTAGCGTTGTAAGTCTCCTTTTAGTGAGCTTCTAGGGCTGCAGTTTACAGCCATATAATTGTCTTCACGATTAGGAAGACCTTTAGCTGTGTCAGCTAGGCTGAGACCACTTTCTTCTCGGACAAGGTACCATTATAAGAAAAGAGGTTCTCTCCTGAACAGTGTTTTTTTGAGTTAGTTGCCTGAGGCTTTCAGTCCTATTGATGACGCCATATTAAGCTAGTGAGAAATAATGAGGATTCTTTCAGATGTCTGTATTTAGTTCCTTTTTCAGAAATTTGTTTCTTGCAATAATCGGAACAAGGCACAAGGAGCTCATCTAGGTTTTTATGATTGGGTGCCTGAACTTAGTTTTTTGTTGCCCGCTTCATTTTATATCCAATCTATTGTCGTGGATTATATTTCCACTCTGAGGATTATGGATATTATGTCTATATGGTGTATTTTGTGGGGACATGGCGCACTGTCTTAATTTCAAGGGATATTTCGGCGCAATATCAGCAGGTATATTCCTTGCAATAGTACCAGGTTCATCACGTCCCTCTCTGTCCTTTAGTGGCATTATGGAGTTGGTCAGACATGATGGAGTCCTACGGTTTTTTTCTGTTCTAGATGACCAATGTTAGAGCGTTACGAGTTGCGCCGGGTCAAAAAAACGGTCATGCTTCGTTTTTGACTAGTTATTTTGTTATGATAAGCTTCTATTCGCTGTTGTTACTTTTTTATTGAGAATAGCAGCTGCAGCATAGCTTCGGGAATGTAGCGTGAGGTTTCCTTTTTCCTGTAGTTGAAAAAGGAATCGCAGTTCCAAGCTTTAGTATTACTGCACTGGCCATACTTATCTAGTGATTCAAGTAATGTGGTTGGAGGGGGGTGGGATCGATATTGATTTTACGTTGAACACCTCCCCACCCACCCCGCCAATATGTTAAGAGACGATTACAGGGCAGGTCGTAGTTCTCTTCCCGGAAGCCTCATGTGCATTCAATTATGTCCAAGTCTTTCATTGCTCTTCGATTGGTGGGTGGGTTGTGGTCTAACGCCAACTTCAGAGGCGCATCCACTCTTCAGTTGGTTTGCTTTCTGCAGTTGTTCGTTCATAGTTCATTTACGAGCATATGATTCCTGAACAGTAACTGTTTTTGGATTCTGAATTCTTTCATGAATACATTTGGTTGATATTGCTAGCCTTTGTGTGTGTCGGTTTATCTGGGCGACATTCTCCAAATATTGCAATTAGTCCACTCTGAGAAGTTTCGTTCAGTGAGTTGTCTGCTTTTGTTACAATGTATATTCCTCATGTTATATATCACATTGTCGTTTTATTCCTTCAGTTTCCTGGTTATATTTTGGATAGCTCGAATTATGCTGATGGTACAGGCTGTATTCAGGTGAGGGTACATGCAGGATTCTGTTGGTTGCATGCTTAATATGTATTAATCATTAGGCAGACGTAGTCTTGAATAGATTCTCTTTTAAATTCTTGCTCAGTGTCAATCTAAGAGCTAACCGGTTCTCGTCAGACCACCAAAGTTAAGCAACATCAGCCCCGGTTAGTCCTTGGATGGCTGACCATCTGAGCGATCAATTCAGACTCCCGTGTAAATGTGTTCTTGGGCAAGGCCCCGATTGTTCACATATGGGCACGATGACGCCGTGTACTAAGGCGTACTGTGCCCATGTCTTCAACCAATCTAACCCTGTCTGTGCTGCAGTGTGGAGTTACGATGTTGGGGAGCTGGCTGCTGCTCATCATTGCTCAGTGGTTCTCTCCGGGTACTCCAGCTTACTCCACCTGTAAAACTGTCACCGACACGATGTGACCTTGGCTGTTAATGTGTCGGTAAACCATAATTAATAAATAAATAAATAAGTATAAGAGCTTATGAGAATTTTGGGCTAGTTGGATCAGTAATGGATATATGCATATGTTCTCTATTTTAGTCTTCATTATTTGGAGTTGTATATTCGTTCTCCAAACAGACATTGGTTTTAACGGACCTAGGGAACAATGATTTATTTGGGGATGGTCCTTGACGGGTTTTTATTCATATCCCATTCCAGGTTCTGAATCCAGTCTTCAACCAGAAGCTGTACACAAAGGGGAATCCTGCTCTCTCATTTTCGAAGATTGAATGGTTATAATTTGGAAGTTCATTATTTGGATTTACTTGTACACTGGAACGTGGTTGCCTGTTGGTTGGCTCTGAAGCGTATAAGTTCTCTCAGATAACTTTCCATTGGGATTCGATTGGACAAGTTAAGGTTGTACTTATTAATATCACTGGTTCTTGACCTATCTCCGTATTCCAGATGCAGCATACATTTTAGAAGCTTTCGATTTTAGTAACTGGGAGCCTTTTAGGCAACTACATATACTTCAGTCCACCTCTTATTGCTCAGAGGAGATTCCTATATTAGGTTTCTTTTCTGATATTATTCACTACTGCTTTATCACTGATTTCAGGCCACTTTCCTCTTTGTTTTGAAGGTTAATTCCTTCAAAAAAGAAGGGGAGGGTGATTTCTCTTTACCTCTTCTGGCCTTATAGTAAGTGTGTAACTATGGGTGAAGCTGTTATTGTCTATAGTAATACTGATCTTATGTACAGCTTCTTGCATTGTACACAGCATGTGTCTGTGAGCATTAGTCTCCACCTCTCGGACACGCTTTTCCTAATTTTAAGTGTTTTATTCCGGACTTGCTTTAAAGTTGGAGGCTTGTTACACCCAATTAGCATAATCATTTATGCTAAGTAATAAGGAATCACTTGGATATTGCTCCTTTATTTCAGTGGTATATCCTTCTCTATTGTTGTATAGAGAGGGATATATGTCATTCCTCAAACTTTAATCTCCTATTCACCTTGGAAGTCCTGCAGGCTAAGAAGCTGAAATTTAGTCTGCTATTCCTTCAAGTCCTAGGCCCTCCAGCCTTTTTACTATTCAGCTAAGTCTGGGCCATTTGTTCCAGTATAAAAATATGATAAATTTAAAGTAATTTGTATATTTTTTATACTTACCAATGGCCCAAACGGGGATGGCTCTCCCATGAGTGGGCACTCATACCTCCCCACTGAGTTATAACATTAGTAGGCACAACTAGGAAGAATGAGGCTTGACGCCAATTCCGGTCTCTTCCTGGGTGCTGCGCATGCGCAGTACTAAAAGTATGGGGGGCCAGATAAGACTTTCAAATTTCGGTTTTGTATGCAAATTTTGGAGATGGGGGTTCAAAATTTGTGTTTGGCCCTTGATATTATTGAGTTTGCTTTAAATTTATCATATTTTTATAATCCCCTCCCCTATCTAAACAATGTTTGGGTTGTAAACTAGTTTCAGCTTGTCCGTCCATGTGTCTACATGCGTAACTATCTATGTGACCAAGCTTACCTTCACTACTCAGTTGATTTTTGATATCCATTTATAGAAACACTATATCTTGGTTAACTTCGATTTTGAACAAATTTGACTTTTTGTTCTTCAAGGTTTTTTAGCTGAATCAGATAAAGAAATTTAAAAACCTCCCATCCAGTAACTTTGAACACCTATTTAGAATTAATGGATTGCTGGCATACGATCATAACTAAACAATAGATCAAGTTCTATTTGGAACTAATACTGATGGTTTTAAACTTTCTTTTTTTGGTGGACTTACAACTAAACAGTATCTAGTTTGTATCAAATGTAGATCTAGATATGTGTATTCCAGGGTGTTGAGGGACTGATTGGTCAAGTTAAATGGCAACATACCAGATGTCAGCTTTGATATTTGGGAAGTGGGGAGGGCTATTTAGTAACTGGTGATGTCCAGTTCAACCTGTTGGTTAACAATTGAGCAGTAACAGACTAAATATATACATGTGAGCATCAATAAATTTTATTTCATTTTAGAATATATTACAAATGAATGTAGTGTTTAGGGGAATTTTCTCGTTGCTGACGAGAAAATTCCCCTAAACACTACATTCATCTGCTTACTTTTATAAATGGAATAAAAACTCAAATGTTAGACCCCACAAAGTAGATCCTCTGTTTCTCAGGCCATTGTTTATAAAATTGCATGTATGTGGACGTTTTTTTTACTTTTCTTTTAGCTCACCTGACTGCAAGTCAGTGAGAGCTATTGCCATCACTTGATGTCCGCCATCCGTTGACTTTTGAAATGCGTCTTCTTCAAAACCACTGGACCAAATTCAAACCTACATTACACAGACCATCTTTGGTGTATACCCTTTCTGTTTTGTTTAAATGAAGCAGCTGCCATCTTCGGGCTATTCTTAATGCTCAACAAGCCTAAAAACCTTTAAAAATCTTCTTCTCATGGACCACCAGAGAGAATGCCTTCATATTTGGCATGGAACATTCTTTGGTGTTGAAGATTAAAAGTTCTTCAATGGAAGTTTGTAGGTCAATATTTGGGGTCTCTGTGGGAGCATACCCATTTTGGGCTCCACCCAAAATTTGTATTTCAAGAACCGATGGGCTTATTTGAACCAAATTTGGCATGTAGTATAAGTGGTCCTAAGTACTTTATTGATGCCCAACAAATTTTTTTCACAGCCCCGTGGGAACCCCAGGAACTAAAAATAGAAAAAAATTCTAACGCCCGAGTTCCTAAACCACACAGAACAGAGAACTGTTATTTGGTATGAAGCATCCTAAGGACCAGTAGAATGGGATGGTTAAAAAAAATTGCCATCGGTTATGCCAGGGTGTTCCTTGGGGGGGAGGGGGGGCTTTGAAAAAATGCTGAGTCAGCATATTTGCAAAAATTAAAAAAAAATTTTCTTCCCCAGGACCACTGATCAGAATCGTTTGATATTGGGTATTCAGCATCTATAGGGGGGTCAGATACAAGTATGTTCAAATTAAGCCCTTCTCCGTTCATATTTGGACTCAATACAGGAACATAAATATTAACTTAAGTCAATCTGGGGAATAAGCTTTAAAAATCTTCTTCAGATCCTCCATTCAGAGTCTTTTGATATTTGATATTCAACATGTCTAGGGATGTCAGATTCAAGTTTGTTCAAATCGAGTCCCTGGGTTAATATTTGGGCTCCATATGAGAATCCAAATTTTAACTTCGTGCAATATGGGGAATAATCTTTAAAAATCTTCTTTCAGATCTGAGCGCAGTGGCTCAGTGGTAAACTGTTGAACTTCTATGCTAGATGTCATGAGTTCGATCCCTGCCCGGGATGACCCGCATTGTGTCCTTGGGCAAGGCATTTTATCCTGGTTGCCTACATGGGGGCACGATGATGCCATGTACTAAGGCGTACTGCCCATCAATAGTGCACATGTCTTCAACCGCTGTAACCCTGCTTGTGCGGAGCTTGGACAGAGTTAGAATGTTGGGGAGCTGACAGTTGCTCATCGATGCTCGGTGGTTCTCTCCGGGTACTCCGGCTTCCTCCACCCGTAAAATTGTCACGGTCACCATTTGCCATTGTGCATAAGTATGTGACCTTAAACACCAATAAATAATAAATAATAATTCTTCAGATCCACCAGCCAGATTCTTTTGATATTGGTATACAACATCTATAGGGAGGGGCAGATTCAAGTTTGTGCAAATCAAGTCCCTTGGTTAATATTTGGGCCCAAATTTTAACTTAGTGAAATATGGGGAATAATCTTTAAAATAAATTCTTCTGCTTCAGATCCACCAGTCAGATTCTTTTGATATTTGGTATACAACATCTTGGGGGTGGGGGGGGGGGGGGGGTGGAGTGGTGGAGTGGGGGTCAGATTCAAATTTGTTCAAATCAAGTCCCTTGGTTAATATTTGGGCTCCATATGGGAATTTTAACTCACTGCAGTATGGGGAATAATCTTTAAAAATCTTCTTCAGATCCACCAGTCGGATTCTTTTGATATTTGGTATACAATGTCTCTAGGGGTGTCAGATTCAAGTTTGTTCAAATTGATGCCCTTTGTTAATATTTTAATTTAGTGCAATACGAAGAATTTGTTTAAAAATCTTCTTTTTCAGGTCCACCAGTCAGAATCTTTTCATATTTGGCATACAACATCTTGGTGGAGGGGGGAGGGGGGGGGGGGGGGGAGAATGGACTCAAGTTTGTTCAAATCGGGTCTCATGGTTAATATTTGGGCTCTTTATTGGAGCCCAAAGTTTAACTTAGTGCAATATGAGAAAATTTCTTGAAAAATCTTCTTCAGATCCACCAGTCAGAATCTTTTCATATTTGGTATGTGGCATCTTTAGGGGTGTCAGATTAAAGTTGGTACAATTTGAGTCTCTGGCTTAATATGTGGACTCTCTATGGGAGCCCAAAGTTTAACTTAGTGCATATTATTTAAAAAACTGCATGGACGAGAATATTGTTTTTTGGTATGCAGCTTCCTTAGGTCAGTGAAATCAGATGGACCAAAAAATTGCTATTGGTTTTGTCATGGAGTGCCGTTAGGGGATGCCCATTTTAACACTGTTGGCAATGGGAAATTGCTGAGTCATTATCTTGTACTCCAGCAACTAATTTCAAACTTGTCTTCTTTAAAACCACTGGGCAAAATTCTTCCATTTGTGGCACAGACCATCTTTGGAGTATACTATTTCCACTTTGTTCAAATGAAGCTGCTGCCACATTTGGGCTGATGGAGTTTACTCTTCTGATTTTTTCCTCAATAAGAGTTACTATGCCCGCTGGGGTGGGGTTAATGCTCCATCAGCCTAAAATGCTTTAAAAATCTTCTTCTCATAAGCCACTCCCAATAATGCTTTGATTTCTGGTTCTAGTATGGAACTTACTTTAGTGATGCACATTCACATATTTTTATACTGTACCAATGACCCAGACATAGCTGGTGCTAACTCTTAAAATATAGGGCCAAACACAAATTTTGCCCCCCAATCCCCAAAATTTGCATCTAAAACTAAAGAAAACATGTCCTGAGAGGCCCTCCACACTTCGCCCCTACTGCGCATGCGCAGTGTCAAGGACGTTCCGAAATTGGCGCCATTTATCATTCTAAGTTTGGCCCTTCATCAGTTAACATCTGACTGATCTTTGTGCTTTTAAATCTCAGTTTAAATGATGCCAGACACATAAATATTAGTGAAATGGTGATTCTAAGGAGGATAGAAAAGGAGGAGAGGAAAAGAATGTGTGACAGAATATTATCAGGGCTGTAACTTAAAATTTTTTAATGAAATTATGTTAAGTTACCTATTTTCAAGGCAGCAGCCATTTTGTTGTCATTCTGATTATTTAGTTACACTGTTTTTTCAAGTGTTTTTCCTCTCTCCCTGTCCTTTAAGTTCCCCCTTGCTATTCTCCCATGCTTTGGCATAATTTCTGTAATTATTATTACTAAAATTTCTTGGGAGTTTTAGCTGAATAACAGAATGAATTCTGTTCTTTCCCCATGTTTACGTCTTCACCTACGGGTGGTTAGGCGTTGTGTTCTGCATCTACCATCTGATGTTCTGCAGTTTCTTCCCTGGAAGTCTCTGTTTTGCATCAGATGGTGTATTTTTGGTAACTGATTTCGGGCCTGGGTGCCTGGAGTCTTATTTTAGTGTTTTTACACTCATTGTTTACATTTACAACAGCCCTCTGTGTGAGGGGGGGATTTCTAAATAATAATATCTTTATGTTATTTTAATCATAACTAGATACATTATTATTGTTCGTAAGTGTTGAATAAATTGTTTAAAATATTTTTAAAATTTTTGTCCACACTTAGGCTTGGGATCCATTGGGGCTCGTTGTTACTTTTCAGAAACTTGGGCTGTTCTGAAAAAATATTTTTTCAAAATATTTTGATTTCAATTATTTTTTCTATATTAATGGATCATATTATTATTATGTATTTTGATTGCCAGGGGTTAGTGCGAGTACCAGGACTTGTTTTCTTTTCACATTGAAAGGATATTGATCAATTGTTTTAAGAGGAAGTCTTCCTCTGACCTTATTATCATTCTATATGTGGTCAGTGTACTCGCATTAACTCCTGTTCTGTATCGTATGATTTCGATGACAATATGGGAAGCGTATGTCACGGTATGTTGTTGGGGATTTGGACACTCCGGTCCTTTCCCCGCAGGGTCACTCTACTTTATCAATTTCTATTTCAGACGATCAAGATTAGGGTGATGTATCTGTGATGTCTTCCAACAGTGTGCCTCCGTCGTCACAATTAATGAAGGGCTAGCGGAAAAGTGCTCATGTAATACGCCAATTGCCTAAGAGGACCCTAGTAGGTTCGACGGCCTTTGACGTCCGCTAGCTCGCCCGGTGTAGCGTCCATTCACCGAATGGTTCGGCAGCCGGGTTCGTCCGTTGCGGTCTAGAAGGAATTTTGGGGTGATGCGAGCACTATAAAATTAACTTAATGCACACCCAGTGACGGCGGATCGGAGGGAGAACGGAGGAAGCCTTTTAGTCCGGTTCATAGCTCGTTCCGGTCCATCCGGACGGCAAGCGAGAGAGGCCCCTCTCTCGTTCAACAACATCTGGCCCCAGATGTTGTGGTACAAATGTGTCGTTAGCGGAGCATATGTCCGTCGCTCGGGACGCTCCGTTGTATAGGCAGTCCGCTGTGACTGCTAAGGCTTCCTCTTCTCGTCAGCGCACACGACCGCACCTTGGCTGCGTGACCGCCGATATATTACCAGCTTCGCCGATCAAGGATTCTTCGGCGACCAGGTCACACCATCCGGCAGCCAGGGATTCGAGACCGATGGACTCCGGACGTTCGCATAGGAAAAGTATGCGGGAGCCATCTGATGCGGAGCTGCCCTCGGCGAAGCAGTGATAGACTGCGCCTCCGCAGGTCTCGACGCCGGACATTCTTGTGCACATAGCACAGCTTATCGCAGCATCCCAGCAGCCGACAGAAACGGTGTCGGATCGAGAATTATCCGACAGCGCTGGGTCGGTAGCCGGGGACTCGAGGCCTGCAGACTCCGGACGTTCGCATAGGAAGTGTGCGGGAGTCAACGTACACGGAGCTTCCAGCGGCAATGCATCGTAAGTCCGCTACTGCACAGGCCTCGGGAACGGACGTGCTTTCCTTAATAGCACAGTTTATCGCAGCATCCCAGCATCAACTGAATCTGTCGCATATATTTTATCCGACGATGCTGGGTCGGGACGCTCCGCGGAAGCGGGTACGGACGTCCGAAAGTTTCATCCGGTCCGACGGGATACCGAAAGGGATTCGGTGGATTTCAAGCTTTTCCTTTCGGAACAACATATGCTGCGATGCCGGATAAGAAACTGATAGCGTCGGTGGACTTAGAAATTTTTGGTTCGGTTCAGGGACATCGTCCCTCAGTTCCGACATAGTCCAATAATGTCACACAAACTTTTGAATTATTGAACGACGCTATATATATTATTATTTTATGCTTGCTATCCAAGCATTTCTGGTTTCTTGTTCGAAGAGTTATGGAGATGTCTTTCAAAAGTGTGCCTCTGTCGTCATAGTTAATGAAGAGTTAGCGGCAATAAGTGCTCATGGAATATGTCTATCGCTTATGGAGTGACATTCGCTAGCTCACCCGGTGTAGCGTACATTCATCGAATGGTTCGGCTGCCGGGTTCGTCCGTTGCGGTCTAGGAAGGAGATTTGGGTGATGCGAGCACTTTAATTACTTTAGTACTCACCCAGTGACGGCAGATTGAGGACAGATCGGAGGAAGCCAACAACATAGGGGACCGCATGTTGTGGTTCAGATATTTTACATTCGGAGCATATGTCCGTTGCTCGGGACGCTCCGTTATATTGACAGTCCGAGAGACTGTCTTTAATGCTTCCTCATCCTCACAGCAGGGCACACGACCGCACATTGGCTACGTGACCTCGAGTATCCAATCAGTTTTGGCATTCAGTGATTCCACAGCGAATAGGTCGCGCCATCCGGTAGCCAAGGGACACGAGGCCTATACACTCCGTTCGCTCGCATATTGGAAGTATGCACGGGGTAACGATCTCGGAGCTTCCTGCGGCAATGCATCGTAAGACCGCTGCTCCTCAGGCCTCAGTGACGGACGTGCTATCCGAGTTAGCACAGTTGTTTCGCAGCATCCCAGCAATTGACGGTTTCTCGGTTGAATCAGGAATTATCCGACGGCGCTGGGTCGGTGCGGTCTGCGGTTGCATCAAGCTACGGACGACCGAACGCTTTATAGGGTCCGACAGGATGGCGAAAGGGATTCGAAAGATTTCGAGTTTTCCCTTTAGTTGTATCGGAAGATGCCTTTCATATCTTCTGGCATTTCTTCCAGTGATTATTTTTCGGACTTCATTGCTGCGATCTTGGATAAGAGACTTATAGCGTCATTGGACTCGGAATTTTCGATCGGTACAGGGACTTTGTCCCTGACTTACCGACGCAGTCCAATATTGTCATTACAACATGTGTTTTAATTTTCGACGCTATATATTTATTTATATACAAGCCTGCTACTAAGCATGATAGTTTAGTTTCTTGTCCGCGTGGCTCATTTCTGCCATTTTATCTTTTTTACATATAGTTTATTTTGGCAGAGCAGGGCATACCGAGAGTTCATATGCGTCTAGACGGTGTTATTAAAGACTGCATATATTCTTTTTCGCCGTTTATGTCTTTTCCAATTTCAATGTTGGGAACGACATTATGTATAGTAGACTTAACTTAGACGCTTTATTATACGTAATCCGCCTTACTGAGGCGTTATCATTACGTCTTCAAGAAAAGATTTACGGGATATTATTCTCAATGTAATTTCTTTTGAGGGCAGTAGTTTGTTCACGTATAACTCCGCCCTTCAGTGGCTGATTGGAGTTGGTTAGACGTGATGCAGCCCTAGCTACATCCACGCGTGGGTAGTAGGTTAAGAACTCTCTCAGAGTCGCTTCGTTCTCGGAGGAGCTTCTCTTCGACGGCAACTTTCCGGCAATCCATGAATTGCTTGATTTATACATTCTCTTGTCTATCTAGTGTTACAAGAGATTCAGACTGGGGCAAACATTCGGTGGTTGACTCAGAGAGTGCCCCCGCAGTTGCCGGACCCGAGTGTGGCTGTTATGACGGTTGCCAGTCAAACAGATTGGGATATATACTGATCCCTACGGATTCGAAGTGCCAGGGTCTTTGGGTTCCGCAGTCTTTTAGCTATCAGTTTAACTTCCGCGGAATAATGTTTTTTAGGCTTGCTTTATGTCATTGCATGAACATTATTCAGAAACGCATGCCCAAATTCCTGTCCTTTAATTCGACAGTAGTGGCGTATCTCCGGAACCAGGGAGGCACTCTTTCGTTTCCGTTATTCAGTTTAATGGAAAGAATCCGTCTGTTGGTTATAGTACACCAAGTTCAGTTTTGGTCCGTCATATTCCGGGTCGTCTGATTGTTTTATCGGACTCCCGTTTTCTTACGGGTCGCTTGTTGCTGTCAGAATGGACTCTCAACAAACAAGTATTCAATCAGATTTGCTATCTATGGGAGCGCCCAATGATGTTTTATTTATGACACAGCTTGCTAATCAATTGCAGACGTATGTGTTGGCTTGTCCAGATCTCTGAGCTAATACTGTTAACGCTCTATTGATCTATAGGATGGAATGATAGGATACGCGTATCCTCCGGCGCTGTTGTTTTAGCAGGTATTGCTAAGATAAACAACCACAATACATTTCTGTTGATAGCATCTCTATCTTCACAGAGATCATGAGTAATTTACTCTCTTGTCTACTGTGGATCTTAACGTGAAATCTTCCTCTATGTGAGGATCTTTTTTCACTGGGTAAATCGTGTCATCTTTATCACAACCAGCAAGGTCGCAACCTTCATGTATTCCGTTGTGTGGTCCGTATTGCATTGTAAGCACTGTACTGGACGAGCTTTGGACGCGATTTCTTACTATAGGAGATCCTCTTCTTCGCTATTCTATGCGACTAAAGTGGAGGCTCTTCCGTCGTGGTGTAGGGATCATTATGTTCATATGGTTGATCCCTCCATACTACTCATTGCTATTTTTTAGTATACTTGTTTCACAAGATCTACTGCAGCCTGTTGTTATTTAGGTTATAGGTTTATGTTTCCTCATACCTATGCACTCTACGATAGTTTACAATTGAGTCTTTTGTCTCTTTATCTAAGTCAGTTAGTAACTTTTTGATAAATAGACTTAGAATCTTTAGATTAAATTCCTATACGGATTTTAACTTCGGTTCTTATTTAGCTAAGTAATCATTTGAACCTCTGGAAACAGTAGTTTTCAAATTCTGACCTTTTAGACAGTAATTCTGTTGGTTCTCTTTTACTGTAGAGTCAGTGAGTTTCATGCACTATCAATGGATGATTTTCACTTTCATAGTTTCGGAATCAATACTTCCGTTACTATTTAGGTTGGATTGTTGCATAAGAGTTAGGCTCCTATTATCCGGAACCTATTATTTTAAGGTCCTTCCGTCTTCGTATGGGCATAGGCCTTTACTCTTTCCGGGTACAGTTTATAAACAGATATCTGTTTATTACAAGGGCGTAAGCTTCTTCTGTCTTTGATGTCTAGTAGAAGGACGTTACGCTCCATTTTATTGTTAATGGATTCTATTAACTAGCGTACTGCTTATGGTATATCATTGGCTTAGCAGTTGTGCTTAAGATTTCGGCTCATGAAGTAAGAGTTCTTCTACTTCTTGGGCTTACATTAATAGTGTTGCTATTATAGATTTTTGAAGGCTGCTCATTGCGCTCAGCCATCCACATTCATGAATTTTATCTCAGAAATATCGAGTCCATTTCTGGAGGCCTCTATTGTTAGGTCTATTATCTACTGCTCAGAATGTCATTCACTTAACAGTTGCTACTATAGCTAGGTAGGCTGTCTGTTTCGGCAGTGTCTCCGTTCGGCTGCCCTCTTCGCTCTGGGCTATTTGACCCAGGGCAAGAAAAAGGGGGGGGGGGGAGGGTGTTCCCTTGGGTCACCTGTTTTTACTATGAAAACAAGGGGATACCTCCTCCGGAGTTAGTAATTCTGAGCTGTTATTGGGATGGTTGTTTAGTGAGAAGTTTAAGTTTATAAAATTCATTCAAGTCTTAGTTTTTAAAGTATAGCTTTTGAATATTGCATATGTCAACGGACATGATTATGCAATTCTCACACACTTTTAGGAGTATAAGAGTCTCTATTCTCTAGACTTACTTTATTATTGGCTTACTTTAAAAATTATTAGTATAAGGATTATTGGATATTAATAGAGTACATGGATGTATGAAGCTCAATTTTTGGAAGGTGTTGTATCTTTCTAATTTATCATAATAAGAAAGATACATGTAAGGCCTATTACTTCTTTCCCTACAGGGGATGACTCTATTTTATTTTATTGAGCGTATTCCATTTTGCTCTATGTCCTTGGCCCTCCAGCCTTTTTACTATTCAGCTATGTCTGGGTCATTGGTACAGTATAAAAATGTTAAAAAATTTATAGTAATTTATATATTTTTTATACTTACCAATGACCCAGACGGGGATGGCCCTCCCAGGAGTTGGGAACTCTTGCCTCACCGCTGAGTACATAGCGCTTACCAGGCACTGGTTATTAGAATGATAAATGGTGCCAATTTCGGAACGTCCTTGACACTGCGCATGCGCAGTAGGGGCGAAGTGTGGAGGGCCTCTCAGGACATGTTTTCTTTAGTTTTAGATGCAAATTTTGGGGATTGGGGGGCAAAATTTGTGTTTGGCCCTATATTTTAAGAGTTAGCACCAGCTATGTCTGGGTCATTGGTAAGTATAAAAAATATATAAATTACTATAAATTTTTTAACTTTTTTGAAGGAACTCAGTAGGTCAAAATTTTGGCTCCTAAATTTGGTCTCGACTCAAAATTTCTATTCTATACCAATGGGCATATTTGATCCAAAGTTGTCATGTTATAAAAAGATAGCATGTGGCAGCCTTAAGGACAGTGCAGGAAGGCCTGAGAAACAGATTTTCAACTTTTTTTAGTTTTTTGGCCTTATTCTGTTGAAAGATTTTTTTTCTCAGGCACCTCCTTCGTCATTGAAATCTGTCTCATCACTCTTCTTTTTAAACTAGAAATCCCTTCAATGATACTATTTTGTATTAGGCTTAAAAAAATAAAAAATCTGTTTCTCAGGCCCTCCCACATGGTCCTTTTGGCTGCCGCATGCTCTCTTTTTATAACCAATTTAAACTTGAAAAAATAAAAATTAAATGGTTTATGTCTGATATTTTACCCAAGTTAAAAAAATTGATGAATTTGTCCCTTGAGTGCAAGAAGGCTTTGCAATGCTTTAGCATTGCAAAGCCTTCTTGCACTCAAGGGATGAAATACACCACAACCCTTGCTATTCTGTAGATTATGAGGCCTAAAACTTGAACCAAGAACATGAACTTTTGATGGCAAAAAAGTAATTACTGAAGTAAAAAAAAATTTAAAAAACGCTTGCCCACATGCAATTTCACAAATAATGGCCTGAGAAACAGAAGATCCACTTTGTGTGGCTTTAGAAGGATTAAAAATTTACTTAATTACTTAGTGGCTCTTTCCATCTAATTTTGCCCCCATAACTTAATACTTAATGGCTCTAGCTCTCTAATTCAGACATATTAAGTCTCACGATTTTAGAGAGACTCACTATTTTCCATAATAAATATTTGTTACATGAGCCTGAAATTGGGATTTTTAACAGAATCTCACAATTAAAATTAATCCATTTTCCTCTTTGAGGCATATAAAAAATGAAATCTCACTATTTTTGCTCAGAAATCTCACTATTTTATAATTCATCTGCTTAACCCTTTACCTAACATGAAAAGCAGACGACACTTGCAAAAAAAATTCTTGAATAACTAATTTTTTTCATTTTTTGTCTCAAAAACATATGTTATGACCCCTCGTTGGAACGAGCTGGACGAGCTCGTTCCAACGAGGGGTCATAACCTATGTTTTTGAGACAAAAAATGAAAATATTTGGGAAATTAATTGGTGATTTTTTAGAATAGCGCTGGCCGGTTTTGACCATTACGTTGGGTAAAGGGTTAACATGTCCGATCTAATTGTGCACTCACAACTACTTGCTGCATGTTCTGCCACTTTCCATCACACTTTCACCCACAATTATATGCAGGTAATAATTTAACCCTTTACCTGTGGCTCAGTTGGTAGAGGTGCAGGCTGCAAGCCGAGAGGTCCTCGGTTCGAATCCTACCTGCGGCAACCGCGTTGTGTCCTTGGGCAAGACACTTCACCCCGATTGCCTACATGGGGGCACGATGACGCTGTGTACTGAGGCGTACTGCACGTCGATGGTGCGCATGTCTTCAACCAATCTAACCCTGCCTGTGTTGCAGTGCAGAGTTCAGAGTTACGATGTTGGAGAGCTGACAGCTGCTCGTCGTTGCTCGGTGGTTCTCTCCGGGTACTCCAGCTTCCTCCACCCGTAAAACTGTCACGGTCACGATTAGCCATTGTGCATAAGTATGTGACCTTAAAACACCAATAAATAAATAAATAACCCTTTACCCAACATGAAAAGCAGACGACACTTGCAAACAAAATTCTTGAATAACTAATTTTTTAAATTTTTTATCTCAAAAGCAAAGGTTATGACCCCTCATTGGAACGAGTTCAGTGAGCTGATTCCAAAGAGGGGTCATAACCTATGTTTTTGAGACAAAAAATGAAAAAAATAATGAAAATTAATTGGTGATTTTTGTGAATAGTGCTGGCCGCTTTTGGCTGTTAAATTGGGTAAAGGGTTAACATGTTTGATCTAATTGTGCACTCCAAACTACTTGCTTATGTTCTGCCTCTTTCCATCACACTTTCACCTGCCATTATATACAGGTAACAATTTAACTCTTTGCATGCTGCTGGCGGATATTTCTGCCCAGCACAGGGTTTCTCTTGTTATTGAAATCAATATAATTTGAGTACATTTAATCAGATGTTCCCTTGTAAATTGAATGGATTTTTTCATCAAAGATTTCTTGTGTTATACAAAGATTAATTTTTTATCAAATCTGGTCATGGCTGCTTTGAAGCAACCATGACTAGATTTGATGAAAAATATCTAGAAAATACTCAGCAGGTTAAGAGTTAATATATGCAATTTTATGCCCAAAACAACAATTCTATGGGTAATGCATTTACCTGTACTTGTTATTAAAGTGGAATGTAATTACCTGGAATTGGTACCCGGAACAGACTGGTTAATGATTATAATTTTGTATTTGTGATTTCACTCTTGCATGAGTTACACATTGTATGAAATAAAGCTAATGTTTTGTTATTGCCATCTATTGTAAATTATTAGTGGGCATCATCGTGTTTCCGAGTAATGATGCACTTATATCTACAAATTGAATAATTAGGTTATTTTGGGACTCAGATGATGAAACTTATAGATTTATATCATGTGAAAAAATTCACACAGCCAGTGATTTTGTACAAATACACTCTCACATACAGAGTGTCACAAGACACAAATATTTTGCATGGAGGTAAGTTCAGCACACACAGAAGTAATTTGCTAAGGCTATAACTGTTTAGTGCCAAACAAAGTGGTTTGGTGCCAAAATGCTAATGGGAGGTGAGAGGTCATCCAAATAATTATACCCCCACTTTCGAAGAAAATGGAGGTATACTGGTTTACATGTGTCCATCCGTCTGTGTGTGAGTCCGTCCGAGAATATTCATAACTTTCATTTTTTTTTTTATTACTTGTTTTATTCATTTATGCTTCATTGGTCCAGCACTGCAGTGGGGGTATGAATTGCCTTCAGCAATAGCTCTTGTTGATCGAGGTTTGAAAAATGAATTGGCAATTATTTCAAGAGCGAACAGACATTTGATAAAGGAAAAAATCTGACAGAACTCGAATGTTCTGACAAAATTCTTGGTTCCTGAAAAGGGCGGTCACCTAAGTTATATCTATGCCACTGGTTCAGTTAATACAGTGGAACCCTGTTAATTGAATAGCCACTTTGCCAATGAAAATTATTCAGTTAACAAGAGTATTCAATTAACAGGGATTATGTCACCTTCCTGTATTTTAGAGATAAATTTAGCATTTATTCTATTATATCTTGTTTGACAGAGCTCCATGAGCTCTGTCAAACAAGATATAATAGATTAAATGCCTATATTGGATGTAGTGAGTACAAATAGGTCTATAAACAAAGGAAAACTGGGGAGAGTCAGGGTAATTTCTCGATATGTAACAAGGTATTTTATTCAGTTAACAGGAGTTTACTCTATAACCTATATTCAATTAACAGGTCATTTTTGTACTGGAGGTATGGTAAATGGTTTTGTGTTGGGAAATTATATTCAATTAACAGGGATATACAATTAAGAGATATCCAATTAAGTGGGCTCCACTGTAATAAGATTTGTTGTTGCACCTATATAATAATGGATTAATCAACTAATTACTGTTAATCCACTGGATGCAGTGGGTCATGAGCTTTTACTAAAGGCAGCATTTTAATTTGATAAATACTTCACACAGTTGCGAGTGAAAATAGATTATTGTTCACACTTTTATTGCCAGCTGCCATTTCCTTGTACAGAAGTTAATACAGTGGAACCCTGTTAATTGAATAGCCACTTTTCCAATGAAAATTATTCAGTTAACAGGAGTATTCAATTAACTGGGACTGTTTCACTTTCCTGTATTCAAGAAATAAAGTTTGCATTTATTCTATTATATCTTGTTTGACAATGAGCTCTGTCAAACAAGATATAATGGATTAAATGCCTATATTGGATATTCTGAGGCCAAATAGGTCTATAAACAAAGGAAAACTGGGGAGAGTCAAGGTAATTTCTCAACAGGTTACAAGTTTTTTTATTCTTCAATTAACAGGTATTTTCTCTATGACATATATTCAATTAACAGGTCATATTTGTACTGGAGGTATGGTAAATGGTTTTGTGTTGGGAAATTATATTTCATTAATAAGGTTATTCAGTTAGGAGATATTCAATTAAGTGCACTCCACTGTACAAGAAGTAATAAAATATTTTTGTTTGTTTGCATCATCATCAGTACTTCACTGCTGCAATTCATCATCAGTACTTCACTGCTGCAATGCTTTCCTTCATAAGTGAAAGAAAATTTTTTGGTGCCAAAATTTTAACCAACAAAGATTTTATTTGTGCCAAATCAAAATGTTTAGTGCAGTTGGCTAAATTGGCACCCGCCAATGTGAACACTGAACTGGTTAACCCTATACCTGACATGAAAAGCAGACAACCATTGCAAACAATAATTGAATAAATAAATAAACTCATTTTTTTTTTTTTTTGTCTCAATAAATATAGGTTATGACCCATCATTGGAACGAGCTCAGTGAGCTCATTGCAAATAGGGGGTCATAACCTATGTTTTTGAGACAAAAAAATGAAAATATAATGAAAATTAATTGACGATTTTTGTGAATAATGCTCGTTCCAAATAGGGGTCATAACCTATGTTTTTGAGACAAAAAATCGAAAATATAATGAAAATTAATTGGCGATTTTTGTGAATAATGCTTGCCATTTTTGGCCGTTACGTTGGGTGAAGGGTTAATATCCCACCTGCATCATTGGAAAAATCTTGTACCTGTCTTTTGTGAACATGAACAAGACGTTGTCCAGAAATACATCTGAAAGACCTAGCTTTGCATCTTCTCCATTTTTCCACTATACCAATGTCCCAGACTAGCTGGTGCAACCCAATTTATTACCAGGGCCAAACACAAATTTTGAATCCCCCAAACCCCCCAAAATTTGCCAAAAAACGCAAAAACGAGAAGACCAGTATGGTCCTCCATACTTTTGCGCAATGCGCAACTTGTTGTCAAGGACAGCAATAGGCTACCACCATCATGTCATTCTGTTGTTTGGCCCATGTCAGATCAACACGTATCCTGACTTTTGTGCTATAAAATCCTACAGTATAATGTAGCCAGACACGATTTTGAAGTGGAATGGTGGAATAATTGCAGTAGAATGCAGCTGAATATAGACATTGAGTTTTTGAACATCAGGGCTATAACTTTATTGAAATTAAAATAATATTTCTTGTTCTTCCCGTTTTCGGGATATGCACCTGATTTGTTCATTCTTTGTTTATCATTTGTGTGTGTTCAATGTTCACCTTTTTCCCCTTGAATCCTCTCATTAGATTTTTAAGAACTAATTGCTGTTAGCGAATTTGTTATTAATTAAAATTCTTCTTAGAAATCTTAGATAATTTATGGAATGTGGATTATTCGTACCCCCTTTGTCGCGTACCGGTTATTTTTGACTTAGTCGGACGTGTCTGTTTGCCATTACCCTTCTCTGTGGGGAATCTTCTGTGAAGTTTCTCTATTGTTAAGGGTATTATTGGGATACTGGGTGTCTGACCTGGGTCTTTGTTGTGCCTGTTTTGGACTTGGTTACCGGCTCCTATTCAGTTAAAATTTTTGCCTCGGGCGTGTGGGTATTATGAAGTCCTCATGTTCGAAATATAAGAGGAAGAAGTCCTCTCTTGATTCTCATTCTTCATGTTTAGCTTGCACTCGTTGCTCGAAAGATGTTACCTGTGCAACTTGCTGTTCTTGGGATTCCAAGCAATGGAATTCTCTCTCTACTTATGTATGTGTTGGCGAAGCGCCGATTTCGGTGCTTTCGCCTAAGGTAACTAATCAAAATTTAGTTTCCATTTCAGAGAAACAAGAACATGGTATTGGTCATGGTATAACATCAAGTTCTGTGCTGCCGTCATCTTCAGATACAGAGCATGTTCACTTACGAGGTATCGCAGAATACTCGGTACCTCGAGCAAGCAGACGGTCAGCTAGCTCGACCGGTGTAACAGAGCCTTTAATTAGTGCTTCAATACCGGGAAAATCCGTAGCGGTCCAGGATACGGAGGATGGAAGACAGTCCTCTGTTCAGACGACGGCACGTAAAGGGAAAAGGCCAGTCAAATTGAAAGGTGCATCAGTAGCGAAGCATTCTTCTGTTTTGGGGACAAAACAGAAAGATTCAACTTTTGTTGCCAGTTCCGCTAGTAGTCCGGTAGAAAATGCTTCGGAGCCAGTTGTTTCTGATGTACCTTTCTCTGCCAGTGCGGCTGGCAGTAATTTTGATATAAGAGCCTCTTCTTCGTCCGTTTCCAGGACTCAGCACAGTAGACTGCATGCTAGCCGGCAAGATCCAGAGGTAGAGAGTCAGAGCCAGGATCCGGCTCTCTCCCAGGCTAGCATTTCGAGGCAAACGTCTTTTTCAAAAAGATGGACACAGGGCGCTGTGTCAGATCACCTTCCAGAGCCTAAATGGCATAGAACGGGGGTGAACTTAGCCTCGAATACGGAATTGCTGGAGCAAATTGCCCAGCCAATTGCAGACTCCCAGCAGCATAATATGCCTCCGTCATCGATCTCCGTTTCGGATGATTCGGATGGTGCTCTATCGGCAGAAAGAAGAGTTTCCTCAAATAATCAGTATGCCAATAATAGACCAGACCAGGAACCTCTAGCTGGTAGTGTTAGGGAGTTTGATGAAGACGAGACTGACACTACATCTTTGGCTGAGCAGCATATGGAAACTATGAGGTTGCTGCAGGATTTTTCACCTGAATTAATTCCTTCTGGTCAGAGTTCTGCGCCTTCTAGAGCTAAGCGCCTGTCTTCTTTAGACAAGGAAGTCATTAAGTCGAAGGAAAATATCCTTCTGTATCCGTCTCAATCAGTCCAAGCGTTAGATGCGTTTGATTGTTGTGGCGAGGCTGTTGCTGACCTGGCTCAGGCTAGAAAAAGTTCTTTCCTTTCGGAAAAGAAGCTTGACCTACCGTTTAGAGGCAAATACCTTCTAAAATACGGTAGGCGAGAATAAGATTCCAAGAGCTCCTCTGCGATTGGATGACGGAGCTAGGGACTTAGGTATGTCTCTTCCGTCATCGTGTAGCGTCAGTTCTTTTGTTATAGATACTTGCATTGAATCTAGCAGAAGTATTTTGGACGCTATGTCTTATGCAGATCATATTTGCAGGGCATTGGCCGGCAGTCTGGAATCTGGGAGCTTACAGGAGTTGTTATCTCCTTTGAGAGTGCTCTCTCGCACCATCATGTATACAACATCCCACTCTGCTCTTTCAGTATCGAATTTAGAGATGGTCAGGCGTGATGCTGCCCTTAAATCTACGTCATTTATTGACGACAGTGTTAAGAGCTCTCTAAGGGCCGCTCCCATTTCAGGCTCTTCATTATTTAATGATAAGCTAAAAGCTGTATTTGAAGATGCTTCTAAGAAAGCTACAAGTCAGCTTTTGTTGCGCTCAGCTTCGCAACCTCAGCCTTCCACAAGTGGAACTCCTCAGAGAGGTAAATTTTTCTCCAAGAGAGGCTCAGCTTGTGCTGCTTCTAAAGCTAATCGTGGGCGTGGCGGCTCAAAACAGGGGAGCGATTTCAAAAAGGGGATGGCGCAGTCGGATAATAACAAAACGCGTAACCCCACACCGACGTCACAGAGGGGTGTGAGAGCTTCACGAGGTTTCTCCTCGTATAAGCCTCGTAAGTCCTACAAATGAAGATTTCGACCTCTACTGTTCTCCGGTTGGCGGAAGGCTTTCAAAATTCGCAAGCAACTGGAACAAAATAACTCAGGATCTTTGGGTTCGAGATGTGAAAAATGGTCTATGTCTTTCATTCCGGAGAAAACCTCCATTAATGCAGATTCCGCGATTTGTGAGCCTTCCACAAAATATAACAAAGAGAGAGGCTTTGCTTTCAGCAGTACACTCTCTCCTACAAAAGGAGGCAGTAGAGGTCGTAGAGAATCCCAATTCAAAGGGATTCTACAGTCATCTTTTTCTTGTACCGAAGCCAGATGGCTCGTACAGGCCGGTCATCGATCTCAGTTGGATAAACAAGCTAATAATTGCTCCAAGATTTTATATGGAGACAATTCGATTGGTGAGAGGCAGCATCCGAGTGAACGATTATGCTGCAAGTATAGATTTGAAGGACGCGTATTTTCACATCATGATTCATCCGGCTTTTTGGAAATACCTCCGTTTTGCGGTTCAAGGAAAGGTATATCAGTTCAGACAATGTGTTTTGGCCCGAACCTTGCTCCGTGGGCATTCACTCGGGTGATGAATGCGGTATTATTTATTTATTTATTTATTGGTGTTTAAGGTCACATATTTCTGCACAATGGCTAATCATGACCGCGACAGTTTTACGGGTGGAAGAGGCCGGAGTACCCGGAGAGAACCACCAAGCAACGGCGAGCAACTGTCAGCTCCCCAACATACAAACTCCACACAAGCAGGGTTAGCATTGGTTGAAGACAGGTGCACCATCGACGTGCAGTATGTCTTAGTACACATCACCGTGCCCCCACGTAGGCAATGGGGGTGAAGTGTCTTGCCCAAGGACACAACGCGGTTGCCGCAGGTGGGATACGAACTGGATGAATGCAGTAATGAGCCATTTCAGAGCACACTCGGCTTCGATGACGTCGGCATATCTGGACGACATACTTCAAAGGTACGAAAATTTTCATGCTCTCCAAAGCGACGTTAAGGGTCTGCTATCGCTGCTACGATGCCTAGGTTTTATAATCAATGTCGACAAGTCAGATTTAATGCCAACGAGGTCATTTGTTCATCTGGGAATGAGTTTCGATACTCAAAACAATCGGGTCAGTTTGCCGGTAGCAAGAGCAAAATTAGTTTCGCTTTACGCAAAATACTGCATAAACGCACAAGTCATTACTGCAAGAGAGTTTATGCGGCTGTTAGGACTTTGCGGCGCCGCCACGGAGTTAATTCCGCTAGGTCGTTTGCGCACTCGTCCACTTCAAATTTATCTAATTCAAAATTGGAGCGTAAAACGTCAGTTGTTGGACAGTCCGATTGTTTTAACACAGTCAGTAAAACATCATCTTCAAATTTGGGCGGATATCCAGTGGTTATTCCAGGGAATACCACGTCAGATTCAGGAGCCGTCATTCATAATCATGACGGACCCCAGTCAAGAGGGTTGGGGTGCTTCTCTGATTCCGGGCGATCAAGTGTGTCACGGTTTATGGGAGAGTCAGTTTCTTGTGTCCCATATAAACTACAAAGAAATGAGGGCAATTTGGTTAGCTCTAAATCATTGGCGCAGTCAAGTAATAGA
This sequence comes from Pictodentalium vernedei, assembly GCA_031216915.1. Taxonomy (NCBI): domain Eukaryota; kingdom Metazoa; phylum Mollusca; class Scaphopoda; order Dentaliida; family Dentaliidae; genus Pictodentalium; species Pictodentalium vernedei. The sequence goes on from CM062293.1 coordinate 403,072,992, forward strand.
CTCACATGTTCAAATTCTGTCGGACAATTCAACAGTAGTAGCCTATATTCGGAATCAGGGAGGTACTCATTCCATCCAGCTGATGAATCTCACCGAAAAGATTCTTCTTTTCTCTCAAGAGAATCAGATTCTGATATCGATTCGTCCTATTCCAGATCGTCTCAATGTAATAGCAGACTCTCTGTCGAGAAAGGATCACCTGCTACCTTCAGAATGGATGTTAAAAAAAATCTGTCTTCAATCAGATTTGCTTCCAGTGGGAACGTCCAATGATCGATCTTTTTGCCAAGAGTCTGAACAATCAGTTACAGACATTTGTGTCTCCATGCCCGGACCCTTAGGCTTATGCAGTAGACGCTTTGTCAAGTTCTTGGAACGGGATAATAGGATATGCTTACCCTCCAGCTCCCCTCATTCAACTGATCTTGCTAAAGATAAAACAGTCTTCTTGCAAGATTCTACTGGTTGCAAGTCTGTCGGCTCACAGAAGAGGACCTCCTCTTCATTAAATTATGAAGCGATGTGGAAGGTTTTTGTTCGTTGGTGTGAATCACGATTGATATTTTTAACCCAACTATTCCTCAATTAGCTAACTTTTTTATTTATCTTTTTGATGAAGTTAAGCTACAGCCAGTCACTATTAAGGGCTATAGGTCTATGCTTTCTGACACCTATGCACACCAAGGGAAATTAAACATTGGGTCAGATTTATCTTTAAATAAATTAATGAGGAACTTCTCTGTGAATAGACCTCGCACCTTGAGACTAGTCCCTAAGTGGAATTTAGCTTGGGTTCTTCTGAAACTTCAGGAAGCACCTTTTGAACCATTAAATACTGTTGAGTTTAAATTTCTTACTTCTAAAACGGTTTTTCTCTTAGCATTTGCGTCAGCTAGAAGAGTTAGTGAGCTTCATGCTTTGTCTGTTGAAGAATCTCATTATCATAGTGTTGGTAATTCTATTACTCTCACTACGAAAGTGGGATTCTTAGCTAAGAATCAGGTTCCGGACAAACAGCCTAGTCCTATTCTTATTAAAGCATTACCATCTTCAGATGGTCAGAGACCTTTGTTGTGTCCAGTAAGAGCACTTAGGATTTATAAGGAGCGTTCTAGTTTTATAAGAAGAGGTAGGAAGAGGTTATTTCTTTCTCTTCTTCCTAACAGAAATGATATTTCTGTTCATTCCATATCTAGATGGATTCAATTAGCTATTCCGTCGGCTTATAATGCTTTGTCTGTAAATCAGAGAATAGCTTATAAGATTTCAGCTCACGACGTTAGAGCTTTAGCTTCTTCTTGGGCTTATGCTAGTAGTACTTCTTTGAAGGTTTTGATGCAAGAAGCTTACTGGACACAACAGACGACTTTTACCAAATTTTATCTTCGAGATTTAGAATCAGTTTCGGATGATCTCAGATCTTTAGGATCGTTATCGGTAGCTCAGAATGTCATCCATTCTAATTAGGATTTTCATTCTGCTCTAGCACTGTCTCCGGTCTGCTACCCTCTTCGTTTTGAAGTGCAGTTACTTTCAAAACAAGGGGAAGGGGGGATGGTATTTCCAAATAGTCATCTGGCTTTATAGTGAAAAGTATGGACATACCTACTTCAGTGATAGTATCCTGGGGTCGGTGCTATGGTAGTTTTAATGTGTAGCTTGGTATGAAGCAATTTTCAATGTATTATATGCTTTTAATGTGTAGCTCGATGTGAAGTGTTATTGTATATGTCATGTGTCAAGACGAGCTTTACTATACAATACTCGGACACTTTTAATGATTTATAAAGAGTTTCATTTCTCTGGACTTCTTTATATTTTGGTTTCCTTTATCAAATTAGCATAATAGGTTATGCTAGGCCTTAAATAGAGTTACACCTATATTTTCATTGTTTTTTTCTGTAATAAGAGCAATGAATATCAAGTACTGGGCCCGCCTGCCTGTTTACTATTCTCAGCTAGTCTGGGCCATTGGTATAGTGGAAAAATATGAAAAATTTATACCAATTTTAATATTTTTAATACTTACCAATGGCCCAGATGGGGATGGCCCTCCCTGGAGTAGACACTCCTTCCTCCCCGCAGAGTTATATATTACAGTTCTTAATAACATTTAACAGGCACAACAATAAAGAATGACATGATGGCGGTAGCCTATTGTTGTCCTTGACAACAAGATGCACAGGACCATACTGGTCTTCTCGTTTTTGCGTTTTTTGGCAAATTTTGGGGGGTTTGGGGGATTCAAAATTTGTGTTTGGCCCTGGTAATAAATTGGGTTGCACCAGTTAGTCTGGGCCATTGGTAAGTATTAAAAATATTAAAATTGGTATAAATTTTTCATGTTTTTCAAATTCTAAAAGAATATTTAAATCCAACAGATATGTAAAGTTGATGAAAGACCTGATGGCGGATGATTGTTGCTGCCTCCTGGAGACAGTGGTGTATAATGAGACAGAATTTCATGGTGAGTCCTTCAGTGTTCTCATGAATTTGTTTCATGCAGGGGTAGATTGAGAATAAAATTGAACCTGGAAACTTTCATCTTTCAACCACAGATTCGTGGGTAATGTGCCAAAAAGTTGTGGGATTGCCTATGTTTGGTGAGGTAAAGGAGACTCATCTAGATATCAATTAGATGAGAACTTTTTAAAATGTTTGAAAGGAACCCTTCTGGGATAAAAACAACACCTTTATCCTTTATCCAACAGATATGATATCAAAATTTATTACTTTAAATATTTGTTTTTTTTTTAATTTTTCAAAATATTTCAACAAAACCATATCATGTGATCCCTCACTTCTCTACTACTCAGTTTGCCCATTACATGGGCAGATACAGCCAGTTCATGAGGTAAAGGGCTTTATTGCACGGCTATGCTTTTATTTTAATAAAATACATGCTTTTTTGCAAAAACTGCAGCGAACAATAAATTCTTTTCTATAAAGCCTTCCGGTTTTGTCTGATGTAACACTGACATATTGTCTCACACGAGATAATCATTCCACCTCATTTCAAAGAAACAAAAGAACAAAGGAGATGCACACTATAAAGGCAATACTCAGATGTGGAGAAGTGTCTTTTGTTTTGAGTGGCTGGTCGTTTCACTCCAATGTCATCATCCAGTTTGGATGAATCGGTTTCATCCGAAATTAGCACCAGCAATTCTAAATCATTTGAATTTTGACAGTTCCACTGCAATTGTTTTTCACACTCACCTGCTTGGTTTGCACTCAGTAACACATTGCAGATTTTTTCTGATAACGATGACCACAGTTTTGAAGAGTATATTGAAAGCATTATTTGCAGATCACTATTGATGTGGATGCAGTCTCGTCACCTCGGCATGGTGAGCTAGAGGACAAGGTCCCTCCCATTATACTACAACATAGTTGTAGCTGAACTGTACAATAAACAACATCACGGTGTAACCCAGATGTGTTTTTTCAAGCAAAAGTAACCGGTGGTACAAAGATAACCATTCCTAAAATAAGTTCTGTCCGGTGCTCCTAAAAACATCAAAATGAACATGAAAAAGACACATGTCATAAAAAGTAAAAATCGCATCATCGTTCTTCTATATGATATCAAAATTTGTTATAACCCAATATTTTTACACAGTATACCAATGGCCTAGACATAGCTGGTGCTAACTCTAAAATATTGAGGGCCAAACACAAATTTTGCCCCCTTCCCCCCAAGTCCCCAAAATTTGCATGCAAAACTGAAAATTAGAAGTCCTATTTGGTCCTCCATACATTTACTCTCTACGTATGCACAGACGTCAGGAACTGACCGGAATTGGCGCAAACACCATTCTTTCTTTGGCCCTTGTAACATTACAACAAACTGACTTTTGTGGTTTTTAAATCTCAGTTTATAATGATGCCAGACACAAATCGATGGTTAATTTGGTGGATCCAAGGATACAGCTGGATGATGGAAGGAAGAAACGGTGGTTTGAAGCATTCAGGGCTGTAATTTTATAATATAAAAATTAGTTCATGTTCCCCAATTTCGGGACATGGACCTGATGTCATCATTGTTGTTAATGATTCCCCCCCCCTCCTCCCCCCCCCCCCCCCAGTTAAACTCCCAAGCTTTTTGGCTTGTTTTATTGAAATTTTTGGGGGGAGCTTAACGTGTTACACAGAATGTTTATTCTGTTTATCCCCAGGGTTACGTCTTCACCCTTTGGGTGTTTAGGCATTTTTTGGTCATGCATCATACATCCAATGTATCGTTTTTTTTTCTGATGAAGATCTTGCCTTACATTGGATACTTCAAAAATCTGTTACTGACTTCGGGCCATGTTTCCTGGGGGTCCCCTTTCCGGTTTTCATTCTGACATTGTTTACATTAGCAACACTCTTTATATATATGTAGTTTCCTATTTATAATACGGTAGATCTGTTGTAAGATACATTAATCAGTCCCGTAGTGTAGCAGTTAATTTTTTGGATAGAAAAATTAATTTTTGTCCACACTTGGGCTCTTTTGGGATACATTTGGGCACTTCATTCCCTTTGGGAACTTGAGCGCTTGTCAAAATTTTGGGAAAATTTTTTTAATGTAAACTATTTTTTGATTTATATTTTGAATGTTTTTTGTTATGTATCTTTTTATATTATTTAATGTGGAGTTGGTGGGAGTATGATAGACTTAGTTTGCTTCATTATGTAAACATATTGCTCAAAAAGCAAGGCGAGGAAGTCTTCCCTCTGATTTACATATTGGTTGCCTTGCTTGTAGTCGATGTACTTCCTCTAATTCTTGCTCAACATGTGTTGCATGGGATGACAAACATTGCAGATGGGTGTCACAGTACGTTCTTAGTGAGGGGCCACTATCGGTCATCTCACGATGAGAGGCCGCCGCTGGTCCTCTCACAGAAAGGTGGCTCTAGTTTTTTAGTTTCTATTTACAGAGGAACAAGAACATGGTGATGTTTATGTGACGCCATCAGAGAGTGTGCTTCCATCATCGCATTTAGATAGATAGCAAATCAGAGCAAGCGGCTAAAGTGCTCATGAATATTAGACAGGGCAATAAACCAAAGCTCCCTGTCGCCAGCTAGCTCGACCGGTGAAGCGGTACACTGTCCGAGGGTACCGTGATGCCGGGTGTGTCCGTTGCAGTTGAGCAGAGTAGAAAGGGTATAGCGAGCACTATAAAATAATAACAGACTCACCCTGCAACGACAGAGAGGAAGAAGCCAGCAAGTTCAGCAGGAAGCTTACCGAGGTCTGAAGGACCACAAGCGAGAGAGCCCCCTCTCTCTTTTATAACAACATCTGGGGCTAGATGTTGTGGTTCGGAACTTGTGTCAGTCAGAGCAGACGTCCAAGCCTCCCGTCCAGGATACTCTGTTCAGTTTACAGCCGGGGTCGGCTATAGTTACGGCTTCTTCAGTGTCACCAAGCACACATGACCACACCTTGGCAAAGTGACTTCTGATATCCAGCCTGCAACGCCAAGAAAGTCTCTCTTCATCAGAGAAGTCACACCATACAGTGGCCAAGGAGATGAGGCCTCATTCATCAGGACGTCCGCAGAAAAGAGCCATCTCGGACACAATGTCCCAGGAGCAGCCGGCGGCCAAGCAACAGAAGACTGCTGCTCCTTAGGCCTTCATATGAATGATGAAAGGGATATGGAGGGGGATTACCCTTCCCTTTCGGAACAACACATGGTTGAGATGGATTTAATCCATCAACACTACCCTGAATTTGTTCCAGCAAATCAGAATGCTGTGACTACTTGCAAAAAACCACTTGTGTTGTTGGACGCTGACTTTATCCGGAAAAAGAGGAGGAAATGTCTTTTTCCAGTTAAGTAAGTCGCAGGCCTTTGGCCTTTTAGAGAACGCCATATTCAACTTTCCAGTGGAAAGAAGTAAGGTCGTTTCTTGTCATCATCTATCGTAATTTTACCGATTTTCGGAAAACAGGGAAGATGTATTGAGTGTTCCTCTGCATTGGAATGAGTGGGCTAAGGACCTAGCTATGGCCTTATCTTCGTCATTCACTATTTGCTCGATCACAATTGAGACGGCATTTCTTCATTCAAAGCGAATTTAGACTCACTGTCTTATGCAGATCACATTTTAGAACTGTGACGCAACGTCTCTACGGAAAGGAATTTGAGGACGTTAGTACCTCAGTTAGATTCCTTTCCAGGGCTATTATATTTATCACATTTAACTCTGTCTTAACAGTTGCTAATTTGGAGTTAATCAGACGTGACGGAGCCCTTGCATTGTCATCCTTAATAGATGTCAAGGTGAAAAACTCTCTTCGAGTCACTCCGGTTTCCGGACACTAAGTTTTTGACGACAAGCTTTCATTGGTTTATGACCAAGCTACAAAGAAAGTATCAATATTCTGCTCCTTAATCGACCCGGAATAGCAGAAAGGAGTAAGGGAGGACATCCTAGACAGAAGGTTGTCTAAAAAGGACTCCTCGTGAGGGTATAGTTAACCCTCCTATAATTACTCTAGGGATCATCAAACAGCGACTCAGATACAGGGCTTAGGTCTGATCGAGACTACTGGTCAGACGCACCTAATCCGCTGGGTCGCGGCTCTTCGTGAATGAGACGCAGTTTCTCCTTCCGTAGGCCTCGCAGGTACAACAGGTGTGGGTTAGGACCTGTATTGCATAGCAGTTGATGGATGGTTATCAAGATTCGCATCAAACTGGATAACTATTATGGAAGACCAGTAGGCGAGAAGTGCAGTCTCAGATGGCCTACAGCTATCTATCTGAGAGAACCACAACTAACTTAATGTCCGATGGACAATGCTTCCATCAAATCCTTGCATAAGAGTCTCTCAGAGGTAAAGGTTCTCTTGACAAGGAAAGTAATAGAGGTCATCGAGAATCAAGATTCTCTAGGATTCTATAGTCACCTGTTACTCATACCGAAGCCATAGAGCTTGTTTCGACAGATAATAGACTGGAGTTGGATAACAAGATTATCAAAGCTTTAAAGTTTATTTATGGTTATCATTTAGTTGGTTAAAGTGAGCATTCGAGTGATTGACTATGCTATAAGCATAGATCTAAGGATAGCTTTGGTCTGAAGATAGCGCCATGGGCTGTCACTCGAATATTAAACTTCGTAATGTCTCAAAACAATCTGGTTCGTCTGCCATTATCCAGAACGAAATTAGTTTTATGCGACTGATGGGGTTATGCTGAGCGGCTACGCATATTGTTTAGATGGGTCACTTACGCACACGTCCCCTCCAGTTATTCTTACCCAGAACTGGAGTGTGATAACGCATTTGCTCAAGACCAGTATTGTTTTAACGGATCTAGTAAACAAAAGGTCCATATTGGAGAAGATATTCAGTGGTTAACTGAAAGAGGTCTGCTGCAACTGCCAGATCTGGCTTTCACGATTATGACGGGTATGAGTCAATAGTTTGGCGCACGACCCTGAGTCCAACAGACTCAAAATGCAGGGGTCTTGGAACCCTCGTTTCCTGGGGAAACACATAAACATCAGGAACCAGGGTGGCACCCATTCATTTTCATTATAATAACTAATGGAGAAGACATTTCATGTTCATCTCTCTATCTGTCATGTACTGGGTCGTCTGAATGAACTAGCAGACTCGCTTATTGGAAAGGTCGCCTGTTTCAATTGTATGGACATGCAGCATGTGAGTATTTGGACAGTTTTGCTAACAGTGGGATCACCCCATGATAGTTCAGTTTGCGATGCACTGAAACAATTAGTTACCATCATTTGTGTCGTCATGCCCAGATTATTGAGCACATGCAATAGACGCTCTGCAGAATTTCATTTCTAGATCCAAGTTTTTGTTATGTTCTGTACTTATCTGACACATGTTTTTACGATCATAGATATCGGATAGTACATGTTGGAAAGTGTTGTTACTGGAATTTATTATACAGGGGCCGCCTGTGGATTACCCAGGAAGTGTGTTTTCTCTTTAGGGATCATTTTTTTTATATATCACCCGTTTTCATCATATCTGTGTTGCACGTCATCTGCTGTGTATGTTATTCAGTGGGCAATATTAATCACCAGGATCGTCGCTATAGCCGTAACTTCTGAAGTAGTGTTAAGCACCATTTATTACATAATCATGAATTAATACCCGAGTGCCTGTTCAACGGTTATTTATATTGTTTCTTGGTACCGCTCTTATTATTTCCAGAGCTCTCCTCTTTTTCTTTTGAAGACTTCTTCAAAAAAAAGGGAGGGGGGGTGATTTTTCCCCCTTCTGTGGCTTAAAAAGTATGTATCTTTGAAGGAAGCTGTTTTATCCATATTATATCCTGCATACAGCTGAAGTGTTATTGTAAGGCATATGTTTGTGGGAGATTTTCTCTTATTCTCAGATACACCATCCTAATTTTTGGGGCTTAGGCCGGACTAGCCTTAAAAATTAGGAACTTGTCTTCCTGCTTACAATAAGGAATTACTTAATTGGGCTCCTTATTTAGAATATGTCTCCTCTATTACTGTATAGAGAGACATACATGTAATTCCTAATTATTCTAAGTTCCTTTCTTCATGGATTGCAGGATTGGAATTATTTCAGAAGTCCTAGGCCCTCCACCTTTTTACAATTCAGCTATGTCAAGGCCATTGGTATACTGTGTAAAAATATTATAAAGTTATAGTAATTTCTATATTTTTATACTTACCAATGGCCCAGACGGGAAGGGCCCACCCATGAGTGGGTGCTCCTACCTCCCCGCTGAAGTATTATGTAATACTCTCTTTAACAAAGAATGGTGTTGGCGCCAATTCTGGTCACTTCCTGGCATCTGCACATGCGCAGAGAGTCAATATATGGAGGACCAGATAGGACTTCTAATTTTCAGTTCTGCATGCAAATTTTGGGGATGGGGGTGGGAGGGGGGGGGGGTGCAAAATTTGTGTTTGGCTCTCAATATTTTAGAGTTAGCACCAGCTATATGTCTGGGCCATTGGTAAATATAAAAATATAGAAATTACTATAAAAAATTACTATAAATTTATAATTTTCCTGACTTTTTGGATGCGATTCAGAGCTCTCTCTCTAGGTGATGGTCATAATGATTACACACACCCCACACAGTCTGATGCAGGCCTTTAAATTCTTCCCAAATAACGATGGCAAACGCTGTGCCCAAATAAAATAATTGCTCTCAAATTATACAGAGTTTGAAACGTTTTCCAAAGTTTTGCAGTGTTTCAGCAATATATTGTTTGGCCAGGTTTCCCTGATGCTTGCAATATAACTCAGAGCTTACCTTCGAATCAAACAATGCAACATATAAATAATTAAAAAAAACCCCACAGAGTTCGTCATAGAAAAGCAATCGGCATCGAGAGTGTCGTATATGAGACTGTCAATGCCTATGTTTTTTTTTTTGGGGGGGGGGGGGGGGGGCAAATTCCATGTGATCATGCACTTAAAGCAGGAAATTTATTATATTCATGATGTTTGTGGCATTTCCTGTTAAACATCATGCATAATTTTATTCAAATATGACTTTGAATCGGCACTGGGAAACTAAGAAGCCTTCTCGAGTAAACTTACGTAAAGAGGTGGTGGGACCCAGCGATAACATTGAAGACCTGTAACAAGAGGTTGTAAACTATTATTTTAAGGGGGGGACCTGAAACCTTAAACAGACCCCAAGAAAAAGAGTAGAGTAAGTCCAGAATTTTGGACCCATCTTGACTCAAGCTGTAAAAAAAACGTGATTGTTAGTTGCAGAACACTCAGAAACTTCTTGGGCTTTTTTTACCAGGGATCAAAATACACTTTTTTATTTGCATAGTGAAATGCTATACATTTTCAAAATATGTATAGCCTTTTTCGAAAATTGTGTTGCAGTTTTATGTTTCAAATTCAATATACAATAATGAGTGCTTTTGTTCCCTAGAAAGCATTTGACACTTAGTTACATGTATATTAATGGTAGGCCTACTTGAAGAAAAAAAAATACAAAGAAATTTATAAATTTGCAGTAGCAGCATTACCTGGGTCTGTAAATTTGTGTAGTGCTGCCTAGCACCAAGACGTGAAATCTTTAACTCTTTCACCACTGTAGCTTTCAAAGTTTCAAGTAGTTAGATCCATGCATTACCTCTATATACATGTATTGTACAGACATACTGATTTGGTACTCTGCCATTGTGTGAGTGGGCTTTTACCCCCAATTAACTTTTTTACTCGAGTGAATACTTGAGGACTTGGAGGTAAATCGGCGGTTCATGGACCACCAGGTATTCTACCTGGTGGTCCATGAACTGCTGATTTGCCATTGAGCCATTGTGTTTCTACCAGACAAGCAGTTACAAGTTAGGACTAATGCCCATTGTCCGCCACAATATAGAACTTGAGAAGGTGCATCGTATTTCGCTGTGCATATTTAATGATTGCATAGCTTTTCCTGAAGTTTGCATAGCTTATTTTGATCCCTGTTTTTTTACAAATGCTTGACAATGTCAAAGAAATGAAAAGTGTTATGCATGAGACTCTGACCTACAAAGCCAGTCTACTTTAAAGCACCTCAATGAAAGATTTCGTAATTCACAAGAAACCACAATGACTTACCTTGTGAATGGGGTTACTTTAGTATGGTCAACTGTGTGTGACCTCTCTATGAAGCATCAGTTTTCTGATCAAACCTACTTTCAGTGCCAAATACAAATCTCTTTGTGCTGTGGATTGACCTTTCTCTTAGCACCTTTTTGGAGATGTTGTCTCCAAAGATATTTAAAAGGCAGAAGTTACTAAGGTTACAATTGCAAATAGACCTAAGTCTTTCACAAACAAAAAATTTCAGCCTTTTTTGGGCAGACACTAGAATTTTACAATTACCGGCAGAACTCTTACAATACCGGCTACAGTTTAGGAAAGCGTGGCCAGGCTTCAAGAAACCCTACCAAAGCCATCAGTAGTTCAACACTTACCAAATCAAGACATATCTGTTTGTGATTTTTCTAAAACTGGTAGAATCAAACCTTTCTGTCCAATTGGAAAAAACATAACCCTTTACCCAACGTAACGGCCCAAACTGGCCAGCGCTATTCTCAAAAATCGCCAATTAATTTTCAAAATATTTTCATTTTTTGTCTCAAAAACATAGGTTATGACCCCTCGTTGGAACGAGCTCATCGAGCTCGTTCCAACAAGGGGTCATAACCTATGTTTTTGAGACAAAAAATGAAAAAATTTAGTTATTCAAGAATTTTTTTTGCAGGTGTCATCTGCTTTTCATGTTAGGTAAAGGGTTAAACCAGTGATCAATTTAACCTCCAAGTGGTTACCGTTTATAGGATTGAATTTGTATCTTCATCAGTACAGCACAATATTCCTCCACTGATTAACTTCTCTCTGAATCACAACCTGTTCAGGCAGGTGTCTTGGATCTGCTGGATAAAGGTGCCATTGTTCTTTGCCATCATGATCCAGGGCAGTTTATTTCAAATCTCTTCTTATGTAAAAAGAAAAATGGCATCATATGTCCAGTTATCAATTTGACGGCTTTGAACAAATACATGGAATATTCCCATTTCCAGATAGATACTTTATTTCATGTACTGCCATTGATTCAAAAAGGTGATTTTTACCTCAACTTTGGCGAAGCCAAATTTGAGCTTATGCCATGGCCTGTCGTCCATCTGTCCGTCTGGCCGTCTGTCCATCTGTCCATCTGTCCGTCAACAATTGGATACGGCTCGGGCTAGAGGCCGTATTTATGAACCGATCTTTACGAAACTTCTTGGGTACCTTTGCTATGACCGTGGGACGAGAACGAGTGTTTTTGGGTTTGGTCCGAAATTCAAGATGGCTGCCAGCCGCCATTTTGTACCGACAATGCAGAAATCTGTTTTTTGTACAGAACTTCCATATGAAAGCTATGATTTGAATAATATTTTTTGTATGAATGTTTAGTACCATGGGATACATCACATATAATACGGGTTTTTTTCTCGTGCATAAATTATGCAAATTAGACTAACTTTGATGTTTTTTGGTGTTACTTTCAGCACTGTAAGTGCAAATGCCAATACGGCTCGGGCTAGAGGCCATATTTATGAACCGATCTTTACGAAATTCCTTGGGTACCTTTGTTATCACCGTGGGACGAGAACGAGTGTTTTTGGGTCCGGTCCGAAATTCAAGATGGCCGATGGCAGCCATTTTGTACAAAATTTGGTGCAATCAGATTTTTGCACAGAACTTCCATATGAAAGCACTGATTTGAATAATTTTTTGTGTGAATGTTTAGTACCATGGGATACATCACATATAATACGGGTTTTTTTCTCGTGCAGAAATTATGCAAATTAGATGAACTTTGATTTATTCAGTGCTACTTATACACTGTAAGTGCACATGTCAATACGGCTCGGGCTAGAGGCTGTATTTATGAACCGATCTTCACAAAACTTCTTGGGTACCTTTGTTATCTCCTTGGGACGAGAACGAGTGTTTCTGGGTGCAGTCCAGAATTCAAGATGGCTGCCAGTGGCCATTTTGTACCGAAATTAGGTCTAATCAGTTTTTTGTACACAACTTCTATATACGGCTCAGGCTAGAGGCCGTATTTATGAACCGATCTTTACGAAACTTCTTGGGTACCTTTGTTATCACCGTGGGATGAGAACGAGTGTTTTTGGGTGTGGTCCAAAATTCAAGATGGCCACCAGCAGCCATTTTGTACCAAAATTAATGCAATCAGTCTTTTGTACAGAACTTCTGTATGAAAGTTCTGATTTGAATATATTTTTGTATGAATGTTTAGTAACATGGAATACATCACATATAGTACGGGTTTTTTTCTCGTGCAGAAATTATGCAAATTAGATGAACTTTGATTTATTCAGTGCTACTTATACACTGTAAGTGCACATGTCAATACGGCTCGGGCTAGAGGCTGTATTTATGAACCGATCTTCACAAAACTTCTTGGGTACCTTTGTTATCTCCTTGGGACGAGAACAAGTGTTTCTGGGTGCAGTTCAGAATTCAAGATGGCTGCCAGTGGCCATTTTGTACCGAAATTAGGTCCAATCAGTTTTTTGTCACAACTTCTACACAGCTCATATTTGTGAACTGATCTTCACGAAACTTCTTGGGTACCTTTGTTTTCACCTTGGGACAGGAATAAGTGTGTTTTGGGGTGCCTTTGTTATCACTGTGCTATGAGAACAAATATTTTGGGTTCAGTCAGACCCACTCTGGGACTCAAAAGATTTCTTTTCTAGTTTAGCATCTGACTGTCACCCACCTTTACAATACTTTACCTATACATTTGTTACAGGCAACGGTCAGTATTTATGTACAGACCGTTACAATACTTTATATGTACCTTTGTTATCAGGTCATTACCTAGATGTTTGTCATTGCTGTGTCACTTACTATACATGTCCATGTCTTCGTCTTGACAAGTTGAGCTACAGTGTCATTGACACTTTCATTTCACATCTGTTGACTTGACAGATGCATATTTCAGCATTTCCATCTATGATTTATCAAAAATATTTGAAATTTCTTTGGCATGGAATTCTCTTCAAATTTACTTGTTTACTTTTCGGTTTATCATCTGCTTCCTGCCTGTTCACCAACATCATGCAACCTGTGTTTGTCATTTTTCACTACAACGACATCAGATATATGTATTATATAGATGCTTCTCTAGGTATGAACAACTCTTGGTTCATCCTTGTTGTAGAGACAAATTCAGTTACACACACTTAGCAATTTGGGAATTGTTATCAGCTGTAAGCAGTCAGTGCTTGAACTTCAACAATAAATTCAATATCTCGGTGCATGTGATAGACTCCCAACAATTCCTTCTATGGTTACCACATGATACAATAACTCAGATTCTGGATTTCTCCAAACAAATTTGTCAGATGACAAGCCAACCATATGACCTATTGAACGGTTATTTGGGATGTATGTTTCAAAATTTGTATATATTAAGATTGGGCATTTCTTTTATAGATCACTGGACAGAGATAAAACTAAAGCTCTCCAAATACAGTAGAATCCTCTTAATTGAATATCCATTTTGCCAGTGAAAGTTATTCAATTAACAGGAGTATACAATTAACAGGGATTTGGTCAGTTTCCTGTGTTCTGGAGGTAAACTGAGCATTTATTCTATTATATCTTGTTTGACAGAGCTCATAGAGCTCTGTCAAACAAGATATAAAAGAATAAATGCCTGTATTGCGTGTAGTAGGGCCAAAAAGGTTGATAAATAAGGGGAATTTGGTGCTTGTCACAGTAATTGTTTTGACATATTACAAAAATTTATATACAATTAACAGGAGTTTACTCTACAACCCATATGCAATTAACAGATCAAATTTGTACTGAAGGTATGGTAAATGGTTTTGTGTTTGAAAATTATATTCAATTAACAGGGATATACAATTAAGAGATATCCAATTAAGTGGGCTCCACTGTATGTAAATCCCACTCTCATACTATGAAATTATCATCGTCAAGTAGGATGAAGTCTTATGATGGGTAACCCATCTTTCATTAATGACAAGTTGCCTTCTTCGTTACCCTCAAACTGACCACATTTTTTTATGACAGACTTCTCTTCTTATGGCTGGGGAGGATATCTAGGCAATCTATGGACTAATGGTTTGTGACATTCTAATTAAAAACTAAAACACATCAAATCTCTGGAGCTTCATGCCATCAAGAAGCCTTTACTGAATTTAGCTGATAACCCAAGCCCTTGTCATATTTGTATTCAAACTAATAATACCACTGCTGTATCTTATCTCAATAATTATGCCAGTACAAAGACTTCTCTTTTCAAAATTTCTCACGATATTTGGTCTTTTGTCAAAAATTTTCTCATCTCAGCTGTTCACACTCCAAGTCAAACAAGCACTCTTGCTATCTCTCAATGGCATTTAAAAAGTTCTGCACAATGGCAATTACAACCCAGTGTTTTCCCTCAAATATGTCATCATTTTTACCAGCCTACTTTTGACATGTTTGCTTATAAGATCACTCATCAGTTGCCTGTATTTCGTAGTTGATTTCTTGATAGTTCTGCATCCATTGTTGATGCTTATTCCTTCTCTTGGGCCAATCACTTCCCTCCTTTCAGTCTGCTCAGAGAGGCACTAGTCACAAGAGAGGAACAAAAAGTGCAACATGCCATATTGATTGCACCTCACTTGGCCACGAAGCCATGGTTTCCCAAGATTGCTACAACTGCTGACCTCCTACCCAGTATATCGGCCACAAACAGTTTCAGACATGTTTTGTCATCTACTGCCAAACTAAAAACTGATCGCCTGTACTGTTTCTGGCAATTCCTCCAATATAAGGGTATTTTGGAAAAAGCTTCCTAGACACCTACCTCATCATGGCAGAAATTAACCATCGAACAGTATGGTTATGCATGACAAAAATAGTGTATGTGGTGAATTAGACACAAAAATTAATCAATTTCAGCCAACTGAAGTTCCGATTGTAATGATTTATCTGATCTCGGGTTATAAAAATCTGACAGTGTTGTTACTACCCATAGAAGTATGTTGCTTCAGACACTTATATCCATTGGTAGATAGGAATTTACCTCTTCACCACTAACTTCTAGATTTATGAAGGGTTTTTTTTCAATTGTAAACTGCCCAAACCATGCTGTACAGCAACATGAGATGTTTCTCAGGTTCTAGCCAATCTCACAACATTGTATCCTTTGCCAAAATTGAAGCTAAAATTATTGACCAAGAAATTGGCATGTTTAATTGCTCTGGTCTCTCCCCAAAGAGCACAGACTTTTGTTTCTTTAAAACTAAGTGATCGACAGGTACATACTAATGAGGTCATTTTTAGCTCCACTTGACAAAGTCAGGCTGAGCTATTGCCATCACTTCTCGTCCGTCGGCATGCGTATGTACATACTTACGTATGTACATCTGGATGTACGTACGTCCACAATTTCCTTTGGCACACCTCACAGGTCGCATTTATAATCAGATCACTTTGAAACTTGGTATGCTTGTTTGGGGTGACCTCTAGATGGGAGCTATCGATTTTCTTCCATTTCCAAAAATGTTGCTGCTGGCAATGACCTTTGAACTTAGTTTAGTCAGGCATCAGTATATTCCTTTGGCACGCCGTACAGGGCGCATTTTTGATCAGATTGGTTTGAAACTTGATATGCTTGTTTGGGGTTACCTCTAGATGGGAGCTATCAGTTTTCTTCGATATCTGCCAAGAAATGTTGCCACTGGCAAACGACCTATGATGAACTTAGTGCAGTTATGCATCAAAATTTCCCTTTGGCACACCCTGCAGGGCACATTTATTATCGGATCGCTTTGAAACGTGGTTTGCTTGTTCGGGGTGAGCTCTAGATGGGAGCTATCGATTTTCTTCAATTTCCGTCAAAAAATGTTGCCGCTGGCAACGTTCTTAGAACTTAGTTTAGTCAGACCTCAGTATTTCCCTTTGGCTCACCCTACAGGGCACATTTATGATCGGATTGCTTTGAAATCTGGCAAGCTTGTTTGGAGTGACCTCTAGATGGGAGCTGACAATGACCTTTGAACTTAGTTTAGTCAGGCATCAATATATTCCTTTGGCATGCCCTACAGGGCACTTTTATGATCAGATCGGTTTGAAACTTTGTATGCTTGTTTGGTTCAGTCAAAAAATGTTGCTGCTGACAATGACCTTTGATGAACTTAGTTCAGTTATGCATCTATACTTCCCTTTGTCACACCCTGCAGTGCACATTTTTGGTATACTTTTGTTATACTTGTTTGGGGTGAGCTCTAGATGGGAGCTATTGATTTTCTTCCATTTCCATCAAAAAATGTTGCCGCTGGCAATGTTCTTAGAACTTAGTTAAGTCAGACCTCAATATTTCCCTTTGGCACACCCTACAGGGCACATTTATGTTCAAATTGTTTTGAAACCTGGCATGCTTGTTTGGGGGGTGACCTCTAAATGGGAGCTATCGATTTTCTTCCATTTCCATCAAAAAATGTTGCTGCTGGCAACGACCTTTGAACTTAGTTTAGTCGGACACCAATATATTCCTTTGGCACGCCCTACAGGGCACATTTATGATCAGAATGGTTTGAAACTTGGTATGTTTGTTTGGGGTTATCTAGATGGGAGCTATCGATATTTTTACACCATAAACCAATGGCCCAGAAGTGCTTAACTCAAAGTTATCAAGGGCCAAACACAAATTTTGAACCCCCCCAATCCCCAAAATTTGCTTGCAAAACGGAAAATTAAAAGTCCTATCTGGCATACATTTACTCTCCATGCATGCGCAGACGCCGGGAAGTGACCAGAATTGGTGCCAACATGCTTTGTTTGGCCCTAAAAGTCATCAACAATGAAATGACATCTGTGCTTTAAAATCTCCTTTTTAGCTTAACTTGACATAGTCAAGATAAGCTATTGCCATCACGCGTGCGGAAGTCTGTGAGTCTGTTAGTCTGTGAGTCTGTGACGTCTGTTCACATTTCCTTTAGCACGGGCTACACCCCGCAGTTCTTGTCTGATCGTCACGAAATTTCATATGCAGGTTTGGGGTCATGTCTAGATGAGAACGTCTCCTTTTGGTCGCGATCGGGCAACCGGTATGGCTGCCCGAGCCCAAAACCCGAAAACCATTAGCACAGTCTACAGGTCGTATTTATGAAGGGATTTCATTGTAACTTGGTAGGATGCCTCTGTATAGTGCCTAGACGAGAACATCCCCTTTTGGGCATGATCTATCAACCGTGATGGCTGCCCAAGCCCGAAACCCAAAAACTTTTAGCACAGTCTGCAGGTCATGTTTAATGTGGAGGGATTTCATTGTAACTTGGTAGGATGACTCCTTATGATGTCTAGATGCGAATTTCCGCATTTGGGCATGATCTGCCAACCGTGACGTCTGCCCGAGCCCAAAACCCGAAAACCTTTAGCACAGTCTACAGGTCATATTTATTGAGGAATTTCATTGTAACTTGGTGGGTTGACTTCATACAATGTCTAGATGAGAAAGTCCCCCTTTGGACATGATTGGGCAACTGTGATGGCTACAGGAGCCCGAAGCCCGAAAACCTTTAGCACAGTCTAGAGGTCATATTTATGAAATGATTTCATTGTAACTTGGCAGGATGACTCCAAATAATGTCTAGATGAGAACATCCCATTTTGATCGCGATCATGCAGCCTTGATGGGTGCCCGAGCCCAAAAACCTTTAGCATAGGCAAAAGGTCATATTTATGGAAGGATTTCATTGTAACCTGTTTGGTTGACTCCATATAATGCCTAGATGATGACATCCCCTTTCGGTCGTGATTGGTCAGTTGTGATGGCTACAAGTGCCCGAAGCCCGAAAACCTTGAGCACAGTCTACAGGTCATATTTATGAAGGGATTTCATTGTAACTTCTTAGGATCACTCCAGATGATGCTCAGATGAGATTGTCCCCTATGGTTGCGATCATTCACCCATGATGGCTGCCCAAGCCCGAAGCCCGAAAACCTTTAGCACAGTCTACAGGTCATATTTATGAAGGGATTTCATTGTAACTTGGTAGGTTAACCTCATATAATGTCTAGATGAGAACGTGCGATCATTCACCCATGATGGCTGCCCGAGCCCAAAGTCCGAAAACCTTTAGCACAGTCTACAGGTCATATTTATGAAGGGATTTCATTGTAACTTGGTAGGTTAACTTCATATAATGTCCAGATGAGAACATCCCCTTTTGGACATGATTGGGCAACTGTGACGGCTAAAGGTGCCCGAAGCCCGAAAACCTTTAGCACAGTCTACAGGTCATATGTATGAGGGGATTTCATTGTAACTTGGTAGGATGACTCCAAATAATGTCTAGATGAGAACGTCCCCTTTTGATCGCGATCATTCAGCCTTGATGGGTGCCCGAGCCCAAAAACCTTTAGCATGTCTGTAGGTCATATTTATGGAAGGATTTCATTGTAACTTGTTAGGTTGACTCCATATAATGCCTAGATGATGACATCCCCTTTTGGTCGTGGTTGGTCAACTGTGATGTCTACAGGTGTCTGAAGCCCAAAAACCTTTAGCACAGTCTACAGGTCGTATTTATGGAGGGATTTCATTGTAACTTGGTAGATTGACTTCATATAATGTCTAGATGAGAACGTCCCCTTTGGACGCATTTGGGAAACTGACGGCTACAGGGGCCCGAAGCCCGAAAACCTTTAGCACAGTCTACAGGCCATATTTATGAAGGGATTTTAATGTAACTTGATAGGATGACTCATTTTGGAATAATTTCATTGTAATTTTGTTGATATATGTTAACTGTGAGGGCCACATATATTAACTGTGAGGTCATATTAACCCACCCCTCAGATCTTTAGTACAGTGTACACCTCATATTATTTTTATCATAAACATAGCATACAGGGAACAGAAATGAACATATTCCCAATTATCACAATTCTTGTCTTATTTCATAATCCTTTCATAAACATTGAACATTATCCTTTTCATCAAACACAACACACAAGTTAAGCTACAGTGTCATTGACACTTTCATTTGAGGATGCCAGACACAAATCAGTGCAAGAATTGGTGGATACAAGGCTGTTATTGGATGAAGGAAGTGTTCAACGGTGGTTTTGGACATTCAGGGCTGTAATTTTATAATATTTATAAAATTATTTTATGTTTCCCAACTTCGGGATATATGCCTGATGTCATCATTTTTAAAAATGAATATTCCACTGTTTGTTAAGTATTCCTTCCCTATCCTTCAATGAACCCTTCCTGTTAAACTCTTAAGCTTTTTGGCTATTTTTTATTGAAATTTTTTATTAAATTTCTTGGGAGTTTAACATTTATTACAGAATATTATTCTGTTTCTTCCCCAGTGTTACGTCCTCACCCTAGGGGCGTTAGGCTTTTTAGTCTTGCATCTTCTATCTGATGTATCATTTTTTCTTCGTATGAAGATCTAGCTTTGCATTTGATAGCATTTCAGTTGGTTCTGATTTTGGGCCTTTTTGTGTGCCTGATGTCTTGTTTACATTGACGTTGTTTACATTATCAACGTCCTCATATATAGGTAGTTTTTTATATTCTATTACTGTAATATACTGTAGGATACATGGATTATTATTCCAGTAGTGTAGCTCCAAAAATTTGGATTTTGTCCACTCTTAGGCTCTATCAGGATGCTCTTGAGCTCTTCATGTTCCCTTTGGGAACTTGGGTGTTTTTCAAAAAAAAATTTTGTTTACAAAAAAATATTTTGAAATTAATTATGATTGCTATTATTCATGTATCTCAGTTATATATATATATTGTTGTGGAGTTTTGGGGACTGATATCGGCCTTAGTTGATACACTCATGCGGACTCTTGTCAGTCTTGTGTTGCACTGGGATGACTGATGTTGGAGTCGGGTGTCGCAGTACGTTGTTGGCTGTAAGGTTTTGAGGATCAGAGCCACTTACCGCATTTTAATTCATTCTGTCAGTTTCTATTTCAGAGGAACATGAACATGGTGATGATATTCTGACACCCATCCAAGTGTGCTACCATCATTGCTCTCCGTGGAGCATATAGAGCTAGCTGCAGTGCTTATTATTGCAAGAGTTAAAGGTTTTAATCTCTTGCAAGCAGCTAGCTCGACCGGTGAAGCGGTACTCCGTCCGTGGGTGCCGTGAGGATGGGTAAGTCCGTTGCGGTCTAAGAGGTGGATTGGGTAGAGTGAGCACTATAATATAAATAGCTCACCCAGCGACAAAGGAAATAGGGAGAAAGTCTGCAAGTTCTTGTACTTGGTGAGGTCTGATAGACTGCGAGCGGGAGAGCCCCCCTCTCTAATATAGCAACGTCTGGGGTCAGATGTTGTTTTGAGAAACTTGCACAAGCTGGAGCATATGTCCGCCCTCCACTCAGGACTCTCTGTTTAGTCTGCAACCGGAGTCGCCTTCAGTCAAGGCTTCCTCCTCTACGTTTCACAAGGCCGAAATGAAGTTTTCTGGTTGGAAACTTGCACGAGATGGAGCATATGTCCGCCCGCTGCTCGGGACGCTCTGTCTAATCTGCAGCCAGGATCGGCTTCAGTCACGGCTTCCTCTTCTATGTTAGCCCACACGACTGCATCCTAGCTACCCGACTTCGGATATCAAGCCTGCTGCACGAAGAAGGAACAACCCTTCACCCGTGAAGTCGGACTATCCGGTAGCTGGGGAGACGAGGCCTTGATCATCCGGACGTTCGGAGAAAGGATCTGTTTCCGACACACCGGAATGGAAATTCACTGCTCCTCAGGCCTCGATGACGGACTTGCTGTCGCAGATTGCACAGCATCCCAGCAAGTGCAGATGCAGACTCAGAATCTGAGCTGTCGGACAGTGCTGGGCCGGTCCAGTCAGTTCGCTCAGATGCAGTGGACCAAGATTCGCAACTGATTCTCTCGGATGGTGAAAGGGATAAGGAAGAGGTTTACCCTTCCCTTTCAGAACAGTACATGGTTGCGATGGCTTTCATCCATAAATACTACCCTGATTTTGTTCTGCTGAATCAGAATGCTGCGACAACAAGAGAAACCGCTGGCATCGTTAGGCGCAGAGTTTATCCGGACAAAGGAGGAAGTCCTTTCTTTTCCAGTTCATTTTATGCAGGTGTCGCAGACCTTCGGCCATATAGACGATGCCTTATTTATTCTATTGAGTGTGAGGAAGAAGGCGGTTTCTTATCTTCATCTTCCGTATACATACCGTTTTTTGGACCACGTTCATTTATAAATGGTCAGGGAAGATGTTCAGAGAGTTCTTCTATGTTTGGATGAGCAGGCTGGGGTTCAAGAGGAATCCTTACCTGTATCATTCACTATTTGCTCAGACACAATTGAGAAGACAATTTCTTCAAATAGAGCGAATTTGGACGTTATGTCTTATGCAGTTCACCTTACAAGAGCCATGGCGCAACAACTCAAGGGAAAGGAATTTGAGGACGTTCGTACCTCTCTTAGAGTTCTTTCCAGGGCAATTATGTATACCACGTATAACTCCACCCTAACAGTGGCTAATCTGGAGTTAATCAGACGTGATGCTGTCCTTGCATCGTCATCACTGATAAGATGACAAGGTGAAAAGCTCTTTCCGAGTCGCTCCGGTTTCCGGACATTTTATTTTTGACTTGCTTTCATTAATCCATGAACAGGCTACTAAGAAAGCATCTAGTGCTCTGCTTTTGAAGTCGGTGTATCAACGTCCCACTTCAGCAGACAAGAGTAAAGGAGGGCGTTCCAGACAAAAATTGTCAAAAAGGAAACTCCTCACAAGGGTTCAAGAAACCCTCTTGTAATTACTCTGGAAGTCGTCAGTATAGCGACTCGGGAAAGGGGTGTAGGTCTGATCGGGACTATAGGTCAGATGCCCCTAGCCTGACAATACGAGGTTTTTCGCGGGGAGGACGTGGTTCCTCCTCCCATAAGCCTCGCAGGTCATACAGGTCATACAGGTGATGGTTTAGACCTCTATTGCTGGCCAGGTGACGGAAGGTTATCAAGCTCCGCAGAAAACTCAATAACTATCATGGAAGATAAGTGGGTGAGAAGTGTAGTCTCGGACGGCTTACGGCTATCATACCAAGTAAAACCCCACTAACAAGTTGTCCACGTTGAACAAATCTACCATCAAATTCTTGCACAAGAGAGTTTCTCCTACCGGAGGTATAAGCTCTCTTATCAAAGGAAGCAATACAGGTCATCGAGAATCAGGATTCTCAAGATTTTTACATTCACCTGTTCCTCGAACCAAAGCCAGACATCTCTTTCCGACCGGTAATAGACTTGAGCTGGATAACAAATTTATCATGGCTCTAAAAGTTTATTTATGGAAATCATTCAGTCTGTAAAAGCGAGCGATTGAGTGATCGACTATGCAGCAAGCATAGATCTAAGGATCAGTACTTTCATGTCCTGGTACATCCGGCATTCTAAAAGTACCTGTGGTTCACCGTACAAGGGAAGGTGTATCGGTTCAGAACAATATGCTTTGGTCTGAATCAGTCATGCGACTGTTGGAGTTGTGCGGAGTGGCTGTGGATCTCATTCCGATGGGCCGCCTGCATGCACGCCCCCTCCAGATATTCTTTACTCAGAACTGGAGTGTGAAGATGCTTTCACTTGAACCAGTTTTGTTTTAACGGAAACTGCCGGATCCGGCTTTCACGATTATGACGGATGTGAATCAGACGGGTTGGGGCGCAACCCTAAGTCCTGCAGTCTTGAAGTGTCAGGGTCTTTGGGACCCTCGGTTTCAGGAGAAACACATAAACATCAACGAGATGATATTAATTATAGCTAGCGCAACAACATTAGATTCACATAATAACGGATGTCCATGTTCAATTTGGTCAGACAACTCGACAGTAGTAGCGTACATCGGGAACCAGGGCGGCACCAATTCATTTCCGTTATGCCAACTGATGAAGATTTTCCTAATACGTCATGAATCATCATGTTAATCTTTCTATCCATCATATACCGGATTGTCTGAACGTACTAGCAGACTCGCTCTCTCGGGAAGGTCGCCTGTTGCAATTGGAGTGGACACTCAACAAGCGAGTATTTGGACAGATTAGCTACCAGAGGGATTGCCCCATGATAGATCTGTTTGCGACGCACCAGAACAATCAGTTACCGTCGTTTGTGTTGCCATGCCCAGACCATTGAGCATATGCAGTAGATGCTCTGCCGATCTCTGCCGATCTCATGGGGATGGATGATAGGATACGCGTTATTTATTTGATTCAGTAGATTATGTTTAAGATCAAACAGTCTTGTTGTGAATCCTACTAGTAGCACCTCTGTCATCACAGAAACCTTGGATCAGTCTTCTCAAGTGTCTGTTATGGGACATTCCCCGGAAGCTTCCTCCACGAGATGACCTTCTTTATCAGGGGAAGTTTTTGTTCTTCACGTCCTCCGCCCATAGTGGCATAATGGAGTCGGTTAGACGTGAGAGAACCATTGCGGTTCCTATATTATGTTATGTCTAACACAAGAACAATTAAGTAATGCGGGAGGGTATCTCCCCCCCTCCCCCCCCTCCCCCCCCCCCCCCCCCCCCCCCCCCCCCCCCCCCCCCCCCCCGTGAATATGTTTAGAGGCGATTAACGTGCAAGTCGTAGTTTTCTTCCCGCAAGCCAAAATACATACATGCATTTCTTCACTTCTCGATTGGTGGCTGGGTTGTGTTCTATGGCAACCTCATGGGCACATCCACTTTTTAGTTGGTTGGTTTCCTGTGATTATTCGTCTATATGTCATATACAAGCGCATATTTCATCATAAATAAATTGCTAGTCTTTGGATCCCTCAGAGGCAGCATAACCAGTTAACTGGTATTCAGATGATTACATGCTGGATTTTAATGCTCACGCGCATAATATTTATTAGGCTGACGCTTATTGTATGTTATGGACCTTAGGAATTATGAATTATTTCGGGGGCGGTCTGTGTCGGAGCCTGTTAATCATACCTACTTCCATTTCTAGATCCAGGTTTCTATTAATGTCGGTACTCATCTCGTATATTCACACGTTTATACTGTCATAGATATCGGATAGTACACACCGGGGAGTGTTGTTACTGGAATTTATTGTACACATGAATGGGGTCGCCTGTGGGTTACCTCGGAAGTGTGTTTACTCTCCAGAGATCGTTCATTGTGGTTCGATTGGACATGTGTATGTTATAGATTATATAACCGGTTTTCGACCTATCTGCATAGGCCGTCTCTGCTGTACGTTATGTTGCAGGCAATATTAATTACCGGGATCGTCGCTGTAGCCTTAACTTCTGAAGTGACATTATGCACCATTTATTAATAATAAATTAATACCTGAGTGTCCAATGAATATTTATATTGTTTTTTGGTACCGCTTTTACTGATTCCAGAGCGCTCCCCTCTTTCTTTTTGAAGACTTCTTCAAAAGAAAAGGGGGGGGATTTTTTACCTCTCTTTCGGCTTGATAGGTATGTAACTATGAGGGAAGCTGTTTTGTCCGTAATTATATCCTGCATACATCTGGAGTTTTATTTTATATGGCGTATGTTTGTGGGGGATATTCTCTCATTCTCAAATACGCCATTCTAATTTTTGGGGCTTAGTCCAGGCCAACCTTAAAAATTGGGAACTTGTTACATCCAGTTAGCATAGTCTTCATGCTAAGTATACAGAATTACTTGAATTGGGCTCCTTTTGTATGATATGTCTTCTCTATTGCTGTATAGAGAGAAATACATGTAATTCCTAATAATTTTAATTTCCTTTCACCTTGGATTACAGGATTGGAACTATGTTGATCTACTAATTCTGAAGTCCTAGGCCTTCCACCTTTTTATGATTCAGATAGTCTAGGCCATTGGTTTACAGTGTAAAAATATTATAAATTCATAGTAATTTGTATATTTTTTATACTTATCAATGGCCCAGAAGGAGATGGCCCTCCCATGAGTGGGCACTCATACCTCCCTGCTGAATTTTTATGTAGTACTCTCTTCTACAAAGAATGATGTGGCGCCAATTCCGGTCACTTCCTGACACCTGCGCATGCACGATGAGTAAATGTATGGAGGGCCAGATAGGACTTTTAATTTTCAGTTCTGCAAGCAAATTTTGACGATTGGGGGGGGTTCAGAATTTGTGTTTGGCCCTTGATAACTTTGAATTAAGCACCAGCTAGTCTGGGCCATTGGTAAGTATAAAAAATATACAAATTACTATGAATTTATAATTTTCTTCAATTTCTGTCAAAAAATGTTGCCACTGGCAACAACCTTCGTAATATTTTCCTTTGGCGCAGACTGCAGTGCACATTTTTGTGGGTCACTTTGAAGCTTGGTGTGCTTGTTTGGGGTGACCTCTAGATGGCAGCTATCGATTTTCTTCCATTTCTGTCAAAAATAGTTGCCATTGGCAATGAGCTCTGATGAACTTAGTAAAAACTTAGTGCAGTTATGCATCAATATTTCTCTTTGACACACCCTGCAGGGCACATTTATGATTGGATCGCATGGAAACTTTATGTGCTTGTGTGGGGTGATATCTATATGGGAATTAACGATTTTCTTCCATTTCTGTAAAAAAATGTTGCAGCTGGCAACGACCTTTGAACTTAGTTTAGTCAGGCTTCAATATTTCCCTTTGGCGCACCCTTCAGGGCACATTTAGGACCGGATCACTTTGAAACTTGGTATGTGTGTTTGGGGTGACCTCCAGATGTGAGCTATTGATTTTTTTCATTTCCATAAAAATTTATTGTCGTTATCACCAGCCTTTGAACTTACTGCATTTGTGCAGCAACTTATCCCTTTTGCACTCTCTGCAGAGTATATTTATGAATTTCCATAAAATGAGAGAAAAAAATCTTGCCACAAGCAATGACCTTCAAACTTAGTGCATTTGTGCATTAACATCTTCCTTTGGCATGCCTCAGAGGGCGCATTCATTATCAGGTTGTTTTGAAACTTTGTTTGCTTATGCAGGGTGACAAAGATAGGAGCTATTGATTTTCTTTTCATTTCCATCAAAAACTGTTGCTGTTAGCAACAATCTTTGAATTTATTGCATTTGTGCATCGACATTCTTTTTTGACATAGCCCACAGGCCACATTTATCATAGGATTGTTTTTGAACTTGGTGTGCTCATTAGGCGAGACCTTTAGATGAGAGCTATTGATTAGCATTCATTTCTGTGAAAAAGTTGCCATTTACAATAACCTCTGAACTTACTGCATTTGTGTATCAACTTTCTTCCTTTAGCCAGTCTTACAGTTTACATTTAAAAATGCATGGATTACTCTGGCGTTGTGCACACACAATGCTGTTCTTTTGAAATTTCACCAAATAACATTGGTTCCAATGATCTTTAATTTTGCCATTTCACTTATAACTTACCAAGTTCAAGTTTGTCAAGTTGAGCTACAGTGTCATTGACACTTTCATTACAAATTCCACATTACAAAAATTCTCCCGACCAGGTCATCTTTTACTACAGTGAAATGATTTCAATTTCATAAGGCACTTTGTGTCTTTTCCTCATTGCAAGAATATTTAAAGAGAACAAAATACATTAGACAATCTGATAATTTATATATACAACACAATACATCAGAAAATCTGATAAGTAATTAATTTTCAAACATTCTGTTACAACATCTACTTTTGTATGGTGGGTATCCAACTGCTTGTATAAAGCTGGCATCAAACAATCCTTCAAAGTGCATTCCAATAGTGGGACTGCAACTTCTACTGCAATGCGGAAGGGTTTTCTTTGCATCAAGTTCTAAAAACTGCAGATTGGCGATTTGTTAACACTTTTCATCTCTTTTATTTCCGAAATGCTGGTACATATATGCAGCATGATACGCTTTCCACATCTATTCTATCTTGATTCATGCTGCTTGCTAGTGCTGTGTCCTGAAAGTAATTGACATTTTTTTATTTATAAACTCATAGACTGTTGTGGTGACAAATGCTCACATTGACGATGACTCATCAACAATTTGAATGTTTCATGGAGACTCAGGGCCTGTTATGCCTGAGTAGAGGAACTTGAGCACATTTGTTTATCAATGATATTAAACTCCACACTACTTTACCAGTCTTATTCATGTTTATCCTGGGGCTTTCAATCATATTCAATGCTAAAGGCTTTGAAATCATACCAGTGTTACATCCGACAAAGCCAGAAGGCTTTATGGAAAAGAATCCCCCATGTCATCTAAGCATCCAAAGGATGTGGGAGATTCTTTGAATACAATCCTGTAGGCTTTGAGGATGTAGAACCCACCCTATGTTTCTTTGTTTATTTCAAACATATATAAACAATGTATCTCGCCTCACCCTAGTTGGCAGTGTCTGCTTCATCATTGAATATGGTATGCTTTAAAAAGACACTTCTCTACACCTGAGTATTGCCTTTATAGTGTGCATCTCCTTTATTCTTTTGTTTCTTCAAAATGAGGTGGAATGACTATCTCATGTGAGACAATATGCCAGTGTTACATCCTCCAAGCCTACAGGCTTGTATTCAAAGAATCTCCCACATCCAGCACATCCTTGGATGAGGTGGGGGATTTTTTTTGTATTGTCCTTGAACAATACGGATCACGTACGTGGACTATTTAACTATTTCTTTGTTTATGTTTTGGTTATTTTTGGCAATAATTTGTGTTTTGAATATTTTTTAGTAAACTGTAGGTGTGCAATTAATAGAGAACTGCATATGTGTTTGAACTTTCATTTTTTACTGCACGAGTTCGATTTCATCGGAGGGATAATATTGAACAAGAAGCCCAAGGCTTCCAGTTCAATATTATACCTCTGCCAAAATCGATTAATATTTTTTAGTAAACTGAAGGCGTGCAATAAATACAGAACAGCAAACGCATTCGATCTGTCAACTTTTACTGCACTCGATCGATTTGGAGCGGAGACATAATATTGAACTTGAAGCCTACGTCTTCTCGCAATATTATCCCTCTGCCCAAATCGAACTCGTGCGATAAAAAAATGACAGTTCGAACGTGTATGCTGTTCTGCCTAATCTTATGAAAAGAACAGCTAAATTTGTAAATTATGCAGGCAGATGTGACTGATTTGTTAACTAAAGAGTTAAAAATGAAATCTCGCATCTGGTGTCAAACAGCTTTTATTTAGGTCTAACAGTTACTTGCTCCAGATCTTCTGTTTCGCGGTCCATTTTTTGTAAAATTGCCTGCAGGTGGGCAGTTTTTATGGCCCCCAAAAAATTTTTGGGAGCATATAGTGTTTGTCATTTCCGTCCATCTGCCTGTGTGTCCATCTGGAAGATTTTCGTGTCTGCTCCATTACTCTGAGATGCTTCATTGGATTTTGTTGAAACTAGGCATACATGCTGCTTATGGGGAGACGATGTGTCACGCACAAATTTGTTTTGTTTTGTTTGTTCGATGGAGTTCAAGGTCACAGATAGTGTTTGTCATTTCCATCTGTCTGTCCATCAGGAAGATTTTCTTGTCTGCTCCATAACTCTGAGATGCTTTGTTTGATTTTGTTGAAACTTGGCATACATGTTGCTTATGGAGAGATGATGAGATGATGTGTCATACACAAAATATTTTTTGTTCGATCAAGGTCAAAGTCATAGGTCATAGTTCGTGAGCATCCTTGTCAAGGCAGTCAATGTTAGTCTTGTTTATTTTATTTTTTATTTCTGTAATTATTTCTTTGCCATCGAAAGTTCTTGTTCTTGGATTGTTTTATATTTTAGCCCTCATAATCTATAAAATAGCATGGGTGTTTCATCCCTTGAGTGCAAGAAGGCTTTGCAATGCTAAAGCCTTGCTTTAGCATTGCAAAGCCTTCTTGCACTCAAGGGACAGATTTATCAGTTTTATTAACTTGGTTAAAATATCAGATAAAAACCATTTAATTTTTATTTTTTTAAGTTTGCATTGGTTATAAAAAGAGATCATGCGGCAACCAAAAGAAGTATGTGGGAGGGCCTGAGAAACAGATTGTTAACTTTTTAGGCCTGACTCTTATTCATTTTATAAAAATCTATCTGATTTTGATTTTGCAGATACACCTCGCTTGCTGAGTGAAGATGAAATACTCTTACTGTATGGTAAGTTGCATGATAAATATGGGCACACTTTCTTTTAGCCAAAATAATTGCCTTTCCAGTCCTTCTCAGGGGACGGGAGCAAATGCATTTGTGCCCTGCAGCCCTTGCAAATTACAATTACAAGGTTATGTGGGGGCGTTGGATTCAAGGAACTTCTTTGAATTTAATTAAGGTCCATTCAAGGCATTTAAATCCTGGGAAATGAAGGCTATGAAAAGCCTTCAATATCCAAGAAATGGAGAAGCTGACGAAGCATGTGTTTGAGTGACAATGAAACATGAGCAAGGAAAATGGCTTTTGCTCTAGTACCCTCATTTTTTTTAAAGCCCTGATAGTCGCTTCTAGCACTCAGCCAATTAAAGGGTTACTCAGATTAAATTTGTGTTTACATGCGGTTGGTTAACCCTTTACCCAATGTAACGGCCAAAACCGGCCAGCGCTATTCTCAAAAATCGCCAATAAATTTTCATTATATTTTCATTTTTTGTCTCAAAAACATAGGTTATGACCCCTCGTTGGAACGAGCTCGTCGAGCTCGTTCCAACGAGGGGTCATAACCTATGTTTTTGAGACAAAAAATGAAAAAAATTAGTTATTCAAGAATTTTTTTGCAAGTGTCGTCTGCTTTTCATGTTAGGTAAAGGGTTAAATGTATATTAGGTAAATTATCATAGACAATTACTTTAGTTCATGTTTGGGTGAAAAAGGGTTATTAAAGTGTTTGCATGAAATGTTTAGACAGATATAAGTGGTATGGCTGTTTTTCTGCATTAGAAATTGTTAGTGCAGCTGTTTCATAACTACCCCATGCTGAAAGTGCAGCTCATGCTATCTTTAGCTGTATAACAGTGTGCAACGGCAAAACTTTTCACTTATCAATGTTGAGTCTTTCTATGCCAGTCAGTTTTTTTCAGGCTTATTTACAAGGAGGGAACACTGAAACTGAAATCTGAAAAGTTAGGTGGGCTTATTTTTATACCCCCAGTGGGGGTATACAGGATTTGCCTTGTCTGTCTGTCCATCTGTCCATCCATCCATCTGTCCCGAAATTCAATCATGAATTTGTCCGCCTTGAAATTAATTCATGAATAACTTGTAGAGTACTCAATGGAGTGACTTCTTTTGCAATATTGCAACTATTAACGACACACATGCGACTCTCCTATCCCGGTCCTTCCCAGAATGCCCTACCCTCAGTAAAATCGAACTCAGCCAAAATGAGGTTCTTATCGCACTTAAATCTCTAAACAAATCCAAGGCCCCAGGCCCAGATATGGTGTCTCCTCACATTCTAAAAGATTGTGCAAACTCACTAATGGAACCTCTCACAATACTATTTAATATTATGCTTAGTCATTCATATTTTCCCACCACCTGGAAGAAGGCTAACGTTACACCAGTCCTGAAAAAAGAACCTTCTAATCTCCTTTCAAATTACCGACCAATATCCTTACTTAGTTGTGTAGGAAGGAGTTTTGAAAGATGCATTTTTAATAATATTTGGAAGTTTTTAGAGGAAAATAGATTACTCAGTCCTCTCCAATCTGGGTTTACACCTGGTGACTCCACAGTACTACAGCTTACGGATATATATGATGCCTTTAGTTGTGCACTCGATGAAGGTAAGGATGTAAGAGTTGTATTTTGTGATATAAGCAAAGCCTTCGATAAAGTATGGCATAAAGGCTTAATCTATAAATTGAACAAAATAGGCATAAGTTGTGAACTTCTCGACTTTTTCGAATCATACCTGAGTGATCGCTTGCAGAGAGTTGTCGTAAACTCCGATTCGTCTTCCTGGAAACATGTGCCTGCGGGAGTTCCCCAGGGCTCTATACTAGGTCCCTTACTTTTCTTAATCTATATCAACGACATCACCTCAGGCCTAACTAGCAGTATACGCTTATTTGCTGATGATACAACCTTGTATTTAGTTGTCGATAATCCCCACCGAGCATCTCCTGTCTTAAACAGTGATCTGATAAAAATTAATCAGTGGGCGCAATCATGGATAGTTGATTTTAATCCAACGAAAACCGAATCCATGACTATATCCCAGAAAAGAAATATTCCCTACCATCCTCCCCTGGTGATGGCAGGAATTGCCATTAAAGACGTTGATGAACACAAACACTTTGGTGTAATTCTCAACTCCAAATGTACATGGGATGACCACATAAAATATATAAGTGGCAAAGCCTGGTCACGATTAGAGTTGTTGAGAAAAAACAAATTTATTCTAAACAGTTGCACCTTGAAGAAAATATACTTTGCTTTTGTGAGACCCTTACTCGAATATGCGGATACAGTTTGGGACAACTGCACAGAAAACGACGCAACGAATTTAGAGCGCATCCAAGTTGCCGCCGCGCGGGTCGTAACAGGGGCAACCCTGAGTGCTAGCAAAGCATTATTATACGCGGAAACGGGGTGGGAGGTGCTCCAGAAAAGGCGTGAAAAGCATAAACTGATCCAATATTTCAAAATGTATCATAATCTTGTACCGCCCTATATTTCCAATAGAATTCCCCCTCCTGCCTCCATGAACCTAAGCGTAAATACCCGGCAGTCCCAGAACCTTCGCGTCCCCTTCTGTCGCACCAAACAATATCAAACATCATTCTTCCCATCGCGCAACCAAGTTATGGAATGATCTCCCAATGGGAATCAGAAACAATTGCTCACTGGTCGATTTTAGGAATTACTTGAATCAAGATACTATTAGACCCCCACCATATTTTTCTTTTTCAATATCATGTAAGGCGCAAATATACCATTGTAGGTTGCGTCTAAGATGCAGTAATCTCAACGACCACTTGCACATGAACCACTTAAAGGACACCCCGAACTGCTCATGTGGGCAGCGTGAGACCACTAAACACTTTCTACTCTACTGCCCGAATTATAACATGATTCGACGCTCGACCCTGGGGTTACTACCCTTCCCACTCGATTGCAATATTTTACTCTATGGGTTTGCTTCTCTTAGTAACAGGGACAACTGTATAGTGTTCGAAAACGTCCGACCGAATATGAAACATAAACATGGAAAATGTTGACTTTTGTTCTGGGTAAATAAATGGGTAAAAATGTGTGGGGTGGGGGTGCATAACTAGTGAATGAGTAGATCGAAACTTTGCCAAGCATTATGCAAACTTATATAAACCAAATATGGTTTGCGCCCGACCGAAAATGGAAAATGTTGACTGTTGTTCTGGGTAAAAGAATTGGTATTAATGTGTGTGTGTGTGTGTGTGTGTGGGGGGGGGGGGGGGGGGGGGGGGGGGGGTAGTGAATGAATAGATCGAAAGTTTGCCAAGCATTATTCATAAATACACCGGTATGGGTTGGTGGGGGGGGGGGGGGGGGGGGTGTCTTCATCAACCCAGAGCATAACAGCAACCTTGATAAATTCATATATAAATTCGTGTATTTGTGGATGGAGACAGAGTAAATGAAAAGGAGTGGTCATATGTAACTGAAAAGGAGTGGCCCTATTTAACTGAAAAGGAGTGGTCCTATGTAACTGATTGGGCATGGGATCATTTTTGGTAGTCACATAAAACTTGTTCTTCCACTACAAACCAATAATTTGCAATAGAGCAGACCTATATGAGCAAAATATTGTTTATGTTTGACTGAATATAAAACATGAACATGGAAAATGTTGGCTTTTGCTCTTGTACTGGTTACACATTCATGTTATGTGTTTATAGATGATGGCGTGAACATTCGGAACATTCGGAAAAGTTAATAATGGTTGTTATTTTTGTTTGCATCCACATGCAAGTATTTACATACATATGTGGGTAGTAGTGGTAAGTGAATAGATCTAAACTCTGCCAAGTCGGAAAGGAGAGTATGTATGCACAAATTTACCTGTAAGGGGTGTGGGGGGGGGGGGGGTGGGGGGGTGGTGTTCTTCTCCAACCCAGAGAATTTATAACCCCTTCAACAAGTTGTGTGTGTAGGAGGGAGGGGGGGATACTGAAATCATCTTGTCTGTCCATCTGTCCATCCATCTGTCCATCTGAGCAAACAAATCAGGTTTATGTACCTAGTTGTTGGTACACAGCACTGTTATGTGTCTAACTAACAAATGGCATTTATGTGTCTGAACAAGAGATTGTCACTTGGAAGTGACTATGCCCCTGACATGGCAATGACCTTGATCTGTGACCTTGACCTTCATCGAACCAAACAAAATTTTGTGCGCTACACATCATCTCCCCATAAGCAACATGTATGCCAAGTTCCAACAAATTAAACAAAGCATTTTAGAGTTATGGAGTGGACATGAAAATCTTCCTGACAGACAGTTGACCTTGATCTGTGACCTTGACCTCCATCGAACAAAGAAACATTTTGTGCGTGACACATCGCCTCCCCATAAGCAATATGTATGTCAAGTTTCAATAAAATCCAATGAAGCATCTCAAGAGTTATGAAGTGGACACGAAAATCTTCCTGATGGACAGTTGACCTTGATTTGTGACCTTGATTTCCATCGAACAAAAAAGAAATTTGTGCACTACACATCGTCTCCCCATAAGCAACATGTATGCCAAGCTTTAACCAAATCCAACGAACCATCTCAGAGTTATGGCATAGACACGAAAATATTCCTGATGGACAGACAGACAGGACAGAAATGA
Organism: Pictodentalium vernedei; assembly: GCA_031216915.1. Taxonomy (NCBI): domain Eukaryota; kingdom Metazoa; phylum Mollusca; class Scaphopoda; order Dentaliida; family Dentaliidae; genus Pictodentalium; species Pictodentalium vernedei. The sequence goes on from CM062293.1 coordinate 403,107,305, forward strand.
CAAACACTATATATGCCCCCCCCCCCCCCAAAAATTTTTTGTGGGCATAAAAAGTGAGTTATGCAGCTAAAATGTTTTTTATGTGGCTAAAATGGTTTATGTGGCTAAAAAGTGACAAAAAGTGGGTATTGTATTTTCAGAGATTTTATTTTAGGGTAAGAGTTAGGGGCAGTAAGCTGAAAGGGTTAGGGTTTGCTACCACCCAGAAATTAGACTTAAAAAAGAGTTTTTAGTGGTTGTCCATGCATTTTAAATTCCTCAAATATTTTAGCCACATCAACCTAATTTGTAGGAGTGTTCATCCATCTATCTGTCCATCCATCTGTCCATCAGCCCATCCGTAGACATAATTTTGTCTGGAGATTTTGTCACACGTTTATGGACCAATCTGCTGGAAACATGGTACGAATGTTCTCCACCATGAGAACCTGTACATTTGTGATTATAGTTCCGATTGGATTTTTTTTTGCCAAAATTATGCCCCTTTTCGACTTGAAAAAGCAGGCCTAGAATTTTGTCCGGAGATATTCTCAGATGATTATGGGTTGATTCCTTTGAAATTTGGCATGGATGTTTAGTGTCATGGGAACCTATGCACCTGTGATTATAGTTTTGATCCAACTTTTTTTTGCCAGAGTTATGCCCCTTTTTGCCTTAGAATAATCATGGTGATGGAAGGTATAGACTGGCCCATCTGGGACAGTCACGCCTCTAGTTGCAGACGTCTGGACAATGATGAAGAATGGGCGGTTGTGGAAGTATCATTTTGTGTAATCCCGAGATGAGATTTTCTCTAGTTTATTAATGTTATCCATTTGAAAATAGTTCAGGAAATAATATATAATCTTCACTAAGGCCCCACAAAGTATACCTTCTATTTCTGAGACCAATTTTTGTAAAATAGTTCAGAAAATAATATATAACCTTCACTAAGGCTCCACAGATACATCTTCTGTTTCTGAGGCCAATTTTATAAATAATAAAATTGCATGTGGGCGGGTTTGACAAAGTAAAGCTGAGCTAATCTCATCGCTCTCCATCCGTCGGCTGTCCATTCGTCGTCTGTCAACACTTATGTTTTGGTCTTCTCCAAAACCACTGGGCCAATTCAAGTGAAAGTTTGTGTGAGTGATGGTCCTGAAGGGGCATTGCATTTTTGTTCAACTCAGCATGCCCAGCCCCATCGGGAGGGGGTGGAGGAAAAATGCTGTAAAATATTTTTACAATCTTCTTCTCATGAACCAGTGGGTACAATGACTTGATATTTGTTATGGAGCTTTGTTTTGAGGTGTAGAATTAAGCTTGTTCAAACGAAGTGCATGAAGCAATATTTGGCTTTGTAATGGGAGGGATAAGATTTTGAGCCCTGCCCAAAATTTCTATTTTCTGAACCATTGGTCCGATTTGAACCAAATTTGGTATGTAGTATTATTGGGTCAAAAGTACTTGACTCGAGCAAAAAAAAAAAAAATTCCCGCATCCCCATGGGAATCCCAGGAACTAAAAATAGAAATATTTTCAAACACCCGTATTTCCCAAACCACATGGAACAGAGAGCTGTTATTTCGTATGAAGCATCCTTGGGACCAGTAGAATTGAATGATAAAAAAAATTGCCATCGGTTGTGTTAGGGCATATTGGCACTTCTGTCATGCATAATAACTTCAAGCAGTGAGTATCCCACACACCCTGTGAAAAATAAGTGTGCTGGTCTAGTAAAACTACAAATTGCCAATGTACTCAGGACCTGCAAATTTGCAATACCCCACAGAAAGGAAAAAGGCAAAGATACTTTTAAATCTATGCTGTTCCTTTTTAGCTTACTCATTGCATTGGTCTTTGATGTTGAAAGTAACCCAGGCCCTGTCCAAACTGAACAGTACCTAGACAGAAACTCCACTGTGTTCCCCTGTGGTATTTGTGAAACCCCCGTAACCTGGACCTGTAAAGGTGTCCAGTGTGACAGGTGTATGATTTGGTATCACGCAGACTGCCAAACCATAGATGACTCAATGTATGACCGATTGGGACAGACCGGTGGAGCCGGAGACTGGAAATGCACTGTATAACAAAACGTGAACGTGACCACCAACTCGTTTCCAAGCTTAGAATCACCAGAAAAATTAAACCCATCTTAAAGTCCAAACCAACAAAATCTCAGTGACTTGTCATTTTCCATGTTGGCACACACTTCAACACCTAAATGAAATAACTCTATAAAAAAACCCAAACCACCCAGTAATAAAAACAACATCAAAAGATCGCTCAAAGTACAAGTTATAAACTGTCGATCCATAGTCTATAAGAAACATGAGTTTGAAAACCTGATCAACTCAACTAAGCCTGATATCATCATAGGAACTGAGTCTTGGCTGAAACCAAAACATTATACAAATGAAATACTTAACCCACATCTTGGTTACTCAATATTTCGAAGAGACTGTACTACACAGGTGGATGGAGGAGTCTTTATCTGGATAAAGTTAGATCTAGCAGGCAGTAAATCCCTAGTAATAGGTGCATATTATAAACCCCAAGAACTAGATATAAACACCTCATTAGAATTTTCAGAGTCCTTAGAAAAGGTTAACAAGCAATACTCTAACATCTGGGTTGCTGGAGACCTGAATTTACCCAAAATGGACCTGGGAGACTATGAGACCATCTATAGACTGTAAATATCCAACATATTACAGAGATATCATAGAAACCCTTAATGATGCAAACCTCCTCACATAGATGGTTAACCAACCCACTAGAGAAAACAACATCTTAGATCTGTTCCTCACGACCAATCCTACCCTGGTCAATCAAGTTAATATTTTACCTGGCATAAGTGACCATAACATTGTAAATATTAAAGTAAACACCTCTGCTAAAGTCTGCTACCAAAAGCCCCGAAAAATCCCACTGTATAAAATGGCTAACTGGGAAAAATTCAAATGTTCAATACTAGATTACCACCAAGATATGCTAAGAGGGGACAAATATTCCACCCTGGATATAGAAAGACTTTGGGAGAGCTTCTCATTCACCCTAAATAAACTATCAGAAAAATTCATTCCATCCAAGATGTCCTCCATGCGAGACCACCTTCCCTGGATAACCAGAGCCTGAAGAGAACCAACAGAAAGCGTGATAGGGCCTTTAAAAAACACAGAAAATCAAATAAGCCATGTGACTGAAAGAAATTCTAGGACCTCAAGCACCTCGTTCGGAAAAAAACCCAAAGATGCTTACTAACTATACCTCGAAGATATTCTTAATGTTAAGCAGACAGGTGATTCTCCCAATGCCAAACCCAACATTAAGAGGTTTTATTCTGTCCTTAAACACTCCAAACAAGACTTGGCATCCCTTCCCCCCTTAAAATTCCAAAACATATTGAACTATGATGAAAAATATCTTTGCTTGAATATCAAACATCTCCCAGAATGCCAGACATTAACATAAGTGCAAATGGTATTGAAAAACTCCTATCAAATTTAAAACCACACAAGGCGTGCGAGGCCTGATCAAATCAAACCCATAGTACTCAAAACACCATCAAAGGAACTTTCACCAATTATTGAAAAAATCTTTCAAAAATCCATCGATGAGGGATCGTTACCTTCCCAGTGGAAAACTGCAAACGTAGCATCCATTTTCAAGAAGGGTGACAAGTCAGATCCTGCCAATTATAGGCCCATATCCCTGACATGTGTACTCTGCAAAACACTGGAACATATTGTCTCATCTTCAATCATCAAACATTTTACAAACCTTGGCATCCTATACCACCTACAGCATGGTTTCCGAGAAAAGAGATCCTGTGTAACCCAACTAGTAATGCTTGTAAATGACCTCCTCCTGTCAGTATATAATAAAAAGCAAACTGACCTAATTTTACTAGACTTTAGTATGGCCTTTGATAAAGTCAGCCATGAGAAAGTCCTACTGAAAAGCATAACTATGGAATACGCGGCAAAATCCTCAAATGGATTAAAAGCTTCCTAGATAACCGTTCTCAATCCGTAATTCTAAACGGCACACGCTCGGAACCCATACCAGACTCATCTGGAGTCCGTGCTTGTATAAATATAGACCTTTTCATCGATGCAGAATCGGAAATTCGATTGCAATTGGGCAGAGTGGAGGTTGATAATATGCTCTGTGCGAATGTGACTGAGTTTGATGACTTCCTCTGCGCGAATGAGATCGAGATTCTGATTCTGCATCGATGAAAAGGTCTAGTCGTTTCGGCGCCATTACCAGGTTATTGTTTTTACTGTTTTATATTTATACAAAAACATGGCTGATTTCGAAATCTCCATTGACGCGTCATGAGTATTCAACTGACGATAATTAAAGGATAAAACATAGTTTGGATCAATAAACTCTGCCCAAATGTAAGGAAATACGTGTACTATTAATTGCAGCCGGTAATAAGGGCGAAAGCTTGATATATATTCCTAATTTTGAGTTTTGAGTTCCCTTAAAAACTTGATGGGAACTTTTTCTATGGGATTGAATGGGAAGAATCTGAACATAGAGGAGCAGCCACTACATTTGGATTGCTGAACTAACCAGTGGTGGAGCCATGGTTTGAAATCCTGGGGGAACGTGCTGGTGAAAAGTGTGGGGTGGGGGGGGGAATCTTAGGACTGAGGGTACTGTACTTTTACTGAGGGCAAGAATTCAAAAAGAATCTTTTCAACTTTGGGGATGGGAGAAGCAAGTGGGATTGGAGGGGGGGGGGGGGAACTCCATGGCTCCACTATTGTAGCCCACTACAGTAGCCCACACAATATGTCCTTTAGCTGAGAAGAAGCTGGTGAGCACTGAGTCTCCTCTGTGACTCAACACGCTGTATGAGCCTCATGACTTGGATGACAAATACAGAAACATTTTATGTGAACATTACCCTCTAAAATTTGGATTTCTAAAATATATTTTGAAAAACCGAACCAAAAACCAAGTTTTTGTACAAAACCAAAACCAAACCGCAAATTTCAAAACCGCCAATTTCAAAACCGCCCAGCTTTAGAGCCTAGGTTAATATTTGAACTCCCTCCTGGGAGCCGAAATTGGCCATGTAGCTGAAGAATTAGAAGTTTTGTGTTCAGTACCCTCTAGAGGTGTGTAACCAAGATTAATCCACATAGGTTGTATCAAGGGGCTTCATAGGGGAGCTCCACATTTTACATAAAAATCAGCTGAAGAAATGGCATGATGCTCAGACTATTTTTGTCACTCCTGAGGGGCACAAGGATTGACAATGTTTCCTATGAAGATGGATTGCTTAATGTAGACTCATTCTTGTACTCTGTTTATATAATCTTCTGTTCAAGGTGAGCGCTTCTTGCCCTGTGGGGCCTCTTGTTTTTATTTTTGTAATTATTTCTTTGCCATCAAAAGTTCGTATTTTTATACGGTACCAATGACCCAGACATAGCTGGTGCTAACTCTTAAAAATGTAGGGCCAAACACAAATTTTGCCCCCCAATCCCCAAAATTTGCATCTAAAACCAAAGAAAACATGTCCTGAATGGCCCTCCATACTTCACCTCTACTGCGCATGCGCAGTGTCAAGGACGTCCCGAAATTGGCGCCATTAATCATTCTTTGTTTGGCCCTTCATCAGTTAACATCTGACTGATCTTTGTGCTTGTAAATCTCAGTTTAAATGATGCCAGACACATAAATATTAGAGAAATGGTGATTCTAAGGAGGATATAGAAGGAGGAGAGGAAAAATGAGTGACAGAAAATAATCAGGGCTGTAACTTAAAATTTTTTAATGAAATTATGTTAAGTTACCTATTTTCGAGGCAAGAGCCTGTTGTTGTCATTCTTGTTATCAAGTTACACTGCTTGTTCAGTGTTTTCCTCTCTCCCTTTCCTTTAAGTCCCCCCTTGCTATTCTCCCATGCTTTTGGCATATTTTCTGTAATATTATTACTAAAATTTCTTGGGAGTTTTAGCTGGATAACAGAATGAATTCTGTTCTTTTCCCCATGATTACGTCTTCACCTATGGGTGATTAGGCGTAGTGTTCTGCATCTACCATCTGATGTTCTGCAGTTTCTTCTCTGGAAGTCTCTGTTTTGCATCAGATAGTGTATTATTGGTAACTGATTTCGGGCCAGGGTTATCAGTGCCCGGAGTCTTGTTTCTGGTGTTTTTACACTTCTTGTTTACATTGACAACAGCCCTCTGTGTGAGGGGGGATTTCTTGAAAATAATATCTTGATGTTAGTTTAATCATTACTAGATACATTATTATTGTTCGTAAGTGTTGCATTAATTTTTAATCGAGTTTGTGACGAAGTCAAACTCGACTTATAGTTTGGTGAATGGCGGGCGGGCGGGCGGGCGGGCGGGCGGGCGTAAACAATTGGTTTCCGGATGATAACTTGATAGTGGTTCAACTCACATTCATTAAACTTCATACGTAGGTTGGTCTTGGTGGGAGGAAGAACCCTATTGATTTTGGACATGCTACGTTGAAGGTCAAGGTCACAGTGACCTTGAACGTAGTAAATCTTAAACAATTGGTTTCCGGATAATAACTTGATAATGGTTCAACTCACATTCATGAAACTTCATAGGTAGATTGGCCTTGGTGAGGGGAAGAACCCTATTGATTTTGGACTCGCTACGTCAAAAGTCAAGGTCAACGTGACCTTGGACATAGTAAATCGCAACAATTCCTTTCCGGATGATAACTTGATAGTAGTTCAACCTACATTCATGAAACTTCATAGGTGGGTTGGCCTTGGTGCGAGGAAGAACCCTATTGATCTTGGACTCACCAGATCAAAGGTCAAGGTCACAGTGACCTTTAACATAGTATATCGCAACAATTGGTTTCCGGATGATAACTTGATAGTGGTTCAACCTAGAGTCATGAAGCTTCATAGGTGTGTTGGCCTTGGTGCGAGGAAGAACCCTATTGATCTTGGACTCACCAGGTCAAAGGTCAAGGTCACAGTGACCTTGAACATAGTATATCGCAACAATTGGTTTCCGGATGAGAACTTGATAGTGGTTCAACCTAGAGTCATGAAACTTCATAGGTGTGTTGGCCTTGGTGCGAGGAACTGTTGTCACAACTCGACATTGGATCGGTGATCCTGAGCGGCATTTTTTAAAATATTTTAAAAATTTTTGCCCACACTTAGGCTTGGGATCCATTGGGGCTCAACGTTACTTTTCAGAAACTTGGGCTTTTCTGAAAAAATATTTTTTCAAAATTTTTTTTTGATTTCAATTATTTTTTCTATGTTAATGGATCATGTTATTATGTATTTTGATTGTCAGGGGTTGGTGCGAGTACTAGGACTTTTTGTTTTTCACATTGAAAGGATATTGTGGGAAAATGGCCATTCCGGTCCTTTCCCCGCAGGGTCACTCTAGTTTATCAATTTCTATTTCAGACGATCAAGAACAGGGTGATGTATCCGTGATGTCTTCCAAAAGTGTGCCTCCGTTGTCACAATTAATGAAGAGCTAGCGGAAAAGTGCTCATGAAAATACGTCAATTGCCTAAGAGGTCCCTAGTAGGATCGACGGCCTTTGACGTCCGCTAGCTCGCCCGGTGTAGCGTCCATTCATCGAATGGTTCAGCAGCCGGGTTCGTCCGTTGCGGTCCAGAAGGAGTTTTGGGTGATGCGAGCACTATAAATCAACCAAATGCACACCCAGTGACTGCGGATTACAGGAAAGAACGGAGGAAGCCTTTTAGTCCGGTTCCTAGCTCGTCCAGGTCCATCCGGACTGCGAGCGAGAGAGGCCCCTCTCTCGTACAACAACATCTGGCCCCAGATGTTGTGGTACAAAATGTTTCGCATTCGGAGCATACGTCCGCCGCTCGGGACGCTCCGTTAGATAGACAGCCCAGAGAGACTGTCAATAAGGCTTCCTCATCCTCATGGTAGCGCACACGACCGCTCTTGGTTACGTGACCTCGGATATCCAGTCAACTTCGCCAATCAGAGAATCCTCGGTGACCAGGTCACGCCATCCGATAGCCAGGGACACGAGGCCTGGAGACTCCGGACGTTCGCATAAGAAAGTATGCAGGAGTCAACGTACACGGAGCTTCCAGCGGCAAAGCATCGTAAGACTGCTACTGCACAGGCCTCGGTGATGAACGTGCTATCCCAAATAGCACAACTTATCGCAGCATCCCAGCAACGACAGAATCTCTGTCGCATCATGTAATATCCGACGACGCTGGGTCGGGACGCTCCGCGGAAGCATCAGGTACGGACATCCGAAAATTTCATACGGTCCGGCGGGATGCCGAAAGGGATTCGGAGGATTTCGAGCTTTCCCTTTCGGAACAACATAAGCTGCTGTATATGTCATCCGACTTTATCTTCTAGAGGTTCTTTCGTCGGACCAGAATGCTGCAATGCCGGATAAGAAACTGATAGCGTCGGTGGACACAGAAATTTTTGGTTCGCTTCAGGGACATCGTCCCTCAGTTCCGACACAGTCCAATAATGTCACAGAAACTTTCGATTTATTCAACGACGCTATATATATTTTTTATATGCTTGCTATTTACAAGCATGTCTGGTTTCTTGTTCGCAAAATTACTGAGATGTCTTTCAAAAGTGTGCCTCTGTCGTCATAGTCAATGAAGAGCTAGCGGCAATTAGTGCTCATGGAATACGTCATTCGCCTAAGAGGTCCCTAGTAGGATCGACGGAGTTGACATTCGCTAGCTCACCCGGTGTAGCGTCCATTCATCGAATGGTTCGGCAGTCGGGTTCGTCCGTTGCGGTCTAGGAAGGAGATTTGGGTGATGCGAGCACTATAATAGACTTTAGTACACACCCAGTGACGACGGATTAGAGGAGAGATCGGAGGAAGCCTGTTAGTTCGGTTCCTAGCTCGTCCAGGTCCGTCCGGGCTGCGAGCCAGAGAGGTCCCTCTCTCGTACAACATATGGGACCGGATGTTGTGGTACAGACATTTCGCATTCGGAGCATATGTCCGCCGCTCGGGACGCTCCATTATATAGACAGTCCGAGTGACTGTCGATAATGCTTCCTCATCCTCACAGCAGCGCACACTACCGCACATTGGCTACGTGACCTCGAGTATCCGGCCAGCTTCGTCATTCAGTGATTCCACGGCGAACAGGTCACGCCATCCGGTAGCCAAGGGACACGAGGCCTGTACACTCCGGTCGCTTGCATAATAGAAGTATGCACGGGGTAACGAACACGGAGCTTCCAGCGGCAAAGCATCGTAAGACCGCTTCTCCACAGGCCTCAGTGACGGACGTGCTATCCAAAATAGCACAGCTTATCGCAGCATCCCAGCAAACGACAGATTCTCGGTCGGATCAGGAATAATCCGATGGCGCTGGGTCGGTGTGCTCCGCTGTTGCATCAGGTATGGACGGCCGAACACTTCATAGGGTCCGACAGGATGGCGAAAGGGATTCGGACGATTTCGAGCTTTCCCTTTCGGAACAACAGAAGCTGCCATACATTTCTTCCGGCATTATCTTCCAGAGGTTGTTCTGTCGGACTACATTGCTGCGATGCTGGATAAGAGACTAATAGCGTCATTGGACACGGAGTTTTGGATCGGTTCAGGGACATTGTCCCTGAGTTGCCGACGCAGTCCAATAATGTCATTAGAACATTCGAATTATTGAACGACGCTATATATAAGCTTGCTACCAAACATGCTAGTCTAGTTTCTTGTCCGCAATGCTCTATTCTGCCTTTCATCAATTCTAGGAAAATAAATTTTTATTGGCAGAACAGGGCATACCGAGAGTTCCTATGCATCTAAGACGGCGAGGCTGAAGACTGGGAATTATCTTTTTCGCCATCTATGTCAATTCCAACCACGACGTTGGAAACGACAATGATGTCTAATAGACTTAACTTAGACACTTTATCATACGTAGACCACCTTACTGAGGCGTTATCATTACGTCTTCAAGAGAAAGAATTCCAGGATATGGTCCTCAATGAGATTTCTTTCAGGGGCAGTAGTTTTTCCATGTATAACTCCACCCTTCAGTGGCAACCTGGAGTTGGTTAGACGTGATGCAGCCCTAGCTACATCCACGCGCGTGGATAGTAAGGTGAAGAACTCTCTCAGAGTCGCTTTGGTCTCTGAGAAGCTTCTCTTCGACGGCTACCTTTCAGCAATCTATGAATTGCTCGATATACACGTTCTCTTGTCTATCATGTATAACAAGAGATTCAGACTTGGGCAAACATTCCTTGGTTGACTCAGAGAGTGCCACTGCAGTTGCCGGATCCGAGTTTTATGGTTATGACGAATGCCAGTCAAACAGGTTGGGGTACAATATTGATCCCAATGGATTGGAAGTGCCAGGGTCTTTTGGTTCCGCAGTTTCTAGGCAAGCACTTAACTTCCAGGAAATGATGTTATTTTGGCTTGCACTATGTCATTGGATGAACATTATTCAGAAACGCATATCCAAATCCTGTCCGATAATACGACAGTAGTTGCGTATCTCCGGAACCAGGGAGGCACTCATTCGGTTCCGTTATTCAATTTAACGGAAAGAATCCTTCTGTTTGTTCTAGAACACCAAGTTCTGTTTTGGTCCGTCATATTCCGGGTCGTCTGATTGTATTAGCAGACTCCCTTTCACGTAAGGGTCACTTGTTGCCGTCAGAATGGACTCTCAACAAACAAGTATTCAATCAGATTTGCTATCAGTGGGAGCACCCAATGATAATTTATCTGCGACACAACTCACTAATCAATTGCAGATGTATGTGTTTCCATGTCTGGATCCCTGAGCTTATGTAGTTAACGCTCTATTGATCTAATAGGACGGAATGATAGGATATGCGTATCCTCCAGCGCTGTTGATTCAGCAAGTATTGCTAAGATAAACATCCACAATACAATTCTGTTGGTAGCATCTCTGTCTTCACAGAGACCGTGGATACATTTACTCAGGTGTCTGCTGTGGGACTTACCGCGAAAACTTCCTCCATGAGAGGATCTTCTTTCGCTGGGGAAATCGTGTCAACTTCATCACAACCCGCAAGGTCTCAACCTTCACGTATTCCGTTGTGGGGTCCTTCTTGCACGGCAAGCATTGTACAGGACGAGCAATGGACACGATTTCTTACTGTAGGAGAACCTCCTCTTCGCTATACTATGCGGCTAAAGTGGAGGCTCTTCCGTCGTTGGTGTAGGGATCATTATGTTGATATTTTTGATCCCTCCATACTAGACATTGCAAACTTTCTAGTATACTTGTTTGACAAGATCAACTGCAGCCTGTTACTATTAAGGTTATAGGTCTATGTTATCTCATACCTATGCACTCCATGATAGTTTACAATTGAGTCTAATGTCTCTTTATCTGTGTTAGTTAGAAACTTTTCGATAAATAGACCTAGAATCCTTAGATTAATTTCTATACGGAATTTAGCTTGGGTTCTTATTTAGCTAAGTAACTATTTGAGCCTCTGGAAACAGTAGTTTTCAAATTCTGGCCTTTTAAGACAGTAATTCTCTTAGTCTTCTCTTCTACTGAGGAGTCAGTGAGCTTCATGCACTATCGGTGGACGATTCTCACTTTCGTAGTTTCGGAAACACTATTTCCTTTACTACTTATGTTGGATTTTTGGTTAAGAATCAGGCTCCTAATAAATATCCGGAACCTATTGTTATTAAGGTCCTTCCGTCTTCGTACGGGCATAGGCCTTTACTCTGTCCAGTTAGAGTTTACGTATTTATAAACAGATCTCAGTTTATCAGTAAGGACGTAAAGCTTCTTCTGTCTTTGATGCCTAATAGAAGGACATTACGGTCCATTCAATTAACTATCGGTACTGCTTATGGTTATCTATCATTAACTCAGCAGTTTGTGCTTAAGATTTCGGCTCATGAAGTAAGAGCTCTTTCTACATCTTGGGCTTTCGTAAATAGTGTCGCTGTTATAGATTTATTGAAGGCTGCATATTGGTCTCAGCCATCCACATTCATGGATTTTTATCTCAGAAATATTGAGTCCATTTCTGGAGGCCTGCATTGTTTAGGTCCATTATCTGTTGCTCAGAATGTTGTTCACTTAACAGTTGCAACTATAGCTAGGTAGGCTTTCTGTTCTGGCAGTGACTCCGTCCTGCTGCCCTCTTCGCTCTGGGCTATTTGACCCAGGGCAAGGGGAAGGGGGGGGGGAGGGTGTTCCCTTGGGTCACCTGTTTTATTATGAAAACAAGGGGATACCTTCTCCGGAGTCAGTAATTCTGAGCTGTTACTGGGATGGTTTTAAAGTGATAAGTTTATGTTTTAAAAATTCATTCAGGTCATAGTTTTAAAGAAAAGCTTTTGAATATATCACGTGTCAAACGGGCGTCATTATACAATCCTCGGACACTTTTAAAAGAGTATAAAAAGTCTCAATTCTCTAGACTAACTTTATTTTTTGGCGTACTTTAAAAATTATTAGTATAAGGATTATACTGGATGTTGATAGAGTACATGGATGTTATGATGTTCAATTATGGAAGGTGTTGTGTCTTTCTAATTTATCATAAATAAGAAAGATACATGTAAGGCCTAATACTCCTTTTCCCCTTGAGGGGATGACTTTATTTTATATAGTTGAGCTTATTGGATTTTCCTCTATGTCCTAGGCCCTTCAGCCTTTTTACTATTCAGCTATGTCTGGGTCATTGGTACAGTATAAAAATGTTAAAAAATTTATAGTAATTTATATATTTTTTATACTTACCAATGACCCAGACGGGGATGGCCCTCCCAGGAGTTGGGAACTCATACCTCCCCGCTGAGTACATAGCGCTTACCAGGCACTGATTATAAGAATGATTAATGGCGCCAATTTCGGGACGTCCTTGACACTGTGCATGCGCAGTAGAGGTGAAGTACGGAGGGCCATTCAGGACATGTTTTCTTTGGTTTTAGATGCAAATTTTGGGGATTGGGGGGCAAAATTTGTGTTTGGCCCTACATTTTTAAGAGTTAGCACCAGCTATGTCTGGGTCATTGGTAAGTATAAAAAATATATAAATTACTATAAATTTTTTAACGTTCTTGGTTTGTTTTATGTTTTAGGCCTCATAATCTACAGAATAGCATGGGTGGTGATGTATTTCATCCCTTGAGTGTAGTCAAGGGACACATTTATCAATTTTATCAACTTTGGTAAAATATCAGACATAAACCATATACCTTACAAAGTCAGCAGAGCTTTTCTGATACTAAGTCGTCTGCCATACGTCCATCTGTCTGACCAAACAAATCAGGTTTATGTGACTAGTTGTTGGTACACAGCACTGTTATTTGTCTAGTCTGATTTATGTGACTAGCCGGATAATGTTGAACTAACAAATGGCGTGTATGTGTATAAAAAAGTGAGATATGTGGCTAAAATGTTTTTTGTGTGGCTAAAAAGTAACAAAAAGTGGAAATTGTATTTTCAGGGATTTTATGTTAGGGTAAGGGTTGGGGTCAGTAAGCTGAAAGGGTTAGGGTTTGGTACCATCCAGAAATATGGTATGTGCCCTGCAAGGTCAAGGTCACAGGCTCTATAATAAGGTGACTTAGAAAAACTTAAACATTTGTTTGTCCTGGCCATAATTTCTTAACCCTTTACCTAACGTGAAAAGCAGACAACACTTGCAAAAATAATTCTTGAATAACTAATTTTTTTCATTTTTTGTCTCAAAAAACATAGGTTATGACCTCTCGTTGGAACGAGCTCGAGACAAAAAATGAAAAAAATAATGAAAATTAATTGGCGATTTTTGAGAATAGCGCTGGCCGGTTTTGGCCGTTACGTTAGGTAAAGGGTTAACCACTGAATATTTTTTAAGGAAACTTTATGCTAATATGTAATAGCAAGAGACAGTGTGTCGCGAATTATAGTATGTTATGTGCACCTCAAGGTCAAGGTCACAGGCCCTATGATAATGTGACACTTAGAAAAACTTCTTTTTTTTTGACATTTGTTTGTTCAGGCTATAATTTCTTAACCACTGAATATTTTATAATGAAACTTTATACCATAATTTTTTAAAATGGATGTGGACCAGACTGCAAAAACCGGTACAGTCTGTGGCAGACATGTTAAGTTGATGAAATGCAACGTTGTGAGATTTCTGATCCAAAAATAGTGAGATTTTGATTTTTATATGGCTCAAAGAGGAAAAATTATTTAATTTAATAGTGAGATTATGTTAAAATGTCCAATTTTCAGGCTCATTTAAAAAAAATTTATTCTGAAAAATAGTGAGTCTCCCTCTAAAATAGTGAGACTTAACATGTCTGGTCCATGTGCCAGGGCCGGACCACAGACCAGCCTGGACTGCCATCATTGGACCACTCCACACATGGCAGTCGTGTACTGGACCAGTTCTCAGACTTTAATACATAGATGTATGCCTAGCTTTAGCACAGGTTATCTAGTATGGAAATCCGAAGCTCCAATCAGCAGTCAATAGACTCAATACACAGTGTCGCAAATGTCTGGTCATCTGGTGTGAGATCTCATAACAGCTCGTCAGATACATTCTTTGATGTCAGTGACATCAAACGACAGTGACTACCGAGTACTCAGCCTCTATCTTTTGATTCCATCAACTTCAGAGAATGCTCTGATTGGAATGCGCTTAGTTTAGTAACAAACTAACAATCTTCAATCACTACGATGTCATATGGCAAACATTCAGTGACTTGAGTGTTGGGCCGTTGGCAGATGCCAGATGGTTCCAAATAAATAATTTGTAATTCTCTAACTCTACCTACTGGTCGTTTGTTTAAAATATAGCATAACCAGTTGTTAAAATTTAAAATAATAATAGAACCTTCTAGAGAGTCAAATGATACTCAATCAAACTTAGTGAATCACCCAGTAATTCTAATACAGCGGCAAGTACAGGAGTGATACCAAAACACAGGACACTATGGGACTCGCACCTGGCAAAATATTCTTTTCCAGTATATGGGTATCTGTATTCAGAAAGGAATGATGCAGCTGGTGCTTTCTGATGTGTAAAATGTGAGGAAAAAATAAAGAAAGGTGGTGGTGGCCAGTCCAACTTAAAAAAACATTTTAAGAGGAATCATAAAGGCATTTTCGATACAGTGATTGAACCACCAGCCAAAAAGAGACACATCCATATTGAAATATGTGAAAAAGACATCCTCAACTGCATCATCATCCAAATCTATCCCACTTCCACAAGGAATTGCAGTCGGTGAATCCAAGTTTGGGTCAGAGGAATACTACAAGAAAGATAGTCTTTGATACACGCTGTGTAAATGGAATCTTGCTGAGATGATATGTTCAGATATTCAGCCTGTATCTATAGTGAATGACCCTGGATTTCTACAGTGCTCTTGCATATTAAATCCAAGATTTATAGTTCCTTTGAGAGACACAATGGACAATGAGATCACAAAACTATACGATTATAGTAAAGCTACAGTGCAGAAACTATTTGAAAAAAATATCACATACTTCTGTTCCACTTTTGATATATGGACATCTAAGGCAATGCATTCATATATCAGTTTGACTGTACATTTCATTTCAAATTCATGGGAATTAGAGAGTGTTCGACTTGGGGCTGTATCTTTTCCCGGAGAACACTGAGGGGAGAGTATCACTGACAAAGTTCTCGAAATGTTGGACACATTGGAGCTGCTGAGAGACAAGTTAGAGAGACATGCCACTTTAGAGGTTAGATTTTTAGCGGGACACTTTCTAAAATGTGTTTCATACAGCCATCTTCTCTAACTTGACAGCTTGCATCCAGAACATGAACAATGGTCCTTGATGAAACGAATAAGCGCTTTACAGAAATATCCTCTTTAACCTTAGATCTCTGAAATGACAATACCACTCATACAGTTACCATGTTCTCGACATTTGGGCCTATATCTGATACATTGGGTAATTTGGGTAACACCCAATGTGTCCGATATAGGCAAAATGTTGAGAATATGGTAGTTGTATAAGTGGTTTCGTAATTCCAGTGGGTAATGGCATGCATATTGCTAGTGACAATGACTGATGTCCGACAAGATAGCGAATTAGGAATTAGAATAGCAAGTTGTCAACTAACCCTCATAGGCTCATATACATTTCAGTATACTGAAGATAGGTTGCAAATCACGATATAGCCTATAATTGGCAATATCTAACTCCAAGTCACTGCACCCAATACCGAATACCGGTACACATAAATCCATCAACAATACCGAATACCGGTACGCATACCTGCATGTCGGAAATTGACCAATCTATCTGGAATATGTCAGGTGCCAATGCTAAGAACAAAACGTTTTGTGCTGAAAGACTTGGAGCATTTGCACTATCTATAAGTTCTCAACCCAATCATATACTATACTATAGCACTAATAACATTTAGTCTGTAGTTCACGTTTCCGCTATCCTCCAGATGCTATATGACATAAAGCATGTGCAGGATATCAGAAACTTCTCAATAATGATGGATATGAGAATATATTTCAAAAATACACTACACATTTCCACAATGTGCATACAATGTATTATATAACATGCCCCGAGTTACCAAGCTTGCCCGTCAGATGGCAGTAACTTGATGCTTTCTTTAACATAAATGCGTATACCAATTCAATCATTATAAAATATCCTAAATAAAGCATATGTGTTAAAATCTTATTTTGGTATTACCAAAAGTAAGATTTCAATGCATTTCACTTCATTTAAGGTATTTTATAATGATTGGACCAGTCCGAACTGGTCCAGGCAAGAAAATTGAACCACCTATGGTTGGACTGGACCAGACTGGACCACCTCTCTCCTGGACCAGACCACCACTGGCAGTCTGCATCCCTACTTCTTAACCACTGAATATTAGCTCCGCCTGACAGAATGCTAGTGGAGCTTTTCTAATGCTAAGTTCGTCTGTCCATCCATCTGTCCATCAATAACCTTTTTTTGTCTGGCCCATATAATTTGATCTAATCAGCAGATCTTGTTTATACATGGTACAGTTATTGCTCATGAGTCAAAGGTGTGTCCGACATTGTTCCAGGGTCATATCATCAAGGTCACAGACAACAAGACTTTGATATTGTTATACAGCCATTGTCTGTTCTGTAAATTGAATTTGTGTGACATCTTGTTCATATTTCTCACAATTGTTACCTATAACTAAACCTTGTGTCATGACTGACCCATTATCATATCATGAAGGTTAGGGTCACAAGCAGTAACACTTGGATTCTTGTCTTGTATTCCGCTTCTCCTAAAAGCAGTGATCCTTAGTGGAGCTGTCTAGATGTAGCTGCCTCCTGTTTTTAGCTCACCGAAGGGAGCTTAACTTATCACTTGCCTGCCGTCCGTCATTGTCGTCCTTCGTGAACTTTACCTTATCGACTACTCCTCTCAAAACTACTGGATCAAATTGAACCAAATTTGGTGTGCATGTTCCCCATCATATGTCAATTCAAACTTGTACAAATAAACTTGCCGCACCCACAGCAGGCACCACAAGGGGCATAACTCTGATAACACCCATGAATTTCTTTCCAAAAGCAGTAACACTTGGATTCTTGTCTTGTATTCCGCTTCTCCTAAAAGCAGTGATCCTTCAGATCCACCAGGCAGAATTCTTCAGATCCACCAGGCAGAATTCTTTCCTATTTGGTATACATCATCTCTGGGGGGGGGGGGGGGGGGGGGGGGGGGGGGGGGGGGGGTCAGATTCAAGTTTGTTCAAATCGGCCCCCTGGATTCATATTTGGGCTCACTATAGAAGCCCAAATTTGAACTTGGTGCATTTCAGGCAAATTTCTTAAAAAATCTTCTTCTTCATATCCAGCAGGCAGAATCTTTTGATATTTGGTATGCAACATTGTGGGGTGGATCTGATTCAAGTTTGTACAAATTGACCCCTGGGTTCATATTTGGGCTGAGTATAGGAGCCCAAATTCGAACTTAGTGCATTTCAGGCAAATTTCTTAAAAAATCTTCTTCTCCAGATCCAGCAGGCAGAATCTTTTGATATTTGGTATGCAACATTGTGGGGTGGATCTGATTCAAGTTTGTTCAAATCGGCCCCCTGGATTCATATTTGTGCTCACTTTCGAAGCCCGAATTTGAACTTAGTGCATTTCAGGCAACTTTCTTAAAAAATCTTCTTCTCAAGATCCAGCAGGCAGAACCTTTTGATATTGGGTATGCAGCATGCTTAGGGGGGTGAGATTCGAGTTTGTTCAAGCCAAGTCCCTGGGTTCATATTTGGGCTCACTGTGGTAGCCTGAATTATAACTTAGTTCAAAATGAGGAATTATTTTCTTTAAAAATCTTCTGCTTCAGATCCAGCAGTCGGAATGTTTTGATATTTGGTATGCAGCATCCTTAAGGGGGTGAATTCAGATTTGTTCAAGCCATGTCCCTAGGTCCATATTTGGGCTCACTGTGGGAGCCCGAATGATAACTTAGTTCAAAATGAGGAATTTTCTTTAAAAATCCTCTTCTTCAGATCTAGCAGTCGGAATGTTTTGATATTTGGTATCCTTAGGGGTGGGTGGGGGGGGGAGATTCAAGTTTGTTCAAGCCATGTCCCTAGGTCCATATTTGGGCTCACTGTGGGAGCCCGAATGATAACTTAGTACAAAATGAGGAATTTTCTTTAAAAATCTTCTTCTTCAGATCTAGCAGTCAGAATGTTTTGATATTTGGTGTGCAGCATCCTTAGGGGGGTGAGATTCAAGTTTGTTCAAGCTATGTCCCTAGGTCCATATTTGGGCTCACTGTGGGAGCTTGAATTGTAACTTAGTTCAAAATGAGGAATTTTCTTAAAAAATCTTCTTCTTCAGATCCAGCAGTCAGAATGTTTTGGTATGTGGTGTGTAGCATCCTTAAGGGGGTGAGTTTGTTAAAGCCAAGTCCATGGGTCCATATTTGGGCTCCCTATGGGAGCCCGAATTATAACTTAGTCAATATGAGGAATTTTTCTTTGAAAATCTTCTTCTTCAGATTTAGCAGTCGGAATGTTTTGATATTTAGCAGGCAGCATCCTTGTGGGTGAGATTCAAGTTGTTCAAGCCAAGTCCCTGGGTTCGTATTTGGGCTCACTGTGGGAGCCTGAATGATAACTTAGATCAAAATGAGGAATTTCTTTAAAAATCTTCTTCTTCAGATCCAGCAGATGAATGCTTTTGATATTTGGTATGCAGCATCCTTGGGGGAGGGGGGGGGGGGGAGGCTAAGATTCAAGTTTGTTCAAGCCATGTCCCTAGTTCCATAAAATTTGTCTCTCATGACTTCATTCCTTTGTGGTGTTGATGAACCATGTCTAACGGAATGTGACCTCAAATACTTCTTTGAACCACTTTGGCCGGTGAGCAATTAAGGCTCCTTGGGGCCTCTTGTTTATGTTTGCATTTGTTATAAAAAGAGAGCATGAGACAGCCAAAAGGACCATGCGGGAGGGCTGAGAAACAATTTTTTTACTTTTTTAAGCCTCATAAATATGCTGTTTGCTGAATCTTTACCTAATTTTAAGGAAATTGATGGAAAGAATGTGATGAATCATATTTTTCCATTGTTAATGACATATTTTGTCTATTTACAGGTGACACATGTTTGATAGAAACAGTTGAAACAGTTGATTCAAAAGAATCTCCATTCGATGAGAAATCGAGGAAGAGGTTTAAGATGAGCAAACTGGAAATAAGAATATCTCAGATTACAGTTCTACAACAGACAAATACATAACTAAACATTTAGTGCAATTAATTACATTTCAGAGTTAAAATTGTGTTATTAATGATTCTTCTTTTACAAGTATTTGGAGCAGATGCCGAAGCCATGAAACTTTGAATTAACAGCTGGCTGGGCTATATGGTACATGGCTAGCCCACTGAATCAGCTAAGCCAACACATTGATGGCTGGCTAAGTATCTTATTTTCATAGCAGCTGAGTCGGCTGTGTCAACTTGGATTTTTGTTCCATTTGTATTGCCACTGCATAGCTAGCATCCTCATGGTGTGATAGTTACATCCAAATTACAAATTATGTTCAGCAACTGCAAGACTAAGTTAAGTTTGTTTAGTTTGTTAACTTGTATTTAATGGTTGAGGGCTACATTATTTTTGGTGGTCTGAATTTGTTCATCAAAATTTGTTTTATTGCAAATTATTGAAGAGTGCCCTTAGGCACTCTTCAATAATTTGTGATAAAAAGCAAATTTATATAAAGAATATATTATTGGTGTTTGACGGAATATGAAACATGAGCAAGGAAAATGTTGGCTTTTGCTCTAGTGCCCTCATGTTTAGCTCAACTTTGGCGAAGCCAAATTTGAGGTATTGTCATGGCCCGTCTGTCTGTCTGTCCATCTGTCTGTGCACTTGGCTCAGGCTAGAGGCCGTATTTATGAACCGATCTTAACAAAACTTTTTGGGTACCTTTGTTATCACCGTGAGACGAGAACGAGTTTTTTTGGGTCCAGTCCGAAATTTAAGATGGCTGCTGGCAGCCATTTTGTACAAAATTAGGTGCAATCAGATTTTTGCACAGAACTTCCATATGAAAGCTCTGATTTGAATAATGTTTGGTATGAATGTTTAGTACCATGGGATACATCACATATAATACAGGTTTTTTTCTCGTGCGTAAATTATGCAAATTAGGCTAACATTGATTTATTTAGTGTTACTTTCAGCACTGTAAGTGCAAATGCCTATACAGCTCGGGCTAGAGGCCGTATTTATGAACCGATCTTTACAAAACTTCTTGGGTACCTTTGTTATCACCGTGGGACGAGAACAAGTGTTTTGGGGTCCTTTCTGAAATTCAAGATGGCCACTGGTAGCCATTTTGTACAAAATTAGGTGCAATCAGATTTTTACGCAGAACTTCCATATGAAAGTGCTGATTTGAATAATGTTTTGTGTGAATGTTTAGTACCATGGGATACATCACATATAATACAGGTTTTTTTCTCGTGCAGAAATTATGTAAATTAGATGAACTTTGATTTATTTAGAACGACTTATGCACTGTAAGTGCACATGTCAATATCGCTAGGGCTGGAGGCTGTATTTATGAGCTGATCTTCACGAAACATCTTGGGTACCTTTGTTATCACCTTGGGACGAGAACGCGTGTTTTGGGGTGCGGTCCAAATTTCAAGATGGCTGCCGGCGGCCATTTTGTACCAAAATTAGTGCAATCCATTTTTTGTACAGAACTTCTGTATGAAAGTTCTGATTTGAATAAATTTATGTATGAATGTTTAGTAACATGGAATACAACACATATAATACGGGTTTTTTTCTTGAGCAGAAATTATGCAAATTAGATGAACTTTGATTTATTCAGTGCAACTTATACACAGTAAGTGCATGTGTCAATACAGCTCGGGCTAGAGACTGTATTTATGAACCGATCTTCACAAAACTTCTTGGGTACCTTTGTTATCACCTTGGGATGAGAACGAGTGTTTCTGGGTGCGGTTCAAAATTCAAGATGGCTGCCAGTGGCCATTTTGTACCGAAATTAGGTCCAATCAGTTTTTTGTACACAACTTCTATACAGCTCAGGCTAGAGGCCGTATTTATGAACCGATCTTTACGAAACTTCTTGGGTATCTTTGTTATCACTGTGGGACGAGAATGAGTGTTTTTGGGTGCGGTCCAAAATTCAAGATGGCCACCAGCAGCCTTTCTGTACCAAAATTAGTGCAATCAATTTTTTATACAGAACTTCTGTATGAAAGTTCTGATTTGTATAAATTTTTGTAGGAATGTTTAGTAACATGGAATACATCACATATAATACAGGTTTTTTTTCTCATGCATAAATAATGCAAATTAGATGAACTTTGATTTGTTCAGTGCTACTTATACACAGTAAGTGCACATGTCAATACAGCTCTGGCTGGAGGCTGTATTTATTTCATGAAACTTCTTGGGGTACATTTGTTATCACCTTTTGACAGGATCGAGTGTTTACCTGTATATTTGTTACAGGCTACGGTCAGCATTTATGTACAGACCGTTACAATACTTTACATGTACCTTTGTTATCGGGTCATTACCTAGATGTTTGTCATTGCTGTGTCACATACTATACATGTACATGTCTTAAAGAAGTTGAGCTGCAGTGTCATTGACACTTTCATTTTACAAATCCTGATAGTGGCTTCTAACACTTGACCAGTTAATAGATTTTGACTCATGTCAGCTGGAAACAGATAACCTTTCAGTAGGTCTAACCATGAAAGTATGAAGAGCAGCATCAACCCTTGGGGATAGCCTCATGGCACAAGCATGTCCCATTGCCTCCCCTGGTAGCTTGAATTGGTCTGTGGTAATTGTAAACATGTAGTAAATTAACTTTGTAGACTGAGAACATGCATAGCATATTAGTACTGATACTTGATGTTGTTGTTTACATTGATACAGTATTAATTCCATCGGCCTTCATTTTTGACATATATCCACAAATGTAATATTTGTCATTTCAGAAAGACTGTTAGATGCTCAAATGACAGAGTTCTAGGAAATGGCCAAATTTGATGACCGTTAATTACCAAAAAATAAACTGTTGACTTAACCCGCAAATATTTTCTCTTTGAACTGCATACATGTCTTCAGTGAAAACAAAATGCAGAAATCATATAAAACCAAACTTTTTGAGAGAGTTAATAGTGTTGCCTGGTTTCTATCAAGAGATAAGGCCTTTAAATGCAACTATAAGATCTAGCTCTTGGCATGACCAGGGAGGCTGGAAGCATCGGGCAGAGGGCACAGATGCCCTTCCTGCCTTTGGACCATGGAGGCGAGTGGGAGCACACAATGCCCTTAGGTTTGTCACTCACTTTTTTTCAATGATTTATTCTCGATATAAAGCCAAAATACACCCTAAATCCATTCTGGGAGCTTTCAAAATTCAATGGGGGAGTTGTGAGGTGGTACACTTGTGCCCCATACCTTTGGGAGGGGACATCTCCTTTCAAATTCCCCCATCTCGGGCCTTTGAGACATGCATGCTTCAGCATGACATGGCAGGTAAATGTCCTTTTCCCGGGTTCTGACACCCCTGACCTGAAGTGCTTCCGACACCCCGGGCCGGGGTATGACCTAACCCACTTCAGAAACACTAAAAATAGGTAATGATTAATGTGTAACAACAAGAATGAATTTACTCTCGATTTGGATAAATACTGTTACAGGAGGTGCTGTCCATTCTAGTATATCAGCATGATGAGCCTAGCAGGTTTCAATGCACGGTGAAAATGAAAAAGCAGCAAGTCTTGGACATGACCTCCCAGGCGCTTGTATTAGCCATTCAAAAAAAGTAGGGGATATCCAAACTGATGTTGATATTTTCAGAAAATGGTATTGGACACGCATGATTGGACACATCAGTATATTACCAATTTTACTGTGGATCATGAATGTCACCGGCTCACGAAAACTTTGTGCATGTTTTTCGCACGAGCACCACGTTAATCTCTGTGGGGTCTGTTTGGAAATTTTCATTTGTACTGGATGGGCTTTTTCGGAGGTCTTATACTTTTCTTGGTATAAACTTGTTCATCAATAGTTTCTGGTCAAAACGTAACTTTTGAGGTATGCGAAGCCTGACAAGTGACCAAACGTTTTCGTGTCGTTGGCATATTAGAAGCTGGCAACAGACAGACTGCAGTGGCTCAAATTCTCAAAGTTACTCAATCGATTACCAGGTTGTGGTCACGCTACCATCAGGTAGGCAATGTTGATGACAGACATCGGTTAGGTTGTCCAAGGGCAATAACTGCTAACCAGGATTGTTTCATCTGAACCACAGCATTACATAACTGCCATCAAAGTGCCTCAGAAATTGAACAGCAGCTGCACCAAGTGACAAATGGGCGAGACTATCTGAAATCGCCTACACAGCTGGAATTTGTATGCTCTGCAACCTTGAATAATTCCACGTTTGACTAAACATCACATCACATCAAGGCATAATTGGTGTCGGGCACGAAATCGCTGGGACAATCGTTGGTGGAGCAACGTCATGTTTTCTGATGAATCGAGGTTCACCCTCGACTTCCACGACAGGTGAAACAGTGTGGTGGTGGCAGAACGAATGATACCATGACATAACCGTTAGGCAGCACGATCATTTTGGTGGTGGATCCGTTATGGAGTGGGGAGGCATAACCATGGCAAGCAGAACAGCATTACTTGTCATTCAAGGGCATGACACAGGGCAGTACTACCATGAAAACATGTTAGCACCTCATGTGGTGCCATTTACGTGATGTCATGGCCATTGATTCATTTTCCAAGATGACAGTGCAAGAGCACACAGGGCCTGTGTCACTACAAAGTTCCTCCAGGAGCAGAACTTCACTACACTGCCTTGGCCAGTATTAGTCCAGGCCTTTCACCAATCGAGCATGTCTGGGATATGTTTGGCAGGTGCCTACGACAATGCCAACAGCCCCCTACCAATGTCCAGGAACTTGCCGCTGCCCTGCAGGAAGAATGGAATAACATCAATCAAGCTGATGTAGGACGTTTGGTGAGGATTATACCACCTCAGATCTGTGCTTGGCTCATGAACCGAGGAGGATTTACAAGGTATTCAGGTCTTGGACTGAGTGTTGTAAATTCTGACTGACCGTCCATGTCTTCTACAGCTCAGTACGTGGAATGTGCACTGGTCAGACACCCAACTATCGCTGAAATCATTCACCAGATGTCACAGTGAAATGTCTCAACTGACTTTTTGATGAAAATATAAATATATTTCTTCATATATCTCACTTTTATCAAATATCCCCTACTTTTTTTTAACAGTATATTAAGTGTAACATATATGTTTTTTTAAATGTTTTTTTTAGTATTGATAGCATAATATATATTACACTTAATGTGTTGAATTCTGCTCATGCGACAAGTGCATGTCTAAGACGTAACTTATGTTTGCATATCAGGAGGGTACGCATGCACACAGTGTGAATTTGTGACATTGGGCTATGCCTCAATAGAGACTCCCAACAAGCTATTAATTGAAAATAGAGCATGCTTTCATTTTTAGCTTAACTTGACAAAGTCAAGATAAGCTATTGCCATCACACATGCAGAAGTCTGTGAGTCTGTTCACATTTTCCTTTAGCACAGGCTACACCCTGTAGTTCTTGTCTGATCATCACAAAATTTCATATTTAGGTTTGAGGTCATGTCTAATTGAAAATAGAGCATGCTTTCATTTTTAGCTTAACTTGACAAAGTCAAGATAAGCTATTGCCATCACACATGCAGACGTCTGTGAGTCTGTTCACATTTTCCTTTATCACAGTCTACACCCTGTAGTTCTTGTCTGATCATCACAAAATTTCAGATGCAGGTTTGAAGTCATGTCTAGATGAGAACGTCTCTTTTTGGTTACGATTGGTCAACTGTGATGGCTCCCCGAGCCCAAAACCCCAACACCTTTAGCACAGTCTACAGGTCGTATTTATGAAGGAATTTCATTATAACTTGGTAGGATGACTCTGTATAATGTCAAGATGAGAACGTCCCCTTTTGGTCATGATTTGTCAAACATGACGGCTACCCATACCCGATACACAAACATTTTTACTACAGTCTACAGGTCGTATTTAATATGCAGGGATTTCATTG
The DNA here is from genome assembly GCA_031216915.1 of Pictodentalium vernedei. Classification (NCBI taxonomy): domain Eukaryota; kingdom Metazoa; phylum Mollusca; class Scaphopoda; order Dentaliida; family Dentaliidae; genus Pictodentalium; species Pictodentalium vernedei. The sequence continues at coordinate 403,132,955 of CM062293.1, forward strand.
TAACTTGGTTGAATGATTCCGTATGATGTCTAGATAACTTCCCCATTTTGTTGCGATCTGTCAACTGTGACGGCTGCCCGAGCCCAAACCCTGAAAACCTTTAGCAAAGTCTACAGGTCATATTTATGGAGGGATTTCATTGTAACTTGGAAGGATGACTCAGTATAATATCTAGATGAGGATGTCCATTTTAGTTGTGATTGGTGAGCCATGATGGCTACACAGACCCGAAGCCCAAAAACCTTTAGCACATTCTACAGGCCGTATTTATGAAGGGATTTCATTGTAACCTGATAGGATGACTTGTTTTGGGATAATTTCACTGTAACTTGGTAACTTTGGTTGACATACATTAACTGTGAGGGCCACATTAATGCACCCCTCAATTCTTGAGTACAGTCTGTACACCTCAAATTATTTTTATTGAAAACATAGCATACAGGAAACAGAAATTAACATATTCTCAATTATCACAATTCTTGTTGTATTTCATAATCCTTTCGTAAACAATGAACATTATCCTTTTCATCAAACACAGCACACATTCGAGTTAACTTTCATTGGAATTCACTAACAAAATGTCCTCAATCCATTCCATTTCATTGTAACCTGATAGGATGACTTGTTTTGGGATAATTTCACTGTAACTTGGTAACTTTGGTTGACATACATTAACTGTGAGGGCCACATTAATGCACCCCTCAATTCTTGAGTACAGTCTATACACCTCAAATTATTTTTATTGAAAACATAGCATACAGGAAACAGAAATTAACATATTCTCAATTATCACAATTCTTGATGTATTTCATAATCCTTTCGTAAACAATGAACATTATCCTTTTCATCAAACACAGCACACATTCGAGTTAACTTTCATTGGAATTCACTATTAAAATGTCCTCAATCCATTCCAATGAAGGGTCATAAGCTGAGTTTGAATGCTTTTTGAAAATAGTACTGGCTTGTTTTGACTATTACTTTGGGTAAAGAGTTGAATGAGATTTACACTAAGGTTGTACATGGAACAGGGTTAGTTACTCAGTTAGTAATGAAATTTTAGTATAACCAGAAAGTGACTAAACCTGGTTATAAAAAAAACTGTGACTGTCATAATACACATGCTACATACTTATGGGCACTCACTTAGGCTAGGCAGTGTACATTTATTTATTATTTATTTATTATTAGGGTTTAACGACACATTAACAGACAAGGTCATATCGTGTCAGTGACAGTTTTACGGGTGGAGGAAGTCGGAGTACCCAGAGAGAACCACCGAGCACCGTCGAGCAGCTGCCAGCTCCCCAACATTGTAACTCCGCAGGCAGGTTAGATTGGTTGAAGACGTGCACACCATCGATGTGCAGTGCGCCTTAGTACACGGCATCATCATGCCCCCATGTGGACATTCAGGGTTAAGTGCCTTGCCCTAGGACACAACATGGGGGTCCGAATTGATCACTCAGACAGTCACCCATCCAAGGACTAACCGGGCTTGACGTTGCTTAACTTTGGTAATCTGACGAGAACTGGTTACGGCAACACCACCGCGCTCCCAGGCAATGTACATGATTAGTCACTTATTTATAAACAGAAAAAAAGAATGACTAATCCAGTGCATTATGAGTTAGTTTGTAAGCTAACATAAACTAGCTGACCATAGGCTTAGCACAGGATTTGCTGCCATATCACATATACACCGACGAAGGCTGTGATAATGCTCAGGCTTAGTTGGTGATGTGTTACATAGGGTGGATTCAAGAACCCAATGGAAATACTAATACTGGATTGTGGAAATTTTTTTAACCCTTTGAACACTGGTAGTATCTTCCATGTCAGTTCATTGGCAGCAGTTGGAAGAGTCCATATTAATTATTTGGGGGTAGACCAATTAATATTTTCAACGCTTATGGCTGCACGTTGAAAATATTGAATGGTCTACCCTACACATTCACTTAGTAGCCATCCTACTTAATAAAATTATGATGTATCATGTTCCTGGGCCAGAAAAAACGCCCCTTGGTTTCAAAGAGTTAAAGAGAATTCCACAAATTAATAGCTTGTTTCACATTGATATATATTAAAATTTAAATATTCCCACAGTTAACTGATTTGATGTTTTCACAGCTAACAAATTTAATGACAGCTGACTGTCCGTGGCTAAAAGAAATCATTGGCTGACTGTGGCTTTTTAAGTTTCTTAGCTGGTGGCAGTGGCATCAGGGTTTAGATTGGAGTGAGCCTTTTGGTACACTTCAGGTTGTCAGTAAGAAAAGTTTTAACCTCAAATTTGACCCGTTAATTGAATATACCATAGGTTATAGAGAAAACTCCGGTTAATTGAATAAAAAATCTTGTAACCTGTCGAGATATTACCCTGACTCTCCCCAGTTTTCATTTGTTTATAGACCAATTTGGCCTCAGTACATCCAATACAGGCATTTAATCTATTATAACTCTTTTGATAGAGCTCATGGAGCTCTGTCTCACAAGATATAATAGAATAAATGCTAAGTTGATCTCCAGAATGCAGGAAAGTGACACAATCCCTGTTAATTGAATACTCCTGCTAATTGAATAATTTTCATTGTCCAAGTGGCTATTCAATTAACAGGGTTCTACTGTATATGCAAGTGCAGGCTTTGATTACAAGCACATATAATTTGTCTTCAGTAGGAATCCGGACATTTAAAACCAGTGTTCATGCTGTCGGGTGCCTTTTGCACTGAAAAAATGTGTTTGGCACCAAAATACAATATTTGGCACCAGAATTTGGCACACTATACTTTTGGTAGGTCGCAAAGGCTTTGTGGTTTACTATTTCAGTGTGTCATTTTTTATAAAATCTCTGTCTGACAACACAGACGAGAGAGTTCACGCCATCAAGTAACCTACAGGTAATTGGCATAATTATGGCTTTTTGTTATAGCTCAACTAAAGTATCAGTTGATCCATCTCATCGGATTCTTATCAAAACATTTCTATGTTACTTAATCATTTTTACCTTGCTTAATCTTTTTTATAACTTCAGGAAGGGGGCGTGATGGCTCAGTTGGTAGAGGTGCAGACTGCAAGCCGAGAGGTGCTCGGTTCGAATCCCACCTGTGGCAACCATGTTGTGTCCTTGGGCAAGACACTTCACCCCTATTGCCCATGTGGGGGCATGGTGGCTTTCTGTACTAAGGCGTACTGCACTTGTCTTCAACCAATGCTAACCCTGCTTGTGTGGAGTTAGTATGTTGGGGGAGCTGACAGTTGCTTGCAGTTGCTCAGTGGTTCTCTTTGGGTACTCCGGCTTCCTCCACTCATAAAACTGTCATGGTCATGATTAGTCATTGTGCAGAAATATGTGACCTTAAACACCAATAAATAAATAACTTCAGGAAGATGATCAAATATTTGCTACTAGTTTATCTATAATAATAATAATAATAATATACACATTTATATAGTGCCAAAATTATAGTTCAGAAGATGTAGAACCATATTCTAAGGCACTGTACGTGTTACTGAGCTCTGAATATATACAGTATCTTGCAGTCCACAACATCACTTATAGGTTTTTGAAACCGGTATGTTTTGAGATGTTTCTTGAAAAGGTTGACATTTGACGGTCTTTTTAGGTGTTCTGGTAAATTATTCCACAAGTGAGGGCCAGCAAATGAGAGTGACCTATCTCCAAATGTCTTACACCTATGTTTTGGAACATGTAGTAGCATTTTACCATCAGACCTCAGGTTGTATTGACACACATTCTTGGTATTAAGGAGTTCTTCTAAGTAGGCTGGTGACATGTTGTTTTGTGTCTTGAAAACTAATAATAAAGTGTTGAAAATTATTCTGTACTTGACTGGCAGCCAGTGCATATCCCTCAGAGAACAGGAGTGATGTGTTGAGATCGTGATACCCTGCATACCACTCAGGATGATGCATTTTGTACCAACTGCAGGTGAGAGTAATGATATTGTGGAAGGTTGAACAGTAAGGCACTACAATAATCCAAATTTGAAGTTACAATGGCATGATTATTATTTCCTCACTGTTTATTCACTATATAAGACAGTTCCCTTCATGTGGAACTGTCTTATACAGTGAATAAACAGTGAGTAAATGATAATCATGAAATTATTTTGTAAACGTTAATAATAAATAGCCTTTTACTTTTGTTTGGTATCTATATTTTTTATCATTTGTGGATTTTTTTTACAACTAATATATGTATAAGGGCCAGATAATACTAAATTAAAATATCATACTTTGAGTGCAACAAGTCAGCATCTGCGATATTTTTGCATTGCAGATGGTGCCTTGTTGCACTCGAAGGACAATACATGGTTAATTTGTTTGTTCTCATTTATAATTAGATTCCATTTGGCACTAAATATTTCATTTGGGTCTAATTCAAAAGTTTCATTTTTACCATCTGTCACAGCTTAGTTGTGATCTCGCAATTTTTTGTAAAAGTCTACCTGCCACAATGAGAGGGAAACAGTGGTGTATGTTTGTCAATCAAATTCAGCTGGTCATTTTTTCTATGTAAATTTGAAAATTAATCGTATATAATCCACATGATAATTGTTAATGTATATGTAGATGTGATCAAACTCTTGTCATCATTTATTGGAAAGCTCTTTATGAGCTCTGTTGAGCATGACTGTATTCATTAAATTCCTTGTTGTATTATGGGAAAAATATGCAGTATGAAATTTGGTGTTTTGGCATTGATGTGTAGAGGGTTAAATTTCAAGAATTGTGTAACCCTCAACTTCTTGCATGCAGTTGGCAAATATTCCTGACAAGGAAATGAAATCTCTTGCTCTTGAAATAAGTATGATTTGGGCACAATTAACAAAATTTTCCATGTAAATTAAATAGACTTCTTGGCCAATGATTTCTAGAGTACAGTTTAGATGAATTTTTTTATCAAATCTGGTCATGGCCATTACACTGCAGCCATGACTTAGATTTGTTGAAAAATATTTTGGAAGTACTCAGCGGGTTAAGAGTTAACCTCTTTTCCAAGGGTATCAAAATTATTTATTGTAATTATTGTTTTTTCAATTTAAAAAAAAAAAAACTTTCAATAATACCATATGTGACCCCTCATTGGAACGATCTTCAGGAGCTTGTTCCAGTGAGGGGTCACATATATAGTTTTGTTGCAATTTTTTTTTAAATATATTTTTAATCAACTACTTAGTTTGCAAACTACATGTTAGGCAAAGCCCTAACCTTATTTAATGACCATATCCAGGTATTCACTAAATCCACTTTTTAAATTTTATTATTTTGAAACTTTTTGCCTCAAAAACTTGCCTTATAACGCAACATTGGAGGTATCATAAAAAGTGTATTTGAGGGAAAAGGTGAAATATTTTAGTCATTGAAGAATATTTTTTGCGAGTGTCATCTTTTATTGATGTTAAGTAATGGGTTAACCCCTAGCACCCTAGCAGTGTACCAGAATTTTCTGCCATTACTCTGTTTTTCTCTTGTTTAACTACAAATTTAACCAAATATATCTTGTTTGACATAGCTCATTGAGCTCTGTCAAACAAGGTATATTGGTTTAATTTCAAACTGCATTATGGGACATATTTGCTGCTGAAAACTTTGCCTTTTTGACATCATGGTGCAGAGGGTTAATCAATGATAGTGTAGTTATAGTGAGCTATCTTTAATAAGTCTAAAGAAAAAATATCAAAATGCTGCAAAATTTTTAAAAATCTTCTCACTTCTCATGAACCAGTGGGTACACATGTACAATGACTTGATATTTGGTATGGAGCTTCCTTCTGAGGTGTAGAATTCCGTTTGTTCAAACGAAGTCTGTGGTACAATATTTGCCTTTTGAAATGGGAGGGGTAAGAGTTTTGGCCCCCGCCCAAAACTTCTTAATTTCTGAACCGCTGAGCCTATTTGAACCAAATTTGGTATGTAGTATTATTGAGTCATAAGTACTTGATTCTTGCAAAACAATTCCTGTGTATTCAGATCTATAACTAGTGCATTTTTCTGATGTTTTTAATGGTGACCATTTAATAATTCTCTTGACCAATTGACCTGATGATACCTAGTTAATAATAATATAATGATAATGGATAGTATTCAGATCTATAACTAGTGCATTTTTCTGATGTTTTTAATGGTGACCATTTAATAATTCTCTTGACCAATTGACCTGATAATACCTAGTTAATAATAATATAATGATAATGGGTAGGATTCAGATCTATAACTAGTGTGAGTTTGTCATGTCTTTAATAGTGATCCATTTAATAATTCCCCTGACCTATTGACTTGATGATGCCAAGTTAATAATAATAATATAATGGATAATGGGTAGAATTTAGATCTATAACTAGCGCATATTTATCATGTCTTTAACCGGTAAAGTGCTGAGTTTTTTTTGACAACAAATCAAAGCTCATCATATACTGCTCTATTACATTTAATTGGATAGTGCCTTATAGGCACTATCCAATTAAATGTCAGAGAGCAAGGTATTGTATAAAAATCTGATTCATATCAGGGACAATAAAGGCTTCTTCAGGCAGAATGTAGCTACAGACAGTTATTGCCTGTCACTTTTAGTAAAGCCCAAAATAGGGCTCCCAGCACTCTACCAGTTAATAGTGGTCCATTTAATAATTTTCTTCACCAATTGCCCTGATGATGCCTAGTTATTAATAATAATATAATGGATAATGGGTAGAATTTAGATCTGTAACTAGTACGTGTTTGTGACGTCTTTAATAGTGATCCATTTAATAATTTTCTTCTCCAATTGACCTGATGATGCCTAGTTAATAATAATAGTATATTGGATAATGGGTAGTATTCAGATCTGTAACTTGTGTGTGTTTGTGATATCTATAATAGTGATCCATTTAATAATTCTCTTGACCCATTGACCTGATGATGCCTAGTTAATAATATTAGAACACTGGGGCCCACTTAATTGGATATCTCTTAATTGTATATCCCTGTTAATTGAATATAATTTTCAAATACAAAACCATTTACCAAACCTTCGGTACAAATTTGATCTGTTAATTGCATATAGGTTGTAGAGTGAACTCCTGTTAATTGTATATAAATTTTTGTAATACGTCGAAAAAATTACTGTGACACGCACCAAATTCCCCTTATTTATCAACCTTTTTGGCCTCACCACATCCAATACAGGCCTTTATTCAATTATATCTTGTTTGACAGAGCTCTATGAGCTCTGTCAAGCAAGATATAATAGAATAAATGCTCAGTTTACCTCCAGAACACAGGAAACTGAACAAATCCCTGTTAATTGTATACTCCTGTTAATTGAATAATTTTCACTGGCAAAATGGATATTCAATTAAGGGGATTCTACTGGATAATGGGTAGTATTCAGATCTTTTACTCGTGCGTATTGTGATGTCTTCAATAGTGATCCATTTAATAATTTTCTTCACTAATTGACCTGATGATGCCTTGTTAATAATAATAATATGATGGATAATGGGTATTATTTAGATCTATAACTAGTGCATATTTGTCATATCTTTAATAGTGATCCATTTAATAATTTTCTCCTCCAATTGACCTGATGATGCCTATTTAATAATAGTATAATGGATAGACTTTAGATCTATAACTAGTATGTGTTTGTGATGTCTTTAATAGTGATCCATTTAATAATTTTCTTCACCAATTGACCTGATGATGCCTATTTAATAATAGTATAATGGATAGACTTTAGATCTATAACTAGTATGTGTTTGTGATGTCTTTAATAGTGATCCATTTAATAATTTTCTCCTCCAATTGACCTGATGATGCCTATTTAATAATAGTATAATGGATAGACTTTAGATCTATAACTAGTATGTGTTTGTGATGTCTTTAATAGTGATCTATTTAATAATTTTCTCCACCAATTGACCTGATGATGCCTAGTTAATAATAATAGATGTATAATGGGTAGTGGGTGAATTTTTCTTCACCAACTGACCTAGTTAATAATAATAATATATGTATAATGGGTAGTATTCAGATCTATAACTAGTGCGTGTGACGATAAAGACTCTCATTCTTCATCCATTCCTTAAAGGAGAGCACATTTTCATCAAAGGCGTTTGAAAATTAATTCTTTTATTGAAATACCCTTTTTATGTGTACCCATACTATGTATGGTACACATAATGCCAGCATCCGGGGTGGCCATCCGTCATTCGTCCATCCTTTATCTGTCCATCCATCTGTCCAGCCGTCCGTTTGGCAATCGATAACTTGAAAAATATTGCTTGGATTGTCAAGTTACTTTATATTTGTGTTCAGGTTACTGATGTGCCAAGCTGTATAGTTTTTGGTGGAAATCTGATAATTTGATCCTGAGATATTAACTCTTTATCCTTCAAATTGAGAATTCTTCCAATCTCTTTAGCATGAGATAACTCAAAAAAATATCAATCCAATTGTCATGTTACTTTATATATATTTTCAGGTTACTTATGTTCCAAGCTGTATAGTTTTTGGTGTAAATCTGTTATTTTAATCCTGAGATATTAACCCTTTATCCTTCAAAATGAAAATTCCTCCAATCCCTTTGGCATTCGATAACTTGAAAAATATTGCTTGGATTGTCAAGTTACTTTATATTTGTATTCAGGTTACTGATTTGCCGAGCTGTATAGTTTTTGGTGTAAATCTGATAATTTGATCCTGAGATATTAACACTTTATCCTTCAAATTGAAAATTCCTCCAATCCCTTTGGCATTCGATAACTTGAAAAATATTGCTTGGATTGTCAAGGTTCTTTATATTTGTGTTCAGGTTACTGATGTGCCGAGCTGTATAGTTTTGGGTGTAAGTCTGATTATTTGATCCTGAGATATTAACCCTTTATCCTTCGAATTGAAAATTCCTCAAATCCTTTTGGCATTCGATAACTTGAAAAATATAGCTTGGATTGTCAAGTTACTTTATATTTGTGTTCAGATTACTGATGTGCCGAGCAGTATAGTTTTTGGTGTAAATCTGTTATTTTGATCCTGAGATATTAACCCTTTATCCTTCAAATTGAAAATTCCTCCAATCCCTTTGGCACGAGATAACTAAAAAAATATCAATCCGATTGTCATGTTTCTTCATATATGTGTTCAGGTTACTGATGTGCTGAGCTGTATAGTTTTTGGTGTAAATCTGATAATTTGATCCTGTGATATTAACCCTTTATCTTCCAAATTGAGAACTCCTCCAGTCCATTTCTTCGGCATGCGATAACTCAAAAAATATTAATCCGATTATCAGGTTATTTTATATATGTATTCAGGTTACTGATGTGCTGTGCTGTATAGTTTTTTATGTGAATCTAATAATTTCATCCGGAGATAATAACCCTTTATCCATCAAATTAGGCACTCCTCCAATCCATTTCTATATGTACCTATACCATGTATGGTGTACATAATGTTGGCATCCGGGGTGGCCCTCCGTCATACAGGTTTCTACTAGTTGCACGTATGGGTACACATCTGACGATTTCATCGGCCTATTTTTTAATTATTTAAACTCTACCAATTATTGGGCAAGAAAAGTTTTTCTGTGTTTGAAACATTTTGTATGGGGATTAATCTTCAAGGAAGGTGCATAGCCAGGGGAGGTGGAACGTTACAAACGTACCACCCCACAAAATTTGAGTTCCCCTTGAGGGACTGTTTAACATTTAGGATTTGAAAATTTGATAAAATGGAGTGATATCTGTGGGACACACTAAAAAGTGTAGTCTGTGTCCATGTCGGAGAAAAAGTGAAGTCGGGAATTAAATTACCATTTTCTCATTTATTTGTTGGTTGTTTTCTATGAAATTTGGAAAGTATACTCAGGGGAAGATACGAAATATATATGCCAAAAGAGAAGTACGATGTTATTTTACGATGTTAGAAGACATTTTCTCTTTCAAACACACTAAAAAGTGTAGTTGACTTAGCGCCGTGTTTGCTAATTAATTGGCTTATGTTGTGTTGACAGCAGGGCGGGCTGATTATCCTGGTACTTTTTATGATTATGAGGAGATTAGTGGGGTGTAGATTTGATTGATAGATTTTCTTTCATTACTCTTTTTCCATTTACATGGAGTAAAGTACAAGAGTATAATAAGATTATTTCACAGAAGATTATGCCGCTGCTGGTATTCTAACATTGCACAAACTCCTCTGTGTGCGTTGTCTTTCATTTATGTTATTTGTTCTTGTTTGTGCTATGACATGTATTTTTTATGCTGTTATCAATTTATGTTGGATCCAGTGGTCCTTGAGATGAAATTTTACTCCACGTGTTTCTTTGTAGAGAAATGTACAAACTCACTTGGTGGAAAATCTACCCCCCTACACCCACCACCACCACACACCACACATTTAGTTGTAATCCACCCTCCTCCGTCAGGTGTTACTTTAACATTATTCACATGTTAAACTAAACACAATGTAATAAGTGTTTTCTCCACTCGAGAATGTTTTCTTTTTTTAAAAACACAGTTAACACTTGGGAAAGTTTCAGCTCATGGACCATCGGTTCACACCTGATGCTCCATGAGCTGAAACTTTGCTAGTTGACCATGTGCTTTTCCTACATTTTCCCGAAATTTGTCGATAATCGCGACACTTGACATCATTTGTTAGGTAGGTCTCCATTATTGAGACCTTCCCAAGAAATGATATCAAATGTTGGAATTATAGATAAGCAGGTGAAAAAAAAATCTTGTGCTTATTTCGGCTGGTTTTATAACACGATCGACACCTTTTATCTACTGTCACAGGCGAATCCAACCACAAAACTATCCGGACGACATACCAACTAAATTTACATTTGCTTTTCATATATATGTTTGTTATTTGTTTATGTTTGTGCTGTATCTCTGTATCATAATATCCATTATGTTATGTCCTGTATTTATTCAATAAAATACTGAGAATTGAATTAACCCTTTACCTAACGTAACGGCCAAAACCGGCCAGCGCTATTCTAAAAAATCGTCAATTAATTTTCATTATTTTTTCATTTTTTGTCTCAAAAACATAGGTTATGACCCCTCGTTGGAACGAGCTCGTCGAGCTCGTTCCAACGAGGGGTCATAACCTATGTTTTTGAGACAAAAAATGAAAAAAATTAGTTATTCCAGAATTTTTTTTTGCAAGTGTCGTCTGCTTTTCATGTTAGCTAAAGGGTTAATCGTTGTTTCTTTCATCTGCACCCCACTAATCTCCTCATAATTATAAATCATAAAAAGAACTAGGATAATCAGCCCGCCTTGCTGTGTCAACACAGCGTAAGCCAATTAATCAGCTTACACGGCGCCGAGTCAGCTACACTTTTTAGTGTGTTTGGAAGAGAAAATGTCTTTTAACATCATAAAATAACATCGTACAAACTTCTCTTTTGGCATATATATTTCGTATCGTCCCCTGAGTATACTTCCAAATTTCATAGAAAACAACCAACAAATAAATGAGACAATGATAGTTTAATTCCCGGTTACACTTTTTCTCCAACAGGGACACGGACTACACTTTTTAGTGTGTCCCATCTCAGTGCACCTCCCTAACAAAATTCCTGGTTACACGCCTGCAAGGGTTGGGCATGTTCTCCAGACTTTTCATGAAATCACTTGTTAAAAGATTAGCATGAATAGGAGAAGAAAATGGGTATGAAACTATGATTAAAATGAACAGAAAGCTACAGTGGCGTAGATAGCTTTACGCTGGCGGAGGGGCAAGCCCAAAATTTTCCGATAGACCGAAAATTTTCCGACAGTGTAACAACAACAAAAATCCAAACAAACAGAAAGAATCTGTTGTTTACTGCAAATGTACTGAAAATTGGTCTTTTTTACCCCAAATTTACCCAAAATGGCATGTTTTTTATCCCCAAAGCCAGCATTTTAATGCTATTAGGCATAAATTCGCCTAAAAATGGTCCCAAAAAATTTCCGACAAAACTTCTGGTGGGGGATGGGGGGGGGGGGACTCCGCCGCCCACCCCCCCCCCCCTTTATCTACGCCACTGGAAAGCTATGGGACCTATAATAAACTTATGACTGTGAAGCGAACAGCCAAGCAAGCCCCTTGACTGGTAAGATGCTGAATTATTTTTGGTCGTCAAAATCTGCTTCATTGTCTTTGTTTGACTTGATTTGCTTTTTGGGAGAGTGCCAAGATGTACTCTTCCATAAATTGTGACAAGGCAATTCCACACTGAATTAATAATTTCACTTCAAAGATAATATGAAACACGTCCATAGAATAACAAACCTTTAAGTTGCAGCACCTTCCCTTCTGAATCAAGGCCAAATATGGGCTTCTAACACTCTACCCGTTTTGAGGATAACAGATTTATTTTCAAGTGAAAATAAAACCAAAATGGTACCTGAGGTGTCTTCGCCGTGATCAAACCAAACATGAAGAAACCAGTACGTCCACTTTTAATCATCTTCATTTTATCTGTCTCTTTCACTCATTTTTTTTTTTGTTGTTGTCATATCCAAGATCCAAATTAGCAGACAGTCAAAATTTAGGGGGGGGGGGGGGGGGGGGTAAATCCCTTTTCGTACTCCGTCAAAATATTTTGGATGTAAGTATATCCAAATTCGTACCTCGTAAAAAGTTAGGGCGCATGCTTCGTTGAGCCTGATCAACTATTCAGCGATGTGGAGACAGAAGGGGGTGGGGGGGGGGGGTCTCAACCACTCACTCACGGAACTCAATTTAAAAAGTTAAGAGATTTGGTGGTCCAATAATTCGTCGCCTGAGTGCTAGAATGTTCTATGTCCCCTATGGGACATAGAACACTCTAGCACTCAGGCGACGAATTGTAGAGTGAGAAAAGCCAGTCAACCAGCATTTATGTCGTATTGGTCATGCAAGGCTTACACATTCCTTTTTGTTGAAGGACAATACGCGACCAGGAGCCAATACTATAAAACTTTTACAATTGTATATTCTGGAATTGTATTTTCTACCTATTAATATAACTGATTAAAATGAACCACAAGCATTTTAAAAGGTATGACAAATTGCCTCCTGGAAAATTTCCACATCTTTGAAAATGCTAATGGTTCATTTCAACCCATTTAAAGTCGTAACTAGAAAATACAATTGTAAAAGTTTTATAGTATTGGTCCTAGATTGTGTTCCTTGTCAACAGGTGTTGACAGTGGAGCACATGCTTTTACACTGTACTGATTTTAATCATGTCAGAGGTCAGTATTTCGCCGTGGGATCCACAAAGAGATCTATTTTATCATATAAGCTCGCACAAAATTATATAATTTCTTAAAGAAATCAACTTTTAAAATTTTTTTTTTTTTTTTTTTTGAAGTAGTCGCCTTAAGTCTCAAACCATCAGGATGATTTATAAGGTATTCGCTACACTACTGGTATCATCACGCATTACTGTCCACGCTGTCTGATATTGTGATCCGATCATTTCCTAATTTTAGTCAATCTTTTTACTTAATAAATGACAATGACATATTTTACTTCCTATCGTTTTCTTGCCACAATATAGCCTTAGCTGCTGATTTTGCGGTAAGCACAAATCAATAAATAAATGAATGAATAAATAATTCGTCTAAAAATCGTAACACAGGGGATGTAATCATATGATCCACTGCTAGTGAGGAACAACAGAGTGGCATCACCCCTCCATAACAGGGTATAAAATAAATGTAGAGTGTTAACAAAATGTGCAGTGATAAATCTGACATGATCCTGCTTATTTTTTACAGTTATGTAATTACTGTCATTTGTAATACTTAGACTAGGGTAGTATGACAATAATGTGGTTTACAAGGTATATGTATAACATACACTTTTTTCATGAAATTCTCTGCACCCTACATTATCTTTTATCTTTCTCGATGTAATAATCTTACGTTCAGGCGTGCACATTGTTTTTTGTTAGTTCCCACTCACACCGGGAGGGGGGGGGGGGGGGGGGCACCAAAAATTTGCGAGACGTTATTTGTCGGGTGGGCGGGTGTCATTGGTGCTCTAAAAACGTGCGCTCTCAAATTATGCAATTTTTCAAAACTTTCTGCATTATATTATTATTTATATGTGGGCCCCCTTTCACTAAACCCCTCTTACCCAGGCGGTCGGGGTGAAGCTTGTTTGGCAAACAGATAACGCAGAACCGAGCTATATATGATGAAATTGGACCACCCCATGGGTGGCCGGTTTATTGAAACAGATAAATAATTGCCCCAACCTTTGATGCCAGGGCAGTGTACATGCCTCATAAAACAATAGTATAAGACTGCCTAAGCCATTTGATGCGAAGACAGTGAAAAGACACACCCCCCCCCCCATAAAAATGAATATTAATGATTGGCAAAGGTGGCACAATTTAGGCCCACACTTTGACAAGTATAATAATGAATAGGGAATGGAATGAACATATAGAATGAAAATGAACGTGCTACCAAATCAAAAGGGTTATATACACAGAAGAGTAAATATATGTACAGTACCGTCGACGTCCACAGAATTACCATGCAATTACCTGCCACTTATGTTGGAAAACTTCCAAGTCTATCATGAGTCCTGGCCATTGAAAGCACGGAACTCACATCACTGTAAAAGGTCACCATGTCCCCTCACGAAAAATGTTTGCCCAGGTGTGTGGCACCGAGGCGAGTCCATATCACATCCATGTACATGTAATGTTACTATAAACAAAATAAGGTCCTGCCGTGTAATGCAGGGACCTACACTATGGTGTTTGCCCACGTGTTAAGCACTGACGAGGGTCCATATCCCATACATGCAAAAACGTGTATACAAAACCAAGTCTTGCCATGTGATGCAGGAAATTATACTCTGAAGTTCTTCCATCAGATGTTGAATGATCTTGAGGTGGTGAGGTCAATGCCAGCTTCAGTAAATTGCTGCCGTGATGGAATAAGGCTGGGAAAATCCCATGGATATATGGTCCACGGCGATGTTTCGAACACTTGAAGGCTGCAAACTTGACTATCGATTGGAGCCTTAATGTGATAGGAAAAAAGCCTAAATATTGATAAAAAATAGCAACTATGTATGTGCAGGAGGTGTATGGAGAAGGTGGAGGGGTTTGAAAATTCACTTGTTACTTTCACAGTTCCAGACTTGAAAAGACTTCAGAAAAGTTTAACAAAGAAATAGCCATTCCACCAACAGAAAAGAATAGAAGGAATTGTGGGACTGAAACCTGAAGACAGAGATTTTAGCCTGTTTCTTGAAAATGTGAGGTGCCATTGTCGACAGGTATCTGACCCAAGCTAAGTTAGCTGACAAGAAAGTGTTCCCCCATAAAATAATTTATGGACTGCCATAAATCTATCTGCCTTCATGTGTGGGTCCCTTTTCACTAAACCCCTCCTATCCAGGCGGTCGGGGTGAAGCTTGTTTGGCAAACAGATAACGCGGAAACGAGCTGTTTTTGATGAAATTGGACCACCCCATGGGTGGCCGGTTTATTGAAACAGATAAATAATTGCCCCAACCTTTGATGCCAGGGCAGTTACATGCCTAATAAAACAATAGTATAAGACTGCCTAAGCCATTTGATGCGAAGACAGACAGTGAAAAGACTTGCCCCCATCAAAATGAATATTAATGTTTGCCAAAGGTGGCACGCGTTAGGCCATTGGCAGCCTAGGGAATCCTACAGGCAGCTGTCTCCCGACACAGAGCTTGAAAGATGTGGAGGCCGTGTAAACACAACTCAGCTTCCTGATGGCAAAGAAAGAAATCATCTAACAATTGGCCTACCGAGGCAGAGATTTTGGTTTCCAAAATGTCCTGAAGGGCTGTGCTGAAGCGTTAAAATAGACTGCAAGAGGAGGAGCTCCCCATTGGCAGACAGCGGTCGTAAAAATGCATGTCCTTCCAGATAAAACCCAGGAGGTGGAAATCGTCCGGGCAGATGGGAAGAAGCCGGAAAGCATCCTTGATGTCAACGCTGGCCCTGTAACACCCCGGGCCCCAGGATTTTATGCACTTAATCACATCTTCATAGGTTCAATACCTCACCCGTGATACTTCCGGGGGGGGGCGGGGTCCCATCATTGACTTAAGCCCCAGAGGGGAATGATAGATGGTGGATCAGTCTAAAGGAGTCCGCCCGCTTCTTTGAAACCACACCCAGTGGAGAAATATGGAAATTTGGGAATGGGATGAATGGAAATGAACCTACAAAGCGACCTGCTTGCAATTCCCAATCCAGTTTGTTTTGTACCAACTCCGGATTGTCCAAAGTTGACTTCAAATTCTTGGGTGGAGACTGTAATGTTAGTTCACGTGAAAACCCCGAAGAGAAACCCTCTAGAAAACCGTGTATCAAAAATGGTCGATCAGGGTGTTTAAGATGTGTCAGACTCAGATGGCTGTCAAGGATGTCCAGATTTATTGGTGTTGGTATGCGAGACTGACTGCTTAGCAGTGTTAAGGAAGGTGACCTGTGGGAGGTTCCCGGTGGAATTGTTTTTTTCCCATTACGATGTGTCCAGCATGAGGAGAAGGGATGTTATGGCAGATGAGGAGAAGGGATGTTATGGCAGATGTAACAGCGGTGTGGGAGTTGGCAGGATGCGCGAGATTCGAACCCTTTGTTGTGTCTGAAGCATTCTCCTGTGGGGACTCGAAAATTTCAAGGCTTCCCTCTTTGGCTGATCCGAAAATTCTGTGATCTTTGGGAACCTTGCCGCCCCTGGGCACTGGAAAGCTTAACCTGATCCATAAGCTCCCAGTGAATCATATTCCATGGAAGCTTAATGGTCTCCCTAAGAGCACGGAATTGTTCATCATACTGAAACCAGTCCGCGCCATTTTTGGGCCAGATTCCTGATGTTTGCGAAGTATCGCATCAGGTGAGGCGCTTCGGATGGAAGTTTCTAGGTATATATAGACACAAAGATAGTAAAGGCAATTATCCAGGATTCTAGAGACAGAAAATTATTGCGAGTAGGTTGGGTGAGGCAAAGAGATGGTGGTCCTGAGGAACCCTGTTCCAGACTGATGACAGAAGTGGATGGCTTAGTTTTGTTCAGGAGATCAGACATGTGAATGAAGGAATCAGTCCAGTTTTTTTTCTTTGTTAGATACAGGAATAAAAGCATCTAAAGGAGTGGCCAGAGAGTGAAAAACAGACAGAGAGGGGTCTATTACTTGCGAAAGCCCTGGATCTGAGACCGTCACTGGAGTAGCAATAGGTGAGTGGAGAAGAGATTGTGATGACCAGAAGTTTGCTGACCTGCAAGAATTCTTCCACCTTGCAAATGAGCTTCAGCATCTATAAACATAGAGATACCTGCTACATCCGAAGGATCAAAAGGAGTAGTGGATGTCTGCGGTAATTGCTGTTGTTGTTGCTATTGAAGGCGGTTGACGGAATCTGTTATCCGGTTGATCGATATCTGCGCCAGGGTCCAAGTCGTAAATGCAGGCATCTCACTTTCCCATGGACAAGTTGCCCCAAATTGACCGACTCCAGAAGTTTTCCTGTGCGCACTGGTGTGACGCGGCCTCCCCCATGAAGGATTGACTGTAGAAACCGTCTCCATGGTAGACGGTGTGATGGGGAAATTCTTCTGTTCCCTGTGTAGCCTACCACTGCTTTACGTAAACTTTGCCTCCGAGCAGAGGAAGCAGTGGACTTACGACTTCTTTTCTTGGAAGCCATCTGCAATGAAATGAAAAAGTCTCATAAACAAAAATGAAGGCGCATAAGCTCAATCCTGGGGACGCAGATGCAAATAGTGAAAAAAAGAACGGGCAACGAATGCCCACTGTGAACCAGGGAGGGGGCATCGGGCAACTGCCTTAAAACAGGGGTGACAAGGCAAACCAACGGAAATACCTCCTGCCTGTTCAAAAGCAGGAATCGGGCTACAGCCCACTGTGAACCAAAGGAAAACGGGCAACTGCCCACTGGTAACTGTAGCAAACTGGGCAACTGCACATCGAACAGGAGTCGCATCCTCAGCGACAAGCCTCTCATGTATGCTATTCCCACAAACCAGGATTTGATGGCCCATAAACTGGGCATAAGTGAAACACGGCCAAAACTTCAATCTACAGTGGCCACAATGGCTGTACCGCCATGAAATGCTAAACAGTGATTGGTACTTATGTGCTTACCAAACGTGGCCCCTAGCTGAGCTAATTGGCACACAGATGCTTGCCCAATTAGTTATGCCAGGGATATCTCCCATCCCTGGGTGAGCCTAACGTCTTCACCCAGAATACCCTGGCTTGTTGATTGTACACTAGGGAGAAAGCAAGTGTAACTTCCGTTGTACATGTAACACAACAGCCCGCACACTGTAATAAAAACGAACCATCCCTTTTGCTGACGGCTGCACCCCATCCCGTGCGAACAGAGAAGCCGGAGACTGATTGAAACGACGATGTTTCCAAAACAACAAACAGGCAGGACGGATGCACAGATTTTCAAGTCGAGCATTGAATTCTCCTAATGTGGACTGGTATAACAGGCCGTGCAGCCAAAATTCGGAACACACCGCAATGGATTTGACGCCGTAGGAACGGTAGAGCAGCGGAGCGAACTGGACCACCTGTAAGGATGTGTCTGCTGGGTCATCAGCAAAGGAAAGATCGTTACGACCTAACTGAATCACCACCACCTCTGGCTGAAAGAGCTGGATGACCGGTAAACCACGTTCTTATACCCCGTCTAACGCAAGGCCACCACAACCCGAATAACGAATGTCACAGTCGGGAATCCCCAAAGTGGATCTGTACTGTGGAAAGCAGGCATCCATGTGATCCCGTGACCGGCGGATAAAACTGTGACCAAGCACCAAGGTTTTCATTGTGCAATGCAAATAATAAGAAAAAAGGAACAATACAACTCACAAAATCCAAAAGGAAGAGAATAGCTTCACAAAAAAATTCACTAGTTACTACCACAGTTCCAGACTTGGTTTGAAAATTCACTGGTTATTTCCACAGTTCAGTTTGAACATTCACTTGTTACTTTCACAGTTCCAGGCTTGAAAAGACTTCAGAAAAGTTGAACAAAGAAATGGTCATTCCACCAAAAGAAAAGAATAGAAGGAATTGTGGGATTGAAACCTAAAGACAGAGGTGAAAGCCTGTTTCTTGAAAGTGTGAGGTGCCATTGTAGACAGCACCGATATGAGAGTTCCTTGAGGTGATGACTTTATTAGAATTAGTTGCTGAACTGAGTGAACTTTATTGAAGTAATATGATCTCCAGATGTATCTGCCTGTGATTTATACATTGGGTTAAAGTGACCCAAGCTAAGTTAGCTACAAAAACGTGTGCCCCCATAAAAGAATTTATGGACTGCCATAAATCTGCCTTTATGTTCCGAACCGCTGAGAAAATGCGGTAAATCAACCCTAATAGGTTAACTGCAACACAAGGAGCCTTTATTAGTGTTAACATGAGATGAAATCTGTGCAAATGGCTCAAATAATATACTCGCCCAAAAAAGAAAGTGTGCATTGCAGAAATTGATCAAACTCCAAAAAAATAATTTCGAAGGTGTAAAGAGTGTTAACCTGTTCATGAATAAGTTATATTGAACACAAAAACAGCTTTCCGAGTTAAAATTGCATTAACGTTAAATGACGTGCTGCACGTTTGTGAAAAGGCATGTTTTGCACGTGGAGAGTCTGAAAATTCATGCAGCAGGTTGAATCCTTGGGTATTTAAACACTAAAGTAAGGCCTTCCTATCGTTCACATTCAAACTTGCACCGCTGTTAAAACGACTCCACATTAGCATGCCAAGATTGACAATGAATCAACGTCTCCTTGCCCTGGGTATGGCTAGAGCTGGCAGAACACACAGAGAGGTTGCCCAGCATTTGAACTGCCACCGTAACACTGTAGACAGGCTAGTCCATCGACATGCACAACATGATGACGTTCGAGACCGACCCCGCTCCGGGAGACCCCGAGTTACCACCCCTGCACAAGATCGGTATATCCGTGTCGTCCATCTCCGGATCTGGCAACAAACGGCAACGACGACAGCCAGGAACATCCCAAACCTGAGACGGATACATCCTCAAACATTAATCAACCGCCTGAGAGAATACGGCTTACGTCCTCGAAGACCTGCAATTCGTCCGATTTTGACGTTACGTCATCGTCATGCTCGACTGCAGTGGTGTAGAGTAGGGTTAGGGTTAGCCTAACCTAACCTAACCCTAACCCTACCCTAACCCACTTCCATGCTAACTTGTTCGCTTCCATGAGGCGTAGATGCACAGCAGTAGTCGATGCAGACAGAGGTCATACCAGATATTGAGTGTGTGACTTTTGTGTTGGACCCTTAGTGTCTTTGTCTCTCCATGGCACCAAGAGTATTCGTCGTAGCGTAATGAAATTTCTCGTGTTGATCACAAATTGATTCATCTGTGATTGAATAAAATTACCATGAATGAAAATGATATATATCTTTTTTTAGTGTTATTTTTTAGCATGCACACTTTCTTTTTTGGGAGAGTATACATGTTGGTAGAGGGATGGGTGTCTGGTTCTCAGTGTACAAAATATGTTGAACAATTTTTGGGGGAAATGCTTTTTTATGCACCAGATATAACATGAATTAATGTAAAAATGTGCTAGTATCAACTAATATTCTATTCACTTCAAGAGCTTTACTTATTCACTCAAGTGTTAAAAGGATATTTGGGAATATTTTCTGTTGTTTACTCATTGTCACTGCTTTAGTATTATGATGGAGAAGGAGTGCTAGTGAATTGATTGTGACAACTGACCTGTTTCAACTTGGTTAACAGTTCCAACACGCTTTCAAATTTCAAATATTGTTGCATGACCTGGTCACAATATAATATTCACTTTAGTTTATCTTGTTGTTATTGTGTATTAAGACTTTACCCCATGCATCATTGGTAACTTAAGATTTTGGAAAATGGACAAATATCATTTTCAACTGATTTTTAATTGAGAATTAAGCAAAAAATAAAAAATAAATACACCATTCTAACAAGGTTAGTACTTGGAGTCACTTATGGAATCAAACTTGCAGACTCCTGCCAGAATCAAGTAAAAAATAAATAAATGGATCAGAATGGATTGAATTTTTGGTTATTTTCAGCTTACTCCTATGGTACAAATCAGGGGAATAATTTAAACGTATTTTATTTACGTCAAATCAGGGGAGAATGGGGTTGGGCACATCTTTCATACATTCATGGATATTGAGCTGTTCTAGATAGTTTTTATGATTTCTGAAGCCTCATTTCGAAGAATAGAATAAAATATTTTATTGCACATAAACAACAAATGTTTATAGTCAGCAAACAACACAAAACTAAAAACAAAACACAACAGACCTTTATGAAAGAAGTGTGTGAATGATTCTGATGTATATGATAATGAATTATTCTGGTGCACATGATAACTAAATATGCAGAATTATGTAATTTATGATTGATGAAATGATTTTAACCTCATCAATTAACAGTGTACCATTAAGCAAGTTGAAGAAAAAAAATAGTTGGAACAAGATGTAACGAGTTTTAAAATAATAGTAATAAATGACCATATATTTTAGTTGTAAAGTATTAAAAAGCTTAGAAAAATATATTCCATATTACTCCAGACTGTCAGTGTCCTAAAATCAGTTAAAACAAATCTTATATATATATATATTATAACAAGCATGTATAGCATTTTCAGGCTGGAAATTTGTTTATATGCGCCCTCTCAGATCAAGTACAGATTGTAAAAACCTTACCACAACTGCACATATGTCAGCATCATGACATGATAGAATCAATTTTAGTTTTTCATCTGCAGGGATAGAGCTACAATTGTGAATGAATTCATTTAACCCTTTACTGACATGAAAAGCAGACGACATTTGCAAACAAAATTCTTGAATAACTAATTTTTTTCATTTTTTGCCTCAAAAACAAAGGTTATGACCCCTTTTGGAACGAGCTCGTCGAGCTCGTTCCAAAGAGGGGTCATAACCTATGTTTTTGAGACAAAAAATGAAAAAAATAATGAAAATTAATTGGCGATTTTTGTGAATAGCGCTGGCCGGTTTTTGCCGTTACGTTGGGTAAAGGGTTAAAGATGAAAACATACTATTTCTAGGGGTAGTATATTTTTGACATGTTAGTATAAGATGGGCTTCATCTTCAACTTCATTGCATCACATAATCGATCTTGTTGTTCTGTTTGTTTTGCCCCCTTATGCCTACCAGATTCAAAGTGCAAAGAATGGGCACTGACCCTAATTTTTGTGAGAATGCATCCAGATAATTTATTCACATGTGATTGATAATTTTCGAATTGAAACTTAGTTTTTATAACTCCATAAGTTTTTTTTTTTGAATTTGTCTCAGTTTTTGACTTGACACTACCACTGATTAACAAAACAGGTTCTTAGTGTCTTGAGAATGCGTTTTTCAATCATTTTTGGACATTTAGAGAATTGATTGTACCAGATTTGATCAAGCTTACATTCCATAAAAAATATTTTTACCCCAGCGAGCCAGGTCCGTTGCCCATCAAAAATTGAGTTATGATTACACATGTATGCACCTCACAGAAGACTATTTTCCGGGGCACTACATAGTCTGAAAAAGTACCTATTTTTTTTTTTTTTTTTTTTTTTAAATGACTTGTTTGATAATTGGAAACCATAAGGGGAAACAGCCCAGGTCCACACGAGCTGCAGAATCAAGAAGTTTTGTTTATGCATAGAATATTTTTTTGTAAAACTTCATGGCTGTCTTTTTGAAGATATCTTTGTCAGAGTGGTTTGTTAGTGATGATGGATTGAAGCGATCCCCTATATTAATGGAGAATGCACCCCAAGTCTCACAGACGTATAATAATATTGGCACAATCACTTTGTCAAAAAGATTGCTGCTTAGTTCAATAGGGAGGCTATTGTTGAAAATACATTGCTTTAAGGCATATACAGCTTTGCTTGCTTTGTTTTTCAAATTTACAATAGATCTCGAAAATGTTCCAACTGAAGAAACTGTTAATCCCAGGTAATTATATTCGTGAACACATTCAAGTGTTGCACCATTTATTAAAAAATTCTCATTACTTTGGGCTTTTTCTGGGTTGATATCAAAGTGCCAATGAGTACAATATCTTTCAAAAGATTCAAGAGAGTTATTTAGATCTACTGATTAAGACCATATCATCTTCATACATGAGGCAGCTTACAGGTTTCTTGAATAAAGAAGGAGAATCATATTGGGTTGATTCAGTAAAAATCCGTGGGGTGTCATCTATATCTATTGAAATTCAGTGTTAGTGAGGCTGTCGCTCTGAACACATAACACCTGTTTTAAGACAACTACTTTGGCTTCCAGTTAAACAGAGGATTGATTTCAAAATATTGATCTTAGTATTCAAATGTATCCACAAACTGGCTCCAGTTTACCAGCAATCACTGTATATAAACCATCACGCAGTCTCAGCTCTAAAAACCAAATTCAACTAGTTGTACCTTTTAGCAGATCTAATCCGGCTCATGATCGTGTGTTCTCCATCGTAGGTCCCAGACTGTGGAATTCCCTGCCAATTAGTGTCAGAATTTCGGAAACTCTCGATGTCTTTAAAAGAAACCTTGAAACTTTCCTATTCATTGAAGCATTCTCCCGAACCTCTTTAGGAGGCAAATAAAACAGATGTAACTCTTTATTTCAGAAAAGTGTATTTATTTCTGTCAAGTATTTTAGAGCACTATTTGTGGTTTTACGCTCTAGAAAATCAGTTATTATTATTATTATTGCATAAAGATTGAAGAGGGTAGGACTGAGATTGCAGCCTTGTCTTTTACCCGTAGAGCAAGGAATGAACGCTGTTAACCCCCCCCCCCCCCCCCCCCCCCCACACACACACACTGGACAATTTTGGTTTAGCCAAACTTTGATAAAGATGTTGGCAACCTGGGATGAACACAAGAAGTCAGACTGGAAGACATATGTTGCACCAATGGTCCAGGCGTATAATGCTACCCGTAACGATGCAACTGGATTTTCACCACACTATCTCATGTTTGGTTGGCACCCACGGCTATCCGTAGATGCATTTCTTGGTATAGCTCCAGGAAATGACCAAAGAACCAGTAAAAATAACTATGCCAAGAAATTATGAAGTCGTATGGAATTTATTTATAAAGCAGCTGCTGAAGCCAGTTCAAGAAGTGCCCAGCAGAATAAAAGAAACTATGACCAGAGGTTCAGGATTCAAGAGTCAAAGCTTGAAATTGGTGATCGAGTGTTGGTGAGAAAGGTCACCTTTGATGGCAAACACAAACTTGCTGACAGGTGGGAGCAGGCAGTTTATTTGGTAACTGAAATACCAAACAGTAATATTCCTGTGTACAGAATAAAGCCAGAGGAAGGTAACGGGCGGTTTCACACCTTGCATCGGGATATGCTATTGCCATTTAAAGCTCTCCCATCTGAAACCCCTGTGGGGAATGGACACTGCAAAATGGATCCTAGACAGCAAGTTTGTGGTCGTGACAGAAAGGTTAGAGGGTCTTGAATGGGGTCCACTCTGGAAAATTTCGACTGCACTCCCCCAAATCATCATGATAGAAATATTCTGAAAATCCAAACACTGGCCCTTTACATGATATGGTATTTTGAAGGTAAAAACACATTCCCACACACAGGAATGTGGCTAAATGGTCTTGAATTGAGGTTCCATTCTGGAAAATTACGACTACACTCCCACCCACCTCTCATCCATCTTCTCTACAAGACGGAAATTTTCTGAAAATCAAAACCTTAGACCTTTGCCTGATATGACTTTTTCCCAGATCAGAAATCTACCAGTTAGCCTGAGTTAACTTTAAATTTACTGTTCTCCGATCAGAATCTACCAGTTAATAACTATAAATTTACTGTTCCCTGATCAGAAATTTAGAGTAACCTGATTTAACCCTTTACCTATCACGAAAGGCAGACAACAGTTGCAAATACAATTCTTGAATAACTAATGTTTTTTTCATCATTTGCGTCAAAAACATAGCTTATAATAGCTCAATCAGCTCGTTCCAATGAGGGGTCATAAGCTATGTTTTTGAGACAAACACTGAAAAAAATAATGAAAATTGGATGGTGATTTTGTGAATAGCGCTGGCCGGTTTTGTCCGTTACGTTGGATAAAGCGTTAACTATAAATTTATATAACAAATCAGCCAAAGCTGCTCAGGGTAATACACTAACTTGAATGGCCATTCAATTTTTGTTCTTGTTTTTTTTTCTATCATACCTCCAAATCACAGCTTATTACCCTTCATTGGAAAGAGCTTATCAAGATCATTCCAATAAGGGATCATGAGATTGATGGTTTTGAAGGTGAAAATATGAGAAAAATTGAAGTTTGGAATAATAATTGTTTGTATGTCTGGTACTTGTGATGAAGCGTTAATAATCTTGGTAATTCTCAATTCCAGCTTTCTCACCTCTACTTTAACCCCCTGCACACTGTTGTCAAAATACCAAAGTTTTCACCAAAAAACTTTTCCCACAGTGCCAGTGAGAATTTAATAAATTATTATCTCGTTTGAAAGAGCTCATTGAGCTCTGTCTAACAAGATATAATTTGTTAAATTTTTATGCTGCATGTGGGCAATATGGGGTCAATGACAGAAATTTCGAAATACCAGTGTGCTAGGATTTAATTAATTGTTGGTGTTGGAAATCGGATTTTGAAAGGCAACTCTTACTCACTTTTTGTTTAAAATGTTATACTTCGTGTGACTGTTTTCGTAAAATTTTCAAGTTGGGGTATACATGATGGAATAGGGAGAGTACCCAATACAAAAGTCCACACCCCCAGCACAAGCATACCACATGTCTTCATATGCCCTCAGATGTATGTATCTGTCTCAAAGATTAAATTATTTTTAATATTGTAGGTTTAGAGAGGAATGTAATCATATAGCAGCAATTTTATTTCAACTTGAGAACGCACTCCAGCTGAAATTTGAATCAACATTTAATACTGAACAAATGTTTGCTATGTGGTCTTCCGTTTCGTTTTCCGAGCGATTAGGCTGAACTGACACGAATGCCACATACACACTCTGCACTATTACCAGGAAGTGGGGGGGGGGGGGGGGGGGGGGGGGGAGCAACTGCCCAGGGGCCCGGGAATTTGGGTGTTTTAAAACATTGTAGGTTGACCTATCGATACGTCTGAGCTGAAAGTCGTTGGAAGGCTTTTAGCACGGGCCTCCGACGCTGGTGGAGGTAGCAAGAGTAGCAACATTACTGACGGGTTTCAATTCATATAAAAAACCGTAATTGTTTCAGTTTGTTGGTTTCCATCGGATTTTCCTGCATCGTGGTGGTCACGATTATTTTGGGAGTAAAAAATGCACCAAAAACACAGATAAATTCCCTAAATTGTAAAGAAATAATTGAGTAGATATTGTCAAGAAAATGCAGGTAAATGCTTCTTCTGGCACTAATTTAAAAAAGAATTTCTGGGCGAAGACCCCCAGAACCTCCGCTTATCGCTTTGCGCCTTCGGTCCTCGCAGGGCCTGCAATACTAACGCCCGTTCTACACATTTCTCCCGGTGTAACAGGAATGGAAGTCCGTAGGAAAATTAGTCCCCTCTGGACTATTATTCAGCGGAATTATAGTCCTAGGTCTAACATTTCTAGGAATAGTAGTCCGGCGGACTACTATTCCTAGAAATGTAAGACCTAGGACTATAATTCCGCGGAATAATAGTCCAGAGGGACTAACGTTCCTACGGACTTCCATTCCTTTTACACCGGCACCCGCCCTCGGTCTCGGCGGTCCTGACATTCTCTCAGTCGTAACTCACGCCGGTCAAAAAGAGTCAATACGAAAGACTATTTGGCACTTGTTTCTTCAATTGTCTCGTCGATATTCAGTAAATCGAACAATATGACTGATTATGGATGATATTTTCGATTACTGTTGATTATACTTGGGTATTATTCGAGGTGACCCAACAAGAGTCAGAAAAATCTTTGAAGCGTTTTCACCTTTGTTGTTAATTTTATTCGAAAATCGTCATTTTTTGATGCGGCTATCATCTTCTGTGTTTATAATTTTACAAGGGGCAAATATCCCGAATGAATGAACACCCCACAATGTGAATGGAATGGAGTAATGTGGGAGAGCTGGGTGGGAGGCGATCGCAATAACGTGACAACACTTACTTATTCCTTATTTAACACTGAACATTCGAAAAAGAAAATTGAGAACCGATTTCGTCGAAATAAACGACATTGTAGGGTGGCCGTTCACAGTTCATTAAGATTCGACCCATAAGGGGTGGGCCCCTCACAACGATCCCCCAGCCCACGAATTTTGATCCCAAAAGGGTGAACTGGAAAAAATGTCATTTCGTCCAGACTTCCATTGTGTTCTATGTGCCCACTGACACATAGAACACATTGGAACTCAGGGACGATTTATCGACCGAGTTTGGTCACACGAACGACATTGTAGGGTAACCATAGACGATTCATTAAGATGAGACCCATAAGGGGTGGACCCCTCAACCCCCAGCCCTAGAATTTCAATCCGAAAAAAGTGAGTTGGAAAAAATATCGAAATGGTCGAAATGCGACGGCTGGGGGTTGAGAGGATGGTCCACTCCTTATGGATCGAACCTTAATGAATTGTCAACGGCCACCCTACAATGTCGAATATGTAACTAAAATGGGCCCACAAATGACATTTTTTCCAACTAATCCTTCTTGAGGTCGAAATTAGAGAGCTGGGGTTGAGGGGGGTCCACCCGTCATGGGTCGAATCTTAATGAATCGTCAACGGCCACTCTACAATGCCGTTTATTTGACCAAAATCGGTCCAGAAATAACATTTTTTCCAACCTTTTGGGGTTGAAATTCGAGGGCTGGGGGGGGGGGGGGGGGGTTGAGGGTGGTCTACTCCTTATGGGTCGAATCTTAATGAATTGTCAACGGCCCACCTTACAATGTCGTTTATTTGACCAAAATCGGCCCATAGAAGACATTTCTTCCCAACTCACCCTTTTTGGGGAGTCGCAAAATCGAATGCTGGGAGGTTGAGAGGGCCCACCCTTTATGCGTCGAATCGTAATGAATCGTCAACGGGCCACCTTACAAATACCGTTTCTTTGACCAAAATCGGTCCATAGATGATATTTGTTCAACTCCCCCTTTAGGGGTCAAAATTTAAGGGTGAAGGGTGTCCACCCCTTATGAGTCCAATCTTAATGAATTGTTAACCCTTTACCCAACGTAACGGACAAGCGTTATTCTCAAAAATCGCCAATTAATTTTCATTATTTTTTTCATTTTTTGTCTCAAAAACATATATTATGACACCTCATTGGAGCGAGCTCGTTCCAATGAGGGGTCATAACCTATGTTTTTGAGACAAAAAATGAAAAAAATTAATTATTCAAGATTTTTTTTACAAGTGTCGTCTGCTTTTCATGTTAGGTAAAGGGTTAAAGACCATGCTACAATGTCGTTTATTTCACCCAAATTGGTTCATAATTTTTTTTTTCAGATTTTGAATAAGGAATAGGTAACTGATGTCGCGTCTCCGGCGATCGCAGCTGTTTGAAGATTTGCAAAACACTTCGTCAATTTCGAGGGATGCAGACGTGAACAAGATTTTGAAAATAGAAACAAAACGAACGGTCTGAACATTTGGGAGGTACTCCTCTTGGATATTGTCCAAATTGTTAGTTTGCTACGAGAATTTCAGTTGGGAAGATTATCGACGAGACAAACAAAATGACGGGTGAGTTCAAAGTACACGTGTAAACACGCCAGGTTCGAAATGATGTCAGTTATGGTGCAATAAAAGTAAAGGGAATTTGTTTACTTTGAAATTCCCACCTCTGATATCACATAAATTCAAATTAAATATACACAAATTATACATCAAAATGAAGGTTGTGATGGAAAGAATACGAAAAATATTTGCTATCAACTCACAGAGTTGACAGCGTGCAGCATAGTTTCCTGGAAGTCTGCTACCGTATTCGTACTAGAACAGATAGCATTTCAGCAGAACAACTCGTGGCTAAATCTGCCCTTTCAATTTTTCTTGGGAAATAGTACGCGAGGAGGAGGATGGAAAAATATTTACACGAAGTGTGTGAAGTGAAATTGTGCCCCTTGGCGTATTATAATTTTCGGCCCATTATCCCATTTCTGACGGGCCAAAGGGGCCAACATTATCGATACCAGTGCAACTTGTTCAAGAAGGGATTTGATATCGACGACTTGCCCCCCCCCCCCCCTCCCAGACTCACCTTATTCAGAACAGTTAAACAATAACACGATTTTGGAGGGCATTATGGTTCGTGAGCGGCCCTGCATCGATGTTGAACAGCCCGAAGGTTTATTAAAGGCCCGAAACGAAGTCGAGGGCCGTTAATAAGCCCAAGGGCTGTTCAACATCGATGCAGGGCCGCTCACGAACCATTATGCCCGACAACAATCATGTTATTACTATTATTACCACTACGTAATTTGTAATTTTACACATTTCCAAAATGATATCCCAGCAATCAAAAGACACAAAATTTAATAAAACAGAAACATTTTATTTGGGACCACGTAACTCAAAGAACGTTTTGAAAATGTTTTGATGATGTCAGTCACTTAGGAACACATAATGTTTCTGTTGCTGTCGATCAACAAGACCGCAACATGGCGAAAGCATCAACTTTTCCTTGCGAGTTCTCGCCTCATTTCTAAATTTTCAATTCTAAAAGACGTCACGTGACAAGAGGGCCGATAATGAATTTTGTTTTCCATTAGCGGCCCTCCTATCACGTGACTACCGAGCAATTAAACAATAACATGATTTTGGAGGGCATTATGGTTCGTGAGCGGCCCCGCATCGATGTTGAACAGCCCGAGGGTTTATTAAAGGCCCGAGACGAAGTCGAGGGCCGTTAATAAGCCCAAGGGCTGTTCAACATCGATGCAGGGCCGCTCACGAACCATTATGCCCAACAACAATCATGTTATTACTATTATTACCACTACGTAATTTGTAATTTTACACATTTCCAAAATGATATCCCAGCAATCAAAAGACACAAAATTTAATAAAACAGAAACATTTTATTTGGGACCACAATTAAAAAAATTCCGTCTTCCACTTCCAGCTAGGGAGGTAATGCACGCAATAAAGATGACGAATCAGTTGCCATGGAAAATGGCTACAACTGACAACATGGCCACGTGTCATTTGTTTCTGTTGCTGTCGATCAACAAGACCGCAACATGGCGAAAGCATCAACTTTTCCTTGCGAGTTCTCGCCTCATTTCTAAATTTTCAATTCTAAAAGACGTCACGTGACAAGAGGGCCGATAATGAATTTTGTTTTCCATTAGCGGCCATCCTATCACGTGACTACCGAGCAATAGAGGATATGATTGCCCGTTAAATCGACATTAATGCAGTAGGAAACGCCCTGCAAAGTGGTAATAATAGAGGATATGATTGCCCGTTAAATCGACATTAATGCAGTAGGAAACGCCCTGCAAAGTGGTAATAATACTGCTTAGTCTTCGCCATGCGATCTAAAGAGGTATGGGCTAATCATAAATCTAAGATTTGATATCGGAAAATATCGATCTTCTCATTAGTGGGCTGTTTCTTAAAGTGGCAGTTTTAACCCGCTTCATCGCAGAAAACAAAATTCCATTTTGTCTCTGTTTGTTTAGAAAGAAAGCTTCGTATATAAACAAATAGAGGGACAGAGAACAACATCTATGCAAGGAAGTGTCGAATTCTGTTGAAAAATTATTGATAAGAAATCCACTAAGGTGCTGTGTAAGTAAGGAATATCAATTTACTTTGAAATTCCAAAGTCTGATATTTCCTAATTACAAATTAAATATACACAAATTGTGCATTAAAATGGAAGCTGTGAAATCTAGAACATTCCAAATATATGCAATTAACTCACAGAGGTGACAGCAGGCGCCAATGGTTCCTGGATATCTACTGTCGTCGACACTTAAATCAGTATCTGACGCACGACGGATGGATATTTATTTATTTATTGGTGTTTTTTAATGTCACATATTTCTGCTCAATGGCTAATCATGACCACGACAGTTTTACGGGTGGAGGGAGCCGGAGTACCCGGAGAGAACCACCGAGCAACGGCGAGCAACTGTCAGCTCCCCAACATACTGACTCCACACAATCAGGGTTAGGATTGGTTGAAGACATGTGCACCATCGACGTGCAGTACGCCTTAGTACACGACGTCACCGTACCCCCACATGGGCAATGGGGGTGAAGTGTCTTGCCCAAGGACACAACGCGGTTGCCGCAGGTGGGATTCGAACCGAGGACCTCTCGGCTTGCAGCCTGCACCACTACCAACTGAACCACCGCGCCCCCGACGGATGGATAGTCGCTGCGCCATCAGACCGACTCATGGAATAAAAATAACATTTTGCAACTTCGATTGCAGGGGTGTAGCCAGTATTTTTTTAAGGTGGGGGGGGGGGGGGGGGCGGTCGCCCACAATGCAACTCAAGGACGAGAATATATGGCAACTAAAAAAGATTGAAATCTTGGCCAGGGGCCAAGGCTTGGCCAGAGGTCAAGTTGCAGCAAATTATGGGAGGGCTGACCCCCCCCCCCCCCTCCCATAATCTCCTCCAACTTGACCTTTGGCCATCGGTAGTGGTCCAGTGATGGTGGTGGCCTGGTGGGGTATTCAATATTTGATTTTAGCAGTGATCAAAGATTTTCATGTTGAGGGAAAGTGAATCAAATTCAATGTAGGCGTTAACCCTTTACCTAACCTGAAAAGCAGACGACACTTAAATAATAAATAATAAAAATAATTCTTGAATAACTAATTTTTTTCATTTTCATTTTTTGTCTAAAAAACATAGGTTATGACCCCTCGTTGGAAACGAGCTCGACGAGCTCGTTCCAACGAGGGGTCATAACCTATGTTTTTGAGACAAAAAAATGAAAAAAATAATGAAAATTAATTGGCGACTTTTGAGAATAGCGCTGGCCGGTTTTGGCCGTTACGTTAGGTTAAGGGTTAATACATGTTGTAGAGAATATCGGCCGCGGGCCTTTGGAATTCAGGTGGAGAGGGGGGGGGGGGGTCCTACGACCCCCATGACCCTCCCTGGCTAAATCCTTGGATTGTTATGAGAGGCCATACTATAATAGACATCAAGGTTAGGTTTGTAATTGCAAGCTTATTGTACTAAATGTTTGGTATTACAATGAGTGTCGCAACTTAGCCCAAGAACATTAGGTTTCACTAGGGAAAAAAATCGGAGAAAGCTGATTTTTTCAGGGAATGTCGAGTACATGTCACTGAACGATTAGACAAAAGTCCCCTAAAATCCCAGCTGAGCTTTTTTTTCTACAGCCTTTTTTCGAAAACGCGTTTGAAAAAAATCACACGAACTTTGTAACCTCGAATTGATCCAACTGTATTTTTTGTTTACGCGTATTTCGAGCTACATAATGTCTAATATACATTTACCTAGAGGAAAATGTGCATTCTGTGACAATTTCTGCGAAAAATTATTGAAAATTCACAAAAAAGTATCGGATTTACGCAAAAAATGACGATTTTCCTAACGGATTTGCCCAAAGTGTCGTAGTACAGAACGGGATGTTAGTTGGACAGACGATAAAAAATCCACCACCATTTGAAGACTTTTATCATTGCTTACAAAATAGACATTATGGAAGACCCCCTCTGCTTCTGGCCGAGTTCCCCTTTTGGCATAAAATTCGTCAGCATGAGAACTCAACTATTTTCGGGCTTGGGACCGAACAGACACGTCTGTGTCTGGCAGCATCAGATCAATAAATAATATTTACAGAATGTACAAAAATCAATAAATAATATTTACAGAATGTACAAATCAATCAACATGGATTAAGTTACATTGACTATTATCAACGCTATATACAGAAATGACATGACCTATATACATATTATTCATCGAACTCAGAAATTTCCGACAGGACAGTGTTTCTGTGGTTGTTACAAGAATCCGAACTGCAATTACACAAACCTAAGCAAGAGAGTCCTGCCTTCTTACACCCACACCTTTTTGTACAAGCACTCTTGCAACCACAACTGATCAGATTCAGTAGGTTATCGGGGGCACATGGCTTTGTGGCTGCAGTCGGTACAAGAAGTCCATTGTCTAGCGACCACCCCCAATCCGCCGGAGGAAGCGAAGTGCCCAGCCATTGTAGGACCTGGAGATAACATCTGTAGACATGTTGTTGTGCAGCATCGCTGCTTGGTGGGAGTGAGGCTAGGTCGATGGGTTTATTCAGTTTAGATTTTGCTACATAACGCTTGTAAGTGACATATCTATATTGGTCGAGAGAGGAAACAGTTTTACTCTCGTATAAGATCAGAAGTTGTTCCCCGGCAGCGGCTACTGCACTTGGTGTACTGTCATCCGCCAAAATTGTGTTGACATACTGTTGTGAGTCGCTAGTAGCATCGGAGACAGTTGTACTGAATACTTTCTTCTTACCAACTCGAAAGAGTGCAGAAGTAGTGTCACAACCACTTACAGAATGTGCTACAAGGAGGTTGCTTCTATGGTCACCCATTTTGGTTGCTATTTCACTACTAGTAACTGAAACTAGTAAGTTTGGGGTAATGGAATACATCATGTGAATATTACATCCCGGTTGAACTCAAGAGGTAAGAATGACTAACAAGTCTGTGTCTGTTCCCACAACGACAACATTGTTGTCATCTTGAGCGATGTCAAGTGCAGTTTCGGCTATCAGTACATCAGCCTCGGCCTGCTTGGACTGAATATTGATAGCAGATAGCTCCTGCATTAGAAGATCGATCAGTTGGGTTTTGTTCTTGGCATTTGCAAGGAAATCGGATTGGGGTGTGGTGGCTGTTAACTCGGGTGAGATATTGATATCAATGGAATACCTGTCTTTAGATCTACGGGCTTGTTCCATGCCCTTTGTCGACATTGTACAAGCATAACCATCAAAAACAACCACGACGTTCGCCCCAAAATGTCTCACTAGATAATTGGAATATGATGTACATATGTCCTTATATGACGACTGTTTAGGCCATACAACTGCCCTCAATAAAAATCCACCATCTACAACAAACAGAGAATGTTCTGGGATTTTAGTTTGCTCGGAACCGTATGTTTTGAGGATCTTACCGAGCGTGCTTTTCTGTGTCTTCCTCATTCCAGCAGAATCAAACAATGCTGGTGGTTTCGGGGCGAGTTCATATTTGAGATACTCTTCCATCTCTGCTTGTGACTGAATAACACATGTGACGCGGTTGAACAGAATTGTGGGGTCAATCACTACCTTACTTCCACGGACTTTGATGCTATTTGCCATCGATGCGAAAGACTTCACAGTGTCAACACGTCGTAGTTTGACGCTGTTGAACGTTTTGCTTACAACATTCGATACGCAACATTCACCAATTTTGCGAACTTGGTCACAGTTCACAGTTTCGTCGGCCACAAGCCCGGTCGCTATAGAGACTAATTGTAGTGGATCTCTATTCTGAAAGGGGGAATGCACTCTGAGCCAGTTCAATAATTTGGTGATATCATTGGCATCAGTCAATTGTGAACTTTGACGGAGATCCCGATGTTGTTCGCCATGACCAGTGTGAACATGAACAAAATTTTCGAGAGCATTACATATCGGAAGGCAAAGAGGTAGTCCATGTACCCATTTCGCAACAGTGCTATCGGTTATTCCCCTGCCATGTGTGAGACCACCAGGGAGCTTGAACATTCTCATTAAACACTGCTCTATGGTCTGATCAGAATATATCCCGTCCCAGAATTTATCTGAGCGCCTTATGGTAAAGTAACCTTTCTCAGTGAACAACTTCAAATCATCCTGTTGCATTATTTCTGTTAGCTCATTCATCTGCTGCAAATAGAGATGAGAACTTTTTGCGTATGCAAAATGACCACCTGCGTGAAATACTGGAATCATATTGCGAACACAATATGTGTGGAGTTCCCAGTCGCCTGTGCGCTCTGCTCTCAAGAACAACTGGAGAAGACCTATTTGCTCGTAGTATTGTACCCAAAGCTTTCCTGTGCGTCCTACGGACGCATTCTGGAGCAGTTCGTGTAATTTTGACAGTAGATGGTTGACACTTTCTTGATTGACAGCGTCATTATGTGATTTAATCGAACATGGAAATTGAAACAATGATACTATAATACGGTATTTGAATGAGAAAAGTCGATGCCGTTTGAATTTGAGTTTAGGGGGTATGGTTACTATTTCACACGTTTCACCAGTTCATTATGGAATAAATGACTATTGTTATATATCATTATAAAGCCACTGCTTTTCTGCAATTTTTTATATATAATTTAACTCCCAAAGTAGTCGTAGATTTGATTTAATGGACGTTGTGTATACCGTTGTGTGTATGAAAACAATACATTTTTTTTCGTAATTTTGTACATTTTCGTGAATATTTCACCATTGAGTGTGAGGATTGGTACAAAGTTGGCATTTTCTGTTGGGGATATGTATTCTCAATATAATTCAGCATGATATTTATGATTCTCACCCTACTAAGGCGAATAAGAATGAGAAATATGGAGCTGGGTCGAATTTTTTTAAAATTTCTTTTTTCATCAAAAAAACGCTATAACTAAAAAAGCTCAACTCGGATTCGCGGGGACTTTTCACACTTTATCCGCAATGTGTGTCCCGGAAACATATAAAAAAAATCAGCTTTCTCCGATTTTTTTTCCTTACTTTCTCATTTTTATGTCTAATGTGCCTGGACTAACTGCATCTCCTTATGCTCATGCTTTTTGGACTGGGGGTTGTGCTTTTAACTTTTGTTCCAATCTTCTTTACAATAGGGATTGTAACAAGGCAAATCAAAGGTTTGGGCAGAACGTATACTTTCAACGCATTTACACCCAAGCGTCGTGTGGTCATCAAGAGGCGTAGCCCGTTGCTTGATTGCGAAAAAATAATTTCACCCTCAGTCTCGTGTCATATCTCCACAACCCGAGAAGAAAGAGAACACTTGCAGTTGTATTTCGTTTTGTTTACATATTATGTTACACCTGCCTGTCAACGAGGCCTTTTGTTTATTAGTTTCCATGACATTGTATGCAACACATGTGCACATGCTGGATGTGCCCATATGTGCATGTGTCAGTGTGCTTATGCACAATGTGCGTACAGCCAGTGGCGTAGATAAGGGGGGGGGGGGGGCGAGCCGCCCCCCACCCACCCACCAGAAGTTTTGTCGGAATTTTTTTGGGACCATTTTTAGGCGCATTTATGCCTAATAACATTAAAATGCTGGCTTTGGGGATAAAACATGTCATTTTGGGTAGATTTTGGGTAAAAAAAAAAACTTTTCAGTAAACAACAGAATCTTTCTGTTTGTTTGGGTTTTTGTTGTTGTTACACTGTCGGAAAATTTTCGGTCTGTCGGAAAATTTTGGGCTTGCCCCTCCACCAGCGAAAAGTTATCTACGTCACTGCGCACAGTACATACGATGAAAAAGGGCTTCAAGAAATTAAGTCGGATACCAGAAAAGGATCACACAGAACGTGGAACAGGCATTTGATGGAATGTGCTAGTCCACAATGTGTCTCAGTGTGCATGCAGCACATAGGTAAAACATGGTGCACTAGCATACAGGCATTTGCGGGTATTTGGGGATACTTATGACATGGTAATGTATCATTTGAGGATATATTTTGTACGATACTTATCTGAGGATATCTACTTGAAGATAGTTATGGCTCCAAGTATCTGTTTGACCCGGCTTTCTAGGCGACCCCAAGACCTTCATAAGTCTTAAACCACCACTGCTGACTTATCCATAGTCATCATCATCTGTCGTGTGATCATTTTTGTACTATAGTTTTCCGTCGTTTTGACCCTTGAACAAAGCAACGCGTCTATTATTGGAAAAAAGAAGGATTCTGGGGGAATCCGTTCCAAATAAAGTGTCGGGTTTATTTTGGCAATTAGATTTTCTCCCATTTAATCGAACATGCCCTCAGAACATACCCTGACCTATTAGACGGTTTGGGGCCAAATAACAACCACATGCTACCATAGAAACCAAGATGGCGGCCTTCAATATACAAATATACCAAATGGACGACGGAAACACGTATCACCCTAACACCACAAAGCTGCGCATGCACACTAAGACCACGCATCACTATGGTAAGGTGGGCTACCATGATAACCAAACATGGCGCCACTGGGTCATGTGACTATGACGTCGTCCGACACTGCTACCTAGAGGGATCCGGTTACATGACATACTACTTTCGCTCATAATTTTCTGATTTTTTTAAAGAACCTGATACAAAATGGAGTAATTTCTCGAATAATGCCCACCGTTCTTCAAATGGTTCCATGCGCAGTCATCGGGGGGAAATGATGTAAGGTTTTTAGATGTGGGATAAATTTTCGTGCATCAAAACGTTTCCTTCTTGTTTATGACCCATTCTAGGTGTAGCTTCCCATGGCGAACGGTGCCCAGTCAAGCACAGCAACTGATAAAACTCAAGATAACGAAAATAGTTTGCAATGAGTGTTTGAAAAATTACCAGAAGAGACCTTATTCCCTCAGTCGGAACCCGAAAATGTGATCTGCACCCAGAGACCCATATGCCACTGCCAGAATTAACATATTCTGCCCCAAGAGAGTGAAATAGAAGCTTTCGAGATAAGTGCCCCAGAGTCCGAGGAGCCCTTCTCAAGAGATGGATCAAACGTGCACTGTTAAAACATTTGGTTCCCCGGAGAACTAAAATTGGTTCCCAGCAATGTCTCCTATGCGGAACCAAACAAGAACCAAATTTGGTTCCAGTTAGGTTCCTCATAGAACCAGTTCGGTTCTTCAGTTTGGTTCTTCAATTTGGTCCTCCATTGAACCAGTTCGGTTCTTCAGTTGGTTCTTTATAGAACCAGGTTGGTTCTTCAACTTGGTTCTTCAGATGGTTCTTTAAGGAACCAGCTTGGTTCTTCAGTTTGGTTCTTGGTTGGTTCTTGTTTGGTTCCCCACAAGAGACAAATCCCCAGAACCAAATTTGGTTCTCTGTGGAACCACGCAGGTTCTTAAATTAGGTTCTTGGTTGGTTCTTGTTTGGTTCCCCATAGGAGACAAATCCCCAGAACCAAATTTGGTTCTCTATGGAACCATGCAGATTCATCAATTTCGTAGTCCATCCACCGCATAATGGTATTTAAGTCGTGATAAATTGACACAAAATATTCATTTTCTGTAATTTTTGGAAAAAGCCAATGTATTTTCATTCTCTTGTTAATGTTAGTTGTTTCATTGTGTAAAGGATTAACTGTCCGTACTTTAACCCTTTACCTAATGTAACGACCAAAACCCGCCAGCGCTCTACACGAAAATCGCCATTTAATTTTTTTAATACTTTCATTTTTGCTTTCAAAGCACAGGTTATGACCCCTCATTGGAATGAGCGCATCGCGCTCGTTCCAATGATGGGTCATAACCTATGTTTTGGAAGTAAAAAATGAAAAATTTTTTAGTCAGTGTCGTCTGCCACTAGCGTTAGGTAAAAGGTTAACATTTTTCTTGATAATTTAATCGAATCAACAAATAGAGACAGAGTCAGCCATGTCTTGGTTTGATTACATTTTCAAGAAAAATATTAAACACAAGGACATTAAATGATTTCATTAATATAACATTTGCCATTCTGTTCACAAACAACACATGTACATCGGTGGCGCAGAAACCGGGGTTGGTAAGGGGCGGGGAAGCTATTTACCCCCCCCCCCCCCCCAAATATGTTCCAAAGATTAGAAAAATTGCCCCTTAAATATATCGGCCAATGCCTATCAACAGACTACAAAAATGTGTGCAATGTCGTCACCACCTCACTGGCACACAGCATCATGCAGTGTGCCGGAGAGGCGGTGACAACATTTCACTCATTTTTTGCCAACCCCTAATCTATTTTTTACGGTACCGTATACTGATTTACCAGAGTTATGTCCCTTTATTTACCCCCCCCCCCCCCCCCCAAATATTTTCAAAGATTTGCAAAATCGCCCTAAAAATATATTGGTCGATGCCTATCTATACAGACTACAAAAATGAGTGCAATGTTGTCACCACCTCACTGGATCATGCAGAGTGCCGGTGATGACATTGCACTCATTTGTTGTCGTCAATCCCCAATCTTTTTTTTACGGTATACTGATTTACCAGAGTTACATGTATGACCCCTTGCAAGTTACTTCTAGTCATCTACACATATCATTCTCCTGTAGGAATGGTTGCAAAATGAATACGAGAATATGCAATTAATTCTAAAGACAATTAGTGTTATTCTATTTGCTCAGCTAGTCAGCTTTAAAAATAATTTTGGTCACAATTACTAATTTCGTAAGTAGAAAACAATGTTGAGGGGTCAGAAACACCACCAGGGACCCCGTTTAAGCTTCAGTTTCATGAGCATTTTCCCTGTGGAGGCTCCCTGGACCACACCAATGAGAGGGGGATACCCCCTCTCGTGCTCTCCCGGGCAACGTATTGGGCGTTGCAACCATTGCTAATCGATGATCTCTTTTAAGCCCCCACCTCCGAATAATATTTTCTTCTGACGCCCCTGATGCACATGCCGATGAGCTATTCTGCGACCCTCGTTACCCAATATGTTAGATGCGTGTGACACTGCCACTTATCACCCCCCCCCCCCCCCCACAACCGTAAGTTTTTCATTTTTTCTTCCAAACCAATGCTTATGACACCTCATTGAAACTACCCCATTCCAATAAGGGATCATAAGCTGTGATTTGGAAAAGAAAAAGGAATGAAAGGCGACCCACAGGTCCATTGGCTGAAGCTTTGCTTGCAGTAGTATGTCTCGCACGTTTGGGGCCTTAGTTGGATGACCTCGGTGGATGACCTCGGAAGTGACGTCATGTCACGTGACGTAGTGGCGCCATGTATGGTTGTCATGGAAACCCGCGTGAGCGGCCATCTTGTGACGTCATCTCCATAGTGATACGTGGTGTGAGTGCGCATGCGCAGCGCGTGTTGTTAGAGTGATACGTGTTTCCGTCGTCCATTTTGTATACTGGAGGCCGCCATCTTGGTTTCTATGGTAGCACCTGATTGCTATGTTACTTAAGGCCTACAATAGGACAGGGGTATGTTCGGAGGGTATGTTCGATTGAATCTGAGTATTTTCTGGAACGACTTCCCTGGATAATTACCACAAACAACCCGACAACTTGTATTATTTCGAATTCTTCCAGAATTCTCTGCTTCTATCTATATATGCAATGGTTATCGTTTATCTGGCCATGTTCCTTTATTCTAGAGTATACCCCAGTAGCGTAGAAGAGCCTATCAACTGGAACAGTTTACCTTATTATTGCTATATTTAGCAATTTCTGGTCTATTCTTGTTAGTTCTGACCCTATTCCAAGTACTCTTGTTGTTTCATATATCTAGATCATTTGTAATGAATCAGATTGCTTGATTTCCCATAATCTCTATGCCGACTTATCTCCCTTGTGTATAATAAAAGACTATATCCAATGGCCATATCGCATGGAATCCCATTTTTTGCAAAACACCTGTGGCTATGGAATCCCTTTTTTGTCGTATGAGGCCATGAGGGCTATGTAAAAGCCCTCAATGAGTCCTCATTTATTATCCCTCATACCCTCATTGAATTTTGAGGTTATGAGGACCTTGAAAAATCCCTCAGTGAGGTATAATTTACTACGACTCTTAGCCTCATTTCAGTATTTAACAGGTATATCCTAGGGAATCTCATTTTGGAAAACGCCTGTTTTATAGTCATTTTCCGTATTTTTAGAAATGTTGTCGGAAAATTTCAAAACTTCCCACCCACATAGAAAAAGTCTGGCTTCGGGCCTGCCATGTAGTATAGTGCATCGAAGGTGGATTACTACATCTGTACATAATCTAATGACATTTGCCTGGACAATATATTTTTTGATGTGCACACAAGTAACAAAGTGGGTCTGGCAATAAAGAGCTTACAGCGTAACCCGTTAGCAGGTTATGCAACACAACATGGTGGTAACCTACGGGTAAAGGAAAATGTATTGTGATGCTTTTCTGGGTTCTCTGTTTCACATTGCCACTCATGCTTTGTCTTCACAGAATTTTCGCAAAAAATATACCAACAACTAACGCATGATCTCGCCAAAGCGAGATCGCGCGTTAGTTGTTGGTATTTATTTTAACAAAAAATTCTATTGTGAAGTCAACGATTCATACATGTATTATGTGGGTGTATGTACATGTAATGTGCCTGGCAAAGTTAGGGCCATTTTCCAGGTGGGCTATATCTGTTAGGCAAAAAAAATAAATGATTGGTTTCTCAGACATTTTTTTTATAGATTCAATGAGGGAGGGTGACTTTATTTTTATTTTTTATTTCTGATAACCAAGGATGTCATTATGTAATTCCAGCCTGAGGCATCCCGAGTGCCAGGTTTGACATGCAAGAGCACTATTTTGTGTTCTTAAATCAGTTTATTATCATAATTTTAAAAATAAAACTGTCCTCTAAAAACAAACTGAAGGTACTACAGTTCAAAGGCTTAATTTCTATTGATGCTCTTCATATTATCTTTAAAGAAAAGTTATTTAATCTACTAGTATGGGGATTTTCCTTGTTACAATTTATGGGAGAGTGCTATAGGCACTTTCCCACGAATTGTAACAAGGCAAATTCTATGGGGAATTGCGTCATTACAATTTTATGAGAGATTGCTGTAGGCACCTTCCCATAAATTGCAATGAGGCAAAACCCCATAGAGGCAAACATATTGCAGACACAAATAAATAAATATTCATCAATCAAAAAACGTAAACTGTTTTGAGTCTCCTGAGTTTGTACTTATTAGAAGACAGTGAAAGGCATAAAAATGCCCAATGAGGGGGTTCAAATTCAGTGAGGGAGTATCTGAGAAACAAACCACTTTTTGTGGCCTTAGCTTAACTTATTCACAATACACTCCCGAAAATTGCTAAGCATAAATTAAACACATTTTATTCTTGAACCTAATGTTGCTTTTAATAAGACAATGAAAGTTCTGTTTTTCAAATTTTATAAATTTTTGCTAGGCCTATTATTCGTTCATCATGAAGACGCCTTGACGCCACTCGACGATCATGGACAAGAATTTCAGGTTCAGTCTGAGGTACACCTTTCAGCATGGCAGGAGCGTTAATATATACATCCTTGTTACAAAATAAATCTTGAACCATTATGCCTGTCTGTCATGAATCATGATTTGATAAAACTTTTGAAAAATATTGCTCACTATTTCTGTATAACTCGAAGCGTTCAATTATTTACCGATCACTTGTGGAAATACATGTACCACAACTGTCACAAACATATGACACCAATCCACACGGTGTGACACCAGTCATAGTCTTAAATGTATTGCAGTGCTTTCATGTCGAAAATGTGGTGGGTTGTGCATTAACTTTCTCATGTTTATGTATGGGAATTTCTATTGCATTCAAAACTACCGGAGTATCTCCAAATTTTTGTTTATTAAAAGTCCCTTGTCATGTTCACCTCCACATTTTCTTTGCTTGGCCAAATATGATATCCGGCTTTTTGGTCTGAAAATACGGTAAATTTATCCAGGTCACTATACGTTTACATACTGTTGATTTGCTTATATGGAACTATATACTGAGAAATGTGTCTTCCGTGCCTGAGCGTAATTTCCTGAGAACTAAAAAAAGTTGATCATTTGGTGGGAACAAAAAACAACGGTAACTGCGTTCAGCAAAAGAACACAAATGTTCACAGTTATTGAATCCTGTGAAGAGATGGCCCTGCCATCATTCTCATAGCGATCAATGGAACTTGCACTATTTCTGTCAGTAAGTAAGTAGTTCACACTGTACTGATGCCAAAACTGAATTTTCCATGTGGTCACATGTATGTATCAATTCCTTTTGGTACAACCACTTCCACCTCATTTCCCAACATTGACATCCGCATATGCTAATAAACAAGTACTCGTCTGCCTGTCATCTTCAAATTTCAACTTCTTTGAGACTCGCCGCTGTCTACAAACAGCTGAAGGAGACAATGGCCTTTTGAAAAGAAATTTTGTTGGAATGGCTGTTGAATTAAATCGTTTTCTGGTTCCTAAAATGACAAATAAATACAAAACATCAAGAGCGGATTACCACTGACTGCCCCTCCCCCTCCCCACAATGCAACATCACTAATAATTTCCAACCTCCTCACCTTCCATCAGGCTGCTCGAGAATATTTGTCAGAGCCTCAGAATTTGAACACAAATTCGGGGTGGGGGTAGTGGGTAGTGGGCTGATCTCTTAACAATGGGAGGATGCCCCATTCTCATACCCCCCCCCCCCCCGTCCCAGCGCCAGGACGTCTGGATATTCCTGCAGGATTCCATCTCACCCCTCTGGAAAACTTGGATTCCCCCCCCCCCAGACATTGGGATCCCCCCCCCCTAAGTTGGTTCCTGGCTCCGCCACTGGTACCCAGAACAAATAGCCGTGTAGGTTAAAATTGTTTTGTCCACCTTTCCCAAATGCACAATGACTTAACCCTTTACTAACCCAACGTAACGACCAAAATCCTAACGAGACCACTGGTACCTTGAATGCGTTTGATGTGATAGTATTTCGTTTGATTGCAGAGCTTAACCAAGGAATTTTTCCAAAATTGTGGCGAGAGTGAAAAATAGGTCTCGCTATCAAAGTTGTGCAACCTCTGCGCAACGCTTAACCTGAGAGATCGCTCCTGCAATTTTGGCAGGCCTGTTTTAATTTTTTTGTCTAAAAAACAAAGCTTATGACCCCTCATTGGAACGAGCTGAGCTCGTTCCAATGAGGGGTCATACGCTATGTTTTTGAGAAAATTTTTGGTTATTCAAGAATTTTCTTTGCAAGTGTCATCAGCTATTCGCGTTGGGTAAATCGTAAAGGGTTAAAAGGAATTCAAAAATCAAAATGTAGATAGACACTTGGGGAGGGGGGGGGGGGGGGGGGGGGCAAATCCCCAAAACAGGCGGTGAATCACTTTCCTCGTTTCAGGTCGTTTCTGTAATTCGGCACATCGCAGATAAGACTTAGTTGAGAACTTCACCTTTCATAAAAATACGATCTGCATTCAAAAACAACGATGTTTGGCTGTAATTTGTGGGGCTGAACAGCCGACCATTTGTTGTTATCTTGGCATATTCTTGTTCTATTTATAATCGTCAGCTAGATGGGGTACGGTACCCGTCCTTTGGACAGAAAGTGATTAAATATTTTTTAAAATATATATCCTGATATTTATCTCGGGTAAATTTACCCCCCCCCCCCCCCCCCCACCATGTCCGTCCCAGTGACCCAAGGATCACGCATGCCGAATTTCATCCAAAT
The DNA here is from genome assembly GCA_031216915.1 of Pictodentalium vernedei. NCBI lineage: Eukaryota > Metazoa > Mollusca > Scaphopoda > Dentaliida > Dentaliidae > Pictodentalium > Pictodentalium vernedei. Next base: position 403,177,454 of record CM062293.1, read on the forward strand.
CCATGCAGAGGGAAGTGAAAAAAGTTTTTTAAATATATATCCTAATATTTATCCCGGATAAATTTACCCCCAGCCCCCCCCCCCCCCCCGCCCCCTAAAGCCGCCCCCCCCCCCCCCCCCTCTATGTCCGTCCCAGTGATCCAAGGATCACGCATGCCGAATTTCATCCAAATCCATGCAGCGGTAAAAAAAATAATTTTAATATATATCCTGATATTTATCCCCGGTAAATTTAAACCCCCCTATGTCCGTCCCAGTGACCCAAGGATCACTCATGCCGAATTTCATCCGAATCCATGTAGCGGTTTTTGCGTGATGAGAGGACATACAGGCAGACAGACAAACAAACAGATTCTGTTGCTTTCAATTTCATAGTATAGACTATAGATTATTGTTTGCAGAATGTAGGTCACCAATGAACGTTCAGCTATGATGCAGCACTGCTACACTTACAGTGTTGGGCACGGCATCTATCACTCGCCTACGAAGCAAAATAAGTTCAAAACTAGAGAAACAGAATTTACTGCACCCAGTAAATTCAAGTCTGTGTGAAAAGGGTTAAAGTATCAGGAATAAACTATACAGAAGGAGAATTTATGGAGGCTTATTTTCAGGACTAAATTATTTTCAAACAAATCAGAAATGGATTTTCGTTAATAGTATTTACAGATTTTCATACAGCAATCAGAACATTTTTTATAAGAAACCAGAAAAGGCATATATGTGACCAGCATTCAAAGGGTTCGATACACGAATCAGAAGTGGACATTTTTGGCTCTGCCCATCAAGCTGAGTGATGAAATACGTTCATGAACTTTTGAAATGCATTAAGGTGTAATGAAATGCATTCCCCAGTCTTTCTGAATAATATGCACTGGATGACCTTGGTGACCTCTTTCAGGCGGACCATATATTGAACCTCCAGCAGTTTTTAAATCAGTCGGTATAGTCCCATGTATACACCTACTTTAAAGAAATGGCTCCACCAACTACAGATCTGTCATTTTTGGGCGATGATAGCAAATATTTATTATGATTTAGAAGCCTCTAAGGCAGTCAGCCTACTGTATCACACACAAGGCCTCAAACTAGCTGAAAAAAACAAAGATGAGTGCAAACTGGTTGTTGGTAACCAGCATACCAAAACGAATAGAGATAGGACGATTTGTGTTTGAGTTATCGAACCGACAAAGGGTGCATAGACTCTATATTGGGATAGTGCCATAAAAAACTTAAAAGCCCCAAGAGCTCATTTAAAGGCCTAACATTAAGAGCATCTAGTGCCCTAAACAAGGCATACATAAAATTAGATGATGGAATCTTGAATCATGGCATTTGCGTAAAGAGTGGCAATATGGCAGGAAGCGTGCAAAAGGTTCTACCGTCATAAGTTAAATGATGTTGTTTGATCTTCGCGGTGAAGTATGAAGAGGGCGGTGAAGTATGAAGAGGGTTAAAGACAGACCATTTAAATATTCCTTTTCATTAATTCATAATTGTGATAAGTGTTTCGAGAGAGCCGCTTACCACTCGGCCCGAAACCTGTTGATCTTGAGTTATGATTGAGAATGAAAAAAAAATTTTAAAAAATGCAATGAAAGGTGAAGGGTTATTTATTCAACTACAATTAATCAAGTGTTGTAAGATACTAAGATAGCTCTGTATAATAAACAAATTTTCTTGCCACCTAAAGGTTTTTTTTCAACTTGGTTTGGTGATGGAATTTAATTCTGATCTGACAGCTGATAAGAGTAAATATGTGTCAGGCTGTCATCTATAGCAACTTCTCTCTAATTTGATTGTTTACATTATTCTCTTGTGTATATAAATATAAACAGCTATTTCTTTATGATGCTTTTCTTTTACAAAGAAATTAGGGGGTATAAAAAACTCTGTGGCCCAATGGACCACTCCCAAAGGTTCCCTGATAACAGCTGGGCCAGTACTTGTGACAGGCTACCAGTATGCCAAACAGCCCCAGGACAGATTATTTATTTATTTATTGGTGTGTAAGGTCACATATTTCTGCATAATGGCTAATCATGACCACGACAGTTTTACGGGTGGAGGAAGCCATAATACCCGGAGAGAACCACCATGCAACGGCGAGCAACTGTCAGCTCCCCAACATACTAATTCCACACAAGCAGGGTTAGCATTGGTTGAAGACAGGTGCACCATCGACGTGCAGTACGCCTTAATACACAGCGTCACCGTGCCCCCAGGTGGGCAATGGGGAAGAATTGTCTTGCCCAGGGACACAGCGCGGTTGCCGCAGGTGGGATTCGAACTGAGGACCTCTCGGCTTGCAGCCTGCACCTCTACCAATTCAGCCACCGCCCCCCCCCCCCCCCCCCAGGACAGATGATTTGTTTTTGAGTTATCGTCAAGACAAAAGGAAGGGGATAGAAAATATTCATTCAACAATCAGAACATTTTTATAAGAAACCAGAAATGGCATATATGTGACCAGCATTCAAAGGGTTTGATACACGAATCAGAAATGGATATTTTTGTCTCTGCCCACTAATTTGAGTGATGAAATACATTCATAAACTTTAGAAATGCATTAAGGTGTAATAAAATGCATTTCCCAGTCTTTCTGAATAATGCCCCCATATTAAGATCTTCAGGGGGTTAAAATATTCCCTTTAAACACTCCATTTTAATCTTTTAAATGGGAGCACAGTGGCTCAGTTGGCAGAGGTGCAGGCTGCAAGGCGTGAGGTCCTCACTCTGTCCTTGGGCAAGCCACTTCACCCCATTGTCCACGTGGGTGCATGGTGGCGATGTGTTCTAAAGCGTACTGCACATAGATTGTGCACCCGTCTTCAACCAATGCTAACCCTGCTTGTGTGGAGTTAGTATGTGGGGGATCTGACAGTTGTTGGTTGTTGCCCGGTGGTTCTTCCCGGGTACTCCGACTTCCTCCACCTAAAAAACTGTCATGGTCATGATTAGCCACTGTGCAGAAATATGTGACATTAAACGCCAATAAATAAATAATCCTTTAAAAAATGAGCTCAATCCAATAAAGGGTCATAAGCTATGTTTTTTCAAGCAAAAATGAAAAGGTAATTAAAACTGAATAGACGTTTCTGTGAATAATGTTGACCGGTTTTGGCTGTTATGTTCGCTAAAGGGTTAAGAATCCCTTACTTTGGAAGGCACACTGAAAAGGTGTCCCATTCCACATAGAATTAAATGTTATGAAAATAAAGCGAAAAACATTAAGTTTCTCAGCTGACAGTACCTGCTTTTGCACTCCGGAGGGATGGAACGGCACAAATCAGAGACATTCTCTTAATGGCACTTTGACACCAAAGGTTTCTGCACTCTCGGTGAGGCCGAGATGAGCGCAGTAAAAGACTATAGAACTCCTCTAACAAATTAGTTTTAAACAGTCATAGCACTAACACACTTAACAGTACAGTCGACCATGCCAGTATTGCATTGTTACCGGCACCCTGACAGTTTTGTGATAGGTTTCAACAATTATTCAGTGCTGTTTTATGGAAAGGGTTAACTTTATTCTGCCTGAAATAAAATATGTGCAATCCACATTGAAGTCTTGAGAGGGGTTAAAAGCATTGAACTGAATAAGATAGGTTTCAACAATTATTCAGTGCAGTTTTATGGAAAGGGTTAACTTTATTCTGCTTGAAATAAAATATGTGCAATCCACATAGAAGTCTGGAGAGGGTTAAAAGCAGTGAACTGAATAATTTACAATTTATTTCCTTGCAAGGCAAAGGGTTTCTCTCAACTTAGTTTCAGGAACTAACGTCCCATTATGATGACAAGGTCAGATTTCATTTTGACAGATTACTCCACTGGTGTTTACATAGTCTCCAGTGGGAACATAACATCGTATTGCTTGGGGAGAATTTACTGTATCAGGAAATTGGAGGCTGTGAAAAACCTGTGGCTTACTGGGCCATACTCAAACAATGTGATTTCCAGCAATTCTGAAAAATGCACTCAATGACCCCTAGTTGACCTCCGTGACCTTGACCCATATTTTGAACCTCCATCGAGTATCGACTCATTTGGTGTTGGTCCCAGGTCTGTAGGTCATACAATGCCTGAGATATGGGAGTGACCCACGTTCAAAATTTTGGCCACGCCCACTTTTTTACGTAAAAATGCATGTGTGTATGTCAGGAATACTTTAAGGGTCAAAAAATGTGATTTCCAGCAATTCTGAAAAATGCACTCAATGACCCCTAGGTGACCTCTGTGACCTTGACCCATATTTTGAATCTCCATCGAGAGTCGACTCATTTGGTGTTGGTCCCAGGTCCATATGTCATACCATGCTTGAGATATGAGCGTGACCCACTTTCAAAAATTTTGGCAACGCTCACTATTTTTACGTCAAAATGCATGTGTGTACATCAGGAATGCTTTAAGGGGTCAAGAAATGTGATTCCCAGCAATTATGAAAAATGCACTCAATGACCCCTAGGTGACCTCCGTGACCTTGACCCATATTTTGAATCTCCATCGAGTGTCGACTCATTTGGTGTTGGTCCCATGTCCGTACGTCATACCATGCTTGAGATATGAGCGTGACCCACTTTTAAAAATTTTGGGGCCACGCCCACTTTTTTTACGTCAAATCAAAATGCATGTGTGTACATCAGAAATGCTTTAGGGGGTCAAAAAATGTGATTTCCAGCAATTATGAAAAATGCACCCAATGACCCCTAGGTGACCTCCGTGACCTTGACCCATATTTTGAACCTCCATCGAGTGTCGACTCATTTGGTGTCGGTCCCAGGTCTGTAGGTCATACCACACCTGAGATATGGGCGTGACCCACTTTCAAAACACCCCTACAGACACCCCCGATATCCCAGGAATCTGAAAAACATAGATGGCCGAGAACTTCTGGCTGTCTATCAGCATGCCAAAAATCAACGAGATAGGGCAATTCCTTTTCGAGTTATCTTGCGGACAAAATAGTGATGAGAAAACAGAAGACAGGAGAAGAAGAAGAAGAAGAAGAAGAAGAAGAAGAAGAAGAAGAAGAAGAAAAAAAAAGAAGAAGAAAAAAAAAAAGAAAAAGAAACCGTGCAAAAACAATAGTCTGTGTGTTTCACACAGACTCATAACACCTTCAAAACATATTGTCAAATAAGAAATTACTTTTTTTATTAATATTTGACCACCTGGATCAATAATTGCTATTCATAGTTTACTGGTGATTGACTGTGTGACCGAATAATTCCAGCTGCGCTGAAACCTGTGTTCTGCAAATCGACCTTCACTAGTTTCAGTTTCAATAACAACTTTCCAACAGTGTTATTAGTATTACAATAACTTACCGTTAAATATCTCTGTCAAACCTCACAAACTGCACGAGTCCAGCCACTCACAACCCGATGCAATGTCTGCAATGTTCATCCAACGCACACATTTTAACGCTTCACTTCAACATCAAAACAGACGACGTAAAATACCCGTATCACGCATGCGCCATAAATCAAGGAAAAAAAATTGGTTCCCAGGAATCCTCAGAACCAACGGGTTCTTTGAAGAACCACCAGGTTCTGCGAAGAACCAAAATTTACAGTTTTTTTTAAGAGTGTAGGATGGAAATCAAAATAGAAGCCTGCTAGTAACGAGAACATTTGTTTTTTGAGCTCATCATTCTTATAGTACAATCCCTCCTCTGGCAGACAATAAAAATAGCTCGACTTTTGTATCACTTGGCGTTTTTGTTGGTTTCAGAATATCCTTCCAGCCCCCATTTTAGTTCGGAATTTGAATATGGAACCCCCCCCCCCCCCAACTGATCGAAGGTAGCATGTGGTTCCAAGTTAATTTCAGTTCTCGCAAAGATGTCTACTGCTCGTTCCGTTTATATTTTATTTTACAGTAGAATCGAGCTATCGAGCCACCAGTCAGTTACTATAATGAATTTGATGCTGTTGTCGCCTGGAACCAGTCAAGTCCGTAAATAGCCCATCACCTATGTTTAGATTCAATCATTATAGGGATCGCGGTGGCTCAGTGGTTACGACATTGGGCTTCAAACTGAAAGGTTGACGGTTCGATACCCACCGGGGGTTGTGTCCTTGCCCTCGATTGCCCATGTGGGACACGATGGCTTCGTGTACGTACTGCACGTCGATGGTGAACTTGCCTTCAACCAATGCTAATCCCGCTTGTGCGAAATTAGTACGTTGGTGAGTCTGAAAGTTGCTCACCACGGCTTGGTAGTTCATTTCGGCTTTCTCCACTCGTGAAACTGCCCGACACAATGTGACCCTGGCTGTCGCAAGTGCCGTTAAACCCCATTACAAAACAATACAGTACAACAAATTCAATCATTTGGACATTTCAGTTGTGGTTCGCTTTTCCGACCAACTGAAATATTCTATCCGATTGAATCTAAAAATACCATAACCATTGATTTTCTTTGAATCAACCCCAAACATATTTCTCAAACGAGATTTGATTTGACCGAATCTTTAGTGACCATACCAATACTATTGGACATTTATTAAATAATCTTGAATGAAAACTAGCCCAAACTGTAGTTTTATAATTACGGCGCGTAATTCAACCTGGGGCCAATACTATAAAACTTTTACAATTGAATTTTCTAGAATTGTATTTTCTAGTTATGACTTTAAATGGGTGGAAATGAACCATTAGCATTTTCAAAGATGCGGCAATTTGCCAGTTGGCAAATTGCCATATCTTTTAAAATGCCGATGATTAATTTTCGTCAGTTATATTAATAGGCAGAAAATACAATTCTAGAAAATTCAATTACAAACGTTTTATATTATTGGCTCCAGATTCTGCCGAAATTGCCATGTGGTAATACAAACAGCCCATAACAGTATCGGATTCCTTATATAATTTGACTGTTGGCCCGAGAGCTTGGACGAGGATCAGTACCTTTTATTGTTATGTAGTCAGCTGTATGATCTGGCATTCTCAATTATACATTAGGTTCCTGGGTGGGGGGGGGGGGGGGGGGGTGGGGGAAGAACATTTGTTTTTTGAGCTCATCATTCTTATGGTACAATGCCTCCTCTGGCAGACAATAAAAATAGCTCGACTTTTGTATCACTTGGCGTTTTTGATGGTTTCAGAATATCCTTCCAGCCCCCATTTTAGTTCGGAATTTGAATATGGAATCCCCCCCCCACCCCCAACTGATCGATGGCAGCATGTGGTTCCAAATTAATTTCAGTTCTCGCAAAGATGTCTACTGCTCGTTCCGTTTATATTTTATTTTACAGTAGAATCGAGCTATCGAGCCACCAGTCAGTTACTATAATGAATTCGATGCTGTTGTCGCCTGGAACCAGTCAAGTCCGTAAATAGCCCATCACCTATGTTTAGATTCAGTCATTATAGGGATCGCGGTGGCTCAGTGGTTACGACATTGGGCTTCAAACTGAAAGGTTGACGGTTCGATCCCCACCGGGGGTTGTGTCCTTGCCCTCGATTGCCCATGTGGGACACGCTGGCTTCGTGTACGTACTGCACGTCGATGGTGAACTTGCCTTCAACCAATGCTAATCCTGCTTGTGCGAAATTAGTACGTTGGTGAGTCTGAAAGTTGCTCACCACTGCTTGGTAGTTCATTTCGGCTTTCTCCACTCGTGAAACTGCCCGACACAATGTGACCCTGGCTGTCGCAAGTGCCGTTAAACCCCATTACAAAACAATACAGTACAACAAATTCAATCATTTGGACATTTCAGTTGTGGTTCGCTTTTCCGACCAACTGAAATATTTTATCCGATTGAATCTAAAAATACCATAACCATTGATTTTCTTTGAATCAACCCCAAACATATTTCTCAAACGAGATTTGATTTGACCGAATCTTTAGTGACCATACCAATACTATTGGACATTTATTAAATAATCTTGAATGAAAACTAGCCCAAACTGTAGTTTTATAATTACGGCGCGTAATTCAACCTGGGGCCAATACTATAAAACTTTTACAATTGAATTTTCTAGAATTGTATTTTCTAGTTATGACTTTAAATGGGTGGAAATGAACCATTAGCATTTTCAAAGATGTGGCAATTTGCCAGTTGGCAAATTGCCATATCTTTTAAAATGCCGATGATTAATTTTCGTCAGTTATATTAATAGGCAGAAAATACAATTCTAGAAAATTCAATTACAAACGTTTTATATTATTGGCTCCAGATGTGTTGACATCTGCCGAAATTGCCATGTGGGAATACAAACAGCCCATAACAGTATCGGATTTCTTATATAATTTGACTGTTGGCCAGAGAGCTTGGACGAGGATCAGTACCTTTTATTGTTATGTAGTCAGATGTATGATCTGGCATTCTCAATTATACATTAGGTTCCTGGGGGGGGGGGGGGGGGGCTCAGGGTGGTGCCAGGTTTTCCCAGACGCGGGGCTATGATCCCCGACGCGTGGCTAGAGAGTCATTGGACCCACCAGGCCGACCGAGGTTCGACTCTGTGTGAGACATTATTGGTTTAATTGAGAAGAAGTTGCAATATCTATGGCTCTGCAGGCTTTGAGAGTGTCAAAACGAAACACAAATAAAAAAAAATAAAATAATTGTGGCCTGTGGAACAAGGGTATCAAAAGCACGTGTCATAGCGATATTCGCCATGAGGCCTGCTTTTGATACTTGTTCCAGAAGCCACAACTTTAAAAACTATGACCTAAAACAATAGTGCCAAGGTGTATGCTAACCAGTGATTGTGTAGAAAGTTTCTGGTATAGGACAAAAATAGAACTCTGGCAATGTAATTAACGCCTCTGCCACGGTGATCATATGCCCACCGTGTTATTCCTATTATGCGCGTGTACACCAGGGCCTTTGGATTATCATCTCTATCTTTATGGTGTTTTTCATAATTTTATGTCCCCGACGAATTTGACCGATTCCACCATCGGAGAGGGGTTATGCCCTTTTCACCACCGGCGCCATCCCTGCTGGGAGTATTGCCCTATCTGAAGAAACTACCCATCAGCAAGCTATTGAGCATGTAGACTTTGACAGGACGAATGTGAGTGGAAGGCTTCACTTGAAAGGGTACCCAGGTGACAGTGGTAATATAGGACTTCGTCGCAGACCACAACTCTTCCTACCTAATCATTGGAATATCCATGATGCTACACTGGGAGATGAGCATCGGCCAAACAACATTTGTGAAGGGTGGAATAACATGTGTTTCAGCATGGTGAAAGCGTCACCACTTCCAGTCTTTCGATTCAGAAAATGGAAGGCGCGCTGTATATTTAATTTGAAGTAAAGCGCGCTGTTGAGTCCCGGCGTAATTCATAGGGTATTGTTCACATTTTTGTGCACGCATTCTATTATTTGGCATATTGAGCAGGAATAGATTTCAACCCTTTACAGAAAACACATCAAAAGTTTTGTTATTTTAATTTTATTACTTTCCAAAGTGTGATTTACTGGGATTTCCCGGTTTGATTATAAACGATAACTTAACAAGTGAATTATGCAATCAACAATTGGGTCATGTATCCGTGCGCGCAAACGAAGACACATTGCCGTGGGTGTAATGGTGACTTCATTGTTTTTTTTTATTTTAACCCTTTACCTAACATGAAAAGCAGACGACACTTGCAAAAAAAATTCTTGAATAACTAATTTTTTCATATTTTGTCTCAAAAACATAGGTTATGACTCATCATTGGAACGAGCTCGACGAGCTCGTTCCAATGAGGGGTCATAACCTATGTTTTAGAGACAAAACAATTGGCGACTTTTGAGAATAGCGTTGGCCGTTTTGGCCGTTACGTTAGGTAAAGGGTAAAATAATATAATTATCGTTAATAATGAATAGTAATAAACAGAGTAATCGCTTGACTGGACTGGTTACGTGAAATAATTCATTCGAGGCGAGGGACTCTATTGTAAAACACTTGTGCGCATTCGCGTATTCGTGTTTGTACAACGTCCCTCACCTCTCATGAATTATTTCACGTAACCAGTCCGTCAAGCGATTACTCTCTATTTCTTCACCCAATAACAAAACATTTCAACAAAACCATATCATGTGACCCCCTCATTAGAACAGGCTCGATGAGCTCGCTCCATTGAGGGGGTCACATGATATAGTTTTATTGAAATGTTTAGAATTCTTTTCTACTGCACAATTTGGATAATATGCGGCGAATGCAGCCGACTCGGTGGTTAAAGGTTGATATCTCACGTGGTGGAACTGAGGCGCGCTGCTTTCTACTCGGAGAAAGTAAATAGTGCAGGTGGAATGTGGCACAAGAGCAACAGCTCGTCTCAAAATCGAAAGACTGCTAGTTCTCAGTCTAGAAGGGAAAAAACTGTTTCTTTTTTCGTTTCATCCTTAGCCGTTACTTTTTGCTGTGCAAAAATTATTTCTTTTTTTCCTGTTTCTTTCTTCCCGTTTACCTCTCCACAGAGGGGCGGGGGCATATGAGACGGACTGTGATCTATTTGATAACCAGGTCTAGGTGACTCTGATAATCTGTTGAAAGTGACAAAATATTGACTTTGAGCCAAGAGCCTACGAGGATGCGAAAGCTCCACCGTCTCCCTCTGAAGGCTGTGTCCGCATTTGTCTGGACTGCCGCGATCCGTGTACGCAGGAAAATGTTTCTACTTTCCTTGTTTTCTATTCTGTTATCAGCGGCGGAAGGATTGACATTCACGGTTAGAACAATGGACGAGTGGAAACAAAAGTGGGACGATGAAGACAGAAAGATAGGCTTCCATTTGGATTATCTTAACCCGTAAGTAGTAAAATAGATACTGTGGGTCTAAACATAACGAACAGAATATGAGCATTGTGTGAGATGCGATAAACGTATAACAGATATCTCCAGACATTTAAATTTCAATACAGTTAAAACTAGAAGTCCGTCCTGTCATTTATTCTGCACTATTTTGAAATAATAGCGCATTAGGTTCAGCGCAAATCACCAGAAAATCACATCTGATGTACGGTAGTCTACCGCGATTGAAGAATTTTAACACGCGGCGAGACATTATGTGTGGAGTGTTTGGGCGCTAAAAATGGGCGTTCTCAAATTCACAAGTTATGCAATTTTTCATAACTTTCTGCAATATATCATTATTTATGTTCCAAACCATTGAGATTATTTATTTATTTATTGGTGTTTAAGGTCACATACTTATGCACAATGGCCAATCGTGACCGTGACAGTTTTACGGGTGGAGGAAGCCGGAGTACCCGGAGAGAACCACCGAGCAACGACGAGCAGCTGTCAGCTCTCCAACATCGTAACTCTGAACTCTGCACCGCAGCACAGGCAGGGTTAGATTGGTTGAAGACATGCGCACCATCGACGTGTAGTACGCCTCAGTACACAGCGTCATCGTGCCCCCATGTAGGCAATCGGGGTGAAGTGTCTTGCCCAAGGACACAACGGGGTTGCCGCAGGTGGGATTCGAACCGAGGACCTCTCGGCTTGCAGCCTGCACCTCTACCAACTGAGCCACCGCGAACCATTGAGATAATGTTGTAATTCAGCCCTAGTAAGTTAACTGCAACACAAGGAGCTTTATAAGTGTTAATATTATGTGAAACCTGTGCAAATGTCACAAATAATACATGTTGGTGGAGGGGTGCGTGTTTGGGTCTCAGTGCAGAAAATATGCCGGACAATTTTTTTGGAAAAATGCTTTATAATGCACCAGATACAACATGAATTAATTTAAAAATGTGCTAGTATCAAACAATTTTCTATTAAATTCAAGGGCTTCTCTGATTCATTGAAATGTTAAAAGAATATTTGAGAATATTTTCTGTTGTTTACTCGTCGCCTAATAAATTGATTGTGACAACTGCCCTGCTTCAACTTGGTTAACAGTTCCAACACTCTTTTCAAATTTCAAATATTGTTGCATGACCTAGTATATAATATTCAGTATAGTTTAACTTACTCTTATTGTGTATAAAGACTTTACCACATGTGTCATTGGTTACTTGAGATTTTGGAAAATTGACAAATATCATTTTCAACTGATTTTTAATTGAGAATTAGGCAAAAATAAAGAAAAAATAAATAAACCTTACTAACAAGGTTAATACTTGGTGTCACTTCTGGAATCAACCATACAGACTCCTGCCAGAATCAAGTAAAAAATAAATGGATCAGAATGGGTTGAATTTTTTTTTATCATTTTAGCTTATTTGTATGGTACAAATCAGGGGAATAATTTAAATATTTATTTACGTCAAATCAGGGGAATGGGGTTGGGCATATCTTACGCCATCATTCATACTTGCACGGACATTGAGCTGTCCTGGATGAGTTCCCTTAAGATTTCCGAAGCCTCATTTTGCAAACAGGAAATGAAACTAACCTTTCTGTGTAACAAAAAGTTGTAACAAGTGCCTGGAATCAGTGGTGAACTCAAACTAATCAGCGAACTATACTTCTTTCCATACCTATTAAGATGTTTGTCAAAGCAATTCGTAATTTCAATGGGAAAGTGGGCTGAGTGTCTAAAAATGGTAGTAGAAAAATTGCACAAGGTGGTGGGTGGGTGTAAAAAAGGACTAAGCCGAAAAATGTGACATGACGTCAGCATTTTTCTACTGCCCCCCCCCCCCCCCCACACACACACACACCCATCCGCGGTTGCTGATATTCAGTACTTGTAATTAACAATCAACAGTAATAAAGTCGGACCTTCCACTGAAATATGGTGGCAGTTAATATTAAAATTCAGATACACAGATGACGGGGTGATTTTTGTTCATGGTGTTTTTCTCCTTTTATTCATTTATTTCGGGACAACACAAGAAGTATCTATGTATGGGTATTGCGTGGTTTTCGTTTACGAAGATTGATGAGAAGTTCATGTAAGTCGATTCATGACGGCGAAACATCGAGAAGAGAGAAATAATCACGTTTTCGTTCCAAGAAAATTTAACCTACTGTTAATCGCAGCCGTTCTAATGTAGTATTGTGCTCTAATTCGAACCTTCAATTTGTAATTAAAATGAGTCCGAAGTCCATAAGTGAAGTATCACCAAAAAAAAATATTAAATATAATTATGACAGAATATAATTTTGATGCAACGATTTGTCGCAGTGTAGTTGGTAGTCGTGTTTCTTTTACGACAAGGCTCCTTGAAAAAAAACGCCCTCTCTCGAAATACTCAGGGTGCGTTTCCGTCGCAAATCTGGATTTCGATTAACTTCTTCACGGATACGACCTACACGCATTTCAATCGGTTTTCAGAATTTTTCTATTTTTCTTCGACCCCCCCCCCCCGGTATACCGTAAAATCCGTTCAATTTCAACTACATTGTATTTAATATTTTCACAAAATTTAAATTAAAGTCCAACAAAATTTTAAATTTTAATTTCAATAAGTCGCATAATAATAAAAATTAAGGCTTTTGTATAATGCAGTATAATTAAAATGTGCATATAATTTTTAATAACTCAAAATTCATTGGTAGGATTGCACTGTCGCAAGTTACTAATGTTTTAATATCTTTAGAATCCCCTACCATTCATTTCTGTATTTTCGTGTCAACAAATATAGATTTACTGACTGCGCATGTCAGGATTGAAACCCAATTCACCTTTCGAGAAGGATTGGACGGATTAATAAACTAGATTATAGCTTGTTTCAATAAGCATCAATCTGACCATACTGCGCATGCGTAGTTAATCTCGATTAATCCAGATTGACCACGGAAACGTACTGTCAGTTTGGAAAAAGATTGTTAATTATCACGTGATCACATCGCATCTGTCGTATGACAACCGAACTGCGGAAGAACCCTGTTGACAAACTCCAAACAGTGTTGTCTCCATTTCATCGCTCGATACATCGAATACAGCGAAGCGAGACTGCCAGAGAGACATACATTTTTTAGCTCACCTGGCCTAAAAGGCCATGTGAGCTTTTCACATTACTTGGGATCCGTCGTCGTCGTCCGTCGTCCGAAAACGTTTCACATCTTCATCTTCTTCTCTGTAACCGCTGAGCGGTATGAACCAAACACGGCAAGAATGGTCTTTGGGAGATCTTCTTCAAACGATCCTAATTTTGTTCCCGTCGGATGAAAAACATGGCTTCCAGAGGCATTCTTTGATTCTGGTTGGTGGATTTTCGAAAAATCTTCTCCTCTGAAACCGCAAGGCCAATTGTTTTGAAACTCCACATAAATTATAACTGGGATCCCCTCTACCAACGAACTTCATTTAATGTTCATCGGGTTACAAACATGGCCGGAATTGCGGGTTATAGTTATCACAGAAACCCCATGGGAAATCACATTTTCTTCTTCTTCTCTGGAACTACTGAGCCGGTGTGAGCCAAAACCTGACAGGGATGATCTATGAGAGGATGGAAAAAATGTGACCTCCCGAGGCTATATTCTAATGCTTAACTCAATGCGTCTCCTGTCTGCACGAAGAACGGTACTGCCAGCAAAATACTTGTTCTTTGAGAATCTGGCAAGGGTTGGTTCCAGTTTTCTCCACTGAGAACAGGGGAAAAACCCCAAAATATTGTGCATACAGTACAAGTCAAAATAAGTTGTAGCATAACTGCAATAAACTAAGTAAACTTTATCTTTCTCTTTGCTTTCAATTTCCTCTTTCTTTCTCTTATTACTTATCTAACTGCCTCACACAAGTACAACCCAACACATATAATACTGAATAGTGCACATCATGCCTTTCAAAATGCGGTCGATAACGGTCTGTCACCGCTCACAGTATTGCCACTGCCTACCACCAATACATCACCTGTAGTTAGGTTAACTCATAATAATGGCTATTAATACAGATCAGTACAGGGTAGCAGTTGGGGCCTTTTATATTCGAGCATACTCTCACAAAAGCACTAGTCACGTTTTGAAAAATCGAACTTTTATTAAATTGCTCAAATTGGAACTCATCTCTGGCCTGATTTTTATGATCTTAACTACACTTGTATGTGGCAGGCTCATTCTTTCTGGAGATATTGAATTGAATCCTGGACCAAGAAACTTGAATTCCGATCCGAACGTATCATCTGTCCACTTTTTGTCTCTCTTCCACTACAATATTCGAGGCATTCGTCATAAATTACATGAACTGCGAGACTCGTTAGATGAGTATGATATCATCTGTTTTACTGAAACTCACATTGAAGAGGAATTTGAATCTTCACAAATACGTATTTCTAGGTATCACGGGCCCATAAGGCGGGATAGAAATCAATACGGTAGCGCCGTGTATTCTTCTGAACGACGTATTACAAATCGATCCCAGAACTTCAATTTGATGATGATGTCTTGTGGTTTGAGGTGGGAACTAGATCGAGAGTACTTCTCTGTTTGACATATAGATCTCGTGACTTCTGTTGTAGCGATTACTGGGACATTTTGGAAGATAAAGTTGAACAGGCACTCTCTATAAACCCATCGATTGTTATAACAGGCGACCTAAATTGTGAACTTCTAAAACCAAATGGCCGGCTCCAGAACATTATAGCAAAATTTAATCTTATCAACGTCATAACAGAACCGACACGTATCACACCAGACTGTGAGTCACTGTTAGATCCCATTATTGCAAGTGACATTCTCTCTTCTGTTAATGCAGGTACTATTGAATTTGGACTGTCTGATCATAGAGCGACGTATTCATGTATTAACGTTAACCGTCCCGTTATTACTTCTGATACCAGAATGATTTGGAATTATAATAGAGGTGACTTTGAAAAGTTTAACAACCTGATTAGGGAAACAGATTGGAAAGCCATTATTGTAGACCAAAATAATCTTAATGACGCGGTTAAATCCTTTACGGGAAAAATGCTTCAAATAGCCGAACAATGCATACCGCGCCATCGTGCACAAATACACTCTAAAATCCGTTGGGTTAAAAATCAACCCAAATCAACTGGGTTGAGTGAATATGAACCCAATTTGGGTTCATATTCACTCAACCCAGTTGATTTGGGTTGATTTTTAACCCATCTGATTTTAGAGTGTACGTAAAAACGACAAACCTTGGTTTGAAAGTAATATGAGACGGACAATTCGACAAAGGGACAGAGCACGTAGAAAAGCTCTCAAATTTGATAGCCCTGCTGTTTGGCAAAATTATAAGTCCCTCAGAAATAGTGTAAATAATATGAAACAATTTGCGAAAAACGATATTTCGAATCTATCTATTGATGAAACATTCACACCTCGCTCAAATCCCAAAATATTCTGGAACACAGTAAAACGATTCCTTCATGACTTTATTGAAAGTCCTGAGATACCTTCCTTCATCAATAATTCAGACACTGGTCCAATAATTAGAGCTGTAGGTTTTTAAATTTCTTGTTCGGTTTCGGTTTTGGTTTTTCAGGTGGAGTAAAACCTCGGTTCGGTTCAGTTTTCGGTTTGTTCATGAGGCCAAATAAAATTCAATAAAACTCATTCTTATGTCCGGAGTCATAACTGAATGGCAGTGAAATTGAGTGAAACTCCATAAATGCCCGAACTAAGCTATAATACATGAAGAATCAGGAAGGCCAGTATAATAATTACCTAAATATACAGAATACAGGTCTGACACCTACACACAACTTGAGGAAAGCTGCAAACACAACTAAACTGAAATGTTGGAAATTCACAGAATGTAGCCTTCCCAGAGTAGTGAGAGTACCCAGACACTGCCATTGGCAGTGTCTGGGTACTCTCACTACTCTGGGATGGTTACATTCTGTGAATTTCTCCAGAAAGAGTATTTAGTAAAAAACGAAAAGCCTTAGATTACGGGATGTCGGCGGTTTCTGTTTCGGTTTTTAAAAAAAACCTAAAAACCTCGGTTCGGTTTCGGTTAACCTACAGCTCTACCAATAATTATGGATGATAATGTCGGAAAAGCTCAATACCTTAATCAAACGTTTTTAAAAAACAGTAGACTCGATAGTAATGATCACAACCTTCCCCAATTTGTTCAACAGTGTGAAAACAGTCTTTCGTGTATTAATTTTACAGAAGAAGACATCATAAACTTTATTAGTTTACTTCCATCGAAAAAGGCTTGCGGCCATGATGGAATTGGGCACCGGGTTCTCAAAGAAACAAAAGAAACAATAGCTAAACCATTGTATATGCTTTTTAAGAAATCACTTCTCAGCAGCCAGTTTCCATCGGACTGGAAACTTGCTAATGTTATCCCAATATATAAAAAGGGCGATAGGTTTGATCCAAATATTTATACGCAAGTATCCTTTCTCTCATATGCTGGCAAAGTAATGGAACGGGTTGTATTCAAATGTGTTTACAATTATTTCAATGAAAACAACTTGTTTTATACCTACCAGTCAGGTTTCCTGCCACAAAATAGTACGGTATTTCAACTTTTAGAAATATATCACAACCTATGTCGAGCCATTGACACCAGGTTTGCAACATATAGAGTCTTCTCTGACATCTCGAAAGCTTTTGATCGAGTTTGGCACAAAGGAGTTATTTTTAAATTGAAGCAATATGGAATTAATGGATCCCTTCTAGCTTGGTTTACATATTATCTTTCTCATAGAAAACAACGCGTCCTTTTAAATGGCTCATATTCCGCATATCTTGATGTTGAGGCTGGAGTCCCACAGGGGTCAGTTCTCGGTCCGTTTCTATTTGTAATATATATCAACGACATAGGGGATAGCCTTGAATCGTTAGCTAGACTTTTTGCATGTGATACTTGCTTAACCCAGAGTGGAAACAATTCATCTACAGTACAAAGTGTAATAAATAGCGATATAAATCAAATTATACAATGGTCAAAACAGTGGCTTGTCGATTTTAACGGGGGCGCGGTGGCATTGCGTTAACCGGTTCTCGTCAGATCACCGAAGTTAAGCAACGTCGAGCCCAGTTAATCATTGGATGGGTTACCGTCTGAGCGATCAATTCAGACTCCCGCGTTGTGTCCTTGGGCAAGGCACTAAACCCCGATTGTCCACATGGGGGCACGATAACGTCGTGTACTAAGGCGTACTGCACGTCGATGGTACGCATGTCTTCAACCAATCTAACCCTGCCTGCGCTTCAGTGCGGAGTTACGATGTTGGGGAGCTGGCAGCTGCTCGTCGTTGCTCGGTGGTTCTCTCCGGGTACTCCGGCTTCCTCCGCCCGTAAAACTGTCACGGTCATAATTAGCCATTGTGCATAAGTATGTGACCTTAAAACAACAATAAATAAATAAATAAATGTCGATTTTAACGCACCCAAAACCAAGGTAGTGTTATTTACACTGAATAATGACTTCCCAAAACCGAACATATTTTTTGATGGTACCCCCCTGCATTATAATGACGATCATAAGCACCTGGGTTTGACTGTACAGCCAAATCTATCATGGGACAAACATATAGATGGCATATGCAAACGTTCATATGTCAAACTAACGCAACTCCGAAAACTAAAATATATTATCCACAGTAAAACACTAGAGAAAATGTATCTCTCATTTATACTCCCGGTCCTTGAGTACGCTAGTCCTGTATGGGACTGTACCAGCGCTAATCAGCTAAAGAAAATAGATGATATACACTACGATGCCGCCCGTATTGTTACAGGACTCACCCGATAGGTTTAAAAAAAACCGTTTACTTCTGGAAGAAGGATGGCAGAATCTTGATGAAAGACGTTATGTCCAAAAAATGAGTTTATTTTATAAGATTGTCAAATGTCAAGCCCCGTTTTACCTAACGAATTTGTTGCCATCCACTTTTAATCAAATTACGTCACATAACTTGCGAAACGCTTCGAATTTCATACCATTTGCAGCGCGTACGGAACTGTTGAAACGCTCTTTTCTACCATCTTGTATTAATATTTGGAACTCCTGTGATGAGCAAACCAGAAATGCTCAGACACTTCAGATTTTCAAATCAGTGATAAGCCCTAACTTTTACAAACCTCCTGAATACTTTAATGTAGGAAAACGGAAAATAAACATACTTCATAGTCAACTAAGAAATGGATGTAGTGATTTAAATGGGCACAAATACCAAAATCATATTTCTGACTCCCCGAACTGTACATCTGGTAATTACATCGAGGACTCTTAAGCACTAATTTATGAAGTGTAACCAAAACCTTGTCACTAGAAATGAACTTTTAAACAGATTAAATAAATACGAAATTTCACATGTTGATGAACTGTTATTTGGTTTACTCTCTCTCCCTGTCACTCCCCCTAGTTGGAAGTTCACTACCGAGAAAAATTTTGAAAATGAAGCCATGAAAGGGGGCATAACATTGATTCCAATAAATGAAATGCCAACACATTTAGGTTATTATTATATGGTATTATTCTGGGAATTGAATATATGCAAAACAAATGCTCAAGCTGAGAACTTTGAGCAATTCACACTGTCCTAACATTAAATCAGATCTAATGCAGGAATGATCAATTTTCGATGTTTCATCAGTTTGTAACTGAATGATGGAATTAACTCAGGATAACGATTTTAAAAAATGTGATTTTCTTGAAGTGCATTTCGAGGATATTTTTTTTATTACGATAAGTAAATGTTCTGTAGAAATCTCGTACCGATTGACATCATGCATACTTATGAAGCTCAACATTGCATACACTATAGTTGTAAATAATAACAGTTGGAATTTTTGCCGATTTGAAACCGAGTTGGAATTTTGGGAAGTAAAGGAGACATCAGCATCACTAAAGAAGCTCTAAAATCCAGATGGATGGAATTTCCAACTACTCATGACTTGCCATCTGAATTTCCAACTGTAGGAAATTTTGGCCAGGATTGGGGAGGGGGGAGTACACCCCACACCCTCCTGTCGCCACGTCCCTGATAATATCGCCAAAACGTGGTTCAAATCAAATCTCGAATGAGCAACATTCCTGGTGTTGATTCAAAGAAAATGAACATTTATGTAGGGAACTGCGAACCTCCGATTGCGGCTCGACACGAATATGGAATCGGATCTCTGCTAAGGTTTCGAATCGAATCAAATCTCGAGTCCAGATGTTAGTCAGTATAGTGATGCTGTGATAGGTAGACATACTCCAGTATACGCGTGGTGGTATAGGTTAGACGCGCCAAAACCGTTGGAATCATGGCGAAAACTGTGAAAATGGTGAAAATACACTGTTATCTGTTGCTTTTGATGATAGAAAGTTCTCAGTTTGAGCCTCGTGGATCCATACAGAAATATCCATGGCGTGCACGTTATGTTTTATCATGAAAGCGGTGGGTATTTCGATTGTATTAACTCCCTGCATGCTGCTGACAGATATTCTGCACAGGACAGGAGTCTCTTGCCTCTGATATAAGTTTTATTTTGGGCACATTTAATCAAATTGTCCGTCTGTAAATGGCATGGGTTTTTCACCAATGATTTCTTGAGTTAAATTTAGTTGAATTTTTCATCAAATCTAGTCATGGCTGCTGTGAAGCAGCCATGGCTAGATTTGATGAAAATTTATTTTTTAGGAAACACTCAGCGGGTTAAGAGTTAACGTTATTCATGTCGAATATGACGGACGTACACGTCTTTTAAATGGAAGTGGACTTGGGTTCGAAAATGTCGAACTTCGGTTATTGGTTTCGAGCTGAATCGAATAATCGCTGTGGTTTCGAGTCGAATCGAATTTTGACCGGTTCGCAGGTCCCTATATTAATGGTATTCATTAGATTCAAGCATCTTGAATATATCAGTTGGTCGGAAAAGCGAGCCATAGGAGATGAACTTTTTAAGGGCAAGGTTTGTTCCAGGCCATACCAATGTCAGATTTCTTTCAGAATTAGACTGGTGGCCTGACAGCTCGATGTCTATCCTGACAAAAGATACCGAAGTCTATTTGTACTTATGTCGTGATCCAATGTTTATATGCCGGAGATTTGGTTAAACCGTACATTATAAATGATTTCAAATGGTTTTCTTCAAGACAATAGGTTGGATTTTCTCTGCTTACGAAACACTAATTTGGCTGATGCAGAGAGAGATGACCTCCACCCCGGACTTCAGTTAGAATTGTGGGTCAACAGCTGTTTAAAAACATTGATTATCACCACTCTGGGGGTTCTGAGAGGGTGTCGACAAAACCAGATCACTTTACTGTCATAATGATCTGTTTATTATATGCCGTTATGGAAATTAACCTTTCACACGAGAAGTCAATATAGAATTGCTTAAGAACAATATTAGAAATTCACAACATTCGATAGTGATTATTTACACAAACGAAGCGTACCTAGAAACGGTTGGTAATCTGGGCGGACTCTTTGGACATTCTCAGTTCCGTCCACGTTCTGAGACCAGCCATCTCATACGGAATCGGAAAACCACTCAGTGTGATCCGGCGATAAGTTTCGAAGGGTGAAAAACACGGCGTATCATTGATAGGTATATAATAAATATACTTATTGTAAGATAAGTAATCATTAACCCTTTGCCTAGCACAGCCTTTAAAAAAAAATAAATTTTTACATTTTTCGAAAAAAATTCTCACAATTTTTAAATAAAATCATACAATTATGGATATCATTAGAACCGGCTCGACGAGCCTGTTCTAACGATGTCCATATTTGTATGGTTTTATCGAGACATTTGTAAGATATTTTAGGATGTGGTAGGCTTATCTGGTCAATTTCCTGGCCGTTTTTGGTTGCTATGTTAGGTAAAGGTTTAACTGAAATGGAATGTCTGATGGATGGTTGATATGAATCTAAAATTCACTGAGTTCATTGGATTTTAAACATGCACGAATGATGACTGATTTTGATGTATGTTGTGTCTTGCACACTAAATGGATGCAAAAGTGTGTATTATCCAACAAATTTTGAAAGCTTCTGAACGTTCTCGTCATGACAAAACATTCCACACGGCAATTACTTTCTTTAGTAAATTACTTCTGTTACTGATATTTCTGACTAACCCATTGATCGAATGTTGGTTCAGTTTAAAATCGATTTGAGAGGCAGCCTAGAAATGCTTATGGAATTTTACAAGTCAATTTAGAATGTAAAACGGGCATAAACAATAAAATTTATCACGTTTCTTGCATGCTTGTGGGCCTTTGAGTCATGTATATCCAAAGTGAACAAATATGTCAACACGTGTATTGTGATATTTTACTAATATTAACTACAATGCATAGGTTTCAGTATACTTGTAGATACAACTGTCCACAACAACTAACTGAATCTTTTATCTTTGAGCAGGGCTCTTATTTCATCTAAATTGTGGAGAATCCGATTGGATTTTCGCACAAATTGTTTCGAAAATCCATATCTGCTATGAGTGTCCCGTGATCCCACGAGGCTACCATGGTTGAACCCCTCTTGTATACTGTTAACACATTTTAGCTAACCTTTTACCCAAAACAGATTTTTAATTTTTAAAACATAAACTGAATTTTATAATTGTAAAAAAACCCAACAATGTTAATCAATATAACCCTGTCATATGGATGTCGTTGGAACCGGCTCAATGAGGCGGTCCAAGCGATTTCAGTGACAACCATATTGTGCAATTTTATTGAAAAAAGTGTCTGGACATTTTAGGTCATGTTAGCCTCGGATTGGTTGATGTGCTTCCGTTTTTTTTTTGTTGTGAGAATCTTTGCGCGAATCGATTCACGGAGTCTCGTCAAAATATAAGCCCTGCCTCAGAGGTAGGGTGGCTTTTATTAACCATTTCAACACTGATGTCGTAAATGGTATCGTCCTTTTCACTACCGTATAGAGCGAAATGGGTGATTCTATCTTGCATTTCTATAGCGATGTAGGATGCTCCTGCCCGGTTGGATTTCCATCATGTTTTTTTACTTTTTACTCACGGTCCTCCAACCTTTGCTTTAGGTAAACATTTGTGCATACCGTGTTAGTAGTAGGAGAGCGATGGATCGTCCTACATTGGCCGGACCCCGGCCATGACCCCGGAAGTGACGTCATAGTCACGTGACCTAGTGACGTCGCCATGTTGTGTTGCCATGGTTGACCGCGTGAGCGGCCATCTTGTGACGTTATCCCCATAGTTATACGTGGTGGTAGTGCGCATGTACAGCGCGTGTTGTTAGGGTGATAGTGTTTCCGTCGTCCATTTTATATACTGGCCACCATCTTGGTTTCTATGGTAGTACGTGGTTGCTATGTTACCCAAAGGACTACAATAGGACATAGGTATGTTCGGAAGGTATGTTCCTTTGTACACAAGTAATTTTCCGATTCGTAGAATTACTCAAATAACCCAGACAGTCTCTCCAAATCACCCCAAGCGACTTTATTTGATATGAAACATATAATCAAAATAATAGTAGCACGTAGTGCTATAATACCAAGAGACCCACCGTGGGCAAGTTCATTTGAACTAGAGTACTTTACAGGTTCTGATTCCTACAGAATCCTCGTTTACTTCGTCGAATTACCACAAACAAGCCGATAATTGTTTACTTGGCTCTGATTTTAACTACATTCTCGGTTTCTGCCTATGCATCTACTAGCTATGTTATGACTTCTTTGTTCTATTTATTCTGACTTCCCTAGATGTATTTATGTCATGTGTACACATTACAGGTAGCACATAAGCACATGCTGGATGTGCAATATGTGCTTATGCGGAAAAGCAAAATGTGAAACATTGTGCACTAGCATATAGGTACATGCTGGATGTGGCGATATTTTCTTATGTGAAAAGGCACAATGTGACACATTGTGCACTAGAAAATAGGCACATGTGACTAAAAAGGGATTCTATAACCACCGACGTTTACCCCAAAAGGGGTTCTATAAGTGGGATTCCAAGCTTCTGTACAGGTAGTCCAACGGCTTCCATCTTATCTCCAACTATCTGTCCTATGAGTTGGCTCTATTGTAGTCATCCAATACTAGTCTTCTAACATCCTTGCAGTCTTGTGTCATTACTACCTTGTTCCATGAGTATTCCGATACCTATTTATGTTCTATTGTACACATTACATGTGACACATAGACGCATGCTGGATGTGCCAACATGTGCTTATGTGAAAATACACAATGTGACACATTGTGCACTAGCACATAGCGCATGTGATAAAAAGGGGTGCAGAACGCCAGATACGTTTCAAAAAAGGCTTTCATGGAACTTGGGTGTTTGGTGGAATGTGCGTTATTACACATTGTGTCACAATGTGTACACATTACCTGTAGCACATTGGCACATGCTGGATGTGCCGATATGTGCTAATGTGAAAATGCACAATGTGTCACATTGTGCACTAGCACATAGGCACATGCGACGAAAAAGGGATTCTGTAACCACAGACATATCATAAAAAGGGTTCTATAGGGATTCCGCAAGTGGGATACCTAGAAACAAGGAATGATGATTTTTTCCTAATAAGCTATCGAGCTATTACTGAAACTCATTGCTCGAACAACTCGAATCCATCGAGCAAATGAGCCTTAGAGCAATTGCTCGATCGAGTGACTCCACATTCTGCTCGAACGACTCGAATCCCATCAAGTAAATCAACTATAGAGCAATAGCTCGAACGAGTGACTGGCACATACGACTCTTAGCCTCATTTCAGGAAAAAAGGGATTCCATAGCCACAGACGTTTTCCAAAAAGGGATTATCAAAAAGGAATTCCGTAAATAGGATTCTTATAAAAACGGAATTCTGTAATTTGATTTAAACACTCGTGGGTATGAGCTTGGAACCCTACGTGTGGAATCCCTTTTTGGAATCTCAATAGAATCCCTTTCTGGGGAAACGTTGGTGGTTATAGCACCCCTTTTTAGTCGCATGTGCTTATGTGCAGGTCACATTGTGCCTTTTTACATAAGCACATATCGGCACATCCAGCATGTGCCTATGTGCTGGCGCACAATGAGTCACATTGTGCCTTTCTACATAAGCACATATTGGCACATCCATCATTTGCTTATTTGCTACCTGTAATGTATACACATGACATAAACACATCTAGGGAAGTCAGAACAAATGGAACAAAGAAGCCATAACATTGCTTGTAGATGCAAAGGCAGAAACTGAGAATTGAGTTGAAATCAAAGCCAAGTAAACAATTATCGACTTGTTTGTGGTAATTCTACGAGTAAACACGTATCACCCTAACAACACGCACTGCGCATGCGCACTAGCACCACGTATCGCTATGGGGATGACGTCACAAGATGGCCGCTCCCGCAGGATACCATGACAACTCATCATGACGTCACTAGGTTACGTGACTGTAACATAACTTCCGGGGTCAGTCCAATGTGGGACTCATCGCTCTCCTACTACTCGTGTTGAAAGGATTGATTTAAAATTATGATTACAATTTTTTTATATTTTGAACTGAAGTATCGCTGGTTCCTCTCCGTCGATTTCATCTTCATCCGGTCTGCTGAATAACTCACAATTAACACATGATTGCCTTTTTAATGTGAAATGGGAAACATTTACCAAAATGTTTGATGACTCATCAAGGTTTCGAAACTGTTTTCCCCAACTTAACCTATGGTCATCGATTAGTAATTACGATTAACTATTCCCAACTCAGTAAAATTTGATATTGAATTTAACAATTGCTACAGTCTGGCGCAATGTGATGCGAGGTACTTATTAGTGTGTGTGAAACACACAGACTATTGTTTTTGTACGGTTTCTTTTTCTTTTTCTTCCTCCTTCTTCTTCCTTTTCTTATTCTCTCGTCTTCTGACTTCTAGGCACTTCCTTGTCCGCAAGATAACTCGAAAACGAATTGTCCTACCTCGCTGATTTTTGGCATATGGACAGACAGGCGCAATTTTTTGGCACCCTATGTTTTTCGGGTCGCTAGAGCCCTTGAGTATGGCCCTGTCGGCCACAGGGTTTTCAAAGCCTCCAATTTCCTGTAACAGTAAATTCTCCCCCAGCAATACTATTCACACTGGAGACAATATAAACGTCAGTGGAGTTAGCAGTCAAACATTAAATGTTATCTTGCTATTATAATCAGTTTCTCGAACTAAGTTGACAGAAACCCTTTGCTTTGCAAGGAAATAAAGTATTTATTATTCAGTTCAATGCTTTTAACCTTTTCAAGACTTAAATGTGAGTTCCAAAGATTTTATTTCCGTGAGAATAATGTTATCCCTTTCCATACTCACTTTACTGCTCTAAACACCATTCACATAAGTGGCTAAAATGTCCATTTCTGATTCCTTGATCGAACCATTTTAATCCTGTGCACATATATGTTTTTTTGTGGTTTCTTGGAAAAAATTGTCTGATTCATGTATGAATATCTTCAAATACTATTAACGAGAACCTATTTCTGATTTCTTTAAAAATATTTCACCCTCATAAATAAGCTTCCTTAAATTCTCTTTCAGTATTCCTGGACAATATGACACCTCTGTTTATATTTTAGTTACTGTTCAGAAACAAGGTGTAAAATCAGGTGAGATCCTAAATGGAAGCAATTGTGGGTTGGCATTCAGAAAAAAATGCGGTCAACGATCAAGTATAGTATCGCCGGGAGAAAATCGGCGTCATCTACTTAGCTTCCTTGACAAACTGTAGATACTGATTAAAGTAGCTTCTGTTCAAACAATTCACACATTTTGGTAAATATACAGAACCGCACATACGTTTGAATGGGCTAAGAATTATCGCACGAGATTGTTTTGACCCAGAATATCACGAGAGCGGAAGGCTCGAGTGGTATCCTAGGCCAAAGTAATCGAGTGCGATAATTCTTAATCTATTCAAACGTATGTGCTGTTCTGTATTTATCACATACCTCCCATGTAACAATCAGTCTACATGATAATTGAACTAAAAGCACTTTTCAACCGGACAATTGTTGCGTTTTCTTCGCTGCCAACGAGACATCACTGTTAGGTGGCGGGGTACCAACCCTAATTTGCTTTTTAATTTTTACAGCATTCAATTGGTTGAAATCAATTGGCGTCGATCAATGTCACGGTCACGATGAGTGAACTTCAAATATTGACTAAACTGCGGGGAATAACACAACAAAAACTTTTTAAATAGCTAATACGTTTAGCACATTCCATCAATATATGACCTGTTGTGGAAGGAACAAGCATTCCGAATATTATTTTTTATTTGGTACATTTTTTACTCGAATCTGATTGTTTAAATATCCCGGGTAAACAAATCTAAATGAGGAACTTGGAATTTCCAGGCGACTTCGACCCCCTGTGTCTTCGGCCAATGATTACGTTATTTATTTAGACGGGTTCCTTGTGTTTACGTTGGAAATGAAATCGAACGTGTTTTGTATCACCACGTGTGCGACACAACTTTATGTTTTATCGTACAGCCAGAACGGTGGAAATCCAGTGTTTTACATTAATAAGTGTGTGATAAAAAAAGTTCCCACAAACTATTTTATTTAGTCGTGTTGTTAAGACAAAGTATGTATATAAGTTTGTTACCTGTTTGTAAAAATTAGTATGGAGAGCCGATTGCAATGAAGTGTCCGCGAATTGTTATTAAATTTGTATTAAGGTGTACAGACGTTTAGTTTTCGAATCTTATCGTAATATTCCCGGTACAAAAGTTTGTATGAGCAGTTTGCTCGGCCACAGTTTTGTGGAGAATCCGGGCATTCAAGTTAGTCACTAACCCTCTTTAAGGTCATAGAAAGACTTTTGTAAATCAAGTGTATGCATTGCGATTCTCTCAACTATAGAAATCTTACTTAAGGAGCTTAAACTTGGAGAATTTTCAATTGTCGTGAGATTTTCATACGGGAGAAGAAATCCGCCCCACACTAAAATGGAGGAAGCCTAGGGATCTGCGAATCACAGTTTTTTTCCGAATCGAATCTTGTCTCTGATATCGATATCAAATCGAATCTCGAATTTAATCTTAATTAAAGTTATTTCGTATTGCACCAAACGGAAGTTGCGGAACACTGTTATGACTCTTACAAGACTGACTGAACACCTTAAATACCACAAAATAAATAATCTCTGTCGTACCGTCGCTGAAACAGGTAGGCCTAGTATTCAAAGTTTTAGTTTTTGAAGGCATAGCATATTACTATTCACCGCAGTCTGTGACAACAACGACTGTTTCTGGACATGAGCCACATAGACTCTCAAAAGTTCACCTCCTTAGCATAGATCAATATTGTTGTACCTTCGATTCGGCGCATGGAATAGTGATACATCCTAAAATGACACAGTGAGGGAGGCAGGCGGGTGGGGAGACGTTTGGAGATGTATTTTAAACTTGGCACTGCTGCTTCTATTCTTCATTATATCCAGCGTACCACCAGTATTTGTTTTTATAGCATAATAGGACTGCAAATTGTAGCAGCATCAATACCACAATTGATGTTGCCAGAGAATGTTCGTCATCTCGGAATCTCTCCCGACCGGAGATCAAACCTGTGAACTCCGGCACGAGCGACCAGCGCACGAATCCACTCTGGCACCAGATCACTCTCTTACTCCAGTCTGTTTGTATGAGTATGAAACGACTCATTGCGACGCGACTCAGTACGAAATGGTAAAGGAACGAAACGACCCGGGGACGAACTGGCAAAGGAACGGGAAAAAACGCCATATTAGTCGGCCGCGCCCGGCGCCGGTCTTTGTAACGCGTCGCTTTGTTAATACCTTTGATTATGGTCAACCTTTAATTTTGAGACCATTTTCGCGGATGGGGTTGTATAGTTTGCAGTTTTAACGTGTTAATATCACCACAAAAATGCGCAATTAGTCGTATCAAACTGAATATTCTGAACTCTTTCCGAAGAACATTATTCATTGATGAGTAGGTCCGAGAAATTAACTGAACGTCGTTCACGATCCGTGGACGTTCTATAGTCTATACTACTAACCTAACAATTATACATTGTCAATTACTCAATTAAATACGAATTGAGCCGACATGAATTAGTCGTCTAATGTCAGTTTAATACAATTTTCGCTGGAAATGTAACATCTCATAGCCCTCATGGCCTCATACGACTAAAAAGGGGCGCCGAAGGCCAGACGTTTTCCCAAAAGGGGTGCTGAAATTGGGGTGCCACGGGATATGGTTGTTAAATATCGAGATGAGGCTAAGAGGAATAGTAAATTAGATCACATTGAGGGATTTTTTCATGGCCCTCATTGCCTCAAACGAAATGAGGCTAAGACGGATAGTAAATTAGACCTCATTGAGGGATTTCCACATGTCCCTCATGACCACATACAACAAAAAAGGATTTTCCAGAAGGTATCCTCGATAGGTATCCTCAGATAATACAATACCTGGTCATAGGTATCCTCAAATACCTTGTTGTCGAACGCACTAACTACTAACTCAGACACCATGGACATGTAACGGACAAGGTGACCTTAAAATTTAGTACTGAAATGGTTAACTGGATAATCGGTTTGAAACCAGTTAGCTACCTAACCGATTAGAAAAAAACTGACAACCGGTTATCCGAAATATCGATATTGATCGTCACTCCACGTTTAAAACGTGGTAAATCTGCCGCTTCTCCGCGTTGTAAAAATTGAGAAATAATCTACTTTGGCGTTCAAGACTTCGTTAATGATCGGCAGTTTCCGTGAGTAATGAGTAATCACAGAAACTATTCCGGAGTGGGTATACAAACGAACGTTGTCGGGTACTCGACAACGTTCCTTTGTATACACACTACGGAATAGTTTGAGAATTATGCTATCCAATTCCTACAGTTTTGATCCCATATTCGGTGAAATAATGGCCACAGATAACTGGGGATATTGTTCGGTTATAGCTCTTGATTAGTCGGTTACGAAAATGAGCGAACCGTGTCAGCCCTACTAAAATTCCATCAATAGAAACTCTCACAAAAGAGAGCGCGAAACCAAAACGAATTACAAAGAAAGTGATCAGAAATTGTGGTAACGTTAAATACGGCATACAGTACTTCATTAAATGGAAAGAAATCCCATCAGACGAAAATACACGGGTCAAAGCGAACGAATTGGACGAGATTGCACGCCAGTTTATAAAAGACAATGGTCTAAATATACCCGGAGACCGCTCCAATCGACCAGTAGCGCAAAGCATAAGCATGGCACCTGAAAAAGACAGTTCCCTTTATCGAACGTATTCATCATAACCAACAGATTGAAAGGCGAATTGGACATCTGGAGCGAGTCGGAAGAATGTATATGTGAGATCCACGCAAGACTGGATATGTTCTGCATGGACAAACTGAGTTTCATTCCGTGCTCAAAAACTTCAGTACATGCTATTACATTTATTGTGCTCTGGTGTCAGAACGTTTTACTGCCAATTCCCCCTCCCCATCTCTCTTTTTCTCTCGTTGGTTGTCTTTATTTTCCCACCGCCAATCGGCTTAGGCGTGTAACCTCATTCAAGAAACATTTTTCTCTTTTATAAGTTTGAAACCTGTTAATATCTGATCTAAATAATAGTGACGTCAGGGGCCTCAGCTTCACGTGGGATATTATAGCCGGGAAAAAATCGGCATCATCCAATTAGCTTGCTTACAAACTATTAATACTAATTAAAGCAACTTCTATTCATACAATTCACACATTAACTGCGAGTAATTAAGTTGTTTTATTCAGTCGTATTCTCAAGGCATTGTATGCATATAAGTTTTTATACCATGCTCGCCTATATTACTACAGGTCTGTGAAAAGCCTGTGTGTTAAATTTTAGCCTTTAACCTCACTACCTATGTAGAGCTTCTGCCTCGGTTAAAAAAATACACCTACAAAAGGAAATTCATCTTACTTGACCTTTGGCATGACGCAATTTGCCAAATTCGATACATTCACACTTCGCGATGTTTCATTCAAACATACGACATTTTACGGCACCATCTGCTACGTGCAATGACTTATTAAGTTTAAAATACCTACAATTAAATATTTGAAATAAAATTTAAGAATTGTTAACAATAATTTGACTGAAAAAGCAAGGTAAATTCAATCAACTTTGACGATGTGTCCAACTGTCAATCAAGCATTCACGTGCAGCCGGTAGTAAGGTTACGTACTTATGCACAAGCGCCCGCTTGAGAGTCACCCACAGTATTATTTTTGATTTTTGCTGCTAAAAAGATTGGTTTTTGGGTTATTTTCAGGATTCTCCGAGATTACGAAGCACTACTTATAGCTGATCGAGAGAGTATTTCGATATTTGTGCCACTATGTGGAAAATCAATGGACATGAAATGGTGAGTTGCTCTATACCTCGTTATCGAGATAAATCACATTGATATGTGCATGTCACATTGTGACTCCATTGCATATATAGTATCTCTTATGAGTCGCTATTTGAAAGGAAATTTCTGTACCGAGTTCACTAAACTCGTTCTGAGCCGAAGTTTACAGAGGCTCACATCGATGTTAGTGAACGAGTTTCCGAAATTTCATGTCAAATCGTGAAGAATTTGAGATTCTTTTATCACGTGATTTGTAGTTTAACATTTTACTTATCGTAACGACTTAGAGGTCCCGAGTTCGATCCCGGTCCGGGACGACCCGCGTTGCGTCCTTGGGCAAGGCACTTTATCCCGGTTGCCTACATGGGGGCACGATGACGCCGTGTACTAAGGAGTACTGCGCGTCAATGGTGCACGTCTTCAACCGTTGTAACCCTGCTTGAGCGTAGCTTGAACAGAGTTAGAATGTTGAGGAGCTGACAGTTGCTCGTCGATGCTAGGTGGTTCTGTCCGGATACTCCGGCTTCCTCCACCCGCAAAACTGTCACGGTCATGAATAGTCATTGTGCATAAGTATGTGACCTTAAACACCAATAAATAAATAAATAATCGTAACGAGTAAAATTGACCAGCGCTGTTCTCAAAACTCCCCAATAAAATTGTATTCTTTTTAAAATATTTCCTCTAAAACATAGCTTATGGTCCTCATTGGAACGAGCTCGTTGAGCTCGTTCCAGTGAGGTGTCATAAGTTATGTTTTCGGGACAAAAGGTCAAAATATACTACTCAAAGTTTGCTAAACACCACATGTTTGACACATCATTGTGAAATTTTCTTGTGACATATTTGCGATATTTTTGGTGGATATGATTGAGGAATGTATTGCGATGGTCCCCAGTGTTTACATTAGCTCCTTTGACAGGCAGACTTTTCGTGACAGTCATGGAAAGCATGCACCCCTTGATTTTCTTGATGTTTTCGTGTACTGTCTACATGTACATGACATGCGTAGTGTATTCAACCTTTGCAAATGCAAATGTAAGAAGACATTTGTCTGAAGCAGAAATGTGGTGGGCTGTAGGGATGGTGGAACAAGGGGCAACCCATCGTCAGTATGGTGAAGCCCTTGGTGTGCACCATACGGTGATCACCTGAGCCTAGACAAGATTTCAGCAGTATGGCACACCAGTCAGACGACATGGTGGTGGCAGAGATAGGGCAACATCAATTCAATTCAATTCACCTTTATTTACAGTATATCAATTACATATAAAGTACAGTAGGTAATCTAAACAATTCATTTTAACATACTTTGATATACTGCAAGGAAGCGACATAGCAATGTTAGCTGTCTTCCTGTCGCCCTTTGTAAAAATAAAAGAATTTCTCGACAGCAGATCGTGCATTCGAAAACAGTTTTTAAGTTGAGCAATTTTGTGTTATTAACAAAATGACCGTGCATGTAAGGATCACAGTTATTGAAGAAATATTGGACATCTGCAGCTGAAGACCGCTTTTTGATCATTCAGGCCCGCAGGAATCGATTTGACACAGCAACCCAGCTTCGCAATGACCTTCAGAATGCATCCGGGGTAAATGTTTCGACGAAGACTATCCGGGCAAGGTTGCACGAAGGTGGTCTCCGATCGAGAAGACCATGTATTCGCATTCAGCTGTCCCAGAACCACCGCCAGGCACGATATGAATGTGCCATGGATCATGTTGGATGGACCAGAGAAGATTGACGACCTGTCATTTTTGCAGATGAGTCAATGTACTGCCTAGACAACACAGATAGGCGTTCTAGGGTATGGAGAAGACCAGGAGAGCGATTCCATGCAGGCAACATTGCTGAGCATGACCGCTATGGTGGAGGGTCAATAATGGTCTGTGGCGGCATGAGCTGGGATGGACATACAGAGCTATAAGTCTTTGACCGTGGAACACTGACTGCACAGCGGTATATTGATGAGATCCTGGATGCCCACGTCAGATTGTATGCATGTGCAGTGGGTGATAAATTCGTTCTGATAGACGATGCTGCCCGTCCTCATGTTGACCATGCTGTCTGGGAGTACCGACAGAGTGTGGGGTTGAGCGTGTGACTGGCCAGCAAGATCCCCTGACCTCAATCTAATCGAACATGTCTGGAATGAGTTGCAGCTTGCAGTTTCAGTACGTCCACAGTCCAACCAAAAAGTGTCCAGGAGCTTGGTGCCCTGGTGGTCCAAGAATGGAACAACATCCCACAAAGGGCCACCTGGAACCTGATTGGGAGCATGACAAGGCGTTGTCCAACTGTAATTAGCAATAATGGAGATTTAATACCTAAATGTCTTTTTGTTAAATCCTTTAGCCTTCAGTCTCAGGATTTAAAACCGACATCCAGGTATTAAATCTCCATGTACCCTGGATGGCGCCCGAGGTAACATACTATTTGTAACCATCATAGCGCGAATAATTACATTAATTAACCCAGTATATTCATGACAACGTGCCATTGAATTTTACTAGTTTCACAATTTTTGCCTCAAAACATAGCGTATGGACGCTCACTGAAGGAGACATAAGCTATGTTTCTGAGGCATGGATCATTTTCTAGTTATCCAAGGAATACAAATGTCGTCTGGTATTCATCTTTGGTAAATGGATAAAGAATATTTTTATATATTTTGGACAGCATACAACACTGAAACAAAATGACATGCAAAGAAAGGTTAACCTAAACAGAAAAGTTTGAAAAAGATGTCCATGAAAACGTTTACTGAAAACTTTATTCTATACTATGATTATCCCCCGCAGGGATTGGATATAGTGAAGAGCTCCACCCGTCCTTCCGTCTTCCTGTCCGCCCATCGTTCCGCTAATCCGGAAGTTTGTTTATGCGATAACGTGCACAATAGTTAACTTGTTTTAATTAATTAATAAAATCAGTGACAGACACGCACCCCGTCTGTGACCTATCAGATAGGATATGAGCCCCGGAGGATAAGAAAGTTTTGCAGAAGTCGAACCGAGCAAATTGCAGGTAAGTCTGCTACTTTAGCGTGATAAAATGGGGTTTATCACCGATGTTGCGTTTAAAAACCTTGAACGAAATTACTACGGTCTGGACAGAAAGTTACATATCAGCCAGTTGTATTACATCAGTTCGAGCATTTAAGGTTAAGGAACAAAGTTCCCTAATTCTCACAAAAGAGAAAAGGTTACGGATCACATGGCTCGGAATAACTCCGATTGGACTTTACTGTCAATACAAGATGATGAGTTTGGATAGAATTGGCGCGGGATAGGAAGCCGAACGTCAATTTGATGGCACAAATTCTTAATGCCAGATACAAGATTACGCACTAAAAATGATGTGGTAGGGTCCGGTTGACCATTGATTTTATGATAAAATGATTTGCAGCCAGGCGGATTGCACAGAAGCCGCCCAGTAATTTCCGGAAAATAGATATGCTATCCATAGGTTAATATAGGAGACTGGGACAGGAAAACGAACAGGAATTTCAAGGGTTGCTACCAATGTTCTGGAGACTAACCCATGCTCTAGAATGAGACTGATGTGTGTGTGTGTGTGACCGGACACAGAATTGTATAGCAGACAGTTCATAGTCCGAGTAAGATTGTTATTGCAAGTTGGGGTGGTACTGTGGTGGAAATCTCGTTGACCCGGGGAGTAAGACGGCGAAACTCTTCCACCCGTTAACGAGTAAGTCTGTTAGCAGAGCAAATTGTTTCAGCCGGGAATGTGTCTGGCTCTAACAGTATATTATTGCGTAGCGAAAATGAAACCAACGTTCTCAACAACAAGGAGAATATGTCTTTGACTTGTGGATTGTTTGTTTATAAGTGAAACTACTTCACCATTATCTGAAAAAGGGAATGACACTTCTATGAGCTAATCGCTGTAACTAATCTACTGTAGAGTATAATTCAAGCACCACAGTGTTTGTTGATTCATGATCAAAAGGTTTAAGGCCACGCGCAAAAGAAGCAATCAGACCCAAGCACAGCCCCCAACCCCCAACTCCCGGTTGCATCGGTGTACAAGCACAAAGTTGTGCGGGATATGATTTTTAGCTCAACTTTGGCGAAGCCAAATTTGCGGTATTGTCATGGCCCGTCGTCCGTCTGTTCCTCCGTCGCGCCGTACACACGGATCGGGCTAGAGGCCGCATTTATGAACCGATCTTTACGAAACTTCTTGGGTACCTTTGTTATCACCGTGAAACGAGAACGAGTGTTTTGGGGTCCTGTCCGAAATTCAAGACGGCCGCTGGCAGCCATTTTGTACAATATTAGGTGCAATCAGATTTTTGCGCAAAACTTTCATATGAAAGCTCTGATTTGAAAAATTTTTTGTATGAATGTTTAGTGCCATGGGATACATCACTTATAATACGGGTTTTTTCTCGTGCGTAAATTACGCAAATTAGACTAACTTTGATTTATTTAGTGTTACTTTCAGCACTGTAACTGCAAATGCCGATACTGCTCGGGCTAGAGGCCGTATTTATGAACCGATCTTTACGAAACTTCTTGGGTACCTTTGTTATCACCGTGGGACGCGAACGAGTGTTTTGGGGTCCGGTCTGAAATTCAAGATGATCGCTGGCAGCCATTTTGTACAAAATTAGGTGCAATCAGATTGTTGCTCAGAACTTCCATATGAAAGAGCTGATTTGAATAATTTTTTGTGTGAATGTTTAGTACCAAGGGATACATCACATATAATACGTGTTTTTTTTCTCGTGCATAAATTATGCCAATTAGACTAACTTTCATCTATTTAATGTTACTTTCAGCAGTGTAACTGCAAATGCCAATACGGCTCGGGCTAGAGGCCGTATGAACCGATCTTTACGAAACTTCTTGGGTACCTTTGTTATCACCGTGGGACGAGAACGAGTGTTTTTGGGTGCGGTCCGAGATTCAAGATGGCTGCCGGCGGCCATTTTGTACCAAAATTAGTGCAATCAGTTTTTTGTACAGAACTTCTGTATGAAAGTTCTGATTTAAATAATTTTCTGTATGAATGTTTAGTAACATGGAATACATCACATATAATACGGGTTTTTTTCCCGAGCAGAAATTATGCAATTTAGATGAACTTTGATTTATTCAGTGCTACTTATACACAGTAAGTGCATGTGTCAATACGGCTTGGGCTAGAGGCTGTATTTATGAACCAATCTTCACAAACCTTCTTGGGTACATTTGTTATCACCCTGGGATGAGAACGGGTGTTTTTGTGTGGTGTGCAGTCCAAAATTCAAGATGGCTGCCAGTGGCCATTTTGTACCGAAATTAGGTCCAATCAATTTTTGTACACAACTGCTATACGGCTCAGGCTAGTGGCCGTATTTATGAACCGATCTTTACGCAACTTCTTGGGTACCTTTGTTATCATTGTGGGACGAGAACGAGAGTTTTTGAGTACGGTCCTAAATCCAGGATGGCCGCCAGCAGCCTTTGTGTACCAAACTTAGTGCAATCAGTTTTTTGTACAGAACTTCTGTATGAAAGTTCTGATTTGAATAAATTTTCGTAGGAATGTTTAGTAACATGGAATACATCACATATAGTACGGGTTTTTTTCTCGTGCAGAAATTATGCAAATTAAATGAACTTTGATTTATTCAGTGCTACTTATACGCAGTAAGTGCATATGTCAATACGGCTTGGGCTAGAGTCTGTATTTATGAACTGATCTTCACAAAACGTCTTGGGGTACCTTTGTTATCACCTTGTGACAGGAACGAGTGTTTTGGGGTGCCTTTGTTGTCACTGTGCTATGAGAACAAATATGTTTGGGTTCAGTCAGACCCACTCTGGGACTCAAAGATTTCTTTTCTAGTTTAGCATCTAACTGTCACCCCACTTTTACAATACTTTACCTATATATTTGTTACAGGCTACGGTCAGCATTTATGTACAGACTGTTACAATACTTTACATGTACCTTTGTTATCAGGTCATTACCTAGATGTTTGTCATTGCTGTGTCACACACTAATTTTCATTTTGTCTCTAACAGATGGTCAGTTTACTCAAGGGTGATATGGATTCATAATGAAAACAATGGTTAAATACAAAAACAGACAGTCACAGCTTGATTGTCTCCAGCTTCAAAGCAAATGTGTTATTTGTTTAATTATACTATTTACCAAAACAATAAAGAATATATAAGTGTGCTCAAGCTCAAGTTTCAGTCACTTTTAATTTACTCATTACTTAGAGAAGTGAATGATGACATACAGAAATAAATCTTCAGTTTTTATGCATTATAAAATGCCAGATAATCCTTCTGGTACAGTCGTTCACGTTATCATCGTCATTCATTCGCACCTCTGACTTCAGAGTGTGAGCACCTGATTAACAATCATGGAAACACTGGAATTACCAGACAGACTCGTCAGAACTATCTCAGCTCTGGGCATCTCTTGCCCTATCACCTGGACTGTCCAGGAGACAGGTAAGAGAGTCCACCTGAGCCTGGAATTCGAAGTTGAGACAACCAAGACACCACCCTCTTCGGGGAGAGATAGTACCCTTGGCGAGCGGATCCCCTCTCCCGCTGGTCCTCACCCGAAGGGGCACGGAGGCCCTGAAAAGAATGACAACAAGAGAAAGAAGAAGAGTCCATCTACCATGCGTAGGAACGTCCGGCGCTTGGAGGCCTTCCGGAATAGGAAGAAAGAGTTGAGTGAGGGGGTGGAGGTTCTGGAGGCAGCCGCCAGTTCCCCTCCTAGTCCCACTGGCACACCCAACCAACTGCCGGCTGATGAGCCGGTACAGTTGGATGAGGAACGACCAGTGGAGACTGAGAAGGAACTGGAAGTTGCATTTTCACCACCTCCCACCCCTCACTCCCCTCTTCCTTCACTACCAGAAAGCCCGGGAGCGGAAATCACAACTGAACAGCCACCCCAGTGTTCAGACACCATCATCCTGGAAAACTTTAAAAGAGCAATAGAGATGGCAAAACAAACCACCGCCAAAACCGATAGGTTCCTAAAAGAATCCAATGAAATAACCAGACTGGCATTAGAAGAAATCCAAGCATGAATCTCAACACCATCGCCATCAATTTCACCATGCCAACCGCCTCCTAAGAAAAAGAGCCGCAAGAAGCCCAAGCGGGGATAAGCCTCCTCCCTTTACCCTCCTCTACCACGCCTTGATATTCAAAAACAAACAGTCAACGAGGGTCGAAAGGGGCTTGTCTCAAACCGTCCCTACGCGCCTTCAAACCATTCTGTCGTGGTACAGTCAATCTGTCATCCACCTTTACAATACTTTACCTGTACATTTGTTACAGGCTACGGTCAGTATTTATGTACAGACCTTTACAGTACTTTACATGTACCTTTGTTATCAGGTCTTTACCTAGATATGTGTCATTGCTGTGTCACACGCTATAGATTTACATGTCTTACACAAGTTGAGCTACAGTGTCACTGACACTTTCATTTCGTCCAGAAACGTAGCACAGCCATTGAATGAGTGCAGGAAAATACGCCTAAGACGTAAGTCGGCCTTAACGTCGCGAGTCAGACGAAATCGATGGTGAGGTTTTGAAACTCACAAGCAAAGATTGATCAACCGCCGCAAAAATACTCTCCCAAGGAGAACTACGGAGCACACAGTTCAGTGTGCCTATCACTGATAGGAGCTCCCGTTAGGTAGCTCTTTTCGTAGGTAATAAAGCAGGCAACAGGAGATAAGTTTGTCGTATATATATATATATATATATATATATATATATATATATATATATATATATATATATATATATATATATATATTTATTGTGCATATTGACACTCTTGCATGCGTTCCTTTTAACTCATTGTGTAATCACGCAACATGTCTGTGAAAACAAGTGGAGAGCACGTGTCCCCTGAGCTACCTGGTTCCACCGCCTCTGGAAATCGGTCAAGTGATATGATACGTTTCATTCCAGGTTATACGACAAGGGGCACACCGTGGTTGGTGTAGAAGTTTCCGAGACAGCAATTAAAGAGTTCTTTGAAGAGAGTGGTTTAGAATACACTTCCAACCCAATTGGTAGTATTGACGGAAAATCATTTAAAGTGAGTTTCAAATCTTTAGTTTTCTGTGAATGGAACCTTAAGGAGAACTATACACCTGGAACTTAATTAAGCACCTCCCGAAATGTTTCATGGCAGTGAAGTTGCTGTTACTCATTATTATGTTTTAATGATTGCTATGTCTTGCAGTACATTTCATCTAGTAA
This sequence comes from Pictodentalium vernedei, assembly GCA_031216915.1. Lineage (NCBI taxonomy): Eukaryota > Metazoa > Mollusca > Scaphopoda > Dentaliida > Dentaliidae > Pictodentalium > Pictodentalium vernedei. The sequence goes on from CM062293.1 coordinate 403,216,883, forward strand.
AACATGATGTTTCTGGTTGATAGCGTACCCCAAACACATCACCTCGTCCACGTGAAGTATGCTTCCTGCGAATGGCACAAAAAGCACTATCATCCAGATGCAATATCTGGGTATGTATAAAATGAGAAAATCAATAAATATTGACATGGCAAGGGGGAGACTGTCAGAGACACTAAGATGGCAAATCGTTGGCATGCATGCAACAGGCATGTCATTCAAAGCTATTGGAAGGCAACTTGGTTATAGTCATTCTGTAATCAGCAGACTTGTCCAAAAACATCAACAAACCAACGATGTTAAGGACCGGCCAAGGCCTGAACAACCCCAAAAAACCTTTCCTTGGGAAAATCGGAGTCTGGTGCACCTCGTTAGGCGTGAACCCTTTGCCTCGAGTGGGATTTTGAAACGCCTTTGTCCCCCCCCCCCCCCCCCCCAACAGGCGTTTATGCAACACATCTGTCTCAACCCGTCTCAATGCACTGGGTATGAGGTCTAGAAGGGTCATCAATCGTCCAACTCTTTCCTCTCAGCATCAAAGAGTACGTATGGAATGGTGTATGGCACGACAACATTGGAATCTCAGGACGTGGAGGAGACGTATTCATGGACGACAATGCAAGGCCAAATCGTCCCCATGCTGTGAGAGCATTCCTTCAGAACAATGCTATTACAACACTACCTTGGACTGCAATGAGACCCGATTTGAATCAATCAGAACACATCTGGGACATTCTTGGACGTCATGTGCAAGCAAGGGATCCGCCTGTACACAATTTGGCCGATTTGGAAGCTGCATGGCGTAAGGAACGGCGGCAGTTGTCCCTTGACCGTATCAGAAGGCTCACTGGTAGCATTCATTAGGAGGAGGATTCAGGCTGTCATCCAGGCACGTGGTGGATACACTCGCTACTGCCACCAGACACTGCTATTGCGTTCAGGAGATCACAAGTTACACATTTCATCAGTCATTACCGGCATTGTTTCACCATAGACGGTCCCAGTACCATACTTGTCGACAGAACACCTTTCCATCAAAAACAATAGTGACAGTTATGTGTAATTAGCGCCATTAAAATACTGCATATTTTCATTATTGTATTGTCCTTCATTTGTCAATAGACCATTCTTTCCGCAAACAATCACTTTTGGCCATCTGAAAGATAGCATGAAAATAATGACAGCTTCTATTAATACCACTGCGAAAAAACCCATGGGTTGCTTTATTAAGTTTCAGGTGTATATTTATTTGTTTCAGAACTTCTTATATTTTTCTTTTGTGCTATTGGATTAATTGATATGACCAACTACAATTTTAATGAGATTCGTCATTCAGAAAGACTTTCAATAAAGTTAGCTCCCCTTAACTTGTTACATGTATGTGCCCTTGAAGGTTACAGCATTAGACATACTTTTACCTCAGCCACCTAGTTATCTTTCTCTCACACTTTTCAGAAGACAGTTATCACCAATATTTTATAATTTTTATTGTCTCTAGAGTGGAAGAATGCCCCATCTGCAATGCTGAAGCATTGCAGATGGCGCATTGATCCACTCAAAGGGTGATATAAGTACAGACTGCACATGACGCGATCTCCACTATCACTTCATGTGATATTTTAAGGAATCTTCCGACAAAATTTGTTTATCTAGTATGGCTGCATAAGGTCAATCTCGTTTCCCATAAAACTGAAAAATAAATTGTCATCTTCAGAAAACAACAACAATAAAGAAATGCATGAAGCAACAAACCCTCTGTGAATAGACTTTTTCGAATAATCGAAATACTTTCGAGTCGAATGGAATTAATGAAAATGAATTGAATCTTCGCCCCAATTTAAGGGGATAATTTCATAGACACCCCCAACATGTCTTACACCTTGACGCCCTGACTAACTACTCTGTTCTGTGATCATTAATTTATTTATTGGGGTTTAACGACACTTTCGACAACCAGGATCACGTCGTGTCGGACAGTTTTACGGGTGGAGAAAGCCGAAGTTCCCGGGGAGAACCACCGAGCAACGGTGAGCAACTGTTAGGCTTCATAACCTACTGACTCCACACAAGCAGGGTTAGTATTGGTTGAAGACAAGTGCACCATCGACGTGCACTACTCCTTAGTACATAACGCCACCGTGCCCCCCCCCGCCCCCCCCCCCCCCCCCACGTGGGCCATGGGGATGAAGTGTCTTGCCCAAGGACACAACGCGGTTGCCGCAAATATGGGATTCGAACCGAGAACCTCTCGGCTTTCAGCATGCTCCTCTACCTACTGGGCCATCGCGACCAACTGTTGTGTGACGACAGTGACGAATGAAAGGATGGTCGATCACCATAACATATGCCTCCGAACTTTTTGATCCTGCTCTTGTTTCACATTCAGTATTACATTATCGCTCAGATTATTTATATTTATTTATTTATTTATTTATTTTTATTTATTTATTTATTAAGGTTTAACGACACTTTAACAGTCACGGTCATATCGCGTCGGTGATAGTTTTACGGATGGAGGAAGTCTGAGTACCCGGAGAGAACCACCAAGCAACGGCGAGCGGCTGCCAGCTCCCCAGCATCGAAACTCCACACCGCAGCACAGGCAGGGTTAGATTGGTTGAAGACATGCGCAAATTCGACGTGCAGTGCGCCTTAGTACACGGCGTCATCGTGCCCTCATGTGGACATCGGGGTTAAGTGCCTTGCCTAAGGACACAACGGGAGTCTGAAGCGGTCGCTCAGACGGTCACCCTTCCAAGGACTAACCGGGCTCAACGTTGCTGAACTTCTGTGATCTGACGAGAACCGCTTACCGCAACGCCACCGCGCCCCCTATCGCCCAGATAGCACCCTAGAGACATTGGTCGCTATAAACGCCCAAGATGCAGTCTGATGTGTTATTCGTATAGCCGCATGTGCCATGTCCTCCTCCCTGAAATGGTGTTTACTGAGGTTACAATAACACTATCAAATATTTGACAGTCTTTCATAGGAGAGGTTGTTCACCTACGGAACTCTAACTTTGGGGAAATCCATTTTTATCACACCTCCCTGTGTGTGGAAATATTTCGACTTTTACCTCAGTATTTCCAATTTTTGGTAAACTCCAATTGCACCCCAACCGGTCAAAGATTGTCCGTCTAATTACCCTGAAGCTCGAAATCTGATTCCAGTTGGAAATCTTCCCAATTTGGGTTAAAAAATCTCCAAATTCATACTAAATCAAAGTATAAGAAGCCAAATAATACAACGAGTTTAATTAACCCTTTACCCAGCGTAACGACCAAAACGGGTCAGCGCTATTCACAAAAATAGCCAATCAAATTTTCGTTATTTTACATTAGTTATTCAAGAATTTGTTTTGCAAGTGTCGTCCGCTTTTCAAGTTAGGTAAATAGTTAATTTATTTATTTATTTATTTATTGAAGTTTGACGACACTTTCGACAGGCAGGGTCATCTCGTGCCGGACAGTTTTACAGGTGGAGGAAGCCGAAGTATCCGGAGAGAACCACCGAGTAACGGCAGGCAACTGTCAGAATTCCTAACTCCACACAAGCAGGGTTAGCATTGGTTGAAGACAGGCGCACCATCGACGTGCAGTACATCTTAGTACACAGCACCTCCGTGCCCCCACGTGGACAATCGGGATAAGGTGCCTTACCCCAGAGCACAAAGTAGTTACCCCTGGCGGGGATCGAACCGTGAACCTCTCGGTTTGAAGTTCAATGTCGTAGAAAGGGATGTATGGGTGTGGGCGTCCCACAACGAGTGGGACGTTCACACCCATACATCCCTTTCTAAACACTACAACCTTATTTTATGATTAAACATTTTATTTCATGTGTCAACGAATATTTGGTTTGTTTCCGCTCACCGGGTACCCCTTCCTATAGATTGTTGTGGATAATAATTGCACTGGGCGTAAAACAGTGTGTAGCTCTACTTATTAACCCTTTACCTAACACGAAAGGCAGACGAGACTTCCAAACAAAATTCCCTTTATAACTAATTTTTTTCTTTTTTGTATCAAAAACATCAACGAAGTCGTTCCAATTGAAGGCCATAAGTTATGTTTTTGGGGAAAAAAAAATAAAAAAAATATGAAATAGTGAAATTGGAACGGTGATTTTTGTGAATAGCGCTGGCCGGTTCGTGCCGTTACGTTAGATAAAGGGTTAACCCTTTACCTAACATGAAAAGCAGACGACACTTGCAAACAAAATTCTTGAATACAGTACATGGAGAGTGGATTTTAACTGAATCACCCGCGGAGTGGAGTTATCACCTGAACTATAACTTTCAAATTTTGTATATATCGACCAAACACAAAAGCGTTTATGCAACACATCTGTCTCAACCCGTCTCAATGCACTGGGTATGAGGTCTAGAAGGGTCATCAAGCGTCCAACTCTTTCCTCTCAGCATCAAAGAGTACGTATGGAATGGTGTATGGCACGATAACATTGGAATCTCAGGACGTGGAGGAGACGTATTCATGGACGACAATGCAAGGCCAAATCGTCCCCATGCTGTGAGAGCATTCCTTCAGAACAATGCTATTACAACACTACCTTGGACTGCAATGAGACCCGATTTGAATCAATCAGAACACATCTGGGACATTCTTGGACGTCATGTGCAAGCAAGGGATCCGCCTGTACACAATTTGGCCGATTTGGAAGCTGCATGGCGTAAGGAACGGCGGCAGTTGTCCCTTGACCGTATCAGAAGGCTCACTGGTAGCATTCATTAGGAGGAGGATTCAGGCTGTCATCCAGGCACGTGGTGGATACACTCGCTACTGCCACCAGACACTGCTATTGCGTTCAGGAGATCACAAGTTACACATTTCATCAGTCATTACCGGCATTGTTTCACCATAGACGGTCCCAGTACCATACTTGTCGACAGAACACCTTTCCATCAAAAACAATAGTGACAGTTATGTGTAATTAGCGCCATTAAAATACTGCATATTTTCATTATTGTATTGTCCTTCATTTGTCAATAGACCATTCTTTCCGCAAACAATCACTTTTGGCCATCTGAAAGATAGCATGAAAATAATGACAGCTTCTATTAATACCACTGCGAAAAAACCCATGGGTTGCTTTATTAAGTTTCAGGTGTATATTTATTTGTTTCAGAACTTCTTATATTTTTCTTTTGTGCTATTGGATTAATTGATATGACCAACTACAATTTTAATGAGATTCGTCATTCAGAAAGACTTTCAATAAAGTTAGCTCCCCTTAACTTGTTACATGTATGTGCCCTTGAAGGTTACAGCATTAGACATACTTTTACCTCAGCCACCTAGTTATCTTTCTCTCACACTTTTCAGAAGACAGTTATCACCAATATTTTATAATTTTTATCGTCTCTAGAGTGGAAGAATGCCCCATCTGCAATGCTGAAGCATTGCAGATGGCGCATTGATCCACTCAAAGGGTGATATAAGTACAGACTGCACATGACGCGATCTCCACTATCACTTCATGTGATATTTTAAGGAATCTTCCGACAAAATTTGTTTATCTAGTATGGCTGCATAAGGTCAATCTCGTTTCCCATAAAACTGAAAAATAAATTGTCATCTTCAGAAAACAACAACAATAAAGAAATGCATGAAGCAACAAACCCTCTGTGAATCGACTTTTTCGAATAATCGAAATACTTTCGAGTCGAATGGAATTAATGAAAATGAATTGAATCTTCGCCCCAATTTAAGGGGATAATTTCATAGACACCCCCAACATGTCTTACACCTTGACGCCCTGACTAACTACTCTGTTCTGTGATCATTAATTTATTTATTGGGGTTTAACGACACTTTCGACAACCAGGATCACGTCGTGTCGGACAGTTTTACGGGTGGAGAAAGCCGAAGTTCCCGGGGAGAACCACCGAGCAACGGTGAGCAACTGTTAGGCTTCATAACCTACTGACTCCACACAAGCAGGGTTAGTATTGGTTGAAGACAAGTGCACCATCGACGTGCACTACTCCTTAGTACATAACGCCACCGTGCCCCCCCCCCCCCCCGCCCCCCCCACGTGGGCCATGGGGATGAAGTGTCTTGCCCAAGGACACAACGCGGTTGCCGCAAATATGGGATTCGAACCGAGAACCTCTCGGCTTTCAGCATGCTCCTCTACCTACTGGGCCATCGCGACCAACTGTTGTGTGACGACAGTGACGAATGAAAGGATGGTCGATCACCATAACATATGCCTCCGAACTTTTTGATCCTGCTCTTGTTTCACATTCAGTATTACATTATCGCTCAGATTATTTATATTTATTTATTTATTTATTTATTTATTTATTTATTTATTTATTTATTTATTAAGGTTTAACGACACTTTAACAGTCACGGTCATATCGCGTCGGTGATAGTTTTACGGATGGAGGAAGTCTGAGTACCCGGAGAGAACCACCAAGCAACGGCGAGCGGCTGCCAGCTCCCCAGCATCGAAACTCCACACCGCAGCACAGGCAGGGTTAGATTGGTTGAAGACATGCGCAAATTCGACGTGCAGTGCGCCTTAGTACACGGCGTCATCGTGCCCTCATGTGGACATCGGGGTTAAGTGCCTTGCCTAAGGACACAACGGGAGTCTGAAGCGGTCGCTCAGACGGTCACCCTTCCAAGGACTAACCGGGCTCAACGTTGCTGAACTTCTGTGATCTGACGAGAACCGCTTACCGCAACGCCACCGCGCCCCCTATCGCCCAGATAGCACCCTAGAGACATTGGTCGCTATAAACGCCCAAGATGCAGTCTGATGTGTTATTCGTATAGCCGCATGTGCCATGTCCTCCTCCCTGAAATGGTGTTTACTGAGGTTACAATAACACTATCAAATATTTGACAGTCTTTCATAGGAGAGGTTGTTCACCTACGGAACTCTAACTTTGGGGAAATCCATTTTTATCACACCTCCCTGTGTGTGGAAATATTTCGACTTTTACCTCAGTATTTCCAATTTTTGGTAAACTCCAATTGCACCCCAACCGGTCAAAGATTGTCCGTCTAATTATCCTGAAGCTCGAAATCTGATTCCAGTTGGAAATCTTCCCAATTTGGGTTAAAAAATCTCCAAATTCATACTAAATCAAAGTATAAGAAGCCAAATAATACAACGAGTTTAATTAACCCTTTACCCAGCGTAACGACCAAAACGGGTCAGCGCTATTCACAAAAATAGCCAATCAAATTTTCGTTATTTTACATTAGTTATTCAAGAATTTGTTTTGCAAGTGTCGTCCGCTTTTCAAGTTAGGTAAATAGTTAATTTATTTATTTATTTATTTATTGAAGTTTGACGACACTTTCGACAGGCAGGGTCATCTCGTGCCGGACAGTTTTACAGGTGGAGGAAGCCGAAGTATCCGGAGAGAACCACCGAGTAACGGCAGGCAACTGTCAGAATTCCTAACTCCACACAAGCAGGGTTAGCATTGGTTGAAGACAGGCGCACCATCGACGTGCAGTACGTCTTAGTACACAGCACCTCCGTGCCCCCACGTGGACAATCGGGATAAGGTGCCTTACCCCAGAGCACAAAGTAGTTACCCCTGGCGGGGATCGAACCGTGAACCTCTCGGTTTGAAGTTCAATGTCGTAGAAAGGGATGTATGGGTGTGGGCGTCCCACAACGAGTGGGACGCTCACACCCATACATCCCTTTCTAAACACTACAACCTTATTTTATGATTAAACATTTTATTTCATGTGTCAACGAATATTTGGTTTGTTTCCGCTCACCGGGTACCCCTTCCTATAGATTGTTGTGGATAATAATTGCACTGGGCGTAAAACAGTGTGTAGCTCTACTTATTAACCCTTTACCTAACACGAAAGGCAGACGAGACTTCCAAACAAAATTCCCTTTATAACTAATTTTTTTCTTTTTTGTATCAAAAACATCAACGAAGTCGTTCCAATTGAAGGCCATAAGTTATGTTTTTGGGGAAAAAAAAATAAAAAAAATATGAAATAGTGAAATTGGAACGGTGATTTTTGTGAATAGCGCTGGCCGGTTCGTGCCGTTACGTTAGATAAAGGGTTAACCCTTTACCTAACATGAAAAGCAGACGACACTTGCAAACAAAATTCTTGAATACAGTACATGGAGAGTGGATTTTAACTGAATCACCCGCGGAGTGGAGTTATCACCTGAACTATAACTTTCAAATTTTGTATATATCGACCAAACACAAAAGCAATGTTTCAGCCAATGGACCTCCAGGTTTAACCCGGAGGTCCTTTGGCTGAAACTTTGTTTGTGTTTGTTATGCTTTGCAACAAATTTGCAATTATTGCTTGGGTGGAATCTCCACTCTGCAGGTGATTTAGTGATAATACACTCTCCACGTACTGTAACTCCTTTTTTTCATTTTTAGTCTCAAAAGAGACGTTATGATCCCTCATTGGAACGAGCTCGTTCCAAAGGGGGGTCATAACCTATGTTTTTGAGACAAAAATAAAAAATAATAATGAAAATTAATTGACGATTTTTGTGAACAGCACTGGCCGGTTTTGGATGTTAAAGGGTTAAAACAGGATCAATATTTTGAGGCTATTACTTGGTTGGTTTCATATCGGCCAAGACTGAAGGTTGATATGAAGTTACCGAGGGCTGATATCTCGATCGACATGAAACCGAGTAAAAACTTATTTAGTTATTAAACCAACATAAATAATTACAAAATGTTCTCAGACCTGTTACAGTTTTCTGACAATTTTATTTGTTTGTCATTCTTCTCAGAAAGTGCAAAGTTACCTGTATTCCCAGTTCTGCAAAACGAAGGTTCGGAAAGCTGGACTACCTCTTCCCCCGACTTTGAATCCAAGTTTGCATTGAATTTTCTGTATCTTCTTTCTTCTCTTTATTCACATTAGGCTTAAAAATTAAAAATCTGTTTCTCAGCCCCCCCCCCCCCCCCCCCACCCCCATCCCCCCATCCCCCTGGTCCTTTTGGCTGCCACATGCTCTCTTTTTATAACCAATGTAAACTTAAAGAAAATAAAATTAAATGATTTATGTCTGATATTTTACCCAAATTAAAAAAAACTAATAAATTTGTCCCTTGAGTGCAAGAAGCCTTTGTAGACCTTTAGCATTGCAAAGGCTTCTTGCACTCGAGGGACGAAATACCCCCACCACCCATGCAATTCCGTAGATTATGAGGCCTAAAATATAAACCAAGAACATGAACCTTTGATGGCAAAGAAATAATTATAGAAATAAAAAATAAAATAATAAGCCGCTCGCACGCATGTAAGTTTACAAATAATGGCCCGAGAAACAGAAGATCTACTTTGTGTGGCCTTATCCTTACTTATTGTGATCATTAATTACTCACTATACAAAACCTCAGCTTCAGACCAAGTCTGAAAATAAGCAGACAGTCATCTGCAAAATGAGGTTCCCAGAGGGTGAATTTGGTGATGCTACCCTGCACAGCAGGGTAGCATCACAATATTCATTCTCTGTGAACCTCAGTCTGAATCAAGGTCTCAAGCCAAAACAGAAAGATGTACCTAGAAGATAAATTGGCCCACTGTATGGGATAGCATCAGCAAATTCACCCTCTGGGGACCTCATTTTGCAAATGACAGGTTGCTCATATTCAGGCTTGCTTCAGACTACTGCATTATGCCTGGTAATGCCAATTTTCCTGAATGCGTTCGATGAATAAAAATGAACGAATTCAATGTCAACAAATTGGTTGTGACTTGTAATGAATGCATCAAGGGGAATAATTCCAGCTTGGATCATATCGAACGAAGTCGGCGACATATCAGCCAAGTTTAAATAATTACATATTTGCCTAGCCTGATAACAGACAATTCTTCTGGGAAATAAAATCCTATCTGATGAATAATAGTAATTCCCGTTCGCTCCTTTCGTTACAGTCTCTCGATGGAAGGCTAAGGCTGTACAGCTGTGACCTCTTTCATTTCAACAAGTAAGTAAAAATACACATAGAGGTATTTATCCGCTGGACTCGATGCGTGTGTAACGAGTGGCACAATAATTTTGTAATGAACAGTTTTGCTCTCCGGCTTCTTGTTTTGACGCGGAGAAATGTCTGTGATATGCAAGATAAAGGCAAACAGTGATTATAGTGAAGCCATTGTGTAGGAAGGAACATAAAATCATTAACATTTTTGACGCACCTTTTGACCTTACTACCTGCGGCAACCGCGTTGTGTCCTTGGGCAAGACACTTCACCCCCATTGCCCACGTGGGGGCACGATGGCGCTGTGTACTAAGGCGTACTGCACGTCGATTGTGCACTTGTCTTCAACCAATGCTAACCCTGCTTGTGTGGAGTTAGTATGTTGGGGAGCTGACAGTTGCTCGCCGTTGCTCGGTGGTTCTGTCCGGGTATTCCGGCTTCCTCCACCCTACAACTGTCATGGTCATGATTAGCCATTGTGCAGAAATATGTGACCTTAAACACCAATAAATAAATAATTTTGACCTTACTCCCTCCCTATTCTATAGTAATAGACAACCAAGCATACCCCAACAACCCTGCATGCCTTATCATTATTCACTACCCATACCAACTTATAGGACAGTATAACGCATTAGGTGGACTGATACTACTAAGGTCAATCAGACCAATCAGGGGCGTGGCGACAAGGAGGAGGGGGGGGGGGGGGTTGGTGTGTCAAATCCCGGCCGAAATTTCCGATAGTTGGAAATTCGGAGGTCAAATCATGAGTAGTTGGAAATTCCATCTATCTGAATTTTAGAGCTTCTTTTGCGGGTGATGCTGATGTCTCCTTTGCCCAAAATTCCAACCCGGTTTCAAATCGGCAAAAATTGCAACTGTTACTGTTTACTATTAACTACAGTGTACGCAATATGGAGATTCATAAGTATGCATGATATCAGTGGGTACGAGATTTCTATAATACGTTTACTTATCGTAGTAAAAAAATCCTTGAAATGCACTTCAAGAAAATCACATCATGTAAAATCGTTATCCTGATTTAATTCCATCATTCACTGTTACAAAATGAAACATCGATAATTAACCATTCTTGCATAAGATCTGATTTAATGTCATCACAGTGTGAATTGCTCAAAGTTCTCAGCTTGAACATTTGTTTAGCACATATTCAATTCTCAATAGAACACCAAATAATAATAACCTGATAATTCTATCATAAATGTGTTGGCATTTCAGTTACTAGAATCAATTTTATGTCCCCTTTCATGGCTTCATTTTCAAAATGTTTCTCGGTAGTGAATTTCCAACTGGGGGAGGGACCCTTGAGGGGGGTTTCCCCCTCCCGGTCCCTCCCCCTAGTTGGAAATTCACTACATACACCCCCAATCGGAAACCTCTAGCCACGTTACTTTGACCAGTATGGATGGAGACCTATCATACCAGAAAACAAGCATACCCCCAGCACGACCTGGCATCCCAAACCACTAATAGGACAGTGCAAAGCAATAGGTTGGTTAATAACACTGAGGCCAACACTAAACCAGCGTCGTTCAAGACCGTACACTGTATACAATAGTAATAGACAACCAAGCATACCCCACAACACTGCATGGCTTGTCATTATGTACTACCCATACCAAATGCAGGACATTTAACGCGTTAGGTAGTTTGATACTACTATGGGCTAACAGTAGACTAATATGGCTAGAGACTATACATTCTATACTACTGTCCTAGACAACCAGGTCTTACTTCGCATTACCGCCTGACCTAGCCTCACGCACTACATATAACAACTCCCGATGGTATAATGTCTTTGATGGCTGAATAGTACCAAGGGCAAGTAGTAGACCGTGAAGACCATACACCTTATAATAACGCCCAGATAACCAGGGTTTGCCCACACAGTACCCCTCTGGCATTGCATTATGTACTACCCATACCCGTCAAATGTTAATACAAAGCATTCGGCAGGTTTAGTAGTACCCAGTCCTAACGTCTATATCACCCATAATATACTGCTATATTAGCCCAGTACAAGAATCCCGACGCTGTCCTGAACAACGTCATATCGAATTGTACAGTAGATTTCAACAGCAGTCAAAGGCTCTATGATGTCATGTACTTACAATGATATCACAATGTTAATAGCCACACCAACAGTTTCGCAGAGAAAACGTTAAAAAATCTCACCTTTCCCATCAATCTTCTATCACATACCCATACCATCTACACAGAGAAATGTGTGTATATTTATCACTATACATACCATAGCATATTATGTATGCAGTACGTATACCACTTGCCGGGTCTTGCTGGACAGAGCATAAAACACGTTTCATGTCGGCTCCAGTTTTAGTTTTGGTCATGCAAAGCTTCATTTCCTGTGGGAATTTAACACCAGGTACTCTGACAAGGCTCTGGATAATGGGGTCTGAATCGTCCTTGCCATACTACTAGTGTCGTTAAACCCAATTAAACAAACAAACAATGATAGTGTGCTCAACCTTGTACACTGGACTCACTTTTATTGTCTTTCTTCAACAGTAAGGTTCAGATTTTATTTGTCACAATGTGTCTAGATCGAATTTAAAAAAAAAATAGATCATTAAAATATATCTTGATCGCGTTGCTCGCATCGCCAACAATGTGCAAAAGTCTTAACCCTTTACTCAACGCGGTCGATATCAACATTTATTATTTTAAATATTATTGTTTCAAATTTTTTTAAAAATCAACAAAACCATGATATGGTTTTATTGATATTTTGTGAATTTTTTTTCACCTGCTGAATTTGCATATTACGTGAGTGGATACGGATGATTCGTTGGGTAGAGGGTCAAATCAATTTCGTCTATTCAGCTAATTATCGAAGATTTGTTTCTTCTCTCTGTATTTGCATACAATTTTTCCGTCGTTCTATTCCATCTGTCCGTCTGTCAGAACGTCCTGGTTTCATGTGTAAATCTACTCAACCTTTCCCACACACAAAAAACCGGTTAATGAACTTTGATATGGTTATTACTCAGGTTGGTGAAATTTGCCTGTCAGCTCGACGTTTTATTATGCCCCGACCTCCGAAGAATGATTGAATGATGGGTACTTAGTGGTGACCTCCATCCAACTTCCCCCATTTAAACGTAGGTGTACGCTATCAATTAGCGAAATTTCATTACTCAGGAAGACATCATTCACATTCTCAAATCTCTCAAAAGTAATAAAAGTAACGGTCATGACGGTATCGGACATAGAATGTTGAAAGAAACTAAATCCAGTGTCAGTAAACCGCTATTTGTGCTTTATTCTAAATCACTGGAATTGTCTGAATTTCCTAGGGAATGGAAATGTACTGATGTGATCCTTTTATTTAAAAAAGGGGATCATCAGGATCCTCTAAACTGCCGACTCATCTCTTTACTGTGTTGTATAGGTAAAATTATGGAGCGGGTTGTTTTTAAAGAAGTCTACAAATATTTTAAAGATAACAATCTATTATATGTTTTACAGTCTGTCTTCCTTCCAAACAACAGCACCGTCTTTCAGTTGTTAGAGGTTTATCAAAACCTCTGTGACGCAGTAGACAAAAACAAACACACGTGTGGTGTTTTCTGTGATATTTCAAAGGCATTTGATAGAGTATGCACTCTAAAATCAGTTGGGTTAAAAATCAACCCAAATCGACTAGCTTGAGTGAATATGAACCCAATTGGGTTCATATTCACTCAACCCAGTCGATTTGGGTTGATTTTTAATCAACCCAAATCGACTAGCTTGAGTGAATATGAACCCAATTGGGTTCATATTCACTCAACCCAGTCGATTTGGGTTGATTTTTAACCCAACTAATTTTAGAGTGTGGCACCGAGGCCTCATATTTAAATTAAAACAGTATGGTATCTCCGGTACTTTGCTCCGCTGGTTTTACAGCTACTTAACAGATAGAAAACAGAGAGTAAAAATAAACAGTTGTAACTCCAGTTATGGGGAAATCAAGGCCTGGGTCCCGCAGGGATCAGTTCTTGGGCCTTTTCTGTTTCTTATTTATATCAATGACATCGTCGACAAAATTGATTCAATTACTCGCCTCTTTGCTGACGATACTTGTCTGACTGATTCGTCTGACGACCCTGGCAATATCCAAGCAAAGATGAATTTGGAACTCAAGAAGCTAAACGAATGGGCTAACACATGGCTGGTCTCATTTAATGCTAAAAAGACAAACGCAGTCCTTTTCACACTCAGCAACAATATGTCGCAGTTAAACATTTTGTTTAATAGTGAAATAATCGATTTTTCTAATTCTCATAAGCATTTAGGTTTAACCTTGCAATCAAACTTGACTTGGGAAGATCACATTAATGACATTTGTAAAAAGGCATGTTCGAGATTATCTGTTCAATCGAACACACCAACCGAACATACCCACGTCCTATTGTATGCCTTTGGGTAACGTAGCAACCACGTGCTACCATAGAAACCAAGATTGCGGCCTCTCGTATACAAAATGGACGACGGAAAAATGTATCATCCTAACAACACTCGCTGCACATGCGCACTAACATCACGTATCACTATGAGGATGCCGTCACAAGATGGCCGCTCACGCGGGTTACCATGACAACACAACATGGCGCCACTGGGTCACGTGACATGACGTCACTTCCGAGGTCCGGTACCGAGGCCCGGCCAATGGGGGGGGGGGGGGGGACCGGGTACATGACACACTACTAACATGGTTTTAACAAGGTATTAATTGAAAATAGAATATATTTTCATTTTTAGAGTTCACTGTAAAAAAATGGCATCACCCAGTATAAGTATTTCCATTATCTCCTTGAATCCTGCACCCTGTGTAACATGTAACTAACTCTGTGCATTTTTAAGCCTTGGTCGGTGTATATTTTCATGTAGTGTGTGAAATGGCAGCCTTTAAACTAATCCTGTGCAATGCCTATGGTTAGTCAGTGTATGTCAGCTTACAGCCAACCACGTGCATTGCGCATGGTTCGTCACTTTTCTTTCTGTGTATAAATAAGATCAACTCTATTATGCGACTAGCCATGGCATTCCACAGCCTTATTGAGTGTCGTGTGCGATATGACAGTTACCAATTTCATATAAAAGGGAAAGTGTCGCTAACAGTGCACAGGGTTAGTCACACTTTCTGGTTATAAAACAAATTTCATTATTGACTAAGTAACTAACCTTGTGCACTGTACAGCCTTAGTGTAAATCTCATCTATATCAAATGGGGCGCGGTGGTGTTGCGGTAACCGTGTCTCCTCAGATCACCGAAGTTAAGCAACATCGAGCCCGGTTAGTCCTTGGATGGGTGACCGTCTGAGCGACCGATTCGGATTCCCCCGCGTTGTGTCCTTGGGCAAGGCACTTAACCCCGGTTGACCACATGGGGCATGGTGACGCCGCATACTAAGGCGTACTGCACGTCGATGGTGCGCATGTCTTCAACCAATCTAACCCTGCCTGTGCTGCAGTGCGGAGTTACGATGTTGGGGAGCTGGCAGCTGCTCGTCGTTGCTCGGTGGTTCTCTCCGGGTACTCCGGCTTCCTCCACAGGTAAAACACGGTATGGCCTTGGCTGTTAAAGTGCCGTTAACCCTAATAATTAAATAAATAATAATAATAAATAAATCTATATCAACTCTTTACTCACAACGTAATGACCAAAATCCAGCAAGTAGATTTCTCAAAAAGCATTCAAACCTAGCATCTGACTCCTCATTGGAAACGATTGAGGATATTTTTTTGTGAATTCCAAAAATGAAAACGTGTTATATTTTCAATTAAAATCTTAGTGCTTATGGATTTGAGGAACTCTTCATGCAGATTTGAAACTAGCCTCGACTTTGTGAATTATGAAGACTTTGCAATTTAGCTGTTTAATGCAATCTTTACTTCGCGAATACAACACAGTGGATGTAATTTGATAGGACGTTCGAATATTCTCCGGTTCTCGAGCAGCTAGTGTGAATGGTGTATACTTTTTATGGAATGGAGTGTAGCAAAATTGAAACAAAATTTTTCGCGCTGTTATAAGAGACGGTCTGGAAAGTGCATGGTCACATTGGAAATCTTGGTGGTGTCTCACTGAAATTTATGTTATTGCAATGACGGCCTACATGCAAGGAAGCTAGATATAGATCCCTCCTTGGGTGGAAGTTATCCAGTAGAGCCGTCTTTAAGCCTTTACCCAATGTAACGCTCAGAACCAGCTTGCGCTATTCTTAAAAATCGACAGTTAATTTTCGTTATGTTTTCATTTTTTGTCTTAAAAACTTAGGTTGTGACCCTCGTTGGAACGAGCTTGTCGAGCTCGTTCTAATGAGGGGTCAACCTATGTTTTTAAAACAAAAAATGAAAACAATTACTTATTCAAGAATTTGTTTTGCAAGTGTCGTCTGCTTTTCAAGTTAGGTAAAGGGTTAACTGGTTGAGTGCTTAATTATCTTGTCGTTGCCAAAAATTTGTTCATATGTCTGTGCCTTGTCATAACATCCCTGACTTGTATCATCAAGAAAATCGACTTTCCATAAAATCACCTCCCTTGAAATTATTAGATGAGCAATGAAGTAAGAGCCAGGTATTTGCTGATGAAACACCTTTGTTTGACATCAGCAGAACATAAAGCGAAATTTCCTTTTGTTACTTTTCATAAATGAAAACAACAGACTGCTCTCGGCGCTGTCAGTTGTTTTTGTTTATGGAAAGTAATGAAAGGAAACTTGGCTTTTTATTGCAAGCTAATTAGAAGCAATAAGTTCACATTTAATCCGCCATTAAGTATACCTATCAGTATTACACCTATCAACACTAAGTAAGTGCCCACTTTGCAAGTTTTATTTTTTCGCGGGGAAAAATAGCAAATCTCACCTCCCCGACTTTTATATTAATGGAAAGGACAGTGTCTGTATTGTATGTCACGATGCACGCTCTGTTGATATAATGAACAGTGAAAAGTTACAGAACATCGACAGATAGTGGAAACGCCATTTTCTTATTTTAAGGAGTTTCAATAGAGAATAATAGTCAAACGTTTTAAACCGACTGTGAAAAAATTGTAAAAAGCCAGCTTCTGTATTTTTAACATAATTACAACGATGGGCCATTTTTGACTTCATTTATATTTTGACTATAGTTATGCTGCGCTCGTGGTGTTGCTGTCCGACGGTACGGACAGTAACATCACAGCCAGCGACGTGGCGAGAGAGAGAGAGAGAGAGGGGGGGGGGGGGGGTCATCTCCCCCCTCCCCAATCCTGGCCAAAATTTCCTATAGTTGGAATTCGGAGGGCAAGTCATGAGTAGTTAGAAATTCCATCTATCTGAAGTTTAGAGCTTCTGACGCTGATGTCTCCTTTTAGATATGCTGATGTCTCCTTTACTTTCCCAAATTCCAACTCGGTTTCAAATTTGCAAAAATTCCAACTGTTATGTTTACAGCTACAGTGTGTGTATGCAATATCGAGCTTCATAAGAATGCATGAGGTCAATCGGTACGAAATTTTTATAGTACGTTTACTTATCGTAATAAAAAAAAAATCCTCAAAATTCACTTTAAGAAAAATCACATCACGTAAAATCGTTATCCTGAGCTAATTCCATCATTCACAGTTAATTACAAAATAATGAAACATCGAAAATTGATCATTCCTGCATAAGATCTGATTTAATGTTAGGACAATGTGAATTGCTCAACGTCCTCAGCTTGGGCACTTGTTTAGCAGGCATTCAACTCCCAGAATAATACCATTTGTATGTCCCCTTTCATGGCTTCATTTTCGAATTTTTTCTCGGTAGTGAATTTTCAACTAGGGGGAGGGACCGGGAGAAGGCCCCCCTCCCACCCCCAATTGGAAATTCATTACCCTACAACCTCCCAATCAGAAACCTCTAGCCACGTCCCTGATCGCAGTCCACTAAACAAAGTTCAGTGTATACTCTCTTAGCTTTCCTTTTTCATCATCTTTTGCGTGGGCGCGGTCGCGTTGTGATAAACGGTTCTCGTCAGATCGCCGAAGTTAAGCAACGTCGAGCCCGGTTTGTCCTCGGATGGGTGACCGTCTGAGCGATCGATTCGGACTCCTGCGTTGTGTCCTTGGGCAAGGCACATAACCCCGATTGTCCATATGGGGGAACGATGACGCCGTGCGCATGTCTTCAACCCATCTAACCCTGTCTGGGCTGCAATGCGGAGTTACGATGTTGGGGAGCTGGCAGCTGCTCGGTGGTTCTCTCCGGGTACTCCGGCTTCCTGCACCCGTAAAACTGTCACGGTCATGATTAGCCATTGTGCGTAAGTATGTGACGTTAAACACCAATAAATAAATAACTACTATCATCTTTTGCATTCTCTGGAATTACTTTACGTTTATTCCTTTCTCAGACTTTACATTCCGGAATATCTAGGAATCTCAGAACTTATCATGCAAACCCACAACCTTCTCTCAAAACGAATCTACGCTACTGAGGGGGCGCGGTGCCTCAGTTGATAGAGGTGCACACTGCAAGCCGAGAGGTCCTCGGTTCGAATCCCGCCTGTGGCAATCGCGTTGTGTCCTTGGACAAGACACTTCACCCCCATTGCCCACGCGAGGGCACGATTGCGTTGTGTACTAATGCGTACTGCACATCGATGGTGCACTTGTCTTCAACCACAGCTGACCCTGCTTGTGTGGAGTTAGTATGTTGGGGAGTTTTAACAGTTGCTCGCCGTTGTTTGGTGGTTCTCTCCGGGTACTCCGGCTTCCCCCACCCGTAAAACTGTCAGACACGAGGTGACCATGGCTGTCGAAAGTGTCGTTAAACCCCAATAAATGAATAAATAAATCTACACCACTGGAAAGAAGTACAGTATGTTCTTGTCGCTTAACCCTTTATTAAATGCACGCATTGTAAAAAATATTCATGTTTTTGAAAAAAAAAAACTTTCAACAATACCATTTCATGTGAACCCCTCATTGGAACGAGAGTGGCGAGCTCGTTCCAGTGAGGGTTAGCATAATATGGTTTTGTTGAATTTTTATGAAAAAAAAAATTCAACGGCTAAATTTGTAAATTACAAGATGAGACAAAATGGTTAAAGTGAGCCACGTACCCTAAACTTGTCTTTAAATTTATGTTGCGCCCTGAGGTAACGATATAGCTATAAATACTGAACGTGACGTTAAACCCAAACAAATAAAATTGGGCTTTCTCATATATCTCATTCATAGAGGTACAATACATTTTCAGTGAAATCGACGGCAAAATCGACGGAATCTGGGACAGAGGATCATTATCTGCAATAAACAGAGATGACAGACCAAGGTAAGGGACATTCAAAATTGCTAACTCGACAGAGAGGTTGACGATACTTACCTGGAGATAACAGAACCCAAGACTTCACCTGACGCAAATTGGGTATGCAGCCGCAGTAGTTTGGCTAGTATGTTTCACCTCACATTGGCAGGATCTCATATGACGTGATGTCACGTGCCCTAGTGGCGCCGTGCTTAGTTGTCATGGTAACCCGCGTGAGCGGCCATCTTGTGACGTCATCCCCATAGTGATACCTGGTCAGTGCGCATGCACAGTACGTGTTGTTAGGGTGATACGCGTTTCCGTTGGCATTTTGTATTCTGTAGGCCGCCATCATGGATTCTATGGTAGCATGTGGTTGCTATGTTACCTAAAGGCTTACAATAGGACAGGGGTATGTTCGGAGGGTATGTTCCTTTGTACAAGAGTAGTTTCCCGATACACAGAATTGCCCAAATAAACCAGAAAATTTCACCAAATCACCAAAAACAACTTTTATTTGCTATGAAACCCCAGATTGGGCATATAATAGTAGCACGTAGTACTGAGCCCCCCCCCCCCCCCCCCGGGATAAGTTCGATTGAACAAGAGTAGTTTTCTGGTTCGGATCTTTCCCCAAAGCTTCGTAGAATTACCGCAAACAACCCCATAATTGTTTACTTGGCTCTGATTTCCCAGTAAATTCTCGGTTTATACCTATGTATCTACAAGCTGTGTTATGCCTTGTTTGTTATCCCCGCATTTGAAAAAATGCGGGGATATATTGGTCATCGCCGTCCGTCCGTCCGTCCGTCCGTACGTCCGTACGTCCGGGAATGGTTTCCGGCGAAAAACTCCTAGGTGATTCAATTCGAAACATTGAAAGTGTGTTCATGTTCATTCATAGGGTCTGTAGATGTGCATAAAGGTTTTGGATTTTTGATTCGGCCCTCGGGGGCGTAAGTGGCACCACTTTTGTCGTTAGAGGAATGGTTTCCGGCGTAAAACTCCTAGGGGTTTCAATTCGAAACATTGAAAGTGTGTTCGTGTTCATTCATGGGGTCTGTAGATGTGCATAAAGGTTTTGGATTGTTGATTCGGCCCTCGGGGGCGTAAGGGGCACCACTTTTGTCGTTAGAGGAATGGTTTCCGGCGAAAAACTCCTAGGGGTTTCAATTCGAAATATTGAAAGTGTGTTCATGTTCATTCATAGGGTCTGTAGATGTGCATAAAGGTTTTGGATTTTTGATTCGGCCCTCGGGGGCGTAAGGGGCACCACTTTAGTCGTTAGAGGAATGGTTTCCGGCGAAAAACTCCTAGGGGTTTCAATTCGAAACATTGAAAGTGTGTTCATGTTCATTCATAGGGTCTGTAGATGTGCATAAAGGTTTTGGATTGTTGATTCGGCCCTCGGGGGCGTAAGGGGCACCACTTTTGTCGTTAGAGGAATGGTTTCCGGCGAAAAACTCCTAGGGGTTTCAATTCGAAATATTGAACGTGTGTTCATGTTCATTCATAGGGTCTGTAGATGTGCATAAAGGTTTTGGATTTTTGATTCGGCCCTCGGGGGAGTAAGGGGCACCACTTTTGTCACTAGAGGAATGGTTTCCGGCGAAAAACTCCTAGGGGTTTCAATTCGAAACATTGAAAGTGTGTTCATGTTCATTCATAGGGTCTGTAGATGTGCATAAAGGTTTTGTATTTTTTGATTCGGCCCTCGGGGGCGTAAGGGGCACCACTTTTGTCGTTAGAGGAATGGTTTCCGGCAAGAAACTCCTAGGGGTTTCAATTCGAAACATTGAAAGTGTGTTCATGTTCATTCATAGGGTCTGTAGATGTGCATAAAAGGTTTTGGATTTTTGATTCGGCCCTTGGGGGCGTAAAGGGCAACACTTTTGTCGTTAGGGGAATGGTTTCCAGCGAAAAACTCCTAGGGGTTTCAATTCAAAACATTGAAAGTGTGTTCATGTTCATTCATAGGGTCTGTAGATGTGCATAAAGGTTTTAGATTTTTGATTCGGCCCTCGGGGGCGTAAGGGGCACCACTTTTGTCGTTAGAGGAATGGTTTCCGGCGAAAAACTCCTAGGGGTTTCAATTTGAAACATTGAAAGTGTGTTCATGTTCATTCATAGGGTCTGTAGATGTGCATAAAGGTTTTGGATTTTTGATTCAGCCCCGAGGGGCACAAGGGGCACCATTTTTGTCGTTAGAGGAATGGTTTCCGGCAAGAAACTGCTAGGAGTTTCAATTTGAAACACTGAAAGTGTGTTCATGTTCATCAGTAGGGTCTGTAGATGTGCATAAAGGTTTTGGATTTTTGATTCGGCCCCCGAGGGTCGCAAGGGGCACCATTTTTGTCGTTAGAGGAATGGTTTCCGGAGAAAAACTCCCAGGGGTTTCAATTCGAAACACTAAACGTGCGTTCATGTTAATCAATAGGGTCTGTAGATGAGCATAAAGGTTTTGGATTTTTGATTCGGCCCTCTGGGGCGTAAGGGGCACCACTTTTGTCGTTAGAGGAATGGTTTCCGGCGAAAAACTCCTTGGGGTTTCAATTCGAAACATTGAAAGTGTGTTCATGTTCATTCATAGGGTCTGTAGATGTGCATAAAGGTATTGGATTTTTGATTCGGCCCTCGGGGGCGTAAGTGGCACCATTTTTGTCGTTAGAGGAATGGTTTCCGGCGAAAAACTCCTAGGGGTTTCAATTCAAAACATTGAAAGTGTATTCATGTTAATCAATAGGGTCTGTAGATGTGCATAAAGGTTTTGGATTTTTGATTCGGCCCTCGGGGGCATAAGGGGCACCACTTTTGTCGTTAGAGGAATGGTTTCCGACGAAAAATTCCTAGGGGTTTCAATTCGAAACATTGAAAGTGTGTTCATGTTCATTCATAGGATCTGTAGATGTGCATAAAGGTTTTGGATTTTTGATTCGGCCCTCGGGGGGGCAAGGGGCACCGTTTTTGTCGTTAGAGGAATGGTTTTCGGCGAAAAACTGCTAGGAGTTTCAATTCAAAACACTGAAAGTGTGTTCATGTTCATTAGTAGGGTCTGTAGATGTGCATAAAGGTTTTGGATTTTTGATTCGGCCCCGAGGGGCACAAGGGGCACCATTTGTGTCGTTAGAGGAATGGTTTCCGGAGAAAAACTCCTAGGGGTTTCAATTCTAAACACTGAAAGTGTGTTCATGTTCATTAGTAGGGTCTGTAGATGTGCATAAAGGTTTTGGATTTTTGATTCAGCCCCGAGGGGCGCAAGGGGCACCATTTTTGTCGTTAGAGGAATGATTTCCGGTGAAAAACTCCTAGGGGTTTCAATTCGAAACATTGAAAGTGTGTTCATGTTCATTCATAGGGTCTGTAGATGTGCCTAAAGGTTTTGGATTTTTGATTCGGCCCCGACAATAATCACAAATGCGAATGCGGGTATATACTATAGTGTGCTTTGCACACAAATGACACCCCTCTAGTTCTTTTTAGTCTGCCTTCCCTAAGCAAGTTTATATAGTGTGTGCACATAACAGGTAGCACATAGGCACATATTGGATGTGCTGATATGTGCTTATGTGAATATGCACAATGTGACCCATTGTGCACTAGCACATAGGCACATCCTGGATGTGCAGACATGTGAAAATGCACAATGTTTCACATTGTGCACTAGCATATAGGCACATACGGGTATTTGAGGATACCTTTGGCCTGGTATTGTATTATATGAGGATACCTTTCGATGATACCTTTTATAGGATACTTATCATGTGCACATATTACAGGTAGCACATAGGCACATGCTGCATGTGCCGATATGTGCTTATGTGAACATACACAATGTGACACATTGTGCACTAGCACATAGGCACATACAGGTTTTGGGGATACCTATGGCCTGGTGTTGTATTATTTGAGGATACCTTTCGAGGATACCTTTTATAGGATATTTATCTGAGGATACTATTACCTGTTAGGGCCAGCCTTCTTGGCCACCCCAAGACATACCTATCCCAAATTCTCCTAATAAGCTATCGAGCAATTACTGAAAAGTCATTGCTCGATCGACTCGAATCGCATCGAGCAAATGTACAATAGAGCAATTGCTCGAAAAACCTCAAATTTGAAAATGAGCTCCCAGGTCTGAATTTATGTAGTCTGATGTAACTCGGGGTCCCAAATAACGACTGCAAACTATTTTCAAACTTCGACGACAGAAGCTAGTATATCAACATCGCTGCCTCCATAGTTTTTGATCACTTTTGATACAGCCACGAAACTCCACAAGAGGACATGTTATTGTCGGAACTGCTACCCTTGCTATTTGTGTTTTGCTTTATTGGAGCCCTGGGACATGTGCGTTCAATAACATCAGGAACGGATGGAATGTGTATATTTTAACTCTGCAAGCCAAAATATTCTGCGTTTTCACTGCTTTGAAACATTTTTTTTTTCATTTTTTCTCATCACAGATGAACAAGGGTGACTTGATCAATTTTGGAGCCTGAAAATGCAGTCGACTATTATTTGTTTTTTTAAATAAAGTCGTTTCAGAGAGATAAGACATCCCACATGAAGAAGCAAAGTTACAGAACCTGTAACTACTTCTTGTGTAGATGTGGTATCTCTCTGAAAGGATTTTATTTAATCACATACCTCTTCTGACGCCGATTCTGTGGTCTCATATAATATGTCAGAGAAACATCAAATCTGAAGATGGTTTCACAAGTCTGAAATAAAAACAACATATGTATATCCCATTTTACTTCCGTAAATAAGCCTAAATACACGGCAACCAGAGACACAGACACATTCGGTCGATTATTACTAGTGATAGGCCAATGACTGGTACTTTTTTAAAACCGTGATCTGTTTAGTGAGACCTTTACGTGGCGGTTTTGGTTATTATATTTTTCTCCTGTCAAAAGGGACCATCTCTGCCATCACAGAACAAAGCGGTGGGAGCATGGGAAAGGGAGGTGACGCGGTACTAGATGTTCAGATTTATGAGAAAATCGCTACAGTGTTGAGAACACGACATTTCGTATGACCAAATAACACCTGTTGTTTATTATTTGTCACGGAATTGTTCGTTGGTGCGTTGTAGGTTAGCATGCATGGGGGCAACATGGGAGGAGTCTAAATATTTGGTATAACAGAAATAAATAAATAGTGTGAAGAAAATACGATCTCACCATTGTAATTTTGTCAGAAATCTTCAGATACATTTTTTTTCTATTCTAAAACCCGGATGTCCTGAAAGAAATAAGAGAGAAAAACCAACAGAAAGGAAAGTACTGATTTAGTACTCAGGGCATCTCTAAGAAAAATACACCAAGAGTCTACTTATAGCGTTCCACTGATGATCGGAACCGGCCACTACAATCGGCCGAGAGCCACGTTTACAACCCAAGTTTACACGATTGGTAATTTTCCTCCGACGTCTATCAACGAAGTTTAACACTGTGAAAAATATTCAGTTTAAAGATGTTCTTTTGAGCCTCGACTTGTCTAGTAGTGCACGGTATTACAATCGGAATCGGCATCAGAATCGGCCGATTGTGAGCTCAAATAACCGGTAATCGGTTAGCGACCATTTCTGGTAATCGATTGAACACTATCGACCTCATTTTTAGGCTCCAAAATTGATCAAATCACCCCCTTCGTTTTCTTTTCTGGATTATTCAGCTCTCATGAAAAAATTGACAAAAAATATTTCAAAGCTTTCCAAAAATGGTGCACATGTCTTCAACCACTATAACCCTACTTGAGCGAAGCTTGAACAGAGAATGTTGAGGAGCTGACAGTTGCTCGTCGATGCACGGTGGTTCTCTCCAGGTACTCCGGCTTCCTCCACCCGTAAAACTGTCACGGTCACGATTAGCCATTGTGCATAAGTATGTGACCTTAAACACCAATAAATAAATATCAAGAAGGACGACAATCATCTAGAATATCATTCGTGTTACTTCATGATGAATGTGCTATATAGTTGACATAAATGTCAAACACCAATAAATAAGTTAACTGCAATTGCAGTGGTAACAGGAGGTGCGAATGCTTTCAGCGCCTGCATACCATGCGGCTCCTACAATTAAATCCCCGCCTGCATACCATGCGGCTCCTACAATTAAATCCCGAAGCTGTCGTCATGAGCTGCAGCCACCAGCCGCCACCCCTACAAGCCAGAGGTTAATTTCATCTGGACATTTTGTCATTAAATTATTTAGTTATTGGTGCTTTACGTCACATCAGCAGCTAAGGCTATATCATGGCGGGAAAACGTTCAAAAGAAAACATGGCAGTGATGAAATACAAAGATGAGTAAAAAACATAAAACAACTACAATAAAAATGACAAAGACAATGTGGTATGAACAATAGCAGCAATGAGTTACGAAACAAGAAATATGAATATCTCACAAATCAACCTGCTGAGTTTAAGTCTTGAAGACTCTTGTTTAAAATAATAGAAACAATTTTAAAATTTACTAAATGTCATTAAATATGCCGGCCGCAAAAATATCTAGCCGGCGAGCAGCGAGAGTATTTTAGATTTGAACAAGAGACTGCAAGTGTTCTTTGTGCATATCTCATTTTTTTCTCTTTTCAAATTTTTACTTTCACATAATAAAACAATGTACAAAAAGTATACAAATTAAATACAATATATAATAAATACATTACGAGTTTAGTTACCATATTTGATAATTATTTTTATATATATATATATGTATATTGAAAAGGGCAGGCCGAGGGTAGATGACTATTTGTTAGAGTGGGGTGGGATAGAGAGGGTGTGGTGTGATGTGGTGTTGGCAAGACTGTGTGACCACATCGGGAGCCACGACAAGATAAAAACGAAATATCGTCCCCTGAGGTCCAATTTGTTCTATGTGCCAGTAACTGGCACATAGAACACATTGGAACTCAGGGAACGATGTGTTTGGTTGCGGGAATGGACCGTGGATCAGGATGCTTAGTGTTACTTAACGTTTCTATCTATTTGTATCCGCTATTTGAGAAACGACATTATCGATCGTAACTGGTGGAATGTTGGAAATCCTTTTAGGGACTTTTACCATCACCAGTAATTTGACTGACGATTCGCCAGTGTCAAAAGTACTTTGATCTTACATATACAAATCTTTGTGCACACCTTATGCCACAAAGTTACAGAACATACAAAAAGATCCTCATGGGATGCAGGGGCGTCGCAAAGAGGACCTGATTTCTCCTAACTGTGACCGTCCATGTTTCGATTGAAAAAATATTCCATCTACATCATGAAGGCATGCCTTGAGGATGTAGTTGGAATGTTTGTCAGTCGGAATTACGGTTCAGAACTAAGAGGTCTTGGAAATTTATTAGCATGGGCTTCACAACTCGTTACCTATTAGCGCGTATCCTACTCCACCCTCTAACGTCCCGGCTGGAAAAAAGTGTACGGTAGGTTTGCGATAGAAATTCGAATTGCACGAAACTTCAAACTTTCTCCAGCCGCCTCGAAAATACAATGGCTAGCCAGTCACCAACTTGTTGGCTTAGTGTGATGGAATTAGGGTTACAGTCTCTATCGATCTACGATCGTAAGCTAGGACTATTCATTGTGTTAACTGATAGAACCGCGAAGTCTCACCAGCCCGTGGCTTTTTGGTTTTCCCTTCCAGACGGCATTGGACGCAGGCCCCAGATGGTTTTCAGCTTCCAGTAACTTCACGAATCTTGTCGTGCACCAATTGCAATAACGCAACGAACTCTTGATTCAAGTATCTATCATTTAATTTAACAACTGTACGAATATTATGCCGTCTCTCTCTCTCTCTCTCTCTCTCTCTCTCTCTCTCTCTCTCTCTCTCTCTCTCTGGCTATTTACAATACATAAAGTAACAAAGTTCTTACCTTAGAGCTTCGGAATAGTGGCGGCATCCACCTAAAGTCTGATGCGCAGGTATACAGCGTGTGATGAGTCAGGGGACAACATGGCTCAAACACCCAGACAACGGTGCTTATATTCACCAATTTTCTGATGCAATACCTAATCATGCGACTACCAGTCAGCGAAAAATTTAGGGAAAGTCTCCTGACGTTGCAGTCGTCATTTTTGGACTCTTGTACTGCCATGCAGACTGCCGGTCAGTCTGCATGCAGACCATGGAATTTCTACAACAAAATAGTATTCTGCTGGGTGCTTGTTAACCGGCAGAATGTCCTGGTGGAATTCATAATTCTGCAACGCAGCATCACCTGATATGTGGTGATGTTCCACCAGGTGCATATTATGATTTGGTGATAGATCGAACAATAGCATCCCAGAAAAAGTACTGCAGAATGTTATTATACTTTCCATCAACAAACCCAGCAATTCTGTTGTTAGTTGACAATACTGGTCTAGAATATTATGCCTGGTATTTTCAACAGAACATCTGGCGTCCACTCCTATGTAGGAACTGAAAGTACTTCTGTACTCTGGTCGCCAGCTAGTACAATTCCACGTAATTTCAACTTTAACGAGAAAACGTTTTGTGCAAGCACAAGCGGGCGAGAAAATGCCCATGAAACACACTTATTGTGTGCATAAATCATGCAACCTTTCCATATTATAACAAAAAACAAGAAACATTCTGTGAACAAAGTTGAATCTCTCTCACTATAAGGAGGAGGTGAATACCACATCTCAAAACATTGTGACTGATAAATCACAAGGAATTAGTTTAAAAACTTTGAAAACACTTGTAAAGCCCCCCCCCCCCCCCCCACACACACACACCCACCCACCTACCCACCCACCCACAAAGATCAGCTTTTTTGGACGGATCGTCCCGGTACGAAACTCGACTTGGGACAAACCGCAGGTGATTTTGATAGGAATTGCCCGGACCATCTCCAAGTTTTGTCAGTTGGGATTCGAGAAAATTCTTTTACAAGAATTTCAAGCTTATTAGACAGGGGCGGTGGTGACTACACTTTGGGAAAGAACTTGAGAAGAAGTACCCCACCCCCTTCATACAAGATAAACAAAGCAGAATACTTAAATGTAGGCTAGAGACATTTCGCGACTTGGGGGAAAATATTCACACAGATTTCGTTATCTGATATAATCGAGGGTGGATGTATCAAAGCAAAAAAAAAAAAAAACGGTTTTAAAAAGTACTTTGGGTTAAAATTAAAAAGATCGGTACCAAACTTCGGACATATATTTGGCATACCCCATATAACCAGATAGTGTTCATTTGGGGACTCATAACCCTTGTACTTTGCCTGCAGCCACGTGCGGTCTCATTTTCTACCAGCGGTATTATTATAGTACGACCTGCCTCGTTGCTTTCTACCTGCGGTCTTATTTTGATACACCGTGAACTGTGTCAAAAATCGTCCATGATATAATTCGTGCACGTGCGCTAAATAAAACTGTTCAGAAAATACGAGTCCAATTTACCGAATAGAAATTTGTATGAATACTTGCATTACCCTACAATTTCTCCTAATCGTAAAAGAACTGTAGCTCGTCTATCAAGCTTGATCGAGATTGCTTAACTCCTGTGGGTTAACTTCGCAACATTAGTCGGGCCCGTCAGATAGTCAGCTACCACATAGCCTAGCTAGCCGCGAATTCTGAATATCGCGGCTTTCGGGTCTACCTGCAATTCAACCTGCTGCATCGTATAATGTGAATCGCCCCTTTTACATTCTGGATTCTCACGTAGTCGAGTGTATTTGCTTTTTTTAGTAGCGTGAAAATTACGAACCAGTGGGATGGTAGCGCTGGATCGTTGAAATAGAAGTCGAAGACGAGTTCTTGGGGAATTAGCGTTTATTTACAGCGACAGTACTGGAACTCCAGATACTGCAGTAACAAAGGTTCACGAACAATCGGGAGCCTCCGACTGGAAGTGAAGAATGAGGCGTCTCCCTAACAGAATAGTTACCAAAAAATACAAGAACTGCTTTTATATACATATAAATTACACAATAGATTAACAAATGATCATTAAGCAATAATCGCTACTACGACAAAATACTACGAACAATTAGCTTAGATTAAACAATGACTGATTAAGGGACGCTTGGCGAAAAGTTGCCGTGAGTTGTTTAGACTTGTCATAAATAAGGTTCTTATGAAATTAACTTAACTCTTTGTAATGTGACATTTGATAGAATTAGAACATAATGAAATACAGAAATGGAGGAAATAGTCTTTGAAATGAATTTAATAACATTGAATAAATCATCGAAATTGAAATTGAACTCATATGAAAATCATCGCTACGATACTTTTCCATTCACACTTACTTTACTTTTGCGGATTCTTGTGCGTGGCACTTCATGCCTGAAAATAAAGACCTTACATCTAACTCGTTAGCAGGTGAAGCTACATAATATGGTGGTAATCTATAGGAAAAAAAGGTGTTGTGATGTTTTTCCGCCTTCCCTGTTTTTAATTCGTCAGCCTTGCCGGTTACGTTTTGACAGAATTTCAGCCAAAATAAACAGCAACAACTAACGAGCGATCTCTCTGTCATCATCAATTGTGGGGTTGATGCTGTCACAGCGTACCGTCCTATTTGGCGTGGACGTTAAATGGCTGTCCTTGGGGCGGAGAGAGACACACTCCATGCAGGCTAAAGATCCCTTCGTAGTATTCGAGAAGAGAGAGGTCACGAAGTTGCCGCCACGAAGGTCATCCCACACACCTGTGTCATTGGGCCAAGAAGTGGCGTTAATGTAAGTTGCATAACTTGTTCGCCAAACCTTGTAAAACAAATAAGCTTGAAAAATCAGCGATCTCGCTCTGGCGAGATTGTAGTCAATAGTTTCTATTTTTTGGGGCGGAAGTGTTCTTCAAAATGTAAACGGCATGTCGCTCTATTTATGTGTATGCAACGCGCAACTTTTGTGTCTAGTTAGTTCCGGAAAATTGTCTGACTGACAAAATATGTATAATTAGGTATTTAATTAATCTTGTATTATTTTGTCGTAACCTGTCGTTCGTTCGCGTATTTTCTGGTGGACATAAACTCTGCGTAACAATGACAGTCGTTCGAGAGTTATTTTCAGGCCTGGTGTTTACAACTAGGGATCTGCGAATCACACATTTTTTGAATCGAATCTCGAATCGAATCGTGTCTCTGATATCGATATCGAATCGAATCTCGAACACTCTGATGACCCTTGCAAGGCTGACTGAAACACCAATAAATTAATATTCTCTGTAGCACCATCGCTGAAACAGCTAGGCCTAATTTGAATTAGGTTAGACCTAGGACTCTATAGTATCGTAAAATTGAAAGAAAATGATTCTTGCTACCGTTGGTAGTTTAGTCAATTTTTGATACTGGCAGTAAACCTAAAGAGAAAAGACTCGTGGCCAAAAGTAGGATTTTCAAGAAACAAAATCAATTTAATACTGAATTCTAGGAAGCCAGTGTTCAAGTTAAAAGAAATAATAACGCCATTTATTCAGAAAGACTGACGCAGCCAACACAAGGTGCAACCTCTTGTTTTTGTTGCTGTTTTTATTTTTAACTATCCCAGAATTCAATATCGAACGAAAAAAATGGCCTCCCCCAGATGGGCAAACCGGAAGTCACAATTTTCAGTTTGTTAGATATACTGTTTCATTGGAAATAGCGTGTTTCTCTACATACGCAAGTGAGTTACCCATAGAGCTCACTCGGCTCTGACTGCGTTCTCTGTTATCCATAGTTTTAGTTTTTGAAGGCTTAACTTGTTACTATTCACGTTCCTTAGAAGGTGAATAGTAACAAGTTAAGCTTTCAAAAACTGAAACTATGGATAATGTTCTGGGCAAAATTCACAACTTACCTAACAATTAACCATTGTCAATTAATCAATTATATATGAATACATTCTCCAATGTCAATTTTATCCAAGTTTTGTTGGAAATGTAAGAAATTGAAGTTTGTTCGAGAGATTCGACAAAATCGAATTTTGAGACTGACTCGGGATCGATCTCGAAGCAGACGTATGACATCGATATCGAATCGAATATTGAATATTCGTAGGACCCTATTTGCAACATGGATAAATGTAATTGTTATATACTGGTAAAACATCCAAATTTGTTTTATTTTATTTTATTTTTCTCAGATATGCTCAAGTGATGTTAAGCTTGATGAACAGAGAATGCAGATATTTACTCAATTGCCTCGATTATGACATCAGACAATACCCAGGTATGAAACTACTGAAACGTTGTAACCCCGACCACTTGAAATTGATATTTCTGGACAATTCTTTGAAGAAAATTGTGGTGCGTCCCCGCCATTACTCAACAATATTTGTAAAATTACGAAATCGTCATCTTCAGTGGAATTGTTTGTGTTGTAGGCCAATGAAGAGAATGTTACAGTGATTTGTCTATAGGGTCTTGGTTTGGAGGACTTGCCCCCTCTGAATGTCCAACTGTACCCACCCCCACCAAACATCCGAACTTTGAGAAAACCACTTGCAACTCCCGCACCCTTGAATGGAGATTTTTCATCTGTTACCTGCGAATGTCCAGATCTAAAGAAATTCGAATGCTCCCTCTCTACCTTTGTTCGAAATATATGACCATGACTGACAAACACAGAATGACACACGCGTGTGAATGGGTTAATCGATACGGCACGAGTGCAAGCGCGGAAGGATAAAACAGGAGTCCACAGGACTCGAGTTTTATCCTTCCGCGCTGACACAAGTGCCATATCGATTAACCCATTCATACGCGTGTGTCGTTCTGGTTTATTACACGCCTTCACGTAAAAAAACCCAATTATTAGAAGGACACTGAGCAAATCATTCTACAACTATCAACAAAAACAACACATTTGGTTGCCAACCACATTTACGAGGGGAACCCGTGTTACTGTTTCGCCCCCTCAGTTCCAATGTGTCCTTTGCGCCTACAGGCACATAGAACACTTTGTAACTTTGGAGGGCGATTTTCAGCTATCGCAAGCGATTCAAATTGTAATTGCGTTGCACTATTTGTAGAATAATCAAGTGAAATTTCGTTTCTATTTAAAAATATTCCGTCAACGATTTCCGTTCTGCACATATGTGCAGAACAGATTTTCGTTTTCCGCAGGGTTTAGTGTTGCTGTAGATGGGGATTTCATATAACAGGGGTTGGAATAAATTTGGGTTCCAGAGTTAGCATTGCAGATAGACCCTTGTTATACTCAAGGGACGAAATATTGACTCTAGTTAGAAAGTCAGTCGCGCGAAATATTGACTCTAGTTAGAAAGCCTAACTAAATATGGTTCAAAAAGTACTAAATGTCCAAGGGAAACGGTTGCAGCCGCACATAAAATGCCATAATATATATTACCATTGGCGGTTCGAGGCTTGCAATTTCCTAACTCCTTGCCTTGTTATCCCCTTTCCTATCGTAACGACCATAACCGGCCAACATTATAACTAGCGCTGGGAGGTTTTGATTTTTCAGATTCGATTTCGGTTTCGGTTCAGTTTCAAGAAAATCCTGCTTCGATCCGGCTTTTCTATGTGTTAACTGGTAGAATGCGGGAAGCCTATTTTTGGGCTTTACGTCGAAATACATGTACCACAGATTAACACTTTACCTAACATGAAAAGCAGACGGCATTTGCAAACACATTTCTTGAATAACTAATTTTTTTTCATTTTTGTCTCAAAAACATAGGGAATGACCCCTCATTGGAACGAGCTCGACGAGCCCGTTCCAAAGACTGGTCATAACCTATGTTTTTGAGACACAAAATGAACAAATAATGAAAATTAATTGGCGATTTTTGTGAATAGAGCTGGCCGATTTTGGTCGTTACGTTAGGTAGAGGGTTAAAGGATCCATATACTGTGGTTGTGCTTCATATCTTCTAAGAGATTCTCGCTCCCGCGTTGTGTCCTTGGGCAAGGCACTTAACCCCGATTGCCTACAGGGCACGATGACGCTGTGTACTAGGGCGTACTGCACGTCGAAGGTATGCATGTCTTCAACCAATCTAACCCTGCCTGTGCCGCGGTACAGAGTTCAGAGTTACGACGTTGGAGAGCTGACAGCTGCTCGTCGTTGCTCGGTGGTTCTCTCCGGGTACTCCGGCTTCCTCCACCCGTAAAACTGTCACCGACATGATATGACCCTGGCTGTTAATGTGTCGTTAAACCCTAATACAAAAAGTCTAAGTATAATTATGTCGTCTATACAGATTTGCCTTGTTGCAATTTATGGGAAAGAGTGCCCATAGTTACTCTCCCATAAATTATACCTTGGAAAAGACAGGTGAAGAAATTTTGAAGGCTAAAAATAATAAGCACTCTACCAGGTAGAGGATAAATAACGAGTTGATGCTAGATAGGTGAGAGAAAGCTCCCCAGTCGAGAGGGCCTTTAGACCCGAGAAGGGGTGCTTTCTCTTGCCTATCCATCATCAACGAGTTATTTATTCTTCTTAAAAACTTGTTGTTGTTGGATAATTCAATAGATATAAAATATCCAACAGTTACCTGTTCGATATACAACTTATCCAACTATTAAGCGTGGGATAGTCAATCTATATACCATTGAATAACAATGGATAACATTAGTAAAAGTTTTTAACATATAATAAATGACGAGTTGGAATGGCGTAGTCATATTTCGCGAGCAACGAGTTATGTTATTTATTTATTTATTTTATTGGTGTTTAAGGTCACATAGTCACATACTTATGCACAATGGCTAATCGTGACGGTGACAGTTTTACGGGTGGAGGAAGCCGGAGTACTCGGAGAGAACCACCGAGCGACGACGAGCAGCTGTCAGCTCTCCAACATCGTAACTCTGAACTCTGCACCGCAACACAGGCAGGGTTAGATTGGTTGAAGACATGCGCACCATCGACGTGCAGTACGCCTCAGTACACAGCGTCATCGTGCCCCCATGTAGGCAATCGGGGTGAAGTGTCTTGCCGAAGGACACAACGCGGTTGCTGCAGGTGGGATTCGAACCGAGGACCTCTCGGCTTGCAGCCTGCACCTCTACCAACTGAGCCACCGCGCCCCCAACGAGTTATGTAAAACACTCACCGATTCAAACACACATCGCGTTCTGTGTTTATTACACAACCCATGCATTAAAATGCATTTAAATAAACAGATTTTAATTCCGATAATTAAACCCAAAGGTGAAGAGTTTGTTTTGACTGAAGCTGTACTGATCATATGGCTTGTGCCCATTCACGCCTAACCATTTGGTGGCTATTACTGTTAGTAAAAATATAAGTACAAAATTAATATGTGCAGATTTGCAAAACAGCTGGGAGAAACGTTTTTAAAAGACGTTCGAATCATGTCAAGGTGTACGAAGATTTACCGAAATAAAGTTGACCAATTTAGATATAATGGGATACACAAAACGAGACAGCAACGAGACTGGGTTAATATTCTGGTTGGAAATGATTGGGTTTTTAAAAAATATTATCTCATTTTTGGCTAACTTTTTGTGAACCGACTTTATTTTGCTTTGGACGTTTTCATGTTCACACTGCTACAGACGGTGGATGATTGTATAACGAAATTTGGAATATTTTCGAAGCGTAACTAAACGGTGCGGTAAAAACGTTCTGGCTTGTATATCACCCGTTGAATACAGAATCATTTATATCATAGCGGCGATTCCGTTGAATACAAGGGTTTAAAGTTTAATGGATGTGTAATAAATAACCCTTCTGGCTCCTTTACTTGGATAACAGTTTACAAACACAACGCACCATAAAAACCCCTGACTGTAAGTGTCACATTTGTGTTGAGCCAAACCTCCCTTTGGTCACTCTTAGGGTTTCTGGGAGATCAGTTACTGAGAGCATTGAGTGAGAAAAAAACTTAAATTCGAGTAACAAAAAATGAATAAAGTTCATCTAATCTATGTTATGTTTTTATTATTTCATTCCACTTAACTTGTTCGCAACTGGTAAAATAGCAAGGAAGAGTTCAGTTCATTGTGAAGATATCTGTAATCGTAGTCTTACGTGCCAGAACATTCGAGTCAGGCGATTCAGTCTCAAGTGTACAGAATGTTCTGTCTTCTGACAGGCCACTTAAGGCCCCACAAGCAAAAACACTTTATGCGTTCCGATCAGTGCTGCCTGATCTATGGAGGCACACCTTACCATACGATGTGACCCAAATATTGAATCGTGTGACTATAGTAGGGCCTCCGTGGAATGGTCACTTTCCATGGGTGAGCAATATTTCCACGAACGCAATAATATTAGATTGCAAACACTAATTATAGGAATAATCATCAAAAGTTTAATTAATGAGGCACCGGGTAATTTTATTACTTGGTAAACGCATGCGTGGACATAAATGCACACACGGCGACTGTACTGTAGTCATGTTCATGTTAATCTGAGAAAGAAATATAAAAATAAGTAGAAGTTCCAACATCAAATGTTAGCGCCCAAAGCGGTTGCCCCTTCTGTCACATTATTGCAACGCTCCGAAATAAAAATGTTAACCGTGTTTTTTATCAGGAAGGTGGATTGTTCTATCTGTCCACTTTTTTCTGAGACAAATGCTCAGAATGAATTAAAAAGCGTAGAGGCTGAAATGATTTTTTCTTTTCCAATAGGTCCACCACATGTTGTCTCTGATGAAGATCTAACTACGATGTACGGTGAGTATATAGAATACTGATTAGTCAACAAGATCAGATCATTCGCCTTTTATTCCCGCAAAGATTTTTAGTAGTATAACAATATTTTATTTAAAAAACACACTTCAAGCAAACATGATACAAAAGAAATAGTGAACATAATTTAAGAAGTGTGGAAATTGGATTCAGCAGCAAGCTAAAGCTTATGTAAGCTGTCTCCACCAGTAAATGAGAACAGGCTGTAGTTCACGTGACGGAAATAACATTTTAGATACAGGTTAGATGTTAAGTACTACTGGATTACAAGGATTTAGCGGTGTATAAAGTAAATAGTAGGGACTGATCTCTAACGAGAAAACGGCTGCATCCAGTGAATGGGCAATTTTGCCCTAGAGTTATGAATTGGTTGTAAGAAAAAACCAGGCAGCATACTGATATTCACAGACAAAAAGGTTCGAATCTTGAGGGCGATAGTCACGGGGACTGACGAGCATCACTAAGGATTAGGAGTGTTAGTTGAATCTCCTTGTTGCCTCAATGTAGTTTTGTAGACAATGAAAGATCCTCGAGTTAATTTCAGAACTATACAAATGAGGTCTATAAAGTAAGGTGTTCTCATCAATGTTATAAGGGAGTCGATCAAGAGTATCATATCTTATATCGGAATACAGGGAGCAGTCGAATAGGTAATGATGGGTAGTTTAACGTTCTCCACAACCGCAAAGAGGCGAGCTTATGAGGAAGTTATTGAATAAATGATCGTTGAGATTACTACACCTGAGGCATAATCTACAATGGTATATTTGGGATTTTCTTGTTTTTTGAAAGTAAAACCACTTGGGGTGCGAAGCTTATCTTTGTTCAAAAAGGAAGTAAAATTTACCAGCGAGTTATTTTCTGTGTCGTTCACGGGCAAGTTATTCCACAACTTAGTTGTGCTTGGTAAGAATGAATTCTGGTGAGAGATAGTTCGACAGTAGGGAATCCGTAAATTTGTACAATTTCGGAGTCCGTAAGTGTGGGATGCTGCGGCAGGCGGGGGTACCAGTGTAGATAGATAATCAGGAACAAGACGGCGAACCATTTTGAAATATTGTATAAGTTTATGTTTTTCTCTTCGTGTTTGAAGCGTTTCCCAGCCAGTTTCTGCATACAGGGAAGTAACGGTTTTACGTGCACTCCGAGTTCCACCGGTAATTATTCGAGCTGCTTCAATTTATATTTTGTCTACTACAGAGGACTCTACTTCTGTACAATTATCCCACATTGTATCTGCATATTCGAGCAGCGGGCGAATAAAAGCAAAGTAAATCTTTTCCAGGGTTTTACGCTCGAGGGCGAATTTATATTTCCTTAATAGAGATATTCTCTTCCAGGCCTTTTGGGTTATTTCGGAGATGTGGTTGTCCCAGGACCCAGTGTTGTTGATAGTTAGGCCAAGATGTTTATGGTGATTTACTTCTGTGATGTTAGTGTCCGACATTTTGAGGGGAGGGTGGCAACTTTTTATAGTCTTTTGAGAAATAATTAATGATTCTGTTTTGGTAGAGTTAAAGTTTACTAACCACTTAGCTGCCCATTGGTCCAACTTTCAGTAAGTCACTGGATAAGAGCGTAGCTGATCGCTAGGGGTCTTCAACGGTCAGATACAAAGATGTATCGTCTGCGAACAGTCGAATATTACAAGCTACATCATCAACGATATCATTAATACATATAAGGAAAAGAAGCGGTCCAAGTATCGAACCCTGAGGAACCCCTGATTCAACACTTTTCCAAGTGGAGAATTCTGTTTTGACTACAACCCGTCGTTGCCTGTTACTGAGATAAGAGTTAAACCAGAGAAGAAGGTTACCCGTTATTCCTATTTGTTCTGATTTGTAGAGCAGACCCTTATGCCAAACTTTGTCGAAGGCCTTACTAATATCGCAGAAGACGAACCTTATTTCTTTACCTTCATCAAGAGCTGCACTGATAGTGTGACAGATTTCAGTGAGCTGTAGTACCGTGGAATCTTTCGAGACAAAACTTGAATGAAATCGTGTCAATAAACTGTTTGACAGAAGAAAATTAAGGACTTTATTCGCTATGCACCTTTCAAACAATTTACCTACACAGCTCAGCAATGATATTGGACGGTAGTTAACAACTTGATTGGGTGCGCCCCTTTTGAAGACCGGAGAAACATTCGCTCTCTTCCACTCTAAGGGGAAGATACCATGGCCAAGCGAAAGATTAAATATATCTGTCAATGGTTTAGTTAGGGACGTAGCGCATTCTTTTAATATTTTTGGACTGATGTCGTCGAGCCCACAAGCTTTCGATGGATTTCGGGATTTTAGCGCTTTCGTTATGTCATCTTGTTCTAGTAAAATCTGATCTAGAGTAGGTCGATTGGGGTCAAATACAGCTGGGGGTAGGGAGCCCTTATCATCATTTACCCTAGATATTGAACAGAAGTACTTGTTAAATGCCTCTGCTTTATCTTTGTTTTGTGACAAAACCGTGCCGTCATGAGATAGGTTGGGTATGTCACTCTGTTTTTTTTTGTTAGAAAGTAGCGTTAGAGTTTTCCACCAGGTTTGAGGGGGTATCGTGTGAGAGTTCAGTGTATTTTCTATTTTCATCAGAAATCTAGAATTTGAGTCGCGTATGGCGGTAGTTGTTTCATTCCTTTATTTCGATACTTCAACCAAGCCATGTCGGAGTTGACACGTTTCGCGATACGGTGTAAACGCTTACGTTGTCGTATTAAGCGCCTTATGGCATTATGCATCCATGAGGGTTCATTAGGGCGAGTTCTTATAGTCTTCCTGGGAACATGTTTATTAGTAAGTTTGCCAAGGTAATTTGTGAGACATTCCACAATTCCTTCAAGTGAATTGCCCGATAGTAGACCATTCTAGTTGGTTTCATCGAGATCTTTTTTAAATTGTTCAAAATCAACATCGGCGTATCGCCATATTCTTCGACAAACGGACATATGGGGTTTTGAAATGAATTTCAATTTTGCTATTATGGGACAATGATAACGGATAAGTTCTGCGAAAAAGGGATCACCGACTTCTCATGATTTGAACAGGTCTGGGCTATTGGTGATAAATAAATCAAGAAGTGAGGATGAATTTTCTGTAAAAAAAGTTGGTTGGTTGACTATTTGTGTTAAGTTTAATTGTTGGAGGATGTTTTGAATGGGACCAGTAGAAGTTTTAAGCTGATTATCATTGAAGTCATCGGTAATAATTATTGGCATATTATGTATATTCAGACTTTTATCAAGAGAAGTGAATATCAGATCCCATGTTTCGGGGATGCATCTGGTGGTCTATAAAATGAACCGAGGAGAAAATTTCGTTTTTCAGTAAAAATTTGAAGCCAGAGGCACTCAACATTATCAGCTTCCAAATCAGGTCGGGGTACAAACGCAAGGGTTGACTTTATGTAAACAGCTATGCCACCGCCTCGCGTGTTTCGGTCTTTCCTTAATGGGTCTTGAAATCCAGGGATCAGAAGATCTGAGTTATCGTTGTCAGTCCGAAGCCACGTTTCGGTGAAAACACAAATGTCAAATTACAAAACTCACACCTTATAACGTCAAGTTTAAGTTTCAGGCTCTGTATGTTCAAGTGGAGTAGAGATAATCCGTTTGCGTTAGCGACAGAAGGCACTGAGATGTTGGCTTCATCAGTTTCACTTGAAGCGGAAGAATCGGTTGAACGTCCAGGATTTAATTCAATATCACCAGACATGATAATTATTATAAGAAGGGACGTGCAAACAAAGGTGATGTTATTTATCACATCTAGTAACGTCCTAAGAAGATACACGCCTTGTCCATGATCGGCTACAGAAGGTGGACTACTTACTAGACCCGTATGCTGACGATGCGTGACATCTTCAGACAAAAATTCACCACTGGAAAGAAGGTGATGTAAGCATGTCATTAGTGTTAAGCCCCTAATACCGAATCGCAACAAGAGATTAACGAGTAAAGCATCAAGTAATTTAAGATGTTTTGTGCGGTGCCCTCCAGTTCTCGCGACTGGAACAAATAGACCCACTCGGGCTCTGTATATCGCTAAATCAATCATTGGAGTCCGAAGGACAAGGATGTGATTGGTCTCGATATTGAATGGGTCCAATGATACATTTTGCTGTGAATTTTGCCTGGTTAAGTGAATATAAGATTACCGTGGAAGAGGTAGAATGGAGATTTGAAAAGGAAAAGTATTGTATGTCTGATGATAAAGTAAAGTAAAAAGTTACATATATACATGGTGAGACTGTTACACTAGAAGTGTAAAAAATATAAAAAAATAAGACAGGAGCATGTAACATTGGAATAGGATTCGTTGCTTCCGATGGGAGCTTGTATCAAAGTCATAATCTAGATTATGAAGGATTATTTAGGTAGATGTGGATAATCCATTTATGGGAGGTTATATTTTTGATATATCATAAGAGGCCCGGTCAGAAAATAAGTCGACCTAATATTCAAATATCTGTAGACAAAAGAGAGCAAATCCATTGGGTAATTTCATAACATCCACAATTTAAGTAATATATTTCATTCCTAAAAGCTACAGTGCCGCCTCCTACAATGTCAGTTGGACAATAATAGGAGGATAACTACTCCAGAATATGGCATAATCACTGCCAGACTGGTTTTGAAATTTGGCAATAATGATGCCATGCTCTGGCAAAATAAAAGCAACCGCCAAACAAAGTCAGTTGGACAATAATAGGAGCATCATTTTCCAGAATATGGCATAATCACTGCCAGACTGGTTTTGAAATTTGGCAATAATGATGCCATGCTCTGGCACAATAATAACAACCGCCGAACACTGATTTTGGGCCACTATTTTTGTTCGCTTACGCTTACACTAGTAGCCTTACATGGTTGAAGTGTACTCAATTTACCCTGAGTATTAATTTGTTAACTCATGCCAAAACTATGATTAAGTTTAGGACAAAAAATTCCTCTGTTTGGGGTAACCTGTGAGAAAAAAACTAGGGCAGGTAAGTAGCTTTTTTTTTATTTTATTATTATTTGAAAAAAAATCGGTTTCTACTATTTTGCAGGAGAGAAATTTTCTTTCACTTATGTTTAATCGTTAGATACATTTCTTGTTGTATACTGCATAACCAAAAACGTTCAGAGCTGAATATCTCTCGCACTTGTGCTTTTTTAATACAAATAAAGTTTCTTAGAAACTTGCATTCTGAGTTTTCTTTTTATAGACATACAAAAATACACACACTTTATATCACAGTTCTAATTATTGATATAAATAATCAAATTACTGGGAATTCCACGCTTCTCATTAGATCCAGTTGGTTGAAAATTCTGTATATTTTTCCTCGTACTTGAGGAGACAGACAACCTTTCCAGATACTTCTGTCAACTTCCAAACTAGATATATTTTGTATGCATGTCGTTGTCAGCTCACTGTAAAATACATTATCTGTGGAGGGCAAACTACTATTAACCCTTTACCTAACGTAACGGCAAAAACCGGCCAGCGCTATTCTCAAAAATCGCCGATTAATTTCTTATCAACCTACTCACAATTGTTTACTACAGGCTTGCACTACAGTGGAAGTCCCTAACTCGGATAAAATACTCTCTATTTTTGTCTTTCCCAAGCAAGTTGGGAAAGAAAAGTGGTGCAAAAGCACCAATAAAAATAAGCCAAAACTGGGTCGAGTGCAACCGGCGCAGACCCAGTACGGGACGCTCTCTCCCAAGTACAACTCCACGACTTCCGTTGCCAGTGCGCATATACCGTCTCTAAAGACTCATTCTTTTTAAAATCCGCTTCGTGTCGAGATGTTTTTGCACGCTTATCAGTGTTCCACCAGCTCGATGTTTGATGATTCCTGATTCATTATACCACAGTGTATCCTTTGTATTCTCAGGAACAGTGTTTTATATGTTCTCTTTTCTATTATATGTCCATAATGTATTTTTATTTGCTCTCTCCCGAGTCGCTCGCGAATTTCGCGTGCCACGCGGTTCGGACTTAGATTTTTTCACAATTATTGTTAATGCTTTTTTTGCAAAATTTTCTAATTGTGTTAGAGTTAGGTGTCAGCGGGGTACCACTCCTGCAGTGTTTCTTCTTTCTTTTGAGAGTAGTCTTCCTGTTGGGTGGTTCCCAGTCGACCTTCTGGGTCTTTGTTTCTGTCACTTTTCTCTCTTCTTTGGGGGTGTTCTGTTTTCTCATCTCCACTTCTCTGCTCCTCTCACCTCTTTCATGCCCAGGACAATTCCCTGTGGGCAATGTCTGCTGCCAAAGCATGTGGACGATGTACATTTGTCTTGTTCCTCCTGTAATGGGTGTTCGGCCGAGCGGCCGTGTGGTGTCTGTGGAACATGGTCTTCCACCTTCTGGGCGTCAGTAAACCGTGTCGTTCGTTCTCGTGGCCGTGCCTCCCGCTCACGCGGGAAAGGAGAACGTGGTCGTTCGGGGCCTCCCGAGTCGACTTTGTCTGGTGAGAGTTATTCCTCCTCCGTGGGGGATGTGCAGTCTTTTCCTGTGGTGGATACTGCGGGAGCCGTTGAGTGTTCTGGTGTAGAGATGCCTGGTTCCGAGACTACGGTCCCCCTCCAGTCGACATCTGAGGCTGTCACTAGGGTTGTGACTCCTCCTTCGGAGCCGAGCCGGTGTGCTCTCTCCACTATTTCACCAGCCTCAACGACTCTCGACGTATCTACTACTGCTGCTGGCCCGTCTGCTTCGTTATCTGTTTCAGCCGGCCTCGGCTTTTCGCTGCAGGGGACTGCAGGACTGTCCGATACTGTAGACGTGGGATATCGGCCTCAGCCTTCCCTGACTTCAACTCGGCGAAGTCGGAAGGGGCTGCCGGCCGAGCCCATCGCTGTGGTCTCTTCGCCGTCGAGCACCACAGTTGTGTCTTTGGATTCGGATGTTCGTAGTGGAAACACTATGAACTCCGTGGCGTTTCCGTCTACTCACTCTGGTCACACGACCAGTTTTGGGGGACCAACGCCTTTTGTGCAGCCTGGACCTTCTGCCCCGCAGAGGTCCGCGGTGACTCTCATGAGTACTCGCAATATTGATCCTCGGGGTGCATCGTACCCCTATACACGTCTGCCTTCAGATGTTTCGGCTGACGCCCGTCGTCCCGCGTCGGGTGTTTTGGAGGATCGTGACCCTTCGCTGGTTAAGAGGGTCAGCGGTGAAGCCACTTTGCCGGTTCGCTCCCCTGTCGAACCGGTCGCTACAGGCAGTGAGCTTAGGGAGGCCCTCTCCTTACTCACTCAGGTTCTTTCTAAGAGCCTTCCTGTTGCTTCCAGCGAGGCTATGGGTGGTTTCCAGGCGCCTCCTTTGGCGCCGCCTCCCGGGATTGGAAACAGGCCGGTTTCCGATTCCTCTGGTGTCCCGACACCATGGGAGGCGTCGGCTGGTTTGCCCACGATGTGCTATGTGTCTTCCGACTCTGGGGAGGAGTCCGACATGCTTGAGGTCGAGGGCCAGCAGTCTTCGGACTTGGAGGCGGCTCTTGACTTTGTGTTTGGGTTTCTGCCTGAGCTCAAACCTGCTAACCAGCCGACAGTGTCAGCCTGGCCGCGATCATCGGTCGCGCGCCAACAGCCTATGGAGCAACCTGCTTCTGGGCGCCTTCGACCGTGCCAGTCGGTACAGGTGGTTGAGGCTTTTTCAGCATTGGATGCCAAGCTGAATTCCAAGGCTTTGAAGACTTCGTTCTTCACCAGGGTTGACACCTTTTTGCCTCCTGTGCGTTATCGTTCCTACGATTCCGCCAATCCGTCAGTCTGCCAGGCTTTGACGGTTCTGGATCAGAACTCCACTTCCCTCGGGCTTTCCAAGCCCAAGTCTGCCGTCATTCCAATGACGACTCTGGAGTCCACGTTGGGCTTATCTAGGGAGATGCTTGGCATGCTTTCTCTCTCAGATCACGTCGTCTCAGCTTTGGCTGCTTATCTGCCTTCAGATAAGTTTGACGAGGTACAGGCTCCTTTGCGTGTGCTGTCCAAGGCGCTTATGCACCTTACTCACACGCATGCCTGTAACACGGCCAATTTGGAATTAGTTCGAAGGGACGCTGTGCTGGACACAGGACGATCCCTTCCCGAGGAGCAGCGTGCTACTCTTCGATCTGCTTCTTTGGCAGGTCCACAACTTTTCCATGGTTCCGTGTCGACGGTCCGGGATGACGTCCTACGTCATTCCAAAGATCAGCTGCTGTTTCGTCAGCTTGATCAGCCTTCTCGGGGAGGCAAGGGCCGTTCCAAGCCTAACAAGTACCCTTCTGCTTCCTCTGTGAAGCAAAAGGCTGGTCCTTCTGCCGCCGCCTCTACTTCTTACTC
Source organism: Pictodentalium vernedei (assembly GCA_031216915.1). Lineage (NCBI taxonomy): Eukaryota > Metazoa > Mollusca > Scaphopoda > Dentaliida > Dentaliidae > Pictodentalium > Pictodentalium vernedei. Next base: position 403,261,126 of record CM062293.1, read on the forward strand.
ACGGGGTAAAGGTAGGGGTCGGCAGAATCGAGGGAAGTCTCAGGATTCTTCATTTAGCAGAGGAGGTGGTTTCTCCTCTCGCGGGCCTCGTCGGGGCTCGAAATGAAGGTCCTCACCTCGACTCGTCCCAGGTTGGAGGAAGGATAGCAGAGTTCGCAGACCATTGGACCACCATCACATCCGATCCATGGGTGTTAGATGTTGTTCGGTCCGGGCTGCGCATATCCTTCCGACGGCACCCCACTCTGTCAAGGGTGCCTCTTCCAACCACAGTTCCTTCAGACGTTTTACGTCGGGAACTTTTGTCCACGGAGATTGCCAATCTCCTGGCAAAGGGGGCGATCGAGGTCGTCAAGAACGTTCAGTCAGTGGGTTTCTATTCCCGCCTGTTCTTGGTGCCGAAGAAGGACGGCCGACTCCGACCGGTTATCGATCTGAGTATCCTGAACCAGTCTATCATTGCTCCCAAGTTCAGCATGGAGACTTTCAGGTCGGTCCGCCAATCCATTCATCAGGGAGATTTCGCAGCCAGCATCGACCTGCGAGACGCTTACTTCCACGTTCCGATGCATCGGGCGTCACGGAAGTATCTCAGGTTCGCTTTTCTGGGGCGAGTTTACCAGTTCAAGGCCATGCCTTTCGGCCTCAACCTAGCTCCTTGGGCGTTCACCAGACTGATGTCGCATGTGATAGCGTTCCATCGCACACAGTCCAGGGTGACTACTTCGGCATATCTGGACGATATCCTCCAGAGGCATTCCAATGCTGCCTTACTGGAATCGGATGTCGCCACTCTGTTGAGCTTGCTCACGTCGCTAGGATTCAGAGTCAACGAGGAGAAGTCGGACCTGGTCCCTTCTCAGTCGTTTTGTCATCTGGGGATGTCTTTCCAAACCAAATTCAATTTGGTGGCTGTTCCCCAGGCCAAGGCTGTGATTCTCTCAGCTTTTGCTCTGACTCTGTCCCAGTCCAGGTCCGCGACCGCTCGGAGTTTTCTCCGGCTGATCGGTCTCTGCGGTTCGGTGACGGATCTCATTCCTTTAGGTCGGCTGCGTGTCAGACCTCTCCAACACTTTCTGCTCAGTCGTTGGAGACCGAATGTAGATTCTCTGGATCAGGTGCTTCCGTTTCCGGACTCTCTGTATCCTCACCTTCTTCCCTGGACAGATGTTCAGTGGATTACGCAGGGTGTTCCGCTGGACTTGCCCACGTCCGATCGCGTTCTGACGGCAGATGCCAGGGATCTCGGATGGGGTGCGACGTTGGATCCTCTCGGTCTTTCCCTACACGGGATGTGGGACCAGGATCAAGCAGCTCTGCACATCAACCAGAAGGAGCTTCTTGCTCTTCTTCTGAGTTTCAGGCAGTGGATCCCTCACCTGTCGAATCGCCAGGTCCTTCTACTATCCGACAATTCGACAGTGGTTGCTTACATTCGGAACCAGGGCGGCACGCACTCGCTTCCGATGTACGAGTTAGCTCGGGATCTTTTACTGCTCGCTCAGGATGTTCACGCCGGAGTGGTTGTTCGTCACATTCCCGGTCGTCTGAACGTCCTAGCCGACTCCCTGTCCCGACAGGGCAGGGTTATTTCCACCGAGTGGATGCTTCACAGGGCAGTGTTCCAGTCGCTTTGCGATCTCTGGGGACGTCCCCACATCGACCTCTTTGCGACTCGTTGGAACCATCAGGTGGACACTTTCGTGTCCCCGTGTCCAGATCCTCTGGCTTTTGCCGTGGACGCTCTGTCACTCGATTGGAACGGTCTAGTCGGCTACGCCTTCCCGCCCGTTCCGATTCTTCCTCAGGTTCTCGCCAAAATTCGAACCTGCAGTTGTCGAATCATTCTGATCGCTCCCCTGTCGCCTCAGCGGGTGTGGATCAATCAGCTCCGCTCGCTGATGGCGGCGGTTCCGGCACGTCTCCCGCTACGTCGCGACCTTCTTTGTCAAGGTCGCCCGAGGAGGTTTCACGTCGACCCGACTTCATTGTGCCTTCACGCATATCTTTTGTCAGGTCCTGTCTCCTCCGTAGAGGTTTTTCGAGACGAGCAGTGGAGTGCATTTCTTCTTCAAGGAGGCACTCCACTGGTTTAGCTTATGCAGCTAAATGGAAGGTCTTCTGTCGATGGTGTGCTGATCACTCTGTTGATTATGCCAATCCTTCGATTTCACAGATTGCGGAGTTTCTGGTATATCTGTTTGATTCTCGGGGTCTCCAGCCTGTTACCATCAAGGGTTACAGGTCTATGCTTTCAGAGACTTTTTCTTATGTGGGGAAGCGTCGTATCGGCACTAATCCTTACCTCTCCAAGCTTGTTCGGCACTTTTCTTTGAAAAGGCCTCGGACTTTGCAGCTTACTCCACGATGGAATCTTTCGTGGGTGCTGCTTTGTTTGGGGGGGGGGGGGGGGGGGGGCGCCGTTCGAACCTTTATCCCAGGTGGATATGCAATTTCTCACATATAAGACGGCTTTTCTGATGGCATTTGCTTCGGCCAGACGGGTTAGTGAGCTTCACGCCCTCTCGGTTGACCCGGCCTTTTTTAGGAGCTCTCCCAACAGTGTTACTTTTACCACTGATTGCTCCTTTTTGGCTAAGAATCAGTTACCAGATACTACTCCTCCTCCTATCTGTATCAGGGCTCTTCCCTCTGTTGAGGGTACTCGCCCTTTGCTCTGTCCGGTCCGTGCTATTCGCATTTATCTTGATCGGACACGCTTCATACGGAAAGGCAGAAAACGGTTTTTTCTGTCTCTCATTCCGGGTCGACAGAAGATCTCTCCTCAATCCATTTCTCGATGGATTTGTCTTGCTATTCGTACGGCTTATAGTCGTTTAGCAGCTGGCGATTGTATTACCAATCGTATTTCTGCCCACGAGGTGCGGGCACTGTCTACCTCTTGGGCTTATTCTAACTCCGTCAAGTTGTCGGATGTTATGCAGGCAGCCTACTGGAGAAATGCTTCTACTTTCTCCACCTTTTATTTACGCCAGTTGCAGGAGCAGTCGGAGGGCCTTTTTGCCCTGGGTCCTCTTTCTTCTGCTCAGGCTGTTGTCTGCCATAGCCATTAGGCTTCTTGAAGGTCAGTTTCAGCCTTGTGCTGTTACTGCCCTTTTTCTGTCTGTGTGTCACACAGGCTCATATGTCTCTTTTCATTGTCCTTTACCAATGATTGCGACATTATGGTTGATAAGCCTCGGGACCTCTTCCATCTACTTCACGGTTCCAGTGCACTAGGGTTATGTGGGGGTTGGTTATGCGATTCCCTCCAGCCTTTTGTCTATTCAGCCTGTAGTAAACAATTGTGAGTAGGTTGATAAGAAATCTAAATTTTATAGTAAATTTCCTTTCTTATTATACCTACCACAATTGTTTACATGGAGGCCCCCCCGTCTTCTTTACGGGTAAAGAATCTTTCCTCCCCGCTGATCACATAACTCTAACGTTTACGGATTCAAAAAGAATGAGTCTTTAGAGACGGTATATGCGCACTGGCAACGGAAGTCGTGGAGTTGTACTTGGGAGAGAGCGTCCCGTACTGGGTCTGCGCCGGTTGCACTCGACCCAGTTTTGGCTTATTTTTATTGGTGCTTTTGCACCACTTTTCTTTCCCAACTTGCTTGGGAAAGACAAAAATAGAGAGTATTTTATCCGAGTTAGGGACTTCCACTGTAGTGCAAGCCTGTAGTAAACAATTGTGGTAGGTATAATAAGAAAGGAAATTTACTATAAAATTTAGATTTTTATTATATTTTCATTTTTTTTTGTCTCAAAAACATAGGTTATGACCCCTCGTTGGAACGAGCTCGCCGGGCTCGTTCCAATGAGGGGTCATAACCTATGTTTTTGAGACAAAAAATGGAAAAAAAAGTGATTCAAGAATTTTGTTTGCAAGTGTCGTCTGCTTTTCAGGTCAGGTAAAGTTTTAAAATATTTACTGTGGTATTTCTACTCCGACACATTTAACTCTTAACCCTTTGAGTATTTTTAAGCCATTTTTCAACAAATCTAGTCATGGCATGGCTGCTATTAAGCAGCCTTGGCTAGATTTGATAAAAAATTCTTCTAAATTTAATTTTTGAAACCACTGGTGAAAAGCCAATTCAATTTACAAGGGGAAAATTTGATTAAATGTTCCCAAATCATATTAACTTCAGTGGCAAGGAATCCTGTTCCGGTACAGCAGCATGCAAGGATTTAAAACTAGTACCTGTAAATCCTACGAATATTGAAAAAACATGTAAAGCACTGAACATCAACTATTACATGCAATGGATCTAAGGGTTTAACATTAATTCCATTAGTGAATCAGTGCTTGTGCTCAACTTTTTGTCATCATTAATACCTCATCACTCAAAACTCTGCTTCAAATTTTGCGATATCTTTGCATTGTGACGCCAGGTATACTGATTGTGCTCGACAAATACCTGTGAACATTTCGATGCAAACAAACTGATAAAGTCTAGTAACACATCAAGGGGGACAACTCTAGCTTTGTTCATATTGGATGAGATTGGGGTCACATCAGTCGAGTTTGAAGCCATATCACCCGAGCAATGGGCAATTCTGGGAAAGAAAATCCTATCTAATAAATAAACGGAAATACCCGACGAATCACCAACCTTCAACTTGCGCAAAACCCGTCGAAGGCGTAATCTGAGAGTATCGAAACATATCACATATCACTACGGGGACAAAATTACCCCCCCCCCCCCCACCCCCCCGAGTGTCAAAAAGGCCGACGGGGAGAGAAAGAAGGAGGAAAATTGGTTCCCAATAACAACCCATCCAAAAAATATTAATTAACTGAGACTCTTGTAAAGCTAGGGCCAAAGATCAGTATAACAGTAGTCTTTTCCAGTTGTGTCGAATGTCAAGGCAAACAATCCTTGAGATATCTCACAATAATAACAATATTGGCCGCTTCTGTAGACAATCGCGAACCGACACAAAAGGAATTCCTCATTCAGTAATTGTCAGTTCTCGTATATCGGCCTTGGGGTGGGTTGTAAATGGGAATCATTAATACTAGCCGAGTTATTCCAATCTTTTTAACCCTTTACCTAGCATGAAAAGCAGACGACACTTGGCAAAAAAATTCTTGAATAGCTAATTTTTTTCATTTTTTTGTCTCAAAAACATATGTTATGACCCCTCGTTGGAACGAGCTCGACGAGCTCGTTCCAACGAGGGGTCATAACCTAGCATGAAAAGCAGACGACACTTGGCAAAAAAATTCTTGAATAGCTAATTTTTTTCATTTTTTTTGTCTCAAAAACATATGTTATGACCCCACGTTGGAACGAGCTCGACGAGCTCGTTCCAACGAGGGGTCATAACCTATGTGTTTGAGACAAAAAATGAAAAATAATGAAAATTAATTGGCGATTTTTGAGAGTAGCGCTGGCAGGTTTTTGGCCATTACGTTGGGTAAAGGGTTAAGATTGTTAGCTCAGTTGGTATGGTGGCAGAACATTAAAAACTAGGCGATTCGGTGCTTCAGTCTCGAGATCGACCCATGTCTGGCCTGGCTTCAAAACAATTTAGAGTTTTAGGTTCAGTTTCGGACATGGCACTGTGCCTGGTGGGATTACTACTTGACACAGGAGATATCAAATTAAAAAACTCAGTTGTATATTTATGGATTTCCCATTAATTGAGAAGATTCCTGCGTTTAAAAGCTTGACCCAAAGACTAATATGAGTTTCAGCCCCCTAATATGAGCTTCAGCACCCCCCCCCCCTTTTTTTTTGCTGAGCCACGTTTTTTGTATGCACATATTTTAACACAACCAACGACTAGTGAAACAATGGGCGGATCCAGAGCCTCCCCCGTTTTTTCATCAGCTATGTATCTCTCGTACTGGTTCAATTTCGATGGATTTTGGATCCTTTTTTGCAGTAAGTGGCAGCAAACGCTAAAATGTATACAGTCTGTTAAAACATCGGTTAACTGAAATAGATCGTAAATTACAGACATACAAGTACCAAATCCACCCCCAGACAAGATAATCCACAGACAGTATAATTTCTGTTAACGTCTGGTAAAGCATACGGGTAAGGTCTAATTATCAGCTTTGGTCGTTACGACCAAAGCTGATAAATAGACTTCACCTGTATCCTTTACCTGCATCTGAAAAATCTCAAAATATCCGCTCAGATGCATGGAAAAGGGGTGTTTTGGGACCCTGGAATTTAAAATTTTCCTACAGACGTCTATCCATCGCCCGATCCAGCCCCCCCCCCCCCCACCCCACACACACACACACTTTGAAAATCGTTCCGCCGCCTCTGGACCTCTGGATCAGTAATCTGAACATAACAGAGGGTGTGTTTAAATATTTAATGGGTTATTTTTCAGCTGAAGTATTAGGTGAGGGGTGCCTATGTTATTGAAGTCTTCTTTTCATTTCAGGTGAATGTTGTAATGTCGAGAAGATAGCTACACTGACAGATGTACCTGAATTCAGGGGAAGAGAAGCTGCATTTGGAATTGACTATTTTCATCAGATTGTACAATTAATTACCTTGAAGTGAATTGTAGAAATATAGATATATACCCATAGTAGCTTGGTGTGCCAAATGTTCACCACGAGTGGTGAAGATTTCATACCTTTGGAGCGCGGTTAACACCACTTCACCACGAGTGGTCAACATTTGGTACACCAAGCTACTTTGGGTATATTTTATTTATACCATGATCGTCAGATTATTAAGAATCGCTATTATTTTTACTCCATTTTACTGAGCAGCAGCCGTACATACGTGCAGATTTGTTTTTGTTTACATGAGAATCGGTGGGCGGTACATCCGCTGTCAATTTTATCACCGAAACGAAATAGAAAAAGAAACAGGGCCTTTTTCATTTTAATAACATAACAACATACTATTTCGAGTTACGGATGCTTTATTAACACGAGACAATGCATGTTTGTTAAATTTTAGTGTTTTTTTGGTGTAAACTCATTTAAAAACGTAAGAAATAATTGCCACTTCCATTTCACTCTTCGCGAGGCGACGTGCGATAAATTTAGACAAGTTCGCATTCAGGTCGACGTCACCAAAGGTGAACTTGGATGTAGTTCCACTGCAGGTGTAAATTTTAACTACTGAAATCCAATAACTGCGTGTTCACCACGGTTGGTGTATAGAGCTAAAATTTATGCCAAAGGCTTTTCATATTTTGTAGAATAGGTAATCATGGTATAAATAGACAGAACGCGATGTGTGTTTGAATCGGTGGGTGTTTTACAATACGAGTTGGAATGGCGTAGTCATATTTCGCGAGAGCCGTTAACACCACTTCACCACCGATTCAAACACACATCGCGATGTGTTTATTACACAACCCATGCATTAAAATTAATTGAAATAAACAAATTTTAATTCCGATGTTTAAACCCAAATGTGAAGAGTCTGTTTGGTTTGACTGAAGTTGTACTGATCAAATGGATTGCACTTGATACTGCTTAATAATAAATCAAAACAACCTTTTCGGAACCAGTGTTTGTTGAAAATCGTATCGCTGTTTCTCTTCGGCTGGTGCCCATTAACGCCTAACCATTTGGTGGCTAATACCACAGGGTATAAACCGTATAAACCTTTAGCCGGAAGTGGAGATAAGGGAGGCGAGAGATTTCTATTTTTATCTCAAAGTTTCAGTCGCAGGGTATCAAAGATCACCGAAAACAAGATTTTTTTAATAAAAGGAATGACCGAAGAATGCAAAATCAGTAAGTACACTCTAAAATCGGTTGGGTTAAAAATCAACCCAAATCGACTGGGTTGAGTGAATATGAACCCAAATTGGGTTCATATTCACTCAACCCAGTCGATTTGGGTTGATTTTTAACCCAACCGATTTAGAGTGTATGTTATATAAAACAATATTTAACAATGAAACGACACAACTTAATGGAAAAATCGACCCTTGTAGTATGAAAAAACACCTGCTGATCATCTCAGAAAATGAATTTCTCGGGCAAATTTCTCCTTCAAATATCGTTTTTCACAAGTTCGTACAAATGTAATATGTTAAAATCATAGATCGACAGATTCGGCGTTCAATTCCACACCAGAAACTATCAACCATAACAGCGAAGGAGGTTCGGTGCTACTGAAACTGTTCAAAATATAATGTCACCTTTTCGATTTTTTTATACGCCCAGTTGGTAAAATCGTTGATCGGGAGTTGGTGATAATTATACGTCCAGTTGAGATTATTCGATTTCCCATATGATCGTTCCAATGCCCATATTTGTGCATGTACGAAGGTCTAATCAGTTAACAAACCATATGAACAGACTCGAATGCACAACGTTGACGTCACACCTTTCAAATGAAACACTACTGACTGAACCACCGAACCTGCAACCACGGGGGAGGGGGCGAGAGGACCACTCCTCCCCCCGAAGAACTTTCGCCCCTCACCCAAAAGATTTCAGACCATGTTTTTCAATCGGCATTCATTTTTTAAATTTACCTATGCATTAGGGTAAATTAGTTCAGTTACAACTGTAACACTTCATTTTGCCCACCCCCCCACCCCAAGTTGAAATGTGGGTGACAAGTTGAGAAGAGTGGTGGATAAATTCGCTGGTCTCTCGTGCCAGAAGTCGCGGATCCCCGGCTGAGAAAAGATATGGAGGTATCTGAACCCTCTCTGGCAGTATCAGTTGCGGGGTTGATGTCACGGCGTGTCGTCCTATTGGGTGGGGAAGTAAAATGGCTGTCCTCTGTACGGAGAGAGACAGACTCCACACAGGCTAAAGATCCAGTCGTAGAACACAACAAATTGGAATTCTCTGCTCCTTTCGTTATCAGACTCGCTTCTAAATTTATTCGTTTGGTTATTTTCTTCGTTTGCGTTTTGGTTTACACTGACCTCTAACATGCAATTTTAAAAATGTAGTTTACATGTATACCATAGTTTTTCTTTGTTTATAGTAATACGATAACACACTGGAAAGGCGTTCATTTGAATCAGTTCCACATATTTATTTTTAAAATAGAGTATAGTTGATTATTCAGGAGCGAAGGAAGGTAAAAATATTGGGGGGTGAGGTGGGGTGGGGCTATCAGAGCTAATCCCAATGGGACCACCATGTATGCTCACCGTGTGCTGTGCAGCAGCATCCGAGCCGCACAGTGGTTAGGTGGTGTATGTGGGGGGGGGGGGGGGGGGGGGGGTAGCACAAGAGGCGATATCGCCGTATCCCATTCTCGATGGTGAGGGTCAGCGGGCTTTCTCTGGGATATTTTAAAAAATGAGGGCCAAAACTCACATGCTCAGTGATTCCGAGGCTGCTGTGACTGACTCCTCAGATGAGGACTGTTGAACACTGCAAATTCGAATTCTCTGCTCCTTTCATTATTAGATTCGCTTCTAAATTTATTCGATTGGTTTACCCATTCGTTTGTGTGTGTTTTTTTTCTTTCTTTGGGAGCATGTATTCCCTCTAGATCATACTAGCATGCCCAACACTCTGTAAAAGTGCGCACGCGCGCGGCGTGTGTCTGGGTGGGGGTGGGGGTAATGCAGAAACCTTAGATACATTGCCCCTCCCCCTTCCCCCACACACTTTCAAATTGCTCCCCGGCGCCTGCAAAACCCCCAGTAGGTTTAATATATATTCCCATATATTTAGTATCCCGTTTGTATCCCATTCATAGTTTTGGGGGTTTTGCGGGTTTGGGTTTTTTTTTTTAAATATCTCGAAGCAAATTCTCAGTTCAATACTGAGTCTTATATTCGTCGTTCTGTCATTTATACTCCACGCCGGCATTTACCGGCTCTGGAAGTGTGAAATCTTACCAATATTTCTCCATTAAAACCCCCAAAATATCCACTCAGGTGCAAGAAAACGAGGGTTTGGAGACCCTGAAATTCACAATTTTCCTACCCCGGGCCCAACTATGGTCAGCCATTCGTAGCGAAGGCCCTGCTTCACCCCATAATAGATCAATAGCCACCCTCTTTGCGAATTTGTGGGTCTGCTATTTAGCTACATGCCTGCCCCTTCCAGAGCGTATTTAGTTGCAAAAATGGTGGGGGGGGGGGGGGGGGGGTGTAACGTCTGCTTTTACGTGGGGGGATTATGTGCGGGTTGTCTCCCCCCCACCCCCTACACGGCTCTTCGCTGCCTTTCCCACTCCCACTCCGAAGATCGACCCTGGTTGCAGGCCTTTATAGATTCATCTCTTTCGAGAACCGCGACAAATCAGTGGCTGGCCAAAGAGTTATTATTATTACTATATATAAAAGAGTGTGTCTGTCTGTTTGTCTGTTTATGTATGCAAGCAACCGCTGCATGAATTCAGATGAAATTCGTCATCAGTGTTCCTTTCATCACTGGGAAGGTTATGAGTGGGCTCAGAAATGTGCCGTACTTAATGTTGGTTTTTTTTCATTTTTTTATTCATTTTTTTCGTTTTTTTTGTTTTTTTTTGTTTTTGTTTTTCTATAGTAATAAATGAGGATAGAATGACCGGAGTGTCCCGCCTTCTAGGTGGGCTGGGTCGAAAAATGTGCCGTCCCAATGTTTTGTTTTTTTTTCTGTATTTATTTTTTTTATACCATCCCGTCTGCAGGTGGACGGGCACTTCACCTATAGTTTTGATTAACGCCTTGAAGTTTTCTGCTATACAAAACGCATGTTGCTTGTCTCAAAATTTCGTCCCCTGGGTGCTAGAATGTTCTATGTCCTTCAGGGTCATAGAAAGTTCTAGCCCTTCGGCGACAATTTCTTGCCAGTTTTTTTTTTTTTTTGTGGGGGGGGGGGGGGGGGGGGGGGCATTTTACGTGACAATATTCTGATGCGTCTTCATTTACAAAGTTAATCTGGAACTGAGCCACGTCATTTTTGTTGAACGAAAAATAGAATTGAATTTGGCCTCATCAGTTACTTATAATTATACTTACTTACTAAACATTTGCGGGACCACAACTAAAAATTGGGGTAAGTTAGTTATAGTTGCAGAAAGGTACCCTTAAACTACAGTAAATAAGTTCAGCATGAATGTTTCTTTGGAGTCTGCTAGATATTTGGTCTGCCTAGTGCAGTCCATTGAAATTTAGGGACCCACAAAAGTTAAGAACTCAACAAATTGTTATCATGTAAAGAAGCAAAGCACAAGAGGCTAGTTAAATATAGCCGTGAGTTTATGTTATACCTTTTGTAGTTCACTGAAATATACAGACCCGATGATTTAAGAACTTAACAAATTGGTGCTTGAGCCTAAAAATTCATAAAATTATAATTACGTGCTATCAAAACTGCCATATGCGTACGGGAAATTTTATTTTCTGGGTGGGGTGGGGGAGGATGTGGAGCTGAGGTCCACTTCATCCGAAAGAATCCTGAGTGCCCGAAAAAATCCTGACTGCCCCCCCCCCCCCCCAAAAAAAAAAAAATTATTTCACCCCCAAAACGTGTTTTGGAACAAATTGTGTTTGAAAGAGTCAACTTACAGTAAATAATGCGGTCCAACTTGATCTGACATTGTTACGCTATGACATAAAACCAGTCTCATCTTCATAAAGTTCACCGCCTATCGTTAGATTCTGTAATGCAGTAAAATGGGCTATTTTTCTGCGTTGAAAAAGGGAACCTGTGGTTCGCTTTTTCAACGCACTGCAATGTTGCATTCAACCAGGCTTGTGCGCGTATAGGCCTATCTTGCTTTCGGAACTTACAGGCTCCAAATTTACCAGATTCTCACATCGAAAGGGTTACATGACAAGCATAAAAAATGTATACGACTCATCAACTGAAGACACGAGCGTATACAACTGGGCGTATAAAAAAATCGATAAGGTGACATTATATTTTGAACAGTTTTAGTAGCACCGAACCTCCTTCGTTGTTATGGTTGATAGTTTCTGGTGTGGAATTGAACGCCGAATCTGTCGATCTATGATTTTAACATGTTACATTTGTGCGAACATGTGAAAAACGATATTTGAAGGAGAAATTTGCCCGAGAAATTCATTTTCCGAGATGATCAGCAGATGTTTTTTCATACTACAAGAGTCGATTTTTCCATTAAGTTGTGTCGTTTCATTGTTAAATATTGTTTTATATAACATACTTACTGATTTTGCTTTCTTCGGTGATTCCTTTTATTAAAAATATCTTGTTTTCGGTGATCTTGGATACGCTGCGACTGAAACTTTGAGATAAAAATAGAAATCTCTCGCCTCGCTTATCTCCACTTCCGGCTAAAGGATTATACGGTTTATACCCTGTGATTACTGTTAGTAAAAATGTAAGTACAAATTTGAGCAGATTTCCAAAACAGCTGGGAGAAACATTTTTAAAAGAGGTTCGAAGCATGTCAAGATGTACGAAGATTTACCGAATAAAGTTGACCAGTTAATGGCAATTTAGATATAACGGAATCACAAAACGAGACGGTCACAGTCCTGGGTTAATCTTCTGGTTGGAAATGATTGGGTTTTCTTAAAAATATTATCTCATTTTTGGTTAACTAATTTTTTTGTGAACCGACATTATTTTGCTTTGGAAGTTTTCATTTTCACATCATGCGACAGACTATCTGTAATTGTATAACGAAATTTGGAAACGTTTCGAAGTGTAAGTATTGACTCGATGGGAAAGGCACCAGTATGAACGGTGCTGGGAAAAAAGTTCCGGCTTGTACATCACCTATTGAATTCAGAATCATTTATGTCATAGCGGCTATTCCGTTAAATACAAAAGTTCAAAGTTGAATGGATGTGTAATAATTCTGCATAGATCACAAGTACAACAAAACTATTGTGTGTAATTTTATTTCAGTATAAGACTGCATGCCGATGTGTACATAATGTAAGAGTATTCGGACTTTCGCTAAAAACCTTCACCAAATCCAACAACCACCGACAGACTAAGGCCATTCCAAGGAAACTAAAGAAGGTCTGGAAGTTGGATAAAAATCTTAGTGTCATGACTTTTGTCCTCAAATCTCGTTACATTTAGTTTAAACAGTATTTATTTCCAACAGCAAGTAATGAAAACATAGATACAATTGATACAGATGAGTTTGGATGATGGAAACGGATTCAGCAACAAGCAGTGTAGCTTATACTAGGCTGTTTCCGTGGCACAGGTTTTATCACAAAAGAAGTTATATAGCGTGACAAACACATTGTACTTGTAGCATTTGCCTAAACCAGTTGAGTGGATACATATAAATACATATATAAATATTTACTTTACATGGGCACGCACGCACGCACGCACGCACGCACGCCCGCACGCACACACACACACCGAGAGAGAGAGAGAGAGATAGAGAGAGAAGAAAAAAAATGATGTGAGAAAGAGAGGAAAGAGATAGGGAGAAGGAGCAGGGAACCAAGAGGTAAGTCGCTTGTTCACCTCCCTTCTGCAGTGGCATAGACTTTAAATACGTGGGAAAAAGACAGAGAGGAAAGTGTCTATGACAAGATTTGGAGAAGCAGTGATCAGGGTTAACAGGCTCGTGCTGCTGACAAGTGGTGGTGCCAGGTTTGGATAGGTTATACAGGCGCGGTCCGGCCTTGAAAAGCGACATTTCTTATTTTGTCACATTGTTGGTGACGTACGGAAGGGGGAGGGGTGGGGTTGGTGTTAGGAAAACCTGTTTTATCGACTAGTGAATGTGTGAACATTTTCGAAGATCTCTCTGTTGATTCCATTTGGGTAGAATTCACTTCCGTATAGGAGTATGCTTGTATTTATCACATATGGTAGTTTACCAAGATTGTCTATTCTTATGGGGTCGAAATATGGACACTGGAAGAAGTAGTGATCGTATTTACATTCGATTTACAATCGCATACAAGCAGTAACAGACTTAATAAGTTGCCAAAATGATTGGCAGGATTCAAGATTGACCTAATCTCACTGATTGGTCTGATCTTCCCCTTGATTGCTGCTCTTGACACACATCCCACGTGTTGTGTGATGACTCAATGAAACGCGACATCAGCAGAAACAAGTTAACATCGTTTCCACTGATGTATTTTTATTTTAAAAATGTTCGGATGGTGTTCGGGTGTCAGGACAATCTTTGAGGAGGCTGAAAAACTTGTTTTCTTTGATACGCAATCACCCTGTGATCTTAAAGAGACGGAAGCCCTAATTCATGCATACTTTGCAGAAAAATGGCTCGAAGGTGTTCAACATGTACCAAAACTAAGAACTTACCGTCAATTTAAAAAGTATAATGATACAACAAATTATGTTAAAATGAATCTTAGTCGTCAAGAACGATCAATAATGGCTCAATTTCGATGCGGGGTTTTACCAATACGAATCGAAACTGGCAGATTTCGAGGGGAGCAGATTCACGAACGTATTTGTACAATGTGCGATCAAAACACGATAGAGAATGAATCACATTTTCTCATGGACTGCAGTCTTTATGCAGACCTGAGAAAGAGTCTTTATGATGTTATTTCCGAAGAACATCTCGTGGAGGTGTCCCTGGGTAATAACCAGTTGATGAACATAATTTTAGATTACTATCCACGTCAATGCGCCAAATTCTTGATGAGAGCCTATAATCGAAGAATGAATACTTTATACCAGAGTTGATTGATATATACTTTGTGCTCCAAAGACTAAAGCTGACTTAAGTCAACCCCCATCACGTGGTGAAACAGACTCTGCCTGCTTCACCACGGGATGGGGATTGGCAAAGGTTAGGTTAGTGAAAATGCCATTAGCAATTATGGAAAGGAATTAATAGACTCAAATGAACGTTTTAATCTGTACTCTGATTGCCCTGTGTATGGGAAGACTTATTTTCCAAAACTGTGACATATAGACCCAATGGGTCGGGTGCTTTATGTTTTCCACTTATTAAATGCATTATGTAATGTGTAGCACATGTCACAAAAATAAAGATATTTACTACTACTACTACATACTCTTGGGGTCAACAAACCAATCAACCTGACTGTACCGCAAAATTAACTCTATTTTATGCATTCTAAAACATTCTACTCCTTTTGGTTGTTACAATCTGACATCGGCACTCACAACCGGCAGATTGTGTGCTCAACTAATCGGCAAGGAGATGACGGCCGCAAATTCGTATCGGTTAATCACTACCCAAATCCTTGTGATTCTAATAAGAATTGAGCTTTTATTGCGAGGGGGGGGGGGGGGGCGTCAAATCTTTTCCGGACCCAAATCGGGGGTGGAAGGGTGGGTAGGTGTGCGGCTCTGAAAATACGTTTTTTCCATGCCTTGAATTTTTTTCCTATCTTTTAAATGAGTGATGCATATTGATCAGGGAAGCGTGTGTAGGCCTTTTGCCACCACTCCATCTCCTCTGGGTTAACAGGGGGGGGGGGGGGGGTAAGTAATACAGGATAGAGGCTCGCCTCATAGGAATGTCAACAGACGTTCACCGTTCCCCATCGCACCATCAGTGGTTCACGATTTTGAAAAAAGTTAAAGCAATTTAAACGAATTATCATTTATGTAATCTAACATAAATGCAATCTGACCAGATCTGACAATAAAAGGACTGTTCTCAGCATGAATAGTAGACATTATACAGTGGCATAATGCCATTTCCCAATGCAACTGACTCCTTTGACGGATTTTCATTATGTAATTATGAATTTCAGTCATATACATGTATCAGCAAACTGTAGAGTTGTTTGTTATTGGTCATTCAAGTCTTGGGCTTAGTGGGTAGCCTTCAAACCAGTTCCCTTCAATTTGTGATATACTGGCAGGAAAGGCTGAACCATCAAATAGTCAGGGCATTATATCTTATTGATAGAGAGTTTATCGATAGGGAAACTAATTCCCTGTTAACAAACTGTTTGTACAATGGTGGACCATAGTTTAGCACATGTTGAGGAAGATACTGGATGTCTGGAGAGAAACCTGTCATATGAGATCTGAAAACTTTGCAAACACATATACAGTACATGGAGAGTGTATTATCACTAAATCACTCGCAGGGTAGAGATTCACCCAAGCAATAATTGCAAATTGGTTGCAAAGCATAATAAGCACAATCAATGTTCCAGCCAATGGACCTCCGGGTTAAACCCGGAGGTCCATTGGCTGAAACATTGCTTGTATTTTTTGTCCATATGTAGAGAATTTGAAAATTATACTTTGATAACCCCACTCTGCGGGTGATTTAGTTACAATCCACTCTCCACGAACTGTAAGACACCTGGTTGGTTTATCTTATAATAGAAATAAAATTAACCTCTTTTAAAATAAATTATAGCAATCTGCTGTAACAAAGAATAAACTTAAATCAAAGAATAAAGTGTGTTGGGGTCATCTGTGTCAGAAAGGATGCGCATGTGTTACATGTATGTTTTAGTGAGATCAAGCTGAATATTGTAACAACCACTTACAAAGTTACTGTCCTGTCACTGGTCCTGTAGCATATTTTGAGCAAATAAGTTTCAAGCCTCTGAACTGAATGAACAGCCTCCAATATGTTGTAGAGTTATAGACCTTTTCAGCTCAACGTGGTCACCATTTCTTTCGCACTTTCTCATCTGACTTGCTAAAATGAATCAATCAAAGCTTACTTACCGCTCCATGAAATGGTGCACTACTCAATTCGTCCATGGTGCAACAGTGCAGTTTACGAGGAATGGATGTCCGATATCAAAGAATCACCCCTCATCATATTGACAGGTCCAATACAACATTGGCAGGGACCGACCTGGGCATGCGCCAGTGGGTATTTGGTTCTGAAACATCAGGACCTGGCTCTTAAATCTCAGAAATAGGCTTCTCAGTTGGCGCGTAACTTCTCAACTTCTCAGATCATATTTTGATATTCTTTCGATGGATAATCGAGAGAGACACTCTTACATGTATTATATATATGATTATCATTTATCATTGTTGTAGAGTGCTTAAGTTAATACTTCAAGTCTTAATTACCAAGCATTAATCTTCACTGTGGTTTCTGATCAAGTCTTGGCTGCCTAAATAGGCAGCCAAGACTTGATCAGAAACCACAGCGAAGATTAATGTTTGCTACAGTGTACCAAATGAAAATGATGAGAGCTGTTACATACTTGCAGTGTGTGTTACAAACAGCAGTGTGACTCCGTAAATTGAAATCTGGCGCATGAACTGAAAAAATAGGCTCCGAGGCTAGAGCGCATTTTAAATAGTCCTGATCGGTCTCTGCATTGGGCTAAATGCCTCTACGAATTGTGCACTTGATACTGCTTAATAAGTTCATATTAGACTGACGAAACTAAAATTGAGTGTAGAAATGGGTAGAAACAGAAAGAAGTTGTAGAAATAGCAGCAAATACGATTGTAGGACAAAACACCTTCGAGACAAAATACCCTTGAACAAAACACCCTCAGCCAAAACACCCTCGTGACAAAACACCCTTGGACAAAACACCCTTGGGCTCAAGCACTTTTGGACAAAACACCCTCAAAACACCCTCACTGTTTTATTTCATTGGCTTGGGTGCGTGTTGATGGGTAGAGTTGTTTTTACAAGATACACATACAGCATCTTTTTATCTTTACTGTCATAAAATCCATCAAAGTGTATGGCTTAGTTATGAAAACAATAAAATTCTTTGGTGATCAATTCTTACTAGTCCTAACTACTTTCATGGATAGAGTTGTTTTTACAAGATACACATGCATCATCTTTTTATCTTTACTATCATATTTTCCATCAAAGTGTATGGCTTAGCTTGAACCCACAATACCCCCCCCCCCCCTCCCCCAAATTTGCCAAAGATATAAGGACTTTCTTTTTTTATATGTTTGGCAATTTTTTTTTTTTGTGGGGGCGGGGGGGGGGGGGGTGGAGGGGGTATTGGGGGTTCAAAATTTGTGTATGGCCCAAGGATAACAGTTTGGTTGCACCAGCTAGTTTGGGCCACTGGTAAGTATAAAAAATATATAAATTGGTATAAATTTATCATTTCCCAGCTCCAAAACATTTTTAAAATTCGATGTAATTTGGTTCAACTAAACAAAAGTTAGTGAGCAGCAAACCACTAGAAGTACGTGCTGCTATTTTAAGGGTGTTCTGTCCAAGGGTGTTTTGTCTCAAGGGTGTTTTGTCCAGGCTGCAAATTTATCAAGGGTGTTTTGTCTAGGATGCAATTTTTGAGGGTGTTTTGTCCAAGGGTGTTTTGTCATGAGGGTGTTTTGTCCGGATACCGCAAATACAGTGGTGAAATCAGGTAAAACATCAAAATGTTCAACATATTTCACATCTATTCCTGCTTCACCTGTCAAAATACTGTTCAGGTAGAATGCCAGTGTATGCTATACACTCTCCTGAATACCCATGTATACACTGATTGTCAGTGTCTGTGAGAAAGTTTGAATAAATTCATAAACTTGCCAAGAAATGGGACGAAATTCCGACCAATCTTCATCAGCTGGTTGTGGGTAGATTTAATGTCGGGAACGGTTTCTGGAACAATACTAACCATGTTCCAGCAAAAATACCCTTTGAGACTGCCAATCAAAGCAGTTTATGTGCGATTTACTCTAATTCTGGGGGTGAGTACCAAATGTCAAAATGGAAAAAAAATATCTTCAATAAAATGGGTGGGTGGGTGCCCAAGGGTCCGAAAAAAACTTTTTGCGCCGAGTGGCCGAAAAAAAATTTCCTCACCCCCCCCCCCCCCCTCACCCTGTTTATTGGAGTATTTTATATCGCCTGGCCAAAGGAACTGGGGATGTCATGATAAGCCTGCCACTTGTCCGACCGCCCGTAAAAGATTGGCAATTGTTGGAAATGATTTTAATCCGGCAGTATTTTTCTGAAGTTACGAGTCTTACTGATTTTTTTACTCTAAAATTTGTCAACATTCCCCTCCCCCATTCTTAGACTACAATCACAGGGTACTACATTTCACATCATAAAACGTCATCGATTGGGAGCAGTTATCGCCTTGATTGACATGATGCCGTCTTAGTTTAAACAATATTTATTGAATAACTGATAAGTATATACACTTCACAAGAACAATTAACAAGAAAGATCTGAGCAACACAAGATACATTAGTATACACGAAACAAGTGAAGACTAGATGAATGCTTACTGTGTAAGAGAGGGATTCGACAGAAAGCTTGAAGCTTATGTAAGTCGTCTCCCTGACAAAATATAAAAATTACTCTTGTAGGTGATGCATATCCGTGGAGAAGCACACACATCGCGACCAGGAGGCTGATACTCTCACTCTATTGGATATAAAAATAGCTTAGTTCCTATGGTTATAGATCAGTACAAGTACGTGTGCACAATCAGTCCCAATCACCAAGACCCAGTCCCCAGAATTAGCGCGACACAATATGGTTGGAGAGATCAATAGCATTCAGGTACGGAGTATAGAAAGCCTCAACCGCCAGGCAACGATGTGTGAGATTGTTTAAACTTCAAATTGAATTGGAAAGAAAAGGAAAAGAAGGTAGAACAGCAGCACTGATAGGAGAAAAAAGATACAAAAATAGAAATAGAAACAGCTTGAATACATCATATATCGATCCAACACTCAAGAGTCAAGGAATCGGGTATTGGCAGCTTGTTTCGTTATTGTTGGTAGTGTTGAACGATGAAATGGTATTCGACCTTAGGCATTGGTCGCTCGGTCCTATTGTACCAGCTAAGCAGAAATTATTTCCCGCATTGAACAATCACAGCTTCAATATCTTGGTTCCCACAAGAAGTGAGAATGACGACATAGTATCGAGTTTCAAATCGTAGTTTATTTAATTATTAATGATTAAGGTCACTTTTCTGCAGCTATGGATAGTTGAGACTTGCGACCGCATCAAAGAGGTAGAATCGAACTTAGCTAATCGTTGCCCATTTAAGAGGACTCCCACCCCAGGCATTGGTGACAGAGTCCCTTTTTTACAGTGAAACAGAACTTGTCTACCGTAGGAAACAAGCACTTCTTCACTTCCCGGGAGAGCAGAACTTGTTTACCACAATAGACAAGCACTACCTCAATTCACGGGATCCCCACGGGTGTTCGACTCATTGGAAGCGCTTATTTGATAAAATAAAGTCATGAACCAGTTCAAAGATACGACGGTTGTCGTCGTTATTCAAGAATTCTGAGCCAAACAGAAGTATGTATGCATCTACTGCAAATGGGAGTAAATTAATCGTATAATTACGAGCGTCAGAAAAAAGTGGACAACGAAATAAAAAATGATCGGTAGTTTCACGCTCACCACACTGACAGGAGGGACTGGGCGATAAGTGATTATCGTATAGGTGAGGATTAAGGCTACTACAATGCAACCGCAGTCTGCAATGGTATATTTGGGCCATGCGAGATTTCACATTACTGTAGAACCTTGGGGGTCTTTGGTTACCATCGTTCAGAACAGTTTTAAAGTTAAGCAATGACGTGTTCTCGCGGACAGGTAAGGGTAAATTATTCCACTGGTCAGTAACACTGGGGATAAAAGAGCGCTGATACAGTTGGGTTCGGCAAAATGGAACTCGGTGGTTTTGACCAGATCGGAGACTAACAGATGAATGTGAGAGGGAGATGATTTGGGAAACTTTGTTAGAGATGTATAGGGGTGACATGTGATGATACATTTTAAAAAACTGGATTAGTTTATGTTTACGTCGTCTGTCTTGCAGGGAGTCCCACCGTGTTTCTGAATATAACAAGGACTTGCTGGCACTTACTGTTGCACCCGTAATAATTCTTGCTGCTGCAATCTGTATTTTTTCAAGTTCCGCCGCATTAGTAATAGTACAGTTATCCCAGACAGTATCTGCGTATTCCAGAAGAGGCCTAATAAAAGCAAAATATATTTTTTCTAGGACACTACGATCAAGATTAAATTTTTGCCTCCTCAATAAATCTAAGCGGGGCCAGGCTTTGGAGCAGATGTGGTCAATGTGGTCGTTCCATGTACATGTGCTATTCAGTACCACCCCTAAATGTTTATGTTCAGAAACTTCCAAAATCTGTGAGTCGCCAAAATATAAGGGTGGGTGGGGTTTGGGATTGTTTTTACGTGATGCCATCTTACTGGGTGAAGGTTGACCTGCAACGTTTTTCGCTGACGTTCCAGCAATCTGGTAAAAGAGATGAATGAATTCTACGCACAGTGGGTACTCCCGTGAAGCAGATTTACCAGAAGTGGTAATTGCCGAAGCGAGTTATTTATATTTTTATCGTGAGTTTAATCGGCTCAAAACATCCAGATAGTTATTTGACGTATTTTATTATCATTACTCTTTTCTGCATTCTTGGAACGTCAGTATATTGTGTGACGTTGTGATGTCATTTTTCTCACATGGCACCATGGAGACCTTGATCATTTGTGATATCCACTGTTGTATCGAACATGGTGTTGCTCGGGTCAAGGTATGTCAGACGTCTTCTGTGAGACTGATATGGTAGTATAGAATGTGGAGTGCATACCCCCGTTGGTCTCCGTTTAGCCCTTGGTATTACTAATCTTCTGAATTATTGGAACTATTAATCCACCAATTATACAATAACATGGTTTTCGAAGGCGTTGGTCTCCATTACTGGATCACCATCTGTGATTAGCAGTCAGGCAGTCATTTGCGATGACATACAAAAATGACTTCACAGATGGAAGTCCAGTAATGGAGCCAAACGACGCCTGAGAAAATCATGTTATCATTATTATTATCAATACTTAGAAATTATAAGAACAATTTTCGACCCTTTTGGATTTATATTATTTCGTGAAAAGAATCAATGTGAAACACCATTTATTAAGAAATTTAAGGCAGAACACTATTTTTACCTCAACACCAACAAAAGGTAAACTCTAACTTCTAAGCTTTGTAAATGTTTATTTGCAATTATTGAACACCGCTCCCTGCATCAGATTCCGATAGTTGGAGTTCGGTGGTGGATTACAGGCATTAATGTTTGGTGTGGGAATTTTAACGTGCAACATATTTATTTTTGTCGTTAGAGAAATGTAAACAGATTTACACGTTAGGGAAATGTAAACAGATTTACAGGAAGACGAAATAACGTCAAGCGCCGAACGTCAGCACGTGCTAGCCGGTCCGCGGGCGCTACTGGCTAAAAATAGCCATTAGCGACCGGCTACGCTTTACAATCTTTGTTTCAAGTTTATTATCCTTACAGACTGTGCAAATTAGTATTAACATCAAGGTAGCGCACAATGAATTGATAATAATGCTTTATATTATCCTATGACTGGCATAGGGAGTGCGCAATGCTAGGACAGGCGGTATTGTGTGGTGAATGGTGGTAATTTATCGTTGTATAGTGCGGTAGTACAGGAAGTACGGTCTTTGCCCCTGCTAGTTCAGTGTTAGGCCATAGTACTATTGATCCACCCATGGCGTTATACTGTACTACAGTTGGTTTAGGTAGTATGTGTAATGCTAAGCTAAGCGGTATTATGAGGCGGGTTTGTGAGTAATGCATGGTTGTCTAGTACGATATTACGATCTGTACCCCCGTTGGTATACATTTAGTCTTTGTAACTACTAAACCATCAAAAGCATATACCATCTGGGGATGGACACGGGGTGGTACATAATGCTAGGTCGTGCAGTGTTGTGGGGGTATACTTGCTTGTTTAACACGGTAGTATCCGACGTACAGTCTGTACCCCTGTTGAGCTCTCAATCCTATCTATCTACATAAGGCTTTATTCTGTCCTATGGTTAGTATAGGTGGTATATAACGCATTGCCATGTGGTGCTGTAGTTTATGCTTGGTGATCTAGTACTGTAGTTTAGGTCGGATTGTCTGTATTTATTTATTGATGATTAAGGTCATGTACTTATGCACAATGGCTAATCATGACCGTGACAGTTTTACGGGTGGAGGAAGCCGGAAAGATCCACCGAGCAACAACGAGCAGCTGCCAGCTCCCCAACATTGTAGTAACTCCGCACTGCAGCACGGGCAGGGTTAGATTGGTTGCAAACATGCGTACCATCGAGGTGCAGTACGCCTTAGCACACGGCGTCATCGTGCCCCAATGTGGACAAAAACATGACTGCTGTGCTTCCCTTCTCATAATTGTGTAATGAACAAATGCAGCTGACTGCTTTACGCATTATCTTCTTTAAAACCTGTAAAATCAGGGATTATTCTGTCCACTTTGGGAAAGGGTCCGGGGCACATGCCATTGGGAAAATTTGCGTCATGGGAGCTCCAGTTTGTAATTTGTTTTGGAGGGCAAAAAACATACAAAGACTAAGACATTTTACAAATGAATTGAACAGAGAACACTAAGACCGATACCTGAGCAACTGCATGTATAATACAAGTAAGTTTTGTAACATGCACTCATGTTCACACAGCCCATGTAGTCTCCGTTACATTATTTTCATATTACTAAAGATCTTGTCATTTGCCTTTGAATTTAGGGACTTAGTTAGGCAAGCAATTAAAATGCAATGCATAATTCGTGTCCTGAACTTTGTCGTCATAAGGTCTCAGAAAATGGTTTTCTGAGGCGTTATGACTACCCGGTTCAGGGCACCAGTTGTGCAACAAATTTTTGTTTGAGTGAGATTGGGAAATTCAGAGTTAAGACTTGGAAAAAATCAAGCCCAAATGTCATTGGGAAAGGGTCCCATAAACAGCCCCTGTAGATACCCTAAATTATTCCTAAAAATAGTTTCATGCAGTAAAATGCAGGTCCATGTCCAGGCTAAATGGGGTATTGGTGTGGGGAAACTGAGAGGCAATATTTAGCATCAGAAATAAAACCAGTTTTAGGGATTTTAGTTAGGCTTCTGTTAGCCTTCACAGAAAGCTGATTTTACAATGTCCATAAGACAACTCATACTATACAACGATACAAGAAACCAAGTGCACACCCCGCAACCAATGACCTAGCATTACAAACCATCAATAGGCTAGTTCAAAGCAATAGGTAAGTTAATAGTACGAGGGCTAATAGTAGACCAATAGAGTAGATATCGTTCACTCTCTCCTACAGTACTAGACAACCAAGCATATCCCCACAATACTGCATGGCTAATCATCAAGCACTGCCTATATCCACCGTAGGACAGCATAACGTCTCAGGTGGATAGTAGTACCAAGGGGTAACAATAGACCAAAGCATACAGACAGTCCACCACAAAGTACCGTACCAGATAACCAAGGGACACTGCATGATCTTGTGTTATGTACTACCTATACCGAGCTTAGGACAGAATAACGCCTTAGGTGGATTAACAATACTGGAGGCTAACAGAAGACCAACAAGGGTACAGGTCGCACATCTTATACTACTGTGCTAAACAATCAAGCATACTCCCACTGCACTGCATGGTCTAGCATTACGTACTACCCAGGACACCGTCGATGGCATAATGCAGTCGATGGTTTAATAGTACCTAGCAAAGACTAAAAGTAGACCAACAGAGGTACAGATCATACACCCTGTACTCCAATTCTAGACAACCATGCATTACCAGCACCCACCTCACATTACCGCTTAGCATAACTTTATGTAGTATCTATACCAACTGTAAAACAGTATAACGCCTTGAGTGAATCAATAGTACTAGATGCTAACATTTAACATGAACCTACAGGTGTATATAACGCCCATACTATACAACCGCATTTGACGACCATGCATTATCCACATCCACCCCACAATACCGCCTGGCATAGCATTACCTACTACTTATATCAGTCATAGGATAAAACAAATCATTCGGTAGGCTATATATGTAGTGGATACGCTACTTACCAGACCTAATTGGATGGGGCGAAAACACGCTCATATCGGCGCCACCAAACGTCTGGTTCCTCTAGAAATTTAACACTGGCGGCGCCAAGTAATAAGGCCTGATTCTTGCGTGCTGTACTACTCTTCAACATATACAGAGTATAACGTGTTACTATTGACTAAATGAGTGGTATTACCAACGCTAATCCCTGTTGGCTACAAAAGTCCAAGCACGACAGGGGGTGGGGTGGGGGTGGGGGGGGGGGGTCGAAAAAATCTCCAGGAATATTTGATGATTTTTAACTTTCGACATGGCAGACCACCCACCCACACCTTTTCCCATTTTTTTTTCTATTTTCGACAGTTCTTTTCCAACCCATTTCTAACACCCACTCCCCTGTGATTAATATTCATAGTCCTCCTCATTGTTCACTACAGAATTTGGTCCAAATGATTGCGGAGCGTGAGAAATGCGTCCACAAATTTATTTCCACTATGTTTCTATTGTGTTTTAAACGGGACAAAAACGTTATCTCCGCTGACATGTATAGTATATGGAGATTTCATACCTGGATGTCTCATTTAAACACCTAGCCTGCGGCTCCGGGTATTAAATCTCCAAAAAAACATACATGTTGGCGGAGATAACTTATAATATATATAAGTGCACTTTCAGATTGATTATTCTCAACTGACACCCATGATTGAGACATGGCTATGCACTAACATGAAATGAAGGTAGGTCGGTGGATAGGCACTCAAAATTAATGGAAGGTTTTGGCAGTAAACTGACAAAATATGTTCTACAAACTGCTTCCAACAAAAACAAAAATTAAAATATGTAGATGTTTGAAAAACATAAAATTAAAAAAGTCTAAATCTTTATACTCAATCAAATACAGTAAATAAAATAGAAGTCATTCAACTCCAGAATACCAGAGAATAGTAGTATTAATGTTTTTTTATAATCATATGCTCTAATTGGTTAAGCAGCATACTGTCAAAAATATTGAGGACATTTCCTGGGTAACCTGATTAATACATTGGTCTAATTTGGAACTACATAGTCCTTGTTTGTTTTACATGGATGCAAGCAGAGACAACTCTATGTTCAATTCTGAAAGTTAGGATTTGTGAAAAAATTGTTTTTCAACATCTGATTAACTGTCATTATTACTTTCCAAAGTGTGATTTACTGGGATTTCCGGGTTTGATTATAAACGATAACTTCACTGGTGAATTATGCAATCAACAATTATGTCATGTATCCGTGCGCTCAAACGAAAAGGCTTTGCCGTGGGTCTAATGGGGACTTCATTGTTTTTTTTGTTTTTTTTAACCCTTTACCTAATATGAAAAGCAGACGACACTTGCAAAAAAAAAAAAAAAAATTTCTTGAATAGCTATTATTTTCATTTTTTTGTCTCAAAAATATAGGCTATGACCCCTCATTGGAACGAGCTCGTTCCAATGAGGGACCATAGCCTATGTTTTTGAGACAAAAAATGAAAAACTAATGAAAATTAATTGGCGAATTTTGAGAATAGCGCTGGCCGTTACGTTAGGTAAAGGGTTAAATAATATAATTATCGTTAATAATGAAAAGTGATAAACAGAGTAATCGCTTGACTGGACTAGTTACGTGAAATAATTCATTCGAGGCGAGGGACTATATTTAAAACACCCGTGCGCATTCGCGCACTCGTGTTTGTACAACGTCCCTCACCTCTCATGAATTATTTCAAGTAACCAGTCCAGTCAAGCGATTACTTTCTATTTATTTCATTGCCCTCGCCCCACCATCTAAACTGTAAATCCTTAATACTGTGAGGATATGATTATATAGACCACAAACGTGGAGAAAACCACCATAGCTTGCAGACGTTTTTCCATACAACATGATCATTGGTCATCATCTTCCTGTGAAGACTGGACAAATAATACTAGAGAAAAATGATATATCTGCATTTTTATTCGTGAATAATTGTTTGGTTTTTAGAAACGCAGCAGCCAACAGATAGAGTTACACCCCTTGGGTCGCTAAGGAAACGAGTAAACAGTATTTTTTGACATATCGTCCCCTGAGTTTCAATGTGTTCTATGTGCCTGCTGGCACATAGAACACATTGGAATTGAGGGGACGACATTTGCTCTTATTTTATTTTTCTCAAGTTGTTTCATTTAATTTCTCGACTATTTAATTTATGACAGAAAAATATCATCGAATTGTTGGAAATCTGATGATATTTGTGACTATTTTCAAGTTTTTTTGTTCGATTTTTATATCGAGGCGACCGAGAGCGAAAAACATTCATTTAAACCATGTACCCCCGATGTTTCGCGTGCCCATATACCCTGGATGTTGCACGCTCTTATATACCTTGGATGTTGGGTGCATCCTTTGCCATGACTATTTGTCCAAGCCATTCTGACCAACCAAAAGACGAATTTATCGGCATTTTGAGACGAATTTTTATATACGCTTGATATGTCTTGATAATAAGTCTCTTCTGTTTTCACTCAGCTGTTCTGTTGAGAGATATATATCAGATGTCGCTATTACTGTTGCGGTTAACATTGTTGAGTCACAAATAGGGTTTAACATATTCCCTGGTTTTGCAGGGACCAGGTCTGAAATTACCCTCAGAACCGGGACCGGGAAATTTCCCGGGTAATATCAAGCACATTTTCGAGAATAACAAGTCTCATTTATTTTAATGAAAATGAACATATTTCATTGGCAATCTGCCATCTCCAAAAGGAAAAGTTCTTTTCCAAAGAGAAGTGTGAAAATCAAAACCCTCTTCAATCTCGTCTTCATTTTCAGAGGTTTTACACTATTATCACCTCTACCTCCTCCATCATCAAAACCCTCTTCACTGTCGTCACTAGTCTCCTCTGCTTTAAGCAGAGGAGACTGGTGACGGCAGTGAAGAGGGCGTTGATATTGAAGGAGATAGCGAATAGTGATACTAGTGATTCTGAAAATGAAGATGAGTTTGAACTTTGAAGTGGGTAAAGATCTTGCTGCTGAAGAGAGGGTCCTCCAGAACTGGTGGAGAGCTACAGTGAGTTTGTAGGAAAGGTTCTGCACGCATGGGGACGGTAAAAAGTTTAGGCGTGGAAGGGCTGACAAAATCTTACAATGTTACGTCGAGGCAGTTTTTCAATTCAGAACACTTCAGTTCAACACACAGACAGTGCCACACTTAATTCCCGGTTCCGTGCTAATGATTTCCCGGGTATCGGGACCGGCTTTAGGAACCAGGAACCCGTGAATTCCCGTTCCCGGGATTAAACCCTAGTAAAAAGCTAAAAAGGTTGAAACGTTTTGAAAAAAGAGACTAATGACTCATTGAGTGATTGCTACAAATCTATAAAAAATGACAATATCAGCATTTCTATGAATATACCTGCCCTAAAATCCTCAAAAGAATAAAAAAAATGAAAGGAAAAAAAAATTAGACCACAGAAAAAATTGATTTCTGGCAACTCCGAACCCACACCCACCCCATCATATGTTCCTGGAAAAAAAATTGGGGTTCCCAGAACACGGAGATCATTTGTAATATTTTCGCAATCTGTGGCAAAACTAGATTACTGGCGGTCATCTCTTATGTCAGCATCTTTTTATTTGCATCTCCTCACATGCCGAATTTATCGATCGATCTTCACCACATTTTAAAAATGTTGTACAACATGTCGTTGAGTGCTATACAATAGTTTCTTCACGATTCGTACATGTCCATAGGTGGCTATGTAGGATTTCGGCATTATTGTTTTATGTCGCTCTACCATGCATTGTATCGACGCGTAGCAGTGAAAACGTCGTGATTTTCGAACCGAGGGTGCTTCATTTAATTGGCTGCTATTGTTGGTTTTCTTAAAAACTTGAACATGTTTGTGAATAAGCCTTGGTCTCCACACCCCAGTGTCTTCCTTAGTGCAAAACACCGATCCCAGGATACATATATTCCGACGAAGTATATATCGGTGAAAAACCCCAATCCCAGGATTCCTAAATGGCGACAATTCCCATTTTCTGTTCCATCAGTAGTAAGGGACGACACCATGGCGAACTAATTAACACTGAAATTCTCATAGACATTTTTTTTCGCCAGAGTGCCATCGGCGAACAAATAAAATGTCGGCCGATGGCACTCTCGCAAAAAAAATGTTTATGTGAATGTTCAGTGTTAAATCAGTTCGCCCAAGGACACACGACACACGTTTTTCCAAAAATTCAGAACCCTATGGGAAGTTCAGTGTTAAATTTGTTCGTCATCATAGTGTCATCCCTTACAACTTCCATCGAAATTAAAAACATATTTTTTG
This sequence comes from Pictodentalium vernedei, assembly GCA_031216915.1. Taxonomy (NCBI): domain Eukaryota; kingdom Metazoa; phylum Mollusca; class Scaphopoda; order Dentaliida; family Dentaliidae; genus Pictodentalium; species Pictodentalium vernedei. Next base: position 403,290,174 of record CM062293.1, read on the forward strand.
TACATTCAAGTCACCTTTTAGTACGGTTGAACACAGTGGCGGCGCTACGGGGGGGGGGGGGGGGGGGGGGGGCATGGGGGGCATTTGCCCCCCCCCCCCCCAACGAAAGCTTTGCCCCCCCCCCCCAGTTGCCCCCCAACCATCTCGCATGCATTTCCATCCACCCTCACACACAAACACATTCAGTCACTCTCTCTCTCTCACACACACACACACCCCTCTCTTTTTTATTCCCAATAATTTCCCATACACACTTAGCCCAAAGCCTCAGGCTAGCTGATGAACACATCCAGGCAGTAGAGATTTAAAGACTCGGATGCAGATACTTATAAGTTATAATTAAGTTATGAGCCAACAAAGGCATGTCTATCCATATCCCTTGTCAAAAAAAATTCACGGATTTCGCATTATGACAGACGGGCATTATGAGTCTCTCTCTCTCTCTCTCTCTCTCTCTCTCTCTCTCTCACGCACAGACCCACCAGACGCGGATCCAGAATTTTTTGAAAGGAGGACCGCTAATTACCATTACATTTAGTCGAAACTTGGACCCAAAGTCCGTAATATAATTTTTTGGTTTGGTACGTCCACAGGACGTACCAAACCAAAAAAGTATATTACGGACTTTGGGTCCAAGTTTGGACTACCTCATAACAAAGTAATGATATGATCCTTTACGTATTTGCCCCCCTTCATGGGAGTCTACCCCTCTAGTTGCCCCCCCCCCCCCCCACAAAAAATTTCTAGCGCCGCCACTGGTTGAACAGCTTGATCACAAATGGCAGCACCAATATTTGGATGGGAGCATTGTTACGAGAAAAGTGACATATATGCGTTGTACGGTTCAGACTTCATCGTTGATCCTTCAAGCACGGTTGCGTGCTCATCCTGATAGAACATTATTTTAAACACCGAGTATGAAATGAAATGTTGGACTGAATTCAGTGTGCCCCTATTCAGTCCAGATCTTTTCTATGGGTATGTTGAAATGTTGTGATCTGGGCTAGGATAGTTAACTCTTTTCTTCCCACTGTGAAGATGGAAGTGTCGTGACCGAAATGTCATCGTATGTTCGTTGGTTTAAAAAAAAATGTTGAAAATAGTCAGAAATTCACCCGTCTTTCAGAATCCGATGACTCATAAATGTAAGGAAACGACACTGGGTTTCGTTGGGTTTATCATGTCGGAACCATCAGTGTTTTACTGATTTTTACATCATTCCATCTCGTCAGTTGGGATATTTTACTAACTTTGAATTATACCATTTAAATGATTTCCTTATGGGCAATGGCTCTTGATTCGTGGAGTATTGGGCAAAATTTATCAAGGCTTGTTATAATACGATGCGCTACACAAACACTGCATAATTCGTTCACCAGTTTCTGCCGACAACTCAATGAAATTGATCAAATTATTTCTCGAATAATGTCCGCCGTTCTTCAAAATGGTTCCTCGTACAGTTATCGAGAGAGATCGTGTACAGTTTTCAGGTGTGGGTAAATTTTCATGCATCTAAAAGTTTCTTTCTTGGTTATGAGCCATGCCAGACATAACTTCCCACGGCGAATCGAGCCCAGTCAAGCACAGCAACTGGTAAAATTAAAGACAAGAAGAATACTTTGCAATGAGTGGATGAAGAAATCAACGGAAGAGACCTTATTACCTTAGACCAGGGACCTACGAAGCCACCAGGTTTTAGAAGCCAGTTTACAAGGCAATACTTCAAATTTTGGAGACAGCTTTAAATTTTAAGTGGCTGTAGATATTAATATTATAGCTTTAAGCTGTACCCAGACAAAAGAGGATTGTATCTTCTAAATAAACATTCTTACCTATTTTGTGGAACACATAGGTTGACATATCATTGGAATCAGCTCAAAGAGCTGATTCCATTGGTATATCAACCTATATGTTTTTGATAAAGTATTGCCCTATAAAAACGATCTGTCCGGTAGGGGCGCGGTCACCGAAGTTACCAACATCGAGCCCGGTTAGTACTCGGATGGGTGACCGTCTGAGCGATCGATTCGGACTCCCGCATTGTGTCCTTGGGCAAGGCACTTAACCCCGATTGTCCACATGAGGGCACGATGAAGCCGTGTACTAAGGCGTACTACACGCAGATGGAGCGCATGTCTTCAACCAGTCTAACCCTGCCTGTGCTGTAGTGCGGAGTTACGATGTTGGGGATCTGGCAGCTGCTCGTCGTTGCTCGGTGGTTCTCTCCGGGTACTCCGGCTTCCTCCACCCGTAAAACTGTCACGATCATGATTAGCCATTGTGCATAAATGTGTGACCTTAAACGCCAATAAATAAATAAATAATAATCTGTCTGGTAAAACAAACTTTACTGGAAGTGTTATATTGCACATACTGAAAAAAAATATCTGTACATAAAGAAGATAGAAATAATTTTAAGAGTCAATCCTGGAAGCCTTTCTTCAGAAAACAGGAGTCAGAATTTAAATCACAGAGCCAAATGCTTGCTGGCTTCTTGCTAGGTTGCTTCCTGCCCCAGACAACACCCTAATAAGAGATCTGAACTCAAGACACATATGCCACTGCCAGATGTAACATATTCTGTCCCTTACAGAGCGAAATGGAAGCTTCCGAGGTAAGTGTCCAGGGGAGTCCTCTTACGACATGGATCAAACAGTGGATGGAAATCGAAATAAAAGACGCCTGATAGTTGCGAGAACTCTTGGGTCTTTAAGCTCACAAAGTTCGTCATTCTTATGCCACAACCCCTCTTCTGAGCAGACATTAGCGCACTCATGAAAATCAGCTCGGCTCCACCCAGCCCCCATTGTAGTTCGGAATTTTAATATGGAAGCTCCTAACTGATCAATAACAGCATGTGGTTTCAAATGAAATCCACTTCTAGCAAATATGCCTACTACTCGTTCCGTTTATATTTTTATTTTACTGTAAAATCGAGCTCTCGACCACCAACAAAATACTGCTATGAATTCGACGCTGTTATCTCCTGGAACCAGTCTAGTCGGTAAATAGCCCATCACCTATGTTTAGATTCAGATTCTTTATTCACAGTATACATATAGAATATACCCATAGCAGCTTGTTATGCCAAATGTTCACTACGAGTGGTGTTAACCGCGAGCCTTTGGCTTCACCACGAGTAGTGAATTTTTGATACACCAAGCTACTTTGGGTATATTTTATTTATACCATGATAGTAGTAGTGCTCGCACGTTTCGGGGGCAGGTTGCAGGACCCCGGTGCAGGACCCCGGAAGTGACGTCATGTCACGTGACCTAGTGCCGCCATGTTGTGTTGTCATGGTAACCCGCGTGAGCGGCCATGTTGTGACGTCATCTCCATAGTGATACGTGGTGTGAGTGCGCATGCGCAGCGCGTGTTGTTAGGGTGATACGTGTTTCCGTCGTCCATTTTGTATACTGGAAGCCGCCATCTTGGTTTCTATGGTAGCACGTGATTGCTATGTTACCTAAGGCTCATTGAGGGATTTTTAATACGACTCATTGAGGGATTTTTAATACGACTCTTATCCTCATTTCAGAAAAAGGGGTACCGAAGGCCATATGTTTTTCAAAAAGGGGTGCCCAAATTGGGGTGCTGGGGATCTTGCCATTGATATAGGTTTTTATTATACAGAAGGGAGATAACTCTGTACGATTAAGTACAGGTTATGGGAAATCAAGCAATCTAATTGGTTAATTATAATTTATATAAATGATCTAGACAAATGAAACAACAAGAGTACTCGGAATAAGGTAGCAACTACAGGTATTACGTACCACCTTACCAGTAACAGGATGATACAAAGCATTTGGTAGGTTAATACTATGAACGGTTAGGATGGAACCTATAGGGGAATATACCTACCATACTCTGCTGCCGTTCTGTATTACCAGGCATTGACCCCACCCCAGAATACCGTTCAATAATATGAAGCATCTGGTGGATCAGTAGTACCAAGGGCCAGCAAGAGACCTACAGGGATATGTACAGCCTATGCTATTCTAACGTTCTAAACTACCAAGCATTACCCCCACCCCCATAAAATCACTAGGTCTGCCATAACGTACTACATATACCAGCCATATAATAAAACAAAGCAATCGGTTGGTTAATAGTACCAAGCACTAACAGGGACCTATAGGTGTATATACCGCTATACTATAGTACCGTTCTAAACTACCAAGCAGTACCCCTACCCACAATACCCCTATGCCTAGCATTGCATACTACCTATACCAGTCATGGGATAACATAAAGCATCAGGTGGATTAATAGTACTAAGGACCAGCAAGAGACCTATAGGGATATGTACAGCCTATATAGTATCCTCAGATAAGTATCCTATAAAAGGTATCCTCGATAGGTATCCTCGAATAATACAATACCAGGCCATGGGTATCCTCAAATACCGAGATGAGGCTAAGAGTCGTAGTAAATTATGCCTCATTGAGGGATTTTTAAGGGTCCTCATAACCTCAAAATTCAATGAGGCTATGAGGGATAGTAAATGAGGACTCATTGAGGGCTTTTACATAGGCCTCATGGCCTCATACGACAAAAAGGGATTCCACAGTCACAGGCGTTTTCCAAAATGGGATTCCATAGGATATACCTGTTAAATACTGAAATGAGGATAAGAGTCGTAGTAAATTATACCTCATTGAGGGATTTTTCAAGGTCCTCATAACCTCAAAATTCAATGAGGATATGAGGGATAATAAATGAGGACTCATTGAGGGCTTTTACATAGCCCTCATGGCCTCATACGACAAAAAGGGATTTCATAGCCACAGGTGTTTCCCCAAAATGGGATTCCATGGGATATGGCCATTGGATATAGTCTTTTGTTATACAGAAGGGAGATAACTCTGCATACAGATTATGAGAAATCAAGCAATCTCATTGGTTAGTTAGATAAATGAAACAACAAGAGTACACGGAATAGGGTCAGAACTAACAAGAATAGACCAGAATAGCTAAATATAGTGATAATAAGCAAAGCTGTTCCAACTAATAGGCTCTTCTACGTTACTGGAGTATACTCTAGAACAAAGGAACATGGTCAGGTAGACGTTAACTATTTCATATATAGACAGAAGCAGAGAATTCTGGATACATTTGTCTTATAGCACTACGTGCTATTCTTAATTGGGAAATAAAACGTCATGGGATCCAAAAAAAGGGAGTCTGGGAGAATTCTAAGCCAGAACATTACTCCTGTTCAATCGAATGCACCCCTTGTACCCCTTAGTACTATGGCACTACGTGCTAAGCCGATCAATTGGGGAAATAAAGTCAATTTCGGTGATTTTGGGTGGATTTTGGTGATTTGGAGGGATTGTCGGGTTGTTTGTGGTAATCAGATTTACTCTTCTACAAAGGAACACACCCCCGAACATACCCCTGTCCTATTGTAGGCCTTAGGTAACATAGCAATCACGTGCTACCATAGAAACCAAGATGGCGGCTTCCAGTATACAAAATGGACGACGGAAACACGTATCACCCTAACAACACACGCTGCGCATGCGCACTCACACCACGTATCACTATGGAGATGACGTCACAACATGGCCGCTCTCGCGGGTTACCATGACAACACAACATGGCGGCACTAGGTCACGTGACATGACGTCACTTCCGGGGTCCTGCCCCGGGGTCCTGCAACCTGCCCCCGAAACGTGCAAGCACTACTTCTCATGATCGTCAGATTAATAAGAGTTTGAATGTTAAATAAATCATTATTCACACGTGCGAATCTGTTTTTGTTTAGATGAGCACCGATGGGCGGCACTTCCGCTGGCAATTTTATCGCCGAAACGAAATAGAAAACGAAACCGTAAATTACGGGGCCTTTTTCATTTTAATAACATAGTAACATACTATTTCGAGTTATGGATGCTTTATTAACATGAGAAAACGTGTGTTTGTTAATTTTTGGTACCTTATGACGTAAACTTATTTAAAAACGTAAAAAAAAATTGCGGCTTTCATTTCATTCTTCACGAGGCGACGAGTGATAAATTTAGACAAGTTTGCATTCAAGACGAGGTCACCAAAGGTCAATTTGGATGTAGTTCCACTGTAGGTGTAAATTTTTACTAATGAAATCCCATTGCTGGCGTGTTCACCACGGTTGGTGTGTAAAGCTAAAATTTATGTCACAGGCCTTTTATAAAAAGCAGAATAGGTAATCATGGAATAAATACATGTAAAGTGGTTACAAATAAACATATCGTCCCCTGAGAGCTAGAATGTTCTATGTCCCTTGTGGGACATAGAACATTCTAGCACTCAGGCGACGACATTGCACAAATATAATAAGTAGTACCCCGCGAGAAGTGGCAGAGCCAGATTTGCTGTCTACCTGCCATCCCTGGAAGTTGAGTAATTGAAAACAGACTGTGACTTTGAACAATTTATGTGAAACTTAATGGGGAATGGGGATCGGGTTATTTCATTTCCTGGGCCAAAGATACGTCAGATTCAATCATTAGGGAATGCGGTGTCTCAGTGGTTACGACATTGGACTTCAAACCGAAAGGTTCACTGCTCTATCCCCATCAGGGGTAACTGCGTTGTGTTCTTGGGCAAGGCACTTAATCTGAATTGTCAATGTGGGGGCACGGTGACGCTGTGTACTAAGGTGTACTGCATGTCCATAGTGCACTTGTCTTCAACCCTGCTTATGTGGACTTAGTATGTTCATGAGTCTGACAGTTGCTCGCCGCTGATCGGTGGTTCACTTTGGATACTCCGGTTTCCTCCACTCGTAAAACTGTCCGACACGAGGTAACCCTGGCCGTCGAAAGTGTCATTAAACCCCACAATACAATACATCACAATACAATACAAAAGATTCAATCATTTGGATATTTCAGTTGGACCAGCTGAAATATTCCATCCGATTAAGTCTTAAAGATATGATTAGCATTTATTTTCTTTGAATTAACGCAAGAAATATTTCTTAATCGGAACTTCATTTGACCGAGTTTTTAGCGACTCATCAATAATGTTTGTTTATTGAATAATCGTAACTGAAGACTCGTCACAGCTGTAGCTGGTTTTCCCATCCTGTATGCCCCTTTTGTTAGCACACACTTTCACTGTCTGCATGTCTGATTTTTCGAGATTTTATGTCGAAACTAATATTTGCAGTGGAAATCCACATTTGCTAGTATCCCCGAAAAGTCATGAAATTTTCCAGATTTGGTGTTTTTTTCTCAGTTCGAAAAATTCATACTTCCCATTGAACTTTGACATAAGTATGTTGCATGGCGTGTTGATTACCCCAGAATCACACCACAGGCGTTTTTACGCTATTCCAAATACCCAATCCAATTTCGGATACCCATATTATGTTCATTTATGATGCATCTTGATACCTTCCGGTTTCGGTATGAGGACTAGTCTAACACGAATTCTGATAGGGGTATTTCCAAAACCGATCTGCGAGCATCATTGCTTTTGTAGCTTCCGGTTTCACCACTATTTCCATCTTAGCCGCTGGATCGAATTGAGCGTGCTTTTCAAATGATTTTTTTTCAAAATGAAAAAGCAAAAAAACCTGAGCTCATTTAAATTTTTGCCCCCAACCCTAACCATGCCTCAATCATATCTTAAGCATACCCCAACAATCTGTAAAAAATATATATCCACACCTCCAGCGGGGTGTCACACCTCAACCAAATTTGTAGCCCACACCCCAGGTGTACCCTATCTACACCTCAACCACACTGCTAAAATATAAGGGGAGGGACAGAGCAAGTACAACATCCTTAGTCTTTGATTAGGCATTGTGATACCCACTGAAACGATACTCTGAGAATTATTCAGCTTTGGCAAGTTCATTTACTGCTATCTTGTTACTTCTGTCACTTGAAGACCATACTGGGGCTGCATGTTGAAAATATTGATGGGTCTATACCACACATTCACTTTTAAGCCATCCGCCTAATGAAATTATGACGTAAAATTTTCGGGGACGGAAAAGCGGCTTCTCGCGCAAACCAGAAAATAAGCAGACTGTCATCTGCAAAATGAGGTCCCCAGAGGGTGAATTTAGTGATGCTACACTGCACAGCAGGGTATCGTCACTACATTTGCCCTCTATGAACCTCATTCTGAATCAGGGTCTCAAAACTGAACAGAAAGAGGTATCCAGAGGATAAACTGGCCCACTCTATGGGATAGCATCATCAAATTCACCCTCTGGGGACCTCATTTTGCAAATGTCAGACTGCTTATTTTCAGGCCTGCTCTCGCGTTCAAAGGATTAATTAAAAATAGCTCGATCAATAGCTCGATCAATGTGACAAACACATTTTACTGAAGGGAAAATTCCAATAAAACTAAAACTAAAAGACAGATAATGAGTATAATGTTCAAAAGCAGTGTTCGAATGCCTTTAATCTTCAGATAAGATACCACAAATAAAATATATATGTAAAACGTACTTAAAGTATGATTTCAAACCACATTTTATTCCCCGCAGACCTATTTTCTCAGTTCAGATTCGGATTCGATATACATACTTTAGTCAATCCCTATTTTTCGTCTGTCGGGCCAGAAATCCATTACTAAAACCAAGACCGGGTGTCACCATAATAATGGCGTCATAATACAGCCTCTCATGCTGGGTTTTGTGCTGCACGATATTCAAAACAGAATACCGGTATCGGTATTCAAAAAAATACCGCAGTATATCGGTATATCGAAAACTATTCAGATATCTGAACATAAGTACTACAATCGAGACTTGAGGCATCACAGTCGGAACGAATCAGCATGCCTTGATTATGCGTTTCAAAAAACCTTTACCCAACGCAGACGATATCAAAATTTATTATTTTAAATATTAGTTTATCAACTTTTTCCAAAAAATTCTACAAACCAATATCATGTGACCCCCTCATTGGAACGAGCTCAACGAGCTCGTTCCAATGAGGGGTCATTTGATATAATTTTGTTGAAGTTTTTTAAAATTATTTTTTCAACTGCTGAAATTGCATATTACGTGGGAGTATTTCTTGGGTAAAGCGATAATATTATTCATTCGGAGCTACAGTTAAAAACTCAAGACATCTTGAAAAGTAAATTATGGATAAATAAATAATGACGACAAACCGATATTTTTGTAATTACACCGGTATTCAATCGATATTGGCTTGTATACCGGTATATATCGGTTTATCGATATACCGTGCAGGCCTAGCTGGGCTCCAGGAAACAACATAACGTCACTGTTTTACGTGACTGACTATGTCACTACCATGGTTAACAATATATAGGTGATTTTCCACATACCATGCTACTATCATACATCAGGAAGAAACTGTAACACAAATTATAAATAAATATCAGTAAGTTTTCTCGCCTCTCTTGTTCTTAATGCATAAAAAAACTTCGAAGTATATACACAATTTTAATATTCCGAAATGATATGTCTATTCAAGTTACACTGTTTTTGTCTTACAATGTGCATTCTAGCTATAATGGTTTTATCTTACAATGTGTTAATGTAGGTTTTGAAGCCAACTGTAACAGAACATTAATTTAATAAGCCCCATGTATAACATTCCATTAATATAGCAATAAAATTATTTGGGAGGGCATTGTGGTTTATTAACGGCCCAACAGGTGTGAATAACAGCCCGACAGCTTATAAAAGGCCCGAGACGAAGTCGAGGGCCGTTAATAAGTCGAAGGGCTGTTATTCACCCCTGTTGGTCCGTTAATAAACCACAAGACTCGACAAAGTCATGTTATTACTATTATTATCAATCGGATTCTGAGAAAGTTTTGACCCCGTATCTTACATGACATTTTTATTAAAGTTTTCAATTTCGACAGATCGTCCTATCACCGGAGCGTGTACAGGCCATGATAAACTTTCGAATCAAAAAGACAAATTTACTATTATTATACTGCATTCACAATCTACTGTTCGCATTTTGTTCAATTCAATTTCATTTGTTTCAAACTTGGCATATTTCTTCATCGTCGTGTGACAGCAAGCCTCTCTTATAGAAGTTGTTAACAAGTTGCCTCTATTCATTGTTTTCCTCCATTGTTTATTTAAGCTCTATTCACTAAGTTAAGAAGGCATATCATTAAGACCCAGTGAAAGCTTACTTTAATCTTTATATCAAGTAAACTTGTTATGACATGACGCATTTATTATATTGTATATATAGCCTTGATCACAAGTAAGAATTCAGTTATAGTTTGGATTTCCAAACGTTACTCTGCTTCATTTTACTGGGAAATCCCACGAGCTATTATTACGGTGATATTGTTCGGATATCCAACAAGACCAGTTGTTAAATGTTTGTCGCTGTTAGACATTTGGAATACCAGATTCAATATTAAATTGTTATCATCTTTAATTTGTCTCCGAGTCATCAGTTGAAATCCAGAGTTACACAAGAGACACCGACAGTTATTCCCCACGGTTATAGTCCCCTGAGTTCCAATATGTTCTATGTGCCTACTGGCACATAGAACACATTGGAACTCCGGGGACGAAATGATAATATCGTCTGTTGTCAAAGAAACTGGTGTCACATGATTATCACATGATCAGCACTGGACGCTTTCAATTGCACCGAAGTTAGAAAACTTAAAACAGACCCCATGCTTACCGCTTTTAAGTCAGGAATAAAGGATTAAAATGTATACAGACTTATTTACATATATACAGCTGCTTGTTCTTATGGGGTTAACTTTACTGGACATTTTACAAATTAAATAATTTAAATAAAATCATATTGTTTACAAGTTGAAACCATTTCCATTTCCCAGTGAACGACAGCAAGAAACACAAATCACGTGATGTGCCGGGCTGTTAATGAGAGTTTCCACTCATTAACGGCCGGACACGTCAAGTGACCTTTTTGAGTTAAGTGTTACGTTCTTGTAATGCCCTGTTAAACTTTGTTAATGTACTAGAGAACGCCCACTAAAGTGGTAATAATATACGTTATTACCACTCAATCTATAAGTTACTAGTCGATTAACATAAGTTTGGAGGCCCGTTAAAACTCCATAATTTCAGTGGCGTCATTCGACGGAGCCGGGCCGCGGGCGATAATGGTATAAATAGCCATTGGCGGCCCGCGGCTCGGCTATTTTTAGATTCAAGTTAGCTGTAACAGGGAGTGGTAAAAACAGTAATAACATGATTGTTGTCAGGCATCATGATTCATTAGCGGCCCGGCAGCAATGATGAACAGCCCTTGGGCTTATTAACGGCCCTCGACTTCGTCTCGGGCCTTTAATAAACGCTCGGGCTGTTCATCATTGTTGCAGGGCCGCTAATGAACCATACTGCCCTCCGAAATCATGTTATTGTTATATTAATATGGTCAGGTATATTTGGACTCCAAAAGCACAAAATATATATACGGGACCGGTGTTTCATTGGGTTTGTCGTGTGTTAGCTAATTGGGCTTTCTCAAACCTAGTTTGGGAAAGACTCTTGTTTTTCAAAAATATTTCTTCATTATTTTTTTTCCGCCATCAATTTTGTCTGTTGCACAGCTCAAAACGGGCTGTACGAGTTCAACCAAATTTGGCATTCTTATGTAATATCATAAAATCTAGTGAAATAAGGTATCGTCATGTCTGTGAAGACGCCAATTTTCAAAATATTCTGCCAGAACCTCCAAAATTTCACCATTTTTCAACATAGCTCAAAAACAAGCTGTACGATTTCAACCAAAATTGGAATACTTATATAAAGTCATAAAATCTAGTGAAATAAGGTATCGCCATATTGTGAAAACGCTTATTTTCCAAATAATCTGCTAAAACCATCAAATTTTCACCATTTTTCAAAAGTCTCAAAATTGTTTACAGTTTTTTAGCTCAAATTTTCCAGACATTTAGGGCATAATATGAAACATCAAAATCACCATACATATATTCCAAAGTTAACCCCTATTGGCCAAAAGCGACATGAATATAGCATTGTTTCTTCAAAATTGACCAACTTCAAGGGCAAATGTCTCTAACTGCAAAGTGGTTGTAACAATTTTTGGTATGGATAGATGCAACAATGATTGCAGAAGAAAGTTACTGTTTACTTTTTAATCTCAGATTTAACCCCACGCACAACGAGGGCGAGAATAAGAGTGCCGTTTGAAAATGCCAAAATTAGCCAACTTTGGTTGTTTTTTTGTCTATCGTATTGGAAAGGGTTAATTTCAAATACTTTGCTTTTGACATGCCATTAATCAACTCATTTTGATTTGAACTGTATTTCTCACTCTGTATACTAGCTATCAAGATGAAATAACAAACGTCATCATATGCACAACCGAACACATTCCAACAATTTATGTGTGACAGTAATTTGTATTACATGTATTTCATCTTATCTGAAACAGAAATGTTTGGAAAAATTGCTAGATGAATAAATGAATTATTGGAATTTAAGGTCAATTTCAGCTTCTATGGCTATATCATGTCCATAAACATAGGTATTTATACAAGTTTAGCTACTTGTTGACACTTGAAGAACACCCTGTTTTGCTGGCATGTCCCACACATTCACAAACCGACAGAATGCTAGTGAATAAATTAATTATTGGTATTTAAGTTCACTTTCAGCATCTATGGCTATATTATGACCATAATATAGGTATTTATTCAAGTTTAGTTACTCGTTGACACCTCAGCTGCATACGTCAGACGACTTCCTCTCCAGTCGTTGGTTGGAGGGTCCTGTTTATTTTTTTTATTTTTTTTTATTTGGGTTTAACGACACATTAACAGCCAGGGTCATATCATGTCGGTGACAGTTTTACGGGTGGAGGAAGCCGGAGTACCCGGAGAGAACCACCGAGCAACGACGAGCAGCTGTCAGCTCCCCAACATCGTAACTCTGAACTCTGCACCGCGGCACAGGCAGGGTTAGATTGGTTGAAGACATGCGCACCATCGACGTGCAGTACGCCTTAGTACACAGCGTCATCGTGCTCCCATGTAGGCAAGCGGGGTGAAGTGTCTTGCCCAAGGACACAACGCGGTTGCCGCCGGTGGGACTCGAACCGAGAACCCCTCGGCTTGCAGCCCGCACCTCCACCTACTGAGCCACCGCGCCTCCAGGTCCTGTTTACCACAATATATTAAAGAAGAATAAATTCAGTATCACGTTGTTTTTTAAATTTGCTTCCAATCCATCTCTCGCTTCTCTGCTCTCTCTAATTATTTGTTGGAGCTCTGTTTCTATTGTACGCCTATCGCCTTTAACTCAAGAATCCCCTTGTCAGGCTCCGAGGGCACTGCCTCGTTAACAAAGTTCTTGTTATCGGATGTAAAGATAATCAAACTGATTGATAGTTTCGTGTACAATACAGTCTACCGTTTCACATTAAAAAGTTGGGAAACAAATTACAATTCTCTAGTTGATATCTATGAATTGTAAATATATATCAGTGAATACCAATAACATAAACTGGTAACATGATTGCCATTATCGGCTCCTTGCGCCATTCTACCACAGTAAGTAAAATGGGACCTGTTGCTACATCTTCAAGTTCTTTAGGATTAGCCAAAACCATATTGCAGAAATGATCGGCTATTAAATGTAGGAATAGCTGACCACTGACCTCTATACAACTGGGTTGCTTGAACTCGCACTGGTCGCATATATAAAGGTGTCCCAGCCGCCTTCATCTTACGGGCGGGTGTGCAATAATGACACAATGTTGAAAAGACAAAAATATTCTCAAAGATTTTCAATTCTCCGACGTCTCGCAATCTTCAATGACTTTTTGAAGATTATACTTTAATTTCCGTGAAAATTTAATATGTTGACGTTAATTCATATTTTTTCGCGGCAATACAAATAGAATATTTACAACACATTATTAATACCATGTAGTTAGTTTTCGTGCTAGGTAAACGGGATGGCGACTGATGAAGTGAAAGCTGTTATGCTATAACTACAGTCACGTCGTAACAGCGTTCATGCCATCAGACGTCATCAGCGAGGGGAAAGAAATGAGATGAGCAGAATGAATTGCTACGATTTTCGCTGACGTTCCAGCAATCCTGTTGTATAAAGATCAGTGCAGCTGACATAGACCCCTCCCCCCTTCAATGCAAATTGTGAGTGTTGGTTATATTATAGAGATTGGTTTCCCTTTGGCGACTATCGACTCATTATAGCCCAACGTTCGTCACTGACGGTCGAAGCAGAGTGCAAGTTTAAAAAAACAAAATGGTTTGACCATAAAAATAAGGTAATACACTTCGAAGAAGGGACATCATCTCGGCCACTGTCATCTTTTGTAAACCCCCCAACACAGACCTGAAAAGGGATTCACCGTAGAGTCTGAAATTTATTCTGGGTCCGAGATAACAATTCAAGGAAATAGGAAATTCTCAAGTAAATTATGTAATTGAGTGCAATATTTACTGTGGATGCTTGGACCAAGAGTGCCCCCCACCCCCAACATAACCCATAACTATTGGCATGTCTGTGGAAATTTGGAAATTTTCATCACCAAGGGGAGATGAAAAACAGGGAGAAATACATATTCAAGAGAGTACATATGGTACTTTTCCTTACGAAATTTTGACCTTTTGACAAATAGCATGTAATCCTTTGAGGTGATTCGCACGACATAGATTGAAAAACGACTATTATAATTTTGAAAAATAGACAATCTCTTCTAGCCTGGTGTGAAAACGTGAATATGTGAAAAAAGTGATGAATTACTATTATTCAAGAGGAAGTGTATAATTTAAAATATAATTTAAACCTATATGTTGGACAAAAAGTGAATTATTAAAAGAACTAAAAGGTATGTTCATCCGTTTGTTTTTCCATTCGTCCGTCGGGCCGCCCGTCCGTTCGTCCGGAAGTTGGTCTATGCGATAACTGGAACATTTGTTATCGAATTTTAATTAATTTTGGTGTTCTACATTACGTTCGCTGTATCTTGTACATTTTCAAAAACAACCACCATTCGATTAAAGTTAAGGGAGTTATCACCCTTCGTTTGTCGAATTGGGCCTGAAATTGCATTGTTGATGCATTAACTTGAATAAAATACATCGCATATTTCAATAAAAAACAAGTTCAGAAAGCACGGAGATTTCTTAAAACCAGAGGGAGTGACTGCACTTTGTCAAATTTTGCTCTTGGCGCCATTGTTTATGCAATTCCTGAACAGTAAAAATCTGATTTCAATACGTTTTGATACTCTTTGACATCCTGGTTTGTATTAACCCTTTTACCCAACGCAGACGATATCAAAATTTATTATTTCAATTACTATTCTTAAAAAGTTAAAAAAAACTTTCAACAAAACCATATCACGTGACCCCTCATAGGAACGAGCTCGATGAGCTCGTTCCAATGAGGGGTCACATGCTATGGTTTTGTTGAAATATTTTGAAAAATTCCTTTCTTTCAACTGCTGAATTTGCAAATGACGCGGTCGGATGTGGGCGAGTCATTAGGTAAAGGGTTAACAATGTCCTGGGCGAGTTAAAAAAATCCGACTTCTTGAAAATCGAGGAAATTATTGCCCTTTGTTTTATTCTATTTTACTTGAATTTATAATGTTTATGTGATTATGTAAACATCACGTTTCAACACATTATATATGGTACTTTTATATTACTATTGTCGGCTTGTTGTGAAATGGTAAGTGGATTTTTCGGAATGTTATTTTGTTCTTAATAAACACCTAAACCAATCAGTATTTCCAATGTACAGTTCGGCCGCCATGGACTGGTCACTTTCCACGAACACCAACTGTAGGAATAATTATCAAAAATTTAATTAATGAAGCACCATGTTCAACCCGGTGCTTCATTAATTAAAATTTTGCTGATGATGATTTTTATTACCTGATAAACGCATACGTGGACATCACTGCCCATGCGTGGATTATGACTAGTCTAGGGTGACTGTTCTGTGTACACAATTACATAATCCGGGCCAAAGACTCACACCTGATAGTATTAAGAATAGTTCAGGATAAAAATACAATTATGGAAATGATTTTAAATATCCGAAGCAAATTAGTGAGAATTCCATAATATTCCGACCAACATTAATATTTGAAGGCCTCTTATTACGATGTCAATTTTTAGACTGTCACGATTAATCGATTGTCGATCGGTCACGCCGAAATTGATTAGTATTTTACGTTGTCGAAAAATCGGTAAATTTTACACCGTTTTAGACGTTTAATAATTTAAAAAAAAATTTATGAAAAAACTATTGTTTCTAAAGGTAAAAGGTCAAGAATGTCGACGTTAAACTTCAAGAAGTCGTTAGCAGCATTTGTCTTTCAGGTACATTCAAAGCTTTGATGTTCTGAACTTTTGAACCGTCAGTGTAACAATCAAGACCGGTCGTCAGTTGCGAACATCGCAACTGACGACCGGTCTTGATTATTACACTGACGGTTCAAAAGTTCAGAACATCAAAGCTTTGAATGTACCTAAAAAGGATCGTCTTCGTTTACTTGAGGTAGGTCAATGGACTTGAACTTCATTTTTAACGACTTCAAAGAGAGGGAGAGGGGGGGGGGGGGGGGCATCTAGGCACGATTAATCGAATATTATCGATTATTTGCGACCATTAATCGATTCCTAAATTCAAACATCGCGACAACTCTAGTCAATTTCCACCTGCAAATACAAAATACCAAAACGAAAGAACTAAAATTAGAAACAAAATGAGAGACCCGTAATCTTATAATACTCTATTTCTATAAATCTCCATTTTCGTAAATAAATTGAAACCCTCTGATAAACTGTCCTTTATTTTCAAATCAGAGATGTATTCAATGACCTTGTTCTATAGTACCCTTTTCAATACCGGAGAAGTGTAGTTTCTAACAACAAATCATTGAAAAAAGTTTAACAATAATATGTAAAGTTTTATGCAATGAATCCCGCTCCCGGTTAAAACATACTGCTTCTTTTTCCGCTCAACCACATTGTCCGAGTGGAAATTTCAATTAGCGGGTTTGTCGGTAATCCACTTTATCACATGTTCACCACTTGTTTGTCCATGTTATATTCAGCACATATAATATTGTTACTGACGTCATGGCATTCTGTGTGGTTCGAGAACATCACAATAAATACTGATTTTATCGCCAAGTTTTAATTTTAGAATGTGCACACGATATTTACACGATACTAAATTCGTGTTATTTCATATGGTATTAATACACCGAATTAATCAAATTCAATTCGAGCCGAGGTAATCTCTGTTCATCTCGAATTTAGTGCACTCGGATTATTAACTTTCGTATAAAAGGGAATTCACGTGAGATCTTCTCTTTCTGCATGTAAATCGTGACTGGTCTGAACACTAACTAGAAACTATACTCTTCAAAGTGAATGAAATTTTCCTCGTTGTCAAAGATCTGTTTCCTCGTTTTTACTGTAGCCTACCTTTCCTTTCCTTGAACCAAACAGATTCCTCTTGAGGACTGCAATATGTGCTCCGAAGGTAGTTAAGTCAGCCAACACCGCCAAAGCTAAAACTCCTACAAGTATTGCTACTCCAAATCCTCCTAAAGCTGCCGCAGAAGGTCTGGGGTCGTACTTTGTAGCCTTTGAGAACATTGCACTTGTCTTTTTGGAATACGTTGTTGTCGATGTTTGTGTTTCTGGAAAAGTAAAATAAACACATTCAAGCCCTTGGCCAAAGGGATTCGTACGTTAGAAGGAACGTTCCTTTTCTACAAGCTTCACAAATTTTCACTTGCGCGACCGTCACTTTCTGTCGCAATGTTTTCGTGGTGAAGACAATCCTGCGACTAAGCATCACTGTTTGGTTGCTGGTCAGAAGGATTATCTTCACAACGATAACCAGCAACAGCATCTCAAATGGCTCGAAATAATCAGACCATCCTCAATGAATTCGACGTGTGATATTTTACTGTGGTGATGTCGAATGTTTTATTAATATCGCCGGTAGATATCATCACGGAAGCTCGGATTACTACCCGACAGCCACAGATTTCGGTAATCTTCATTAGTTTGAATTGTTTTCAAAACAGTGAAAAGGGACCACTCCCCGCGAGCATTCGCCGCTACATGTCTCGGATGATGGGTTCCGGATAATGCTTGAAATAATATTGATTTTTAAGATCGGTATCTTCAAAAATTGGCTTTACATTGCAATAATTACATTGTTAATGTAGTTATACGTTTTGGGTCCAAATACTCAATTCCCATTGGTCAGCTGGATGAAAACGTCATGACCAAATGTAATTCATTTTCCAATGAATACATTTGGTCGAACTTCGACCCACATTTACGGCAAAGCGCAGTTGACAGAATGTAATTCGGACGGTGTTTGGGCGGGTTTGTAACTTTTAGCGCCTCTCGCACTGATCAGTGATTATAGTTTACTGATATGTTAAAAAAATTGTTTTGAACATTCCAAGTTTTCGAAAGACGGCAATTTGACAAATTTGGGTCAATGCCGAAAACCGGCGCTCAACTCAGAGTTGTGCGCTTTGTCTTTTGTTCGTTCGTACATGTTTTATTTCGTCTTTCTGCTCTGTTGTTTGGTAAAAAGTAGTTCAAACAGTTACGGAATGTAATTATAAGAATTGAATGCAATTTTTACAATCTTTATTGGAGTATGAACGTGTGGGAATGGGTACAAATTGTTTGAATCCCTTATTTGTGCCCATTCCCACACGTCCATACTCCAATAAAGATTATAAAAATTGCATTCAATTCTTAAATAAAATAGACATGGCTCAAGAGTACCACCAAGTGGTTTAACATCATAGGCGCGTCCTTCAAGCGAGTAGAATTCTTAAAGAACAATAACTCGAAATCTTGTTATCCTGTTTTGGTCTTTTCACAAAAAATAAATAAATCAAAAAACGAAACAAACATCACATTTAAAACAAGAGACAAGATGCCGTTGAAGTCTTTATTCATCATGCTCAAAACACTCGAAACATTTTACTAACTTGTCACCTGCGTGGAAGCTCCTGCTGGAGTGGAAGTAAGGCCCGGCGAAGCTTCGAGATTCGATTCGATTTCGAATCGTAAGTTGGTATTCGGTTCGATTCGACACCGGCTCTCCGATTCGTTTTCCTTTAAAACTTTTCACTAGAATTTCGCTTGGTATCAGTCATCTAAGTCGTCTCACAAAACGCATAGACAAGACAGAAATTGTACATAAATAATGTTGAAAATAAATACTGAATGTAATTTCCGCCATATTAACATAAAAAAAAACATTTGTACGCATGCCACCATCCATGCTAATTCTAGTTTTACTAGGCACTACAACTGCTGAAGAAATTTAAAGTTCCCAAGCACTATTGACGATGAGCTCAGGGTTGCTAGTGGCTAGCCCCATGCAGTGACCCGAACAGAATTCTCACACCCGTTTCTGTTTTTGAACAAAAATCCTCACTGGGTGATATTCCAACTACATCATCAAGGCATGCCTTCGACGAAGGCATGCCTTGATGATGTAGTTGGAAAATTTTACCTGTCGGGACTTCAAGACGCCTGTATTCGATTCCAGGTTCGATTCGATTTCGAGTAAGACTCGATTAGATTAGATTAAACATATTTTATTTGCAAACAAGAAAGCAAAGGGATTGGAGGACAAGTGCTCAACACTTAGCTAAGCCTCCTCTCCATTACATTAACAATCCAGTATGTTATGATAGCAGTTGATAATGTACAAAAATAATAATGTTTTTGCAGATTAAAAAGAGAAAAGGAAAAGAACAAAGGCATTAACGAACAAATGTGTAGCAGAAAGATAAGGCAAAAGCGAAGGGGAAAGGGCTCTAGTTGATTTAGATACATTGATTAAATAATTGGTATATAAAACTTTCCACTAAGCTAGGTCAATTTTGTATGGGTTGGGCTGGCTCAGGGCCGCATGCACACACTCACGGACCCACACGTGCAACCACACACAAATCACTCTCACACACGCACGCAGATCCACACACTTACACACTCACATACATCCAGATCTTCTTCTATTCTGACTGCGGCTCGGACAGGTCAGCGGACAGAGAGCAAAATGCAACAGCACAACTCGAAGCTGGTTAGACATCTTTTAAGTCCGGAAGGAGTGCAAGTAGTAGAAAACAGGTTATCCCTGACGAAGTTTGGGTAACGTTCATGACTGCAGAAACCGGACCACATCCACCTAGGCCTGTCGAATCGAAAATATGTGATTCGCAGGACCCTAAGTAGAAGTTCTCTAAAGTGGGCAACAAAGATATAAACGATTCGCTTGACGTAACTTGATACTTGTAATGCGTTCATGGCATGATGAAAAACGCTTAAAGCAAGTTTAAAACCTAAGTAATAATAACAACAAAACGAAGCACCCGTGCCCCCCGATAAACATGAGCAGGTTATGGTACAATCATTACAAATTTCCGACATCACAAGAAGGGTAAAAGCTGTCTCAGCTTTCAACAAATTACCATGCTTTTTAAACTTGTTCAATACAGCGTTAATATATAGCAATGTGTCAAATGTTAATGTAATCTGATCAATATCACATAAACCTAAAAAAATAAAATAAAACCAAATATCAAAGGGCAATAACTCTCTTAATTTTCAACAAATCATCATGATTTCAATCTAATCCACGACACAGATAATATTATGACCGTAAATTGATCTGGTTTGACGTATTTCGTCATGTTGAAGAGGTCAGATCGGCAGATCACACGAGCCGCCAATGGGCAGAATGAGATGCGCCATTTTTCGCTGATGTTCCAGCAATCCAATTCTTATTGACAAAAAACGAGTGCCCAGACTGGAAATTTAATACCGTGTAACTGGGTTTTGTGTTAGATAAACACCATGTTTGATGAAGTGAGAGCTGTTACGCTGTGACTAATCACAGCGTGGCAGCTTTCATGTTTGGAAACATCATATATGGGAGGAGTTACTGCGTTGATCACCTAACGCCATCTTCGAGACGGGGAAGGGGGTGGGGTGGGGTGAGTGGCTACGTTTTACGCTGGCGTACATCAGTTCAGTTGTATAGAGATTTGTGGTTACAGTACTGTAATCGCAAAAGTGGTCTCTCTCCCGATCAGATCGCGATCTGGGCCAATACTATAAAATGTCTACAATTGTATTTTCTAGAAATGTATTTTCAACCTATTAATATTACTGACTAAAATGAATCATTAGCATTTCAAAAGGTATGGCAATTTGCCAACTGGCATATTGCCAGATCTTTGAAAATGCAAATGATTTATTTCAACCCATTTAAAGTAATAACTAGAAAATACAATTCTCGAAAATACAATTGTAAAAGTTTTATAATATCGGCCCCTGGTCACAACAAACTTACACCAGTGGGTATCAGTACATTTACGTACTTAGCATGGACATTTTTGTGGTTATCAATACTAGGTGCCTGTATACGAAACGGAACCACTCCAATACATCATTGAGCTATGCGTGTAATGCGATAAAGCTACCATTAACATCTTTTTCCCATTGGTTTGCAATTTTGACCCAAATTGTCACGCTTCAAATATGAGGTTTGCTTTGAGTCTTTCACATGTATTGACTCAACTCTTAACCCGTTGAGTATTTTCAAATTATTTTCACCAAATCTAGCCATGGCTGCTCTGAAGCCACCATGACTAGATTTGGGAAAACGTTTTTCTAAATTTATCTCAAGAAGTCATTGGTCAAAAAGTCCATGTAATTTACAGGGGGGATTTGGTTCACTGTGTCCAAATTATACTTATTTCGATGGTAACAGATTTTGGGTCCAGTGTAGGAATATCTACCAGCAGCAAACAAGGAGTTCATTTCTTGCCTTTATTCGACATAAAGGCTCAGATTCCAAGATTTTATGGTGTCGAAATTCCAACACTCACATCGCGTCATTTATTGACAGTCACCTCTACGTGCGATTAGAAAGCATAACCAAAAAGAGGGCACTCAACTGAGATGTTTACTCAAGCCCCGAGAAGGGTATATCCTGATTTTTGTAACCATTTGACCTTGGTCTCTCATCCGTGACCCCCAAAAGTGAGTAGAGTTAGAATCCCTTTATATCTATCCTATTTATATCTATCAACATAGAAAAAATATAATGCAAAATTGTTTCAAGTTGTTAAAGCGATACCAAGACCTTGTTTTATCAATTCAGAAATTGTTTCTCTTTACCATTACTGGTTGTTTTAACCCTTTACCCAACGTAACGGCCAAAACCGGCCAGCGCCATTCTCAAAAATCGCCAATTAATTTTCATTATTTTTTTCATTTTTCGTCTGAAAAACATAGGTTATGACCCCTCGTTGGAACGAGCTCGTCGAGCTCGTTCCAACAAGGGGTCATAACCTATGTTTTTCAGACAAAAAATGAAAAAAATTAGTTATTCGAGAATTATTTTTGCAAGTGTCGTCTGCTTTTCAAGTTAGGTAAAGGGTTAACATCAAAAGTATTGTTACTATCTCATAATGCCCACCCATCTACGAGGAAATGTCTGGGATAAAGTAAATCCACACGGGGGAAAAGTCCGCCTACGCTGGGCAAATGTCCACTGGACATATGTTTACATGGGATAATGTCCATTGCGGAAATGTCTGGCAATTCAGATAACCCATGACTGAATCTGAAGAAAAACACCCCCAAAGGAAAGAAGCCTAGAGATCATTCAGAAAATGATTCATCCATTTGACTGGGATATGTTGTTTACTCTCGGTGAAATGTCTGCATCCACGCAAGTAATTTACAAACTGGAAAACTTGAAAATAGTTTTTAATCCTTTATCTAACAGGAAAAGCATACGACACTTGCAAAAATAGTCTTGAATAACTTTTGTCTCAAAAACATAGGTTATGACCCCTCGTTGAGCTCGTTCCAACGAGGATATGAACCGAATATGCTACTTCTCGTCTGCTCATCGCGACTCGGCCTTTATTCTTCGCTATTGTACTCCAGGAATATCAGCCCAATGACATATAGGTGTGTCTCGACGCGATCGCGACCTAACCGAAAAGTGTCATTCCCATTACCACAATACTGTATGAGTGAGTACACCATTATAAAGACAAATGTATATTCTGCCACTAACAGTAATGCGCTTGTGGTCGCTTCTTCCAACAATGCATCCCTCATGAATGCTCTCGGAGAAATATACGAAAAATACTTGGAGAACTGACAGAGCGGCGCGGAGCTGGTAGACAGCTGCGCGCCGTTCTGTCTGTGCTCGAAGTCACCCATGAATAAATTTTAAAAGGGGGAAAAAGAGAAGAAAAAAAAAAAAAAACCGGAGGGAGTGCGTTGGAAACTTCGACCGCAGGCTATGAGATATTTATTTTTTGTTATTTTCACCATTTGTAGAACTTAACCCTTTACTCAACGCAGACGATATCAAAATTTATTATTTTAAATATAATTTTTTAAAATTTTTCAACAAATTTCAACAAAACCATATCATGTGACCCCTCATTGGAACGAGCTCAATGAGCTCGTTCCAATGAGGGGTCACATGATATGGTTTTGTTGAAATATTTTGAAAAATTTAATTTATTCAACTGCTCAATTTGCATATTACGCGGGCGGATGCGGGCGATTCGTTAGGTAAAGGGTTAACAGTGGTTTATTTGTGAAATAAACTATTGAATTGAATTGTCAGTATCAAACCTGTCAACACAAAGCGTCCACTTTGGCTCTTTGTTTTGCGAATGTGTAATTTGCAAGTTTTTGTTCTTACCAAGAAACAAATTTGCATATCTTACCTCCTAAACTTTTATACTAATGGGATGGACAGTGCCTGTATTATATACATGCATCACGTCACGCACACTGTTGATACAATGAACAGCAAAAATTACAGAACATCAAAAGATGGTAAAAACGCCATTTTCTTATTTTTAAAATTGGTTTCAACAGCGAAACGTTCAAACTGATTGTGGAAAAATTGTAAAGAGCCAGCTTCGGAATTTTTATACAGTTCTTCAGGAAAATGACTTAAGTTTGTGAAATAATGCGCACATCGATGATACAATTTAGCTAAATTTCAGTTTTTATATAAAATTATCATACCCTTAGTGTTAAATTTATTGACAGCTTTAGGTAAAAAAAAAGGGAGCTGACTTTTCCGTAAATTTATTTTAATGACGAAAATTGTCAGCTATGGTCTTCCTGAACATTTGTTTAGCCTTCTACCAAACTCGACGAGCTCCCTCCAACCAGTGGCCATAATCTATTGTATGGAATAACAGCAGCTGAAAAAGACTGAATGGGGATTTTGGTCTAGAGCTTGGACGTATTCGGCGATACGTTAAATAAAATGTTAAACTGAAGGCTCGTTGAAGGCTATCTGGTTTGAATCACAGTCTGATAAAATGGTATTAAAATCTTACCAGTGGTTACAGTAGTCGTTGATCGTATTACGACGCTAGATGTCTCTGGCATTGTTGATGAACTGCAAAAATGCTCACAATAATCTGAATCAGTAACAAACGATGTTATGACAGAAGTAGATGCTTCGGTCCAGAGAGAGCTTGTGGATGACCAGGAATCTAACACAAAGAGAACAATGGGAAATAATTAACATATTATGTAACACATGTACATGGGCAGGATTTCCAGCGAGTGAAAATGGGAGAAGCACTTTACGTGTAAAGCTCCCCGGCGTTATACCTTCTTATTGAGAACAGCAGGTAGGGGTGTCCTGACTCTTACTTTTAAAATTTGACCGAGGATTCTCTCGCATGATTTGTCCCTTCTACGACTTCTAAAATGGCATAACTTAGGCTATATTTAACAAATGTCTTCACCTGGCCTACCAGTTTTTTTTCAATATGAAGCACAAATACGCAACTTTCTTGACGTTAGGAGCCCGTTAATCCCAAACCGTAGATTTGTTTATTACACGCCTGTTCTTTGACATCCTCACTGACACCAACCCTACACCATGTGGAAAATGAAAATCCGTTCCGCACACATGTGCCGAACGGAAATCGTTGAGCAGACGATTGATCACCCGAAACTGAACCGATTGTGAAATAGCTAAATAAACTGTGTAAAATTGTAGGATATGGCGAGTTTAACCCTTCACCCAACGTAACGGCCAAAATCGGCCATCGCTATTCCCAAATATCGCCAATTAATTTTCAAAACATTTTCATTTTTTGTCTCAAAAACATAGGTTATGACCCCTCGTTGTTACGAGCTCGTTCCAACGAGGGGTCATAACCTATGTTTTTGAGACAAAAAATGAAAAAAATTAGTTATTCAAGAATTTTTTTTGCAAGTGTCGTCTGCTTTTCATGTTAGGTAAAGGGATAATGTGTACGAAAATAGCGAAGAAGAAATAGAGTCGTTATATAAAGAGGATAATGAAAACCCAGAAGAAGAAGAAGAAGAAGAAGAAGAGTATAGGTACGCAAATTTGGTTGGCGATAAAATGTGTTGTCAAATGAATTACTGAGTGTCCTTCTGATAATTGTTTTATGGACGTGAAGGCGTGTAATAAACACAGGACGACACGCGCGTGTGAATGGGTTAATCGATATGAAACTTGCGGCCTCTCGTTTTATTCTTCTGCGCGGATACTCGTGCCATATCGATTAACCATTCACATGCGCGTGTCGTTCTGTGTATATATTGGATTCCCACCCTCTCGCCAAGGTACATGGGTCATCCCCTCATCCCCTAAGTTCGAAATATTTTCTACATCTCTGAATACTTGACTTCATTGAAAAATAGCTTGTGAGATTTTAGATTAATATATGTTTGTATTAGATAGTGGTAATAACTTTAATCTGCCTTGTCCGGCCTATTGTGAAACGCACACTGAATTTCCATTGTGTTCTACGCGAGTCAGTCTATTTGGTTTGGTTAAATACTGTTCAAAAAGGAGGATGGAAATAATCCACATCTCTCTCTCTATTACCCCATTGAACCCTGGTGGTATCTTCCAAGTCAGTTCAACGGCAGCAATTGGAAGAGTCCATTTTCAGTAATTGGGGATAGACCAATTAATATTTTCAACGTGCGGCCAGGTGGATGTACGTTGAAAATATTGATTGGTCTACCCATCACCTTAATATAACAGACACCCCACTTAAATAATGAAGTATCATGTTCCTGGGCCGGAAAAAAACGGCCTCTGGTGTTCAAAGGGTTAAATGCTTTGCTGTGTGGAATCCCCGTGTGCCTGCACGCGGTGGGACGAGTCAAATTCGCGCTTCTATAGAGGAAGAACTTTACTGATTTCACTCCATTTCGAGGAAGTATTTTTAATTATACATCTGATTATGCATCGTCAGTTGAGCAACACACGTTATTACCACAAGCACTCGACATCAGACAAACCTGGTGCATTCGTTTAGTGGCAGGATGTGAACTACCTGCTGACAGCTGACCGTTTGTTTTCATTCTGTTATTGTACTTGTGATTTAGCATGGTGGTGCCATCTACCACATCACTCAACCCAACTTCCGACAAACGATGCTGTTTAGGAGTTCCTTCTTTAGAAAGCTAAAACGTTTATGAGTGGAGATTTTTCACTTAGCTGCATGTTCATTTTCAAAGTTCTAGTGACCGAATAATTTTTGGCGAACAAATAACACTTTTTATTATACACTAAACGATAGATTATCGAAGAAATTGCGGAAAGATAGAAATCATATCCCCACTGTGAAGATGTAGAAATTTTCACTTTCATCACTTTCACGATATCATTCGAAATGGCGACTTTCAAAGCATCACTTTAAGGTGAATACGAGTCAACCCATCACTGAAAATGATCAATTTGTTCTAAAAACGTATAATGAAAAGTAAATCTAGTGTTTTGAGTGTGGATACCAATCATTTCCAGCAATAATTCAACACGTATTCACCTGGAATTGATGTATAAAACCGCTAGTCCAAACATGGCCTGAAAGTCCGTAATATGAGTTTTTGGTTTGGTACGTCCTTTCAAAGCCAAAAACTTATATTACGGACTTTCAGGCTATGTTTGAACTAGAAACCCGCCAGCTGAATCAGATTGCAAGACGCTATCTGTTCCGAGCATCGATAAAATAACTTCGCGTATCAATGATTCAATGCGCTGTTTACTTTCATGCATCAGTTCAAGGTTAAAACGACTGGTATTATCAGATTCTTATAAAAAAGCGTATAATAAAAAGAAAATCTAATATTTTTGAGTGGATACCGAAAATTATCTCACTTGTGACTGAGACAAAAGGGTATTTTCGCTCGCGCAAGCGCTTGCGAAAAATAAACATTTGTCTCGGTTACTCATGAGATAATTTTCGGTATCCACTCAAAAACACTAGATATCCTCTATATATTTTTTGTCGATTGGAATGTTACGACACTTCCAGTGGTTACGGCATTGAACCTAAAACCGAGAGGTCCACGGTTCGATCCCCGCCATGGGGTAACTGCGTTATGTCCTTGGGCACGGCACTTAATTCCGATTTCCCATGTGGGGGCACGGTGTCGCTGTGTACTAAGGAGTACTGCACGTCGATGGTACACCTGTTTTCATCCAATGCTAACCCTGCAATGCGGTGTTGGTATGTTCGTTGGAGAGTGTGACAGTTGTTCGCCGTTGCTCTGTGTTTCTCTCCGGGTACTCCGGCTTCCGCCACCCGTAAAACTGTCCGACACGAGGTGACTCTGGCTTCGAAAGTGTCGTTAAACTCCAATAAATAAATAAATAAATAAATAAATAAATAAATAAATAAATAAATAACGACAGTTTCAAAATCCAGGGTCGAGATTTCATAAATATAATATTGCGGAATTGAGACTGAATCGCGAGAAACAAACGAAAATATATCAGATTCAATGTTCTCGTTCGACTTCTCCGAAGTATGAGAATGAGATTCTGCAGTGCTGTGGGAAGAAAAACGCAAATTTATCTCAACTACAGTAGCAATCCGAATGAAATTCTCTGTCCACTTTTGTGATCCCAGTAAAGTACATATGAATGGAGTGATTATGATTACGCATTTATTAATGGGTAGTCATGATGACAATTAGGGTTTAATCCCGGGAATAGGAATTCCCGGATTCCCGGTTCCGATACCCGGGAAATCTATAGCACGGAACCGGGAAACAATCGTGGCCTGTATTCGTGTACTGAACTGAAGTTTTTGGAATTGAAAAACTGCCCCAACGTATGATTTCGTCGAGCCTTCTTCCACGCCTGGAATTTTAATAGTCCTGAATCTTAACGAACCTTTTTCAACAAATTACTGTAGGTATTTAAGAACTACCGTCCGGTTTCTAACCTTTCTTTTCTATGAAAGGGTGGTTGCTCTCCAGTTGAAATCCCACTTAACATCACAGGGGCTAAGTGAATCTTATCAGTCTGCATATCGACCCTTCTGTAGTACTGAAACAGCTTCGATACGTGTGCAGTCCGATATTCTAATGTCCATGGACAAGCATTTGGTATCTTGCCTTGTCCTGCTAGATCTTAGTGCAGCTTTTAACACCATAGATCAGAATTTGCTTCTGCGTAGGCTTGAAGAGAGATGCGGCATCATCGGAAACGCCCTGCAATGGTTCACCACTTACTTAAAAAACCGTACGCAGAGTGTCGTAATAAAGGGTGTTGCATCCAATAAAGTCACGCTGTGCGTTGGTGTGCCACAGGGATCGGTCCTCGGTCCCTTGTTGTATACTATATGTTTTGCCAATTGGTGACATAATTCGTCAACACGATTTGGAATACCATTTCTATGCTGACGACACCCAATTGTCTATTCATTTTCGACCATCTGCAGAGAGTGCTGCATGCAGCAAGCTTGAGGCTTGTGTAGCTGACATAAAAATTTGGATGACCGAAAACTACCCGAAGCTGAATGGAGACAAAACAGAAATAATTTACTTTGGAATGCCAAAGCAAATATCTGATATTTCAAAACTGCCCATAATCGTGGATGATGTGCCTATAACACCATGCTCATCTGTACGAAACCTGGGATTCATCATGGATGAAATTCTGTCGGCCAGAGACATGTAAATCATGTCTGTCGATCGGCATGTTTTCATCTGCGGAGGATCGGTAAAATTAGAGCCTTTTTAGATGAGTCCACAATAGGAAAATTAGTTCATGCATTCATCACCTGTCGCCTAGACTACTGCAACGTCTTGTTAATTGGCTGGTCTAAAACACAGATTGACAAAATGCAGCACGTGCAAAATTGTGCAGCACGCATGATCACAAAAAGTCGCAGATTCTGTCACATCACCCCAATTCTATTCAAACTTCACTCGTTCTCAGTAGAAAAGAGAATCCAGTTCAAAATCATTCTACTCACATTCAAATGTCTGAATGCAATGGCACCATCCTATCTGTCTGAACTTGTAAGTGCTTACAAACCTGGAAGACCGCCCCGCTCTCAAGATATTCTTAATCTCGTCCAACCGAGGTCTAAATTGGTTACAGTAGGAGATAGAGCTTTTTCGGTCATTGCCCCAAAATTGTGGAATGCTCTACCACCACACTTAAAAACACCACAAACACTTGACAGATTAAAAAAAAGCTTGAAGACACACATCTACCAACTAACTTTCCTAGATCAAAAAGACTAGAAATTTGATGACATAGGCGCTATAACCTTTGGCTCTCTACCTTTCAATTTGTACAGCCATAGAGCACTTCGTGTGGATTTCAGGCTTATAAAATAAAGCTTAATTAATTAATATTACCAGTTCTGAAGGATCCACCCCCTCCCCCCTTTCAACAGCAAGACAAGATCTTCACCCGGTTCAATCTCGTCTTCATTTTCAGAATCATTGGTATCACTATTCACTGTCTCCTTCAACATCAACCTCCTCTTCACTGCCGTCACCAGTCTCCACTGTTTTAAGCAAAGGAGACTGGTGACGGCAGTGAAGGGGGTGTTGCTGTTGGAGGAGGTAGAGGTGATAATATTAGTGATTCTGAAAATGAAGGCGAGATTGAAGCGGGTTTGCGTTTTTTACACTTCTCTTGGGAAAATAACTTTTCCGTTTGAAGATGGCAGTTTGCCAATGTAATATGCTTATTTTCATTAAAATAAATTAGTCTTGTTACTCTCATGAAGTTTCTTGATGTTACCCTGGAAAATGTCCCGGTTTCCGGTTCTGAGGGTAATTTTATTCCCGTTCCCGATCCCTATAAAACTAGGGAATATATTAAACTCTAATGACAACAGAAAGAGATTTTCACTGCACTTTACAGAGGTTGGTGGACAGACCGGAGTGCCCACCGGAAAATTTCTAGGTAATACAAATGGTCAGTCCGCGCCTGTGCTTGAGTCCACGAGGTATGCATCTCATTGGTATATGAGGCAATATCAAATTTTGTCCATATTTCTGTTCCCGTGCTCAGGCTCTTCATACATATAATATGATTGGGCTAATCGTGGCTCTAACTCTGACAGCGCATGAGTTCTACCAATGAAGCCAGGGAGCGGGCAATCCATTATCATTCTCACGTCTATTTGATGGCGTGAATAGTGGAAATCTCGCACAAATGCGTGTCCCTAATGTCCTTTCTCCATGTTTATCATCTCAGTGCGATAATACCTGGGCGACTTATAGCGTGAGCCCCATGTGTTCAAAATTTCCATAGATACGTTAAAATCTGAATGCTAACATAAGACATCGGAATCAACAACGGACGTTGAATTTATGAAGCAGTTGGCGTAACCCTGTGCCTCATAAATTCAATGTTTGCTGTGACTTACTCAGTAGTCTTTAAGTTTCATGTGTGGACAATATTGCCCACCCATGGATTTGTGCCTGTCCATGATGACTGTACTGTACATTCACTTCACTTCCGAGCTATAGTTTGGTCAGCCGAGATGCATCAAAACCGTCGTCCGTTAATCTAGGTAATGTTTACAAATAAATGTATGCTTAATAAAAAGCTGTTGATTATGATATATTTTTGGTGAAGTTTGTTTACATCATTTCCTAATGTCTCCCCAGTAACAAAACAATTTGTTCCCAAAATGTCTTAATGTTGGAGGAGAAACCTCTCTATTTAGCTGTAAAAAACATTGATTGCTTCATTCTAAGAATTAATTAGTCTGTGTGAAACACACAGACTATTGTTTTTGTATGGTTTATTTTCCTTTTTTTATTCTTGTTTTTCTTATTCTCCTGTCTTCTATCTTTTCTTAACTTCATTGTCAGTACGATATCTCGAAAACGAATTGTCATATCTCGCTGATTTTTGGCATACGGATAGACAGTTACACATTCTCGGCACCTATGTTTTTCAGGTCGCGAGAGCAACTTGAGTATGGCCCAGTCGGTCACAGGGTTTTCACAGCCTCTAATTTGCTGTAACAGTAAATTGTCCTGAAGCAATACCATGTTATATTTATTCGCACTGAGACAATGTAAACAATTAGTGGACTTAGCTGTCAAACATTAAATTTTATCTTCTATTTTAATCAGATGTCAGTCAGATGTCAGTTCTTCAAACCAAGTTTAGAGAAACCCTTTGCTTTGCAAGGAAATAAAGTATAAATTATTCAGTTCAATGCTTTTAACCCTCTCAAGACTTCAATGTTGGTTCCAAAGATTTTTAAGAATAATGATAACCCTTTCAATACTCACATTACTGCTCTAAGCATCATTCAAATAAGTGGCAGGAAAAAAATGTCCATTTCTGATTCCTTGATCGAACCCTTTGAATACTGTGCACATATATGCTTTTTCTGGTTTCTTGGAAAAAATATCCGATTCGTGTATGAATATCTTTAAATACTGTTAACGAAAACCTATTTCTGGTTTCTTTAAAAATATTTCACCTCTAAAAATAAGCCTCCATAAATTCTCTTTCTATTTTTGTTTGTTTCTGATGCGTTAACCTCTTTCACACAGACTTGAATTTACTGGCTGCAGTAAGTTCTGTTTCTCTAGTTTCATTCATATTTTGTTCAATTTCCATCTTTCGAATAAAAAGACGCAACTATGAGTTCTACTAACTTCACCCTATTCGGTTTTAAACGATTTTCCAATGTCTTTTGCTAGCTACAATACAGTAGTTTGGTCCCAATCATTCGATGACTAAATCATTTATAAATATATTGTTCCACTCTTCTCTTCCTACCCGATATAATTATTATTGATGCCTATGTGTAAAACATACCTAAATATGTCCGCAATGTAACAAGAATGTCCCTACTGTCACATGTTACCTATATTGTCTTTCGTAATTATTATAATTTCCCCATTATTGTTTAGCATACAGTCTCTTTAATTTGTAAAAAAACATCGGTAACTTCATTGCACAATTTAGCAACGGATCAGTCGAGCACCACCATGGCAGCACCGATATCTGGTCTTAAAAGTCTATTGTGTAACAATCGTTGTCTACCGTGTAACAACTATGTATCCCATGTAACAGGTGGGAAATTTACATTTTTGGATAGGAATCCCTGTGTTGCAAATTGAGTCTTTTTGCTTATTAAATGTTTGATCTGAACCAAAGGAATCTCATTTTGTTTTCGGTTTCCGATTTTATTTTTGTTGATCGCTCCTTTGTTAAAATTTGTTGTTCTGTTCATCTTTTGATAACAAGACGGGTTACCTTGTCTTTTTTATATAAACCTTGTTTCCTCTGTATGTACATTTTTTGTCAGAAAGAAGGTGCACGGAACCACCTGTATAACACCTCTCAGCAGCGTGACCATCAGCTACCAAGACTTGCCCAATGGCAACTATTTTTGCCAAATTAGCGATGCATATGATACACAAATGCCATCAAAATGCCCTCTTTGTGAGCTGCCATTGATCGCTCACATGCACGGAAAAACAGTGTTCCTTCAGTTCGAAAGGCCAACATTTTATTTTCTAACATCGGTACAGCCACCCTCCCCTCAACCAGTGCAATCACCTTTGCCGAAGAAGCGACGAATATGATACAAAAATACATCGAAATGCCTCTTTGCGGTATGCCATTGATCGCTCGGATGCAAGGAACCAGCGTTCTTTTAGTTAAAAAAATCTCGGGGTTTGAGGCTTCCCTGGTGGATTTCCCAATATTTTCTTTTTGCCTAGTCCGCCCTGCCCCTGCTACAGATCTCCTTTTACATGACCGATTGTATGTGTGACATCAGATCAAGTATTTAATCTAGCCCCAAAAGAAATTTTATTACACGCCTGTTCTGGGAAATTCCCATCTACAGCAATAGTAAACCATTCGGAAAATGAAAATCCGTTCCGCACATATGTGCAGCACGGAAATCGTTGACGACTATTTTTAAATAGAAGCGAAATTTCACTGGAATTTTCTACAAATCGCGCAACGCAATTAAAATTTGAATCGCTAGCGTTAGCTAAAAATAGTAATACGGCTTCCCCTCAAAAATTTGGTTGCCGATAAAATGTGTTCTTTATGTTGATAGTTCGTCCCCTGAGTTACAATGTGTTATATTTCCCTACTGGCACATAGAACACATTGGAACTCAGGGGGCGGGTTGTCAAATGAATTGCTGAGAGTCCTTCTAATAATTGCTTTTATAGACGTGAAGGCGTGTAATAAACACAGATCGACACACGCGTGTCGCTCTGTGTAAATATGATTATCAGCAAGAGTGAGTCAATATCTAAGATTCCAATCCAGATGAAAATGCACCGACTGGAAGAATTATTGGGGGAGGGTTCCCACACCCCCTCTCGTAGTGACGCTCATGCGTAGATCAAATAAAATCTGATTCAAGAAAAACAAACGATAATAGGATCTCAGATGCATTCTTTGCGCATTTCTTATTCGACAGATGACATTCCACAATGTTGTGGCAGGAAGGCGGACAGGGAAATTTGACCTGATCGCGACACATTCTGTGTTCACCCAGGGGTGAACTTGACTAAGAAAAGTTACCGAAAAATGAGGCAGACTCCGAACCCCGGATCCCGAGAAAATTTTGATTTTTCGAACCGAACAAACGCTGCTTCCTTGCATCTGAGTTGTCAATGGCAGTTCACAGAGGGAACATTTTGATGGCATTTTGTATTATCTTCAAACTCATTCGGCAAGAATGGTATCAAGAGGGGCTGAGGGCGCACGGACCCATCGGACCGACCATAGTTTACCCCAGTGGAAGAAAATTTTGATATTTCTGTTAAAAGAACGCTGTTTTCTTGCATCTGAGCGTCAGTGGCAGACGAGACTGCTGTCATATCGAAATGTTCTCTATGTGGACTGCCATTGGCAGTCCAAATAGAGAACATTTCAATATACCAGCATTGTATGCAATCATATCCATTTCGCCTGTTGGACGTTTTCACGAAATTTCAGACACCAACAGGTGTTGGGCTGCATCAATTTTGAAAGTCCCTGTGAACAATACGGTCAGTTCGCCTCTGTATCCACTTTTGTAAATTCTGCTTCTGTTGTCTGCACGATTTGACCGATTTAACGGATAACGGGTTGAGTCGTAAACTGGGCGTGCACCCTTCACATTTCAAGTTATATTCATCTACGAGCTCGATAACCACTTACCTAAAATATCACACCTTATACATACATCTTTTTCATGTGTACAAGTTATATTTGTTTCTTGAAGAAGGCAGGAGTCCAGTGATGTGGCGTTTGAATCACACGTCAAATCTTGCGCTACGATTGGACCCGTTCCTTGTTTCGTGGTGTCATTGCACTTCATAATATCGCCGACTCTGCAAGTAAAGATAAATGGGTCAAGAAAGGCTACATTATCAATCAGATCTTTTAATAAAGGTAAGAAGGGCGATATTCGAATTTATTATATGACTCGCTAATTTAATCGCTAAACATCACTACTGTTTGGCGATCTTTTCCTGGTCCCCGGAAAATCCACCGCGTGGAATCCGATTTCGTATCACTACAGTATGACGGACTATTTACGGGTGCGGTCGAATTCGCATAATTAGCTGTTCTGGTCGCAGAGAATACTTTACTCCGAGCTGGAATAGGTGCGCTTGAACGGCCTTTTTTATCGTATTCATGATACTTTTTATCATATCCATGCGCACCTGGGGGTCCCCGGAAGTGTGCGCCTGTTACAAAAATAAGTGGAAACAAAAATAGTTCTTTTTTTACTTCAATCCAATTTACCAAAATATGTTAGGGGGAATTATTAATGCTATCGTTGGCATGCGATGTTCAACTGTACGTCGTACAATAAACCGTTCATCGCTACAGTGAAGTGATCTGGGTCGTCGCATCACGTCTCGTTGAGGAGGTGGTGATACAACGACCCAGAATACTTCACTGTAGCGATAATATGTATTTGACGATATATTTATGCCATTGATGTGGTTTGTTTTCGACTGTCAAATCTTGATGGCCAGAGCACATACAGTGCATGGATTTCCTACTCCGTATGAGATATTCCTTTTCAGAACGAGGCCGACGGTGTGTAACGTCATTCGAATCCACAAAAGTTACTCCATCCTTTTTTAGGACGCTTCATTTTTGTAAATAAATTATATCTCGCAATTTGACATTCAACAATTTTGCCTAAACAGTTTTAATTATTTTGCTCACTTATCCCAAATTTGATGCGTGATTTCCTTCTAAACAACACACATTTGCGACTAGCGCTACGTTCTTTCTGCATTTAAAACGGTGAATAAAATAAGCAACGCTGATACCAACACATAACACCTGTTTGATTGCACGTCATTTACCATTGGTTCGTTTCTCTTTAACCATTTTCCTAACTCGACAAGAGACGACACTTGCGAAACAAAGTTCTCTAATAATCAAGCATTTTCATATGTTGCCTCAAAATCATAGTGCCCCTTGAGCGAAAAAAGGTGACTTGTTTCACTCAATGGGCTATAGCGTATGCTACCTCATTGGAACGAGCTTGAAGAGATCGTTCCAATGAGTAGTCATAAGCTATTTTTCGGAGGCAAAACCCCCAAAAATAATATGAATGGCGATTTTTCGTGAATAACACTGTCCGGAAACGGTGCTACAAATGTACCTTTAGTAAAAGGTTGATAAGATGAATTTGTGTAACGCTCTGTAATGAACAGGCCATGGTGATAGTGAAGTGGTTTGATTTGTCGTACTCTGTCTCATTGGTAAAGTCAGATAACCAGATCAAACTCGCCTTTTAGTGGCTATCCGGCAATCTGACTTCGTCTCCTCAACGGAATCAACAAACCCACCCCTGTTGCCGTCTATGAATTTGAGTTGGAATTTAAGACTGAGAGAGAAAATGTTTATTTAGCGTGCGTGCTCGCGTTTAACTTGTAACATTCCTTGACACAAATAATGCGACATTCAATTCTCAGAGAGATTCAACTGACTTAGGAAACGAACAATGGACCTTGTATATACTGGATCCAATAATATTCGGAATTCACTATTATTTCTCGTTTTCATTTTTACTATTATACTTTTTATATAAATTGTTCCTATATTGCGCAAGCATAATAAACTGACGTAAATATTTCTGAATTTATGGCGTACTTCAGTATTTTGCAACCATGCAGAACATTCCGTCCAGAAATCCCATCGACAATTTTAGAAGACAACTCGGTGTCACTTGGGTTGGTTCCTTTTATTAAGTCATGGTACTCTCATTAAAAATGCGGGATTCAGAAGTACAGATGAAAGCAATTTAATTGACGCAATAATTCAGCCCGCTCGCCAAAAATTCAAATCGGCATGTGCCTGCGTGAATATGTTCCTCCAATTCGTGATATGTCTGTCGCCTGGATTAAATAGAGAGTAATCGCTTGACCGGACTGACATGAAAAGCAGACGACACTTGCAAAAAAAATTCTTCAATAACTATTTTTTTCATTTTTTTGTCTCAAAAACATAGGTAATGACCCCTCATTGGAACGAGCTCGACGAGCTCGTTCCAATGCGGGTTCATAACCTATGTTTTAGAGACAAAAAATGAAAAAATAATGAAAATTAACTGGCGATTTTTGAGAATAGCGCTGGTCTTCTTTGACCGTTAAGTTAGGTAAAGGGTTAAATAATATAATTATCGTTAATAATGAAAACTAATAAACAGAGTAATCGCTTGACTGGACTGGTTACGATAATTATATTATTTTAAAAAAAACAAAAAAACAATGAAGTCCCCATTTCACTCACGGCAAAGCGTCTTCGTTTGCGCGCATGGAAACACGACCCAGTTGTTAAGTGCATAATTCATTTGTGAAGTTATCGCTTATAATCAAACGCGGAAATCCATGTAAATCACACCTTGGAAAGTAATAAAGCATTCTGCTTTGTTTTTTGTGTAATGGGTATACTTTTTCAATTTTATTTGGAATGGAGATTTTAACCTTCAAAGTGTAGGCCCCCCTCCCCAATCCAATAAGCTTGAAATAATTATCGAGAACTACCACTGACGATACTTGGAGATGATACCGGTGCATTTCCTTTCAAAACCACCTCGGTACGGGTGTTTCGTCCCAAGTCGAGTTTCGTACTGGGACGTTTCGTCCAAAAGCTGATCTCTTCTTTTTTTTTTGGGGGGGGGGGGGGAGGGTGGGGGAGGGTATTTGTGTATATTGGGAGAGGGTACCCTTTCAAGTGTTTTCGGATGGAGATATTAACCTTATAGTTTGGAACCCTGTCCAATAAACTAGAAATTATTTAAAAATTTATTTCTTGTGAACCACCAGTCACAATGCTTTGAGATGTGGTATTCTTTTTCTTTTTGTGAGAGAGATTCAAGTTTGTTCACAAAATGTTTCTTGTTTATCTTCTAATACGAACAGATTGCATGATATATGCATAAAATAAAAGTGCTTCATGGGTCTTTTCTCACGCGCTTGTGCTTGCATAAACGTGTTTTGTTGTCGCTGTATCGGATCGCTATCAACGATGGTTATGTGTTTTCTTCACTGAACAGGAGATAAAAGCGTTATTACGGAAGCGTATTGCTGCCACGTGGAAAAAAAATAAATTGTTCCGTTTAAACGAAAACTTTTTCGTTTAAACGAAACCACTTTCGTTTAAACGAAAAAGTTTTCGTTTAAACGAAACAATTTATTTTTTTTTCCACGTGGCAGCAATACGCTTCCGTACGTTATTTGCTCATTATCCTTGTATACAATCCTTTCATCACAACTCGACTCGCTTTGGGAGAGATATAGCTAGCGTCGCGCAAGCACGACGCGCAGCTGTACGTCCCCAAAATACGAGTCTCGTCAGAGGGAAGGGACTGCTGACACAACGTCTCATGTTTTTGGTATTGCCATTTCTCGTACCCACCCATCCTTAATTTTTTTCCGACAAAGTTTTGACACCCACCTCCTTCCCACATCAAAAGCTTATGCTTTGCAGGTAAATGGGATCTGAATGGTTCTGCAAGCCAATATAATAATATGTAATGTGATGTACATGATCAATACTATCAATGCATGTTCAACACCTGTCACCAGATATAACTCAAACAATTAAATGGTAGAGTGCTGGAAGCCAAGACACACTGCTCTGTCACATTTGATTGGATTGTGCCAAGTGGCACTATCCAATGAAATTTGACAGAGCAATATTTGATATAAAAAAAACTCTATGTCCTGTGTGGAAAGGAAATGTTTTAGCACTCTACCAGTTAAAGTTGACACCAGATCTAATAAAGCAATTTCAATAGCAGTAACAAATATGTGAACAATGATATTTCTGTTTTGATGTTGAATCAGGTTGAGTGATATTTTATCAACAGCAAGTTGATGCGACGACATACCTCAGATGATTTTATTGTTTCCTTTTCTTTCATTTTCATTCCAATCAATAAACAATCAAAGTTTTATTTATTTCCTTATGATTACAAAAGACTGAAGACATATTACTGTCTTTATTAAAGATTTCCTATGCTGGATACTGTGGTGGAATTCATAATGGCGAACTTGGGTTGCTGCCACAACTCTCAAGTTTGCTCTCGGCAGTTAGGGTACGTATAGTAGAGCAGTTTCTGGGTTTAAATGTTCAAATAAATACCTCTTGGAGAATTAGCGGTTTATTTTCAAATTTATGACAAAAATACACATCGATATATTTTGGAATAAACTACGAACAATCGAGTCTTCGACTGGAACGTAGAATGGTGACTTCCACGGAGACTCCCAACACAAGGTGAATTAACAATATAAAAACAGCAATATATATACAGAAATGAGACAATAGAACATTTGACGTGGCATGCCAGAACAGTTGAAGTAGCTTCGCAACCAATATCATACAAGTAATAACCAGGGAATTAAACGGCGCTGTGAAAAGCCGAGTAGCGGGTTTGTTTTCGAATCTGCCAGATAGTTTAGAGATTAGCTTTAATCTTAACAGTTTATAGCACCTTTCAGTAAAATATAATGCATGCTGGGACAAATGACTAATTCGGCTCATTCAATGGCATCCTTTAAGTTTGCAGTGAATAATTGTAATTAATCTAACATTTTTGTGCGTAAATGCTGAGATAATAGTTTATTATATTTACGAAAAGAAACATTGGCTCTAGTTGGAACTAAATGTCACCTGTCATTTTAACGCTGCCACAGTCGCATGAATATCTGCAATCTTTGTGTATTATATGAGTTTGAATGTGGAAACTGGTTGCATAAATTATGAAAACCCATATACTGCTTTCAAAGTAGACACAGTTTGGAAAAAATGCATGTATTTTTTTTCTATTGCTCACACGACACCCACCCCGTCTCCACATGAGTTCCAGTGATAATCACCCAAGTTTCTTGTCATTGGATGCATATATATTGCTCAGAATGCCTTATGGTTGGTATGCAAATAGATTCAATGCATGGTGAAGCCGTTTTGGGACAAAATAAACTATAAAAATAAATAAGAAAAAATTTGAAGGATCTGGAGTAAACACGTTTTTGACACCTGGGCAAACCCACACGTTGTGCCACCCCCCCCCCCCCCCCCCCGGCGTGGTCTCGTTGCGATAAAAGATTTTGCACAAGCACACTGTGTACATAACACACATATATCTCGCATTGTCACTTGTGATAACGTGGAGCGCATTTTATTGTTTTCATCATCAAGAGATGTTAAAATTTCATCTCTCTTAAAAGCAATCTGTTCACTCTGCATAAAATCAATACATGGTGGCACTTCGGCATGTGTAAAGACTTAGTTCGTGTTAATTGTTACTGTAAAGCTCTTAGTTTCCAGACTTTAACTTTAACACTTTCAACAACGAATCCATGAATGGTAACAACTTGTGCTGCACGGTATATCGATAAACCGATATATACCGGTATTCAAACCAATATCGATTGAATACCGGTGTAATTACAAAAATATTGGTTTATCGTCAGTATTTATTTACCCACAATTTAATTTTCAAGATGTCTTGAATTTTTTAAATGTAGCCCCGAATGAATAATATTATCCCTTTATCCAAGGAATCGTCTGCTTGTGCCCTCGTAATATACAAATTCAGCAGTTGAAAAAATAATTTTCAAAAATTTCAACAAAACTATATCATGTGACCCCCTCATTGGAATGAGCTCGTTGAGCGCGTTCCAATCAGGGGTCACATGGTATAGTTTTGTTGAAATCTTCGGAGAAAATCTGATAAATTAATTTTGAAAATAATAAATTTTGTTATCGTCTGCGTTGAGTAAAGGTGTTTCAAGGCATGCTAATTCGTTCCGACTGTGATGCCTCGAGTCTCGATCGTGGTACTTGTGTTCATATATCTGAACAGTTTTCGATATACCGGTATACCGTGGTATTTTTTTTGAATACCGATACCGGTATTCAGTTTTGAATATCGTGCAGCCCTAGTAACAACATGGTAACAACATTCCCCGCTGTTTTCGAGAAAACGATCAATCTTTTTGAGTTGTGGGGGAAGTTTTTTGATGGGGAAAATGTCCGGGAGTGGATATATCCTACTTTAAATGTAATGGGGATGAGGAGGAGGGTGTGTGTGTGTGTGTGGGGGGGGGGGGGTGCGGGCCCGCCATTCGATGTGTCCACAACGCCGTAGAATCTCACCTGTTGAGAAAAGATACACGAAAACATTGCATGTCAGATGATATTTTCGATTGTCTTCTTGAACAATATGAACCTTTACTATTTTAGTTTTCTGAAATCTCGATCCACAGGTGTGAATGTGTCGCGACCAGATATCTATCCTATCGCAATCCTGTCGGGAAAGATACCACAGTACTGGTTTTTAGAACCTATGAATAATATACCACTAAGAACTGCAGAAATCGAAGACGATATAATATACTATTAAACAAAGTAGGAGATATTTGATAAAAGTGAGATATATGAAGAAATATATTTATATTTTCATCAAAAATACAGTTGAGGCACTGCACTGTTGCATCTGGTGAATGATTTCAGCGATAGTTGGGTGTCTGACGCACTGAGCTGTAGAAGACATGGACGGTCAGTCAGAGAATTTACCACATTCAGTCCAAGACCTCAATACCTTGTAAATTCTCCTCGGTTCGCGAGACAAGCGCGGATCCGACGTTGCTTACTCCTCACCAAACATCCAATATCAGCTTGACTGATGTTATTCCATTCATCCTGCAGTGTAGAGGCGAGTTCCTGGACATTGGTATGGGGCTGTTGGCGTTGTCATACGCGCCTGCCAAACATATCCCAGTCGTGCTCGATTGGTGAAAGGTCTGGACTTAGTGTTGGCCAAGGTAGTGTAGCGATGTTCTGCTCCTGGAGAAACTTTGTAGCGACACGGGCCCTGTATGCTCTTGCATTGTAATCTTGGAAAATGAATCGACGGCCGTGACGTCGCGCAAATGGCTGCATATGAGCTGCTAACATGTTGTCACGGTATGACATATAACGCTGTTCTGCTTGTCATGGTTATGCCGCCACACACCATAACCGATCCACCACCAAAACGATCGTGCTGCCTAACTGTTACGTCATGGTATCGTTCGTTCCGCCGCCGCCTCACTCTGTTTCGCATGTCGTGGAAGTCGAGAGTGAACCTAGATTCATCGGAAAACATGGCGTTGCTTCACCGACGATTGTCCCAGCGCTATCGTGCTCCACACCAATTACACCTTGCTGCGATGTGACGTTCAGTCAAACGTAGAATTATTCGAGGTCGTCGAGCGTATTAATTCCAGCTGTGTTGGCGATTTCGGATAGTCTGACCACTGACTCGCACATCTGTCCCTCGATGTAGCTGCTGTCCAATTTCTGAGGCACTTTGATGGCGGTTACGTAATGCTGTGGTTCGGATGAAACTATCCTGGTTAGCTGTCTGTCATCAACAATGCCCGTCTGACGGTAGCGTGGCCACAACCTGCTAATCACCGATTGAGTAACGTTGAGAATTTGAGCCAATGCAGTCTGTCTGTTGCCAGCTTCCAACATGCCAACGGCACGTAAACGTTCGTCACGTGTCAGTCTTCACATATCTTAAAAGTTACGTTTCGACCAGAAGCTATTGATGAATGAATTTATACCAAGAAAAGAACGATTAGACCTCCGAAAATGCCCATCCAGTACAAATGAAAATTTCAAAACGTACCCCACAGACATTAACGCGGCGCTCGTGCGAAAAACCTGCACGAAGTTTTCGTTCGTCGGTAACATTCATGATCAACACTGAGCTTGGTAACATATTGATGTGTCCAATCACGCGTATCCAATACCATTCATTTTCCGAAAATATCAACATCAGTTTGGATATCTCCTACTTTTTTTGAACAGTATATATATACGCACCCTTTCCAGTCCTCTGAATTGCAAAGGGTGGTGGGAGGGTGGGGATGGGGGTGGTAATCACAAACTACACGTGAATGTAATTTGAACGGGCTTTGAACGCCCACTTTGCAGATCATCTTCATAGGTTTCAATATTCTGAATTCTACAGTAACTGTGAACCAAGTGAACGAGTTGCTATGTTTAATATGGGAGTGTTCACACAATCATGAAGCAGATAACACAAAACACGACCTTCCAGTGCAAGTATTAAACCTGTCTTTCTTCTCTACGTATCGCTCGTTAACAATTTATCCAATGCACTCGATATCAAAATTTGTAATTTCAATTGTATTTTCTTCAAATTTTCAAAACATTTCAACAAAACCATTTTATATAACTTCCTCATTGGAATGAGCTCAGCGTCATATGATATGGTGTTGTTGAAATGTTTTGAATTTTTTTTTCAACTTATCAATTACCCGGGAGGATGCAACCGATTCTTTAGATAAAGAATTCACCTTTTACCTAACACGACAAGAGGACAGTGCTAACAAAAAATTATTATGCCTCACGTCTGTGACATCAGCCGTGATTGTTTAATTTGACACCTTCTAAAAG
The DNA here is from genome assembly GCA_031216915.1 of Pictodentalium vernedei. Taxonomy (NCBI): domain Eukaryota; kingdom Metazoa; phylum Mollusca; class Scaphopoda; order Dentaliida; family Dentaliidae; genus Pictodentalium; species Pictodentalium vernedei. The sequence goes on from CM062293.1 coordinate 403,333,450, forward strand.
TCCTAGTGTTGGAGTTTTGGGACAAAACACGGGTACTGCCGGAAGCCCGGAACGTTCTTCCCTGGAGACACGAGAACAAAGAATATGTAAGCTCCACTTCCATTGATCAGCGTCGATTACACACGCGCTGATTGGAATTTCTCAACACCAAACGCTGGCGCCGTGTCTGTTTAACGTTTTTCGTCACCGATACACTCCGCTTAATTCTAACGACTATCGTCGTTCAAGGAACACGAATTTATATTCCATTATACCACTTATCACTCAATCATTAATAATGAATTATGACATGAGCAGCATGATGTACATTTGGTGATACAGAAACTCCCAAAGCGACGACACTTGTAACAAGTCATTTTCGAATTTGGTGATCTGGAAACTCCTAAAGAGACGTCATTCCTTTGAAAAAGCATGTTTCTGGATTCGGCTACCTTGTTATATCATTGATGGCATGCTGCAGTTAACGCTTAACAATGAAAGCTATTTTAAAAGCTTCGCTGCTTCAGGTTTTATTTCAGAAATCACACAACCTCAGGTACTATCGACCGATAGAACATGAAAAGAAACGTTCTAATATTATAATATGATAGTTTTGTCCCTTAAGTGCAACAAGGGTTTTCAATACTTTAGCATTGCAAAGCCTGCTTGCACTCAAGGGACGAAATACATCACCACCTATGCTATTCAGCAGATTATGAGGCTAAAGGCCAATTTACACGATAAAACTTTTGTTCAAAAACTCCATCCAACATTAAAACATAAAACATCGTCAAACATTGTTCAAATCAATGTGCATGCTCGAACATCGTCCAACCTGTTCGCGCTTGTTCGCAGATGTTCGAATTCCAATATACACCATGAAACATTTTCCCTTGAACATCACCATACAAATGTTGGAAGGAGTTTTATAACAAAAGTTGTATCGTGTAAATAGGCTTTAACCCTTTACCTAACATGAAAAGCAGACGACACTTGCAAAAATAATTCTTGAATAACTAATTTTTTTCATTTTTTGTCTCAAAAACATAGGTTATGACCCCTCGTTGGAACGAGCTCGACGAGCTCGTTCCAACGAGGGGTCATAACCTATGTTTTTGAGACAAAAAATGAAAAAATAATGAAAATTAATTGGCGATTTTTGAGAATAGCGCTGGCCGGTTTTGGCCGTTACGTTGGGTAAAGGGTTAAAACAAAACAAACCAAGAACACGAACTTCTGATGGCAGGGAAATAATTACAAAATAAACTAGAGGCCCTAAAGAGCCTGTAATCGCTCACCTGGCAGAACTACATATAAAAATGTGATTTCCCATAGGGTTTCCATGGTAACTATGAGCCGCAATTGTGGCCATGTTTGTAACATTACGTCAACATTATATGAGGATCATTGGTAGAAGGTGTCCCAGTCCTCAATCATGTGAAGTTTCAAAACATTTGACCTTATAGTTTCAGAGGAGAAGAGTTTTCAAAATCGACCAATCAGAATCAAAGATTGCATCTGGCGGCCCCATTTTTCATCCAACAGGATTAAAATTAGTAACAGTTGTAGAGAACCACTCAAAGACCACGCCTACCAAGGTTGGTTCACATTGGCTCAGTAGTTCCAGAGAAGAAGATGAAAATGTGATTTCTCATAGGGTTTCTATAGAAACTATAAGCCACAATTACAGCCATATTTGCAATCCGATCAAGCATAAATGGGGATCACTGGTAGAGGGTGTTCCACTCATCAAGCATGTGACATTTCGAAACATTTGGCCTTGTGGTTTTCAGAGGAGAAGATTTGTGAATATCCACCAATCAGAATCAAAGAATGCCTATGGCGGCCATGTTTTCCATCCCACTGAAACCAAATGGGGATCGTTTGTAGAGTACCCCTCATAGACCATTCCTGTCAAGTTGTGGTTCACATCGGCTCAGTAGTTCCAGAGAAGAAGAGGAAGATGTGATTTCCCATAGGGTTTCTATAGTAACTATAAGCCGAAATTGAAGCCATGTTTGCATCCCGATCAACATTACATGAGGATCGTTGGTAGAGGGTGTCCCAGTCATCAACCATGCGAAGTTTCAAAACATTTGGCCCTGTGGTTTCAGAGGAGAAGATTTTTCAAAATCCACCAATCAGAATACAAGAATACCTCTGGCGACCATGTTTTCAAACCCACGGAAACAAAATGAGGATCGTTTGTAGAGGACCTCCCATTGACTCTCCCTGCTAGGTTTGGTTCACGTCGGCCCAGTAATTCCAGAGAAGAAGATGAAAATGTGATTTCCCATAGGGTTTCTATAGTAACTATAAGCCGCAATTGTGGCCACGTTTACAGTCCGATCAACATTAAATGAGGGTCGTTGGTGAAGGGGGTCCCAGTCATCATTTATTGGAAGTGTCAAAACATTTGGAATTGCAGTTTCAGAGGAGAAGAGTTTTGATAATTCATCAACAAGAATCAAAGAATGCCTCTGGCAGCCACATTTTTCATCCGACGGGAACAAAATTAGGATGGTTTATAGAGGACCTCCCATAGACCATTCCTGCCAAGTTTGGTTCATACCAACTCTGTGGTTACGGAGACGAAGATGAAAATGTGAAAAGTTTACGGACGGCGGACGACAGACGACGGACGACAGGCGACAGACGACGGACGACGACCGACGCCAAGTGATGAGAAAAGCTTGCATGGCCTTTTAGGCCAGGTGAGCTAAAAATAAAATAAAAAAACGCCCGCCGAGATGCAATTTTACAAAAAATGGCCCGAGAAACAGAAGATCTACTCTGTGGGGCCTTAACTAAAAATTTAATTTTTGGGCTTGACACATAGCTCATTACCGTTCATTGCCCCGTTGAAATTACTGTCAGTCATGGCCTGGAGAAAATTTTGTGTAACGCTGGATGTACCCGGTCGTTGATTAACGGGATGAACCTTTAGATTGATTCTTATCATATGTCAGTAACGAAATCTGTTTATTTGTATTGTGAGATTGAATGGCAGGCAGAACAATACCGGTTGTACAACTCTCAAATGTCAAAGCAGCATACACGTCTGATCAGACAGCTCCATTGATGACAAAGGCCATCAGCATGTCGTTCTAAATCAGAAATCTCAGCATGATCTCTAGACATGTCATTTTAAGTCTCATTAATCTTTTACTCAATAATAATAACAACTTTATTTTTATAGCATCCTTATTTTGTTCAATGTTATTAACACACTGTCGTGGGCACTGTTGCTCAGTAGGAAGAGATGCAGGCTGCAAGCCGAGAGGTCCTAGATTCGAATCCCACCTGCGGCAACCGCGTTGTGTCCTTGGCCAAGGCACTTCACCCCCATTGCCCACGTGGGGACGCGGTGGCTAAGTGTACTAAGGCGTACTGCACGTCGATGGTGCACTTGTCGTCAACCAATGCTATTAACACGTTGTCTATGAAAGGGCGGATATGTATGTCAGTCTGCAAAAATAAAAAAAATCCAAAGAATCTAGATATCTGAAAATTTTCAATACTTAAAGTACAGTCACCGTGAACTGCTCATAATTCACGCATGGACAGTGATGTCCACGCATGCGCCTACCAAGCAATAACAATCATCATCAGCAATTTAGAATCTAATATTATTGCGTCCGTGGAAATATTGCTCATCCCTAGCAAGACTTAGTGTCCACGGTGGTCATACTGTATTTAAGGAAAAACGTGGGTTCTACACAAATTGGTTTTGATTAATAGCATCAGAGCAATCTGTATATTATAACCGAAAGCTCGCATGCACCATTTGATTAGATTTTTACCAATTTTAAAGATATGAAAGGAAAAACGTTTTGAAAAAGCGACTCATTTTTTCATTGATCGAACGACAGGTTGTTAAATCCAACGTTAACACTTTACCCAGCTTAATGACAAAAACGTGCCATCGGTATTTACAAAAATCACCATTAATCTTTTTGTATTTTTATTTTTCCATTTTGTGCCGTAAAAACGTAGCTTATTGACCCTCATTGGAACGATCTCAACGAGGGATCAAAAGACACCAATGATGCATAAACAGAAAATTAAAATGATTCGAGTCAGCATTTATTAGTTATTGGGCGGAAATCCAATTCAATATGGCCGCCCTGTCGGCCAAATTGAATCGGAAAGCTGGACCAAAATCGAAAGGAAGCATTGCATAGTCATCCACAAGTAACCCCTAAAATTATGATTTGATCAAATACGCGGTTCTTTAGTTATTGGACGGAAACCAAAAGTTAACGGACGGACGGACGGACGGACGTTCTACCGCAGATGTACTTGTGAGGTGATTTTAGTGTTAGGTATGGGGAAAATTGCGCAACTCACAAGTGTTTTTTTTCGCACCTCACAAGTTGAAAACAACCTCACATGTGGTTGTTGTACTGACGGTTTTATCCCCCACCCTCACAAGCAACGACTGTACACGGACGGTCACATCGCAAGGCCATCTGCGGTGGCCCGGACGGGCGGACGGACGGACTCGATGAAAACACAATGCCCCCGCGAGGGTCTGAGACATAAAAATGTTTAGTTCTTCAAGAATTTTCTTTTATTGGTGTCGTCTGCTATTCTGTTGCGCCAATAGTTCAAATAGATACCTGAGTGAGCAGCCCTTCCCCAGACCAATAAATTGTTAATACAGAAAACTTGAGAAATGAAACATTTTTCTGTATGTTTTCTTACTACTCGTGCAATACTATTCTATAACCATGCGATTAACCCTTTACCCAACGTAACGGCCAAAACCGACCAGCGCTATTCTCAAAAATCGCCAATTAATTTAGTTATTCAAGAATTTTTTTTGCAAGTGTCGTCTGCTTTTCATGTTAGGTAAAGGGTTAATGGCAAAGGTAATGATCAGTGAGGAAAACAATATGTTTAAATTCAACTCTTTTAGACCAAAGACCATCCGAGTTGTTAATCCCACAGCAAGTTGTTCATATATTCTTTTCTGGTCCGAGAGAGCGAATCGCAACTAGCAACGCAAAGCATCGTTCTCTGCCGTACGAAATTTTAAGAGATCAAGCCATGTCTGACAATTTTCATCACAAGGAAGAGATTTACAAGAAAGTTAACTCCCCTTAATTTTCTAAAGTTATCAGTACATTTAACACTAAGTGTATGGGAATTTCATATAAAAATTGACACTTTGTAATGTTAGCGAAGTTGGATCATCGTTGTGCGCATCATTTCTCAAACATTATAAGTTATTGTGATGAGTTGACGGTAACATTGTCTGAGGTTTGCGGCTCGGGGCTTATGTTCAAACGAGACGCGAAGCGTCGAGGTTGAACATGCGCTCCGAGCCGCAAACCTCAGCCAATGTTACCGTCAACTCATCTCAATAACGTATATGTTCCAGTAAGACACTTCCCATATCCCCAAACCTACATTGTGAAACACGGGAGGCTTATTTATTAAACTTGTGATCGTTAAAAGTTGGCTTGTTCAAGGCAACTTTTAACGATCACAGGTTTAGTAAATAAACCTTTCGTTTACCCACAACAGCACTGCATAAATAATCAATAAGCAAGATAAACTCATTCCATCTCAGTAAACAATACTTCACCCAGAACACCGCCTGCTACACGTGTGAAAATTCCAGAAAAATGAAGCGGCTTGTCAGTCACTCTGTTGTTGAAGCAATTACAAAATGGACGACGTCATTTCAAATATTTCGCGTTGTGACGTCAGACGGTAACATTTGCTACTGGTGCCGTAAACATAAAAGAAGCTACGCCAGCCCTCGTCCAATCAGAGGGCGAGGATTTTACTCTTATTGGAACGTGAGGCATTTTCTTGTATAGTCGTAAAAAATACAGAAGCTGGCATTTTACATTTTTTTCTCAATCAGTTTGAACGATTGACGATTATTCTCTGTTTAAAACCATTTAAAAATACCAACTTTTAATGTTCTGTAATTTTTTCTCAGTTATTTATATCAACAGTGTGCGCATCGTGTCATATAATACAGACACTATCCTTTCCATTAATATAGTAGTCGAGATGGAGGGGAAGATTTGTTTTCTTTTTTCTGTGAAGAAGAACAATTTACAGATTACTGTAAAAACACAATCGCTAAACAAATACCCAAAGTGGACAGTTACTCAGTTGCGTCTAATTAGCTTGCCAAAAAAAGAGCTAAGTTTCCTTTTGTAACTTTCTATGAACGAAAACAACAGACGTGTGCTGTTTTCATTTATTAAAAGTAATAACAGGAAACTTCACTTTATTCTATACTGATGCCATAGGTGTTTTCTCAACAATTACTTGCTTCTTAATTGGACCTTCTTTGCCCATCTAACAATTTCAGGGGAGATAACTTTATCGAAAGTAGATTTTTATGACGAGATAAGTCTTTTCCATACTATAAGAGGAATCCCCTTCTTTAAACCTTTATCTAACAGAGCTACAGGACCAAACTTGCAAAACCCTTTGTTCAATACAACAATCTTATTTTTGTTCTCTGCGAGCTTGTCCCAATGACAGGTCTTAAAAATTGTGATCTGGAAACAAAAGTTGAAACAAATAATAAATTTGAATAGAGATGTTTTGAATATCGCTGGCCGGATCTCACAGTCAAAGGCCTATTATGTTATGGGTTTACACGAGAAAATGTTGAAAGGTACATGTATAAAACGCATAAGCTGGGTGATATTTACTAACAGCGGAGAATTATTTTTCCGTCGGACCATCATGCAGATAAAACATTGATGGAATTCTAGATTTCCGAGAAGGAATCCTTGGAATTTATGCATCTGGGAGTGAGACGCGACTCATAACTATATAACTGATAGTGTTTCAGTACGATGATTGGATCTGTGGCCTTGAACCTTGACCCATGGATCCGTATTGAATGCACAACTGATTACCTTAGGTCCAAGTCGTAACTAAAGAATGGCTATTTTGGATTCAAAGGTTTCCAAGATCCCGTGCTGACATAAATACAAGGGCATTCTCTGATTTTTCACAGATTGGCGATACAACACACACCCACATAAATGCGACCGCACAGCTTGCACATTTCAAACTTCCAGCACTCGAAGATAAGCTAATAATCAAAGCATGTCTTTCTGAAGGGATACAGCAATTTTAAAACTTGTAAATGTCTCACTATAGTCTGGTGTCTTTCATTCGAACATGGAGCTTGCTCTGGTCAAGGTCCGTCTCAAACAACATCGCTAGACACAGAGATCTCTAATCTTCCATTCCTATTTAAGATTTTAAAGCAGGTGGTTGAGTCTCAACTAACTTCTCATATGGCCGCCAGTCGCTTAACCGAAGTCTTTCAGTTTACATACAGGTCGAATTGTAGCACCGAAACGGCGCTTCTAAGAGTGCAAAATGATATTCGCGTATCAATATATAAACATAAAATTTCCTACCCAATTTTGTTAAACTGACTTGCCACCTTCTACATCATAGACCATCAATACACAGAACAACATGTGCGTGTGTGAATGGGTTAATCAATATGGCACGAGTGCCAGCGTGGAAGGATATAAGGAGAGGCCACAGGCCTCGAGTTTTATCCTTCCACGATGGCGCAAGTGCCATATCGATTACACCATTCACACACGCGTGTCGTTCTGTTTTTATTACAGGCCTTCACGTCCATAAAAAAATGATAGAAGGACACTCAGCAACTCATATGACAACTATCAACAAAAAGAACACATTTTATCGCCAACCAAATTTTCGAGGGGAACCAGTGTGACTATTTCGTCCCCTGAGTTCCAATATGTTCTATGTGCCTATTGGAACTCAGGGGACGATTTTCAGCAATCTGTCGCTAGCGATTCAAATTATAATTGCGTTGCGCGATTTGCAGAAAATTCCAGTGAAATTTCGCTTCTATTTAAAAATAGGCCGTCAACGATTTCCGTTCCGCAGATATGTGCGGAACAAATTTTCATTTTCCGCATGGTTTAGTGTTGCCGTGGATGGGGATTACATAGAACAGGCGTATAATAAAATTCTAATTGTAATATTGGAACAAAGAATAGGTCTCAAAGCCATGCGCTTGACTGGTTTGCGTCGTATCTCCCAGGTCGCACACAAAGCGTAGTCATTGACAGCATCAGAATATGTGACTCTTCGGTTCGGCATCCTCCAGGGTCTGGTTTAGGCCCATTACTCTACAATCTATGTTCTCCCTGTTGGTGAAATTGGTCGGAGCCATGGCCTTGGCTCTCATCTTTACGCTGATGACACGTATCTCTGTATTAGTTTCATTCATGACATAGAATACTATTCAAAAAATAAAGTTGAACGCTGCATTTCACAGATCAAGACATGTATGACAGAAAACGTCCTTAAATTGAACCTTGATAAGACGGAAGTGATACACATAGATCTACCACATCAACTAACGAAAATATCCAAATCGTCCCACAGTATTTAAGATTCAACGATTGCATCCAAGAGCTGTGTCCATAATCTTGACTATTTTACAGATGTAATTCTGACAGCTGATGAACATGTTAAGTATGTTTATCGGAATCAAGCCTGGAAGTAAGCAATCATTTGCAATGTCATTTTCAGAATGAGGTTTCCAGAGGTTGAATGTGCTGAAGCCATCCCATACAGTGGGCTAGAATCCCCCAATTTATCACTTGGTACCTCTTTCTGTTTAGATCTGAGACTCTGATTCCGATTGAGGTCCACAGATGATAAATTTAGTAATGCTACCCTGCTGTGCAGGGTAGTATCACCAAATTCACCCCTGGGAACGTCATTCTGCAGATGACAGTCTGCTTATTTCCAGGTTTGGTCGGAGTTCATTTTTCATTTACATAATATCAGTAACATTCGACCTTTCATTGACACAAAAAATCAGAGCAGCTTGTTCGTGCCTGTTTTACCTAGTCGCCTTGATTATTATAACTCTCTTTTAACCCTTTACCTAACGTAACGGCCAAAACCGGCCAGCGCTATTCTCAAAAATCGCCATTTAAGTTTCAGTATTATTTTCATTTTTTGTCTCAAAAACATAGGTTATGACCCCTCGTTGGAACGAGCTCGTCGAGCTCGTTACACCGAGAGGTCATAACCTATGTTTTTGAGACAAAAAATGAAAAAAATTAGTTATTCAAGAATTATTTTTGCAAGTGTCGTCTGCTTTTCAGGTTGGGTAAAGGGTTAATAAGTTCCAAAATCTCCGCTCTTAAAAGGCTGCAGCACGTCCAAAATTGTGCGACACGTATCATCGCCACACAATCTAGAAAGTACTACTACATTACACCGGCTCTTCCGATTCAGCGGATGATTCTACGCAAATTTTTCTTCTTATTTTTAAAAACATCAAAGGATTTGCACCACCTTACTTGTCTAATTTGCTTATCAGTCAAAAGACAGAAAGGTCTCTTCGGTCATCATATAAATTTAACCTGCGTCAACCCTCAACTAAATTAAGGTCTGCTGGCGATAGGGCATTTGTCATTGGTGAGCTAAAATTATGGAATTCTCTTCTAAACTGTCTAATGGAAATGGATTTCTTAGAATCATTAAAGATGGTATAAAAAACGTACCTTTTCCATTTTGCAGTTTTGTACAGCCAAACAAGGTTGAAATGGTTAATTTCTTAGATGCTTATGGGAAAACTTAGAGGCTTAGAGTTGCGGTATTATGATACTGATATGTAGAGGGTCAAATCTCTCAAACGTTTCTCCTATAGTAATATAGTTATCCCTTTACCCAACGTAACGGTCAAAACCGGCCAGCGCTATTCACAAAAATCTCCAATTAATTTTAATTATTTTTTTCATTTTTTGCCTCAAAAACATAGGTTATGACCCCTCTTTGGAACGAGCTCGTCGAGATCGTTCCAATGAGGGGTCATAACCTATGTTTTTAAGACAAAAAATGAAAAAGTTAGTTATTCAAGAATTTTGTTTGCAAGTGTCGTCTGCTTTTCATGTTAGGTAAAGGGTTAAATGAAAGTACGTCATATGAGTAAGCTCTCAAATGTACTTAGGGACGGTTGCCACTTGGAAATATTTACGTGATTATCAGTACCATGCGATTAACTGTTTAAACTTGTAATAACCCGTGACGTCTTGGTCCAGTAAATGTACAATGAACCTAAATGTTTCAAATGTTTTCTTTTCATTTTTGTTGTATTGAAAATAAATAATCCGTTACTAAAAGGCTATTAGTACACAAGACCATTCATTAAACACGTTTGTATAAACTAAAGAAATGTTTGCAACACAGAGTGCAGCATCCTCGATTGAGTACGTTTTTCTGAAGATGATATATCTTTGAAATGCTTTGAAATCATAAAGACTTCCCTTACCCACCCTGCCGTCGGGAGTGTCGCTAAAGGCAGGGCCGTAACTAACGAAAGTTTTTAGGGTGAAGGATGCCGGTGCCCGATGGTTCGATCGTATCGCCCAACTATTTGAAACATACCTAACTGCGTTTATCAAAGACTTATTCGCTACAAATATACTTTCCATTGATAAAATACTGTATTTTAAACATACAGTAATTACACATCAGCTAGGTAGAGATGCCCGACCATCAGGGTGTTTTCAACAGGTCATGGTCATAAAAATCATTTGTTATTAGTTACTCTATCCCTGGGTATAAGATTTTATCGATATACTGAGTCGGAGGTTTATTGCACTTTCTAATCTGTTTATATTTTCATTGAGCAAGCAAGGTTGTCTGCCCAAGTTGATATTTCATAGTTTATTCCCCATCTCTTCCGGACGAAACACAAAGTCATACCCCTCAATTATTTTTCCATTTGGGACTTTTCTGTCAGGATTGGCATCTAAGATATCGATTTTTCTCGCTTCCTTATCCAGCCCTTGATCCAGGCCTTGGATCACTGGGGAGAAGATGTTTTGTTCCACGTGAATCTGTGCTATGGTCTATTTTTCATATGTACAGGAGGTGGTCATGTGTATTTTAAAGTGTGGGACAATTCATGTCTCCAGTCTGGAAACCTTGGCTACAGATTGGAGATTAAATTATTTAGTTGATGACGAGTGTAATGTAGTAAGGAAGATACTGCAATGACGAAAGGGTTAATGACCCAGAGTATAATATAGGTACCAAAATACAAAGGTTGAAGCCTAATGTAGACTAGGGGTGGGAGAGGGGGGGGGGGGGCAGATGATGTGAGAAAAACAACTTGAAATGAAGTTATGTTGAATGTTATATTGTGTTGAATATCGAATTGTTGGTATCATGTAATTTCTTGAAAGACTGGACTTAATACACGGGCACAGTCTGTTCTATAAACGGAGGCCGATCCAGTATGTCCAATTTGGAGTACCGGTAGGGTTCGTATTAATAAAGTACCAAGTTGCATCGCGACTACTACATCTTTATTTTATTTATTTCAAAAAGTCGTGAGTATTGTAATTGCAATGCATACTGTTAAATAGGCCTACCTTGATAAAGTAGTTTGAATGTTAGTCAGTCGGGACTTGTGTCGTCACAATCGGGACAAATCTGGTTCATATCATCTACCCCAATCCCAATGATCTGTTATGCCACACCCGCGCACTTGTGAATCTCTGACCGGGATCTAACAGTCGACTGTTCGGTTTAGTCCTTTACCGAACGAATCGCCCGCATCCGCCCGCGTAATATGCAAATTCAGCAGCTGAACAACGAGGGGGCACATGATATGGTTTGAACTTTTTTTGAACAATTTAAAAAAATGATATTTAAAATAATGCATTTTGATATCGTCTGCGTTGGGTAAAGGGTTAAAGTCCAATGATGTAACAACTGAGTAACCGCGCTCCTATGGAATGTTTGTACAAAATGAGTAAATCTGTCGGAAAACATTTATTGGACGAGTCTATCAAAATTCTCTTGACGTCTAGCATGGAACCAGCTATGGTGGGTGCGATATGTCCATCAGAATCTTGCTGTTGATACCGAAACTAATGCTTCAGACGTGAGACTTATTTCCCATAATCCAATTTTCACTTGCATCAGAAATAATTAAAATTAATCACTACAACATTGACGTCATTCTCTCGTGCTGTCATTTGGAATTAACTTTGGAATAACAATGTTGCGGGACTTCCGTCGTACGTTTCGGTCGAATTTATTTATTTATTTATTGGTGTTTAAGGTCACATACTTGTGCACGATGGCTAATCATGACCGTGACAGTTTTACGGGTGGAGGAAGCCGGAGTACCCGGAGAGAACCACCAAGCAACGACGAGCAACTGCCAGCTCCCCAACATCGTAACTCCGCACTGCAGCACAGGCAGGGTTAGATTGGTTGAAGACAAGCGCACCATCGACGTGTTGTACGCCTTAGTACACGGCGTCATCGTGCCCCCATGTGGACAATCGGGGTTAAGCGCCTCTCCTAAGGACACAACGCGGGAGTCCGATTCGATCACTCAGACGGTCACCCATCCAAGGACTAACCGGGTTTCGGTTGAATAAGTCCGCAAGGTTGATTATGTCCGCAAACAATGCGAGCTGATTGTGTTCGCAAATGAGTCGAGTGTGTCCGCATTCAAGTCTCTGGCCGATAACGTCCAAAAAAAAACCCTAGCCGTTTGTGTCCACAAGTCGGTTCTGTCTTCAAAACGCAAGTCGACTATGTCCGCAGGCACACCTTCAGACACAGTCGACTCGTGTTTTTGCGATCACAATTGGCATTGCGGTTGCTGCAAACAGTGAAATTAACCATTTACCAAACGAATCGGCTGCATCCACTCGGTAATATGCAGATTCAGCAGTTGAAAAAATATTTTTTTTCCAAAATTTCAACAAAACAATATCATGTGACCCCTCATTGCAATGAGCTCGCCGCGCACGTTCCAATGAGGAGTCACATGATATGGTTTTGGTGAAATATTTTTGAAAAAGGTGGAAAAATAATATTTAAAATAAAAAAAATTGATATCGTCTGGTTGGGTAAAGGGTTAATGAGCAATCATAATACATTTCGTTATTATTATTCGTCTTCTTGAGATCCTGCCCCATGGGGCCTACCTACTCCGAGAACCTCATGTAGGTCTGTATGTGTTATTATTATTGTGTGTGTTGTTATACAGAGCCTTTGCTATTATTCGTCAAGCCCCTAACATCATTCGGTGGGGATATTTACCGCGCTTGCGAGATACCCTTTTTTTAAATCCAGCGATAGCGTTAACCGTTTCGATAATATATCGTAATAGCACCCAGAACGAATATCGAACTAGTCATGCTCTGTCTTTTCATTTATTTATCGTCGTAAACAACTCAAAAATACGCCTAAACTGCTTACATTGCACTGAGCTCAAAAACAGAGGTCGCGTTGAATATATAGACGATACCTATATTGTTTTTGAGAAGGTGCCAAATATTTCTCCTGAGTGTCTCCCAGAAACCGTGGTTTTCACTCGTGGCTGAACAGTATGGATGATGCAGAGTCTCAGAAAGACTAATAATAAACAGTAGGTATAATTTTTATTGCATGTGTTACGATGTTTTAATTGCGATTGGACAGGCGCATAGCCAGAAATTTTGTTGGGGAGGTGCACTAAGAGATGATCGAAAAGTTTTGAAAAATGAGTCTCATGGCGTTCTGTGGGAAAATATTATGTGAAGCTTGGGATCTAAAATAGAAGCACTTTTGTACTATCGTATGTGAAAAATTACATACAAAATAGATCGACAAAGTTGGTAGGCATATTTTATTTTGCAGATATATATTATACCTATATATGTAATTCTGTTAATATGGGATTCTAGCAGAAATTAAACAGCGATAAGCTCGGTATAACAAATAGGTATGTAACACCACGACCATGCAACTAGTTTCTGTGAAGTACCTTGGCACATCGATATTTTTATAGCCATTGTTATACAGAGAGTACGATGTGTAGGGGTAAGTGAGGTCGCTCCATTTTATCAAGGTTTTCAAATCACAAATAGGAGGTAGTCCCTTAACCCTTTAGCTAACATGAAAAACAGACAATAGTTGCAAAAAAAAAAAAAATAAACAAAATATTGAATAACGAATTTTTTTCATTTTTTGTCTCAAAAACATAGGTTATGACTCCTCATTGGAACGAGCTCGTTCTAATGAGGGGTCATAACCTATGTTTTTGAGTCAAAAAATGAAAAAATAATGAAAATTAACTGGCGATTTTTGAGAATAGCGCTGGCTGGTTTTGGCAGTTACGTTGGGTAGAGGGTTAAGTGGAACTCCAATTTTGTGGGGAGGTGCATTCGAACTAGGGTTTAATATATTTCAGGTTTTCTATAGTAATGGGAACGGAAATGAAATTACACTCGGAACCGGGAACGGGAAACATCACAGATAATATCTAGATAATTTACGAGAGTAACAAGGCGCATGTATTTTCGTAAAAATGAACATATTTTATTGACAATCTGCCATTTCCATACGGGAAAGTTCTTTTCCTAAGAGAAGTGTGAAAACTCAAACCAGCTTCCAACTCGTTTTCATTTTCAGAATTGCCAGTTTCACCTCTTCAGCTCCCCCTTCACTACCGTCACCAGTCTCCCCTGCTTTAAGCAGAGGAGACTGGTGACAGCAGTGAAGAAGGAGTTGATGCTGAAGGAGGTAGTGAATGGTGAGTGAGATTAAAGATTCCGGAAATGAAGACGAGTTTGAACATCTTGCTGTTGAAGAGAGGAGTCCTCCGGAACTGATTGAGAGCTACAGTGATTTGTTGAAAACGGTTCTTCAGGAAGCAGGATTGTAAAAAGTTCAGGCGCAAAAGGCTGCCGAAATCATAGAAAGTTACGTTGGGGCAGTTTTTCAATTTCGAAAACTTCAGTTCAACACACAAACAGTGACATACGTGGTTCTCGGTCTGTGCAAAAGATTTATCTGGTATCGTGACCTACTTTCGGAACCGGGAATACGGGAATTCCCGTTTTCGGGATTAATCCCTAATTCGAACCTATCGCACCTCTCCTGGCTATGCGCCTGTTGAAACATGTTTTGATTGCACCGAAACCACCCAAACACCAAAAAAAACGCGCAATGTTATCGACCCAAACCAATTTCGTAATGACGTCACTTCCGGAGAGATAGAGATATTCTCTTCTATCTATCGCGACAGTAGATATTGAAATCATTTGTTAGACATTTTCTCTGCCATTTTACAAGGTAGAATATAATGATATATTATGCACTCACTAATATATTACGTATGTTTATGGCATTTTTTTCGGAGAGTATATAAAAAAGATACTCACATGCCACCTTGCATAATGCAAACTGCTCCCAATTCCGTAATATTAACATCATTGAATGAACACATCGACCCCCATAATCCGTTGGAATATATCTCAATTCGACCCCTGTACAGGGTGATTCCATCAACTAGAGCAACACGCATTGTGTAATCTACAATAAAAATAATGTTGTACATTTTAGTCTCATAAATAGACGTCTGCGATAAAAATGTCAAACCTGGAATACATGCTTGCTACATATTCACACTAATAAACTTTCTCCGCAAGGTTTCATCATTGATCTCTGTACAACTGGATTGCTAAAAAGGTCCCAAGTCACATATGTAAAAGTGTCTCGTCGGCCGCAATCTTGGTGGTTGGGGCAGTTGTTGCTATAAATAAATGATGTTCAACAAACCAACCATTTCTCGAAAGTTTTCAATTTTACAACTTTTAACCCTTTACCCAACGAATCGCCCGCATCCGCCCGCGTAATATGCAAATTCTGCAGTTGAAAAAATATTATTTTTCAAAAAATTTCAACAAAACCATATCATGTGATCCCTCGTTTTGAAAAATTTAAAGAAAATATATTTAAAATAATAAACTTTGATATCGTCTGTGTTGGGTAAAGGGTTAAAAAAGAATATGCTTTGATGTCTGTGAACAAGTAATGCGATGGTGATGTGCACACTTTTCTCAGTAATAAAAATTGAATATTCACAACACATTAATAGTATGTAATGTGGTGTCCAGGTCTATTTGTGAAATTTCATCGGAGAATCTCATATGACGTCATAGTCACGTAACCTAGTTACGTCATATTGGATTGTCATGGTAGCCCTAGTAAGCGACCATGTTGTGACGTCATTACCATAGCGATACGCGGTGTCAGTGCGAATGCGCAATGCGTGTTGCTGGGGTGACAAGTGTTTCCGTCGTCCATTTTGTATACCGGAGGCCGTCATCTTGGTTTCTATGGTGACACCTGGTTTGCCATGCGGCCCCAAATCCTCTAATAGGATGGTGGTGGTGGGGGGGGGGGGGGGGGTCCAATCAGATCACTTTACAGCAACTAACTAACTAATCGAATCACTACATTCATCTAAAACCTACCCACTATCACATCGTTATCTGATACAGGGGTTCCAAAGAATAAGTCCCAGAGTCAGTCGAGCAGTAAGTGAAACAGGCGTCGCTCAGACGACTCGAATTTAATCGAACAAATGAGCTATAGAACACTTGCTAGAGAGTACTTGCTCTAGCGAGTGACTCCACATACCACTCTTCGAATCATTTTGGAAGGAGGTGCGCTTACGACAACCCAGGTATGTGATGGACTTCCAAAAGTGGGTTGCCGAGAGACGTGTATCATGATTTCATCAAATGAGCTATCAAGCAGTACCTAGAAAACGCAACCCTCGTACAACTCGAATCTTATCGAGCAAATAAGCTGAAGAGCAAATGCCTAGACGAGTGACTCCAATTACGACTTTACGACTCATCTTAGTTTCTCAGAATACTTATGGCAATAGTATATATATTTTTGGGGGATATTTTTTGGAGGATAACTGTTGGAGTTCGTCCGAATAGGTATTTCTGCTGGGAAAGGTATAAAAATGGTGACCTGCAGTTCTTTGATCATTTGTGTCCTGACCATCGTCGAATGAAGACATGTTGCCGGTTCGGAACAGACACTGTTCTGGGGTTATTTCTGGGTCTCATGGTGCCGTTAGACACAAGAAGAAGCACTGCCCCAAAATAGAAACCCGTTGTGGAATGGATCCAGACAAGGGGGAAATGGATGCAGGTGAAGATTTGATTACCTGTTTTTGAAGATGTGCTACCATCATCGAATATAGGATACCACAGAATTCGACGGAATTTGATGATATTCTAGAAAACGAGAGTGTATTGAAGCTGCTTATCTACAAAGATGTATTACGAAATATATAAAGGCGTATGCTACGAATGAGTTGCTTTCTCTCGTTACTCATCATCCCAGTCCTAGCCAAAGTTCTGCGAATAGGTAATAAAAGAAGGTTTACCAAAAACTCATTTGATCGACGTCCACGAAGGAGTAAGAACATGGCAATTCATCATTGCGACTACAGTGGAAAAATATTTTCTCGTAAGACTAAGAAGAAGAAGCACAAAGAGGTTTGCTCAAAGCGACAAACCGAAGAACAAAGAAAGACTGAACAGAAATAGCAAACTAGTGCGATTTCTATCTCATGCTAACCCAAATGAAACGAAAACCACGATCAAGACGGCTAATGATGATTTGATACAATACATATGTAATGGTACCAGGAACCTATTGGATGAAATGTGCAAATGACCACATCCGAAAGACTCGGGGCTCAGCTGATTCCATGCAGACATCAAATACAGAGACTAACTTTACAAAGGATAAACTATCTAATCGAAAGAAAGACGGATCATACAGACAGGAGGAGTTTTATGGAAGTTACTGAAACCCGTCATCAATATATTACCCGATATCCTCAGCCTATAAAAAGGGATACTCGTAACAAATGTGTCATTGAGGGTCGAAAGGGGTTTCTCCCAAAACGTCTCAGCGCGCCTTCGGCGCGCTAAAACTATTCTTTTGAAATATGTCATTTGTGAACTGACCTTCGAACGGACGAGACGCACTGCAGCCGTGTCGCCCTTGTTCAACAAAAAATTATTCGCCAATGGAAAAGAATCCGAGAAATCGCAACTATCTGAAGCTCAAGAAGAAGATATGGAATATGAAGAAGAAGAAGAAGACGATTCTATTTTTGTAAAGGGTAATGTCGTCAGACGTACCTACGGCGAATACCAAAAAGATGTTGACAACGTCATGAACAAGTATATGGAAGATGGAATGGAAAAAGAAAATGCAGCTGATGCAGCAGACGCGGCATTTCAAACGAGTGTCACAGAAGCCATCGGGCGAAATACAGTGATACTCTGGTGTACATTAACCCAACTTAACGGTAAAAACCGGCCAGCGCTATTCTCAAAAACATAGGTTATGATCCCTCGTTGGAACGAGCTGGTGGAGCTCGTTCCAATGAGGGGGTCATAACCAATGTTTTTGAATCAAAAATGAAAACAATTAGTTACTCAAGAATTGTTTTGCAAGTGTCGTCTGCTTTTCATGTTAGGTAAAGGGTTAAGAATTTTTGCAAGGTTCCAATAGACAAGAAAATTCAAGAAACGGCCAAACGACTTCGTAAAGGAGAAAAGTATGACTTTGAAGAATCCCAGAACAACACATGGAAAAGCAAACATTTCTGTTCTACGACCTTATGTCGAAATTCGTATTCCAAGTGGGAGGCGAAGATGACGATTAGGGACCGAGAAGAAAATGGACTTCCCGCAAGAGAAAACAAGTATAAAAGGGTTTGGTCTCAGCTTTTAACTCATTTGTGGTCTAACTCCGAAGAGTGAAAATATCTGTGTCAGCAACGGTCCTCAAGTTCATAATTGTAGTACGGAGTAAAGAAACGAAACCTAGGGCAGCACATAGTTGTAGTTGTAAGAAAGAAACAAAGATGTACGGAGAGTTGTTGACCAACGACGAGATAGAGAACGAAGAGTCAAGCTCATTGAAAAGAAGAACGACGTTACCAGTCAAACTACAAACATCAGTACGAAAGAGATGTCAAAGGTAGCTCCCACCAATAATGAACTGAAGGAAACTGAAGTTCAAATCGGCACAGAGCAAAACAAAAACGAAGTCTCCAATCAAACTACGAAGCAGCCCGAAGGCAACAGAACGAAAGAGATTCTAAAGACAGATCCCACCACGAATGCGCCGATGAAGACCAAAATTCAAGAGGATGAAGATTTAAGGATGAAACAACCTACAGATCAAACCAAGAAGGAAGTTTCGACCCAACCCAAAATGCTGTTGCTACCAAGAAGAAAGATGCCAACCGAACACCAGCAAGCAAAGAAATCAACGACGCCAACCTCCTTAAAGCAAGAGAAATCAAGGCAACCAACAAGGCCAAGCTACAAACGTTTAACGAACAAACATGTTTTTATCAATTATAAAGACTGAGCTAGAGTGAAGAAATTGGAAGAAGTTCCATTACAGATCAACAAAAAGTCTGTGATCAGAAGGTTATCTCTATCTCCAGGAAAAAGAGGGAGGAGAAAATGCACACCATTCAAAGATGTATTAGAGGAAGTAAATGCCTTGTCAGATTGAACTGTAAATTAACAAAGTGATTGTATACTGTGTACAATGTATCAGAGAACAGAATAAAAATGAATGGAAAGTTATATATTGTATGTTTGTCAACTACCCAACGGAAGTACCCGGATGAAGAGGTTATCTTCCAACACATATCCTCCAATGGTACACCACTATCATAAGTATCCCCAAATACCAAGATGAGTCGTAGAGGTCTGTGCAATCACAAGTTCGAGTAATTGCTCTCTAGCCCATTTGCTCGATAAGATTCGATTCGTTCGGACAATCCTTTTTTCCAGTCACTGCTTCTCGATAGCTCATTTGATGAACTCATGATTCACGTTTCTCGGCACCCCAATTTTTGCACCCCTCACATACCTGGGTTGTCGTCGGCATTCTTTCTTCGAGATGAGTCGACGAGTCGTATGTGGACTGACTTGTTCGAGCAATTGCTCGATATCTCGTTTGCTCGATAAGATTTGAGTCGTCGATGCCTGTTCCAGTTGCTGATCGACTGACTCGTGGACTCTTTGGAACCCATGTATCAGATAACGTTGCGACAGTGGGTGGGTTTTAGATGAATGGAGTGATTCTATGGATTAGTTAGTTGCAGTAGAGTGATCTGATTGGATAAACAAAACGTGACTCATACTGTTAGGAATCAGAACATGAGTATCTGAAATATTGTCAGAACAGACACAGGAAGTTAGAAATAGTAACAATAATCTAGAACTGTTCCACCTGATAGACTCGCCAATTCTACTGGAGTATACCCCGGAACAAACGAAAAAGCGTCGGTGGACAGAAAAAATAACATACATGGCATAGACAGAAGCAGAGGGAATCCGAGCTTGTAAAAATAGTTATTGGTTTGTTTGTGGTAATTAGATTTACCCGCCTTGAATCGAACACTCCCAACCAACACACTCCGTCCTTTGAGAGGGTTTGGGGTCACATAGCAACCTCGTGTCCCTAAAGAAACCATGATGGCGGACTTCAGTATACAAAATGGCCAATGGAACACGTGTCACCTTATGAACACACGCTGCCCATGCGTACTGATGACATGTATCACTATGGTAATGGAATCACAACATGGGCTCTCACGCGGGCTAGCATGACAATCCTATGTGACGTAACTGGGTGACGTAACTAAGGCGTCTCATGCTCCGATGAGATCCCCCTTTAGTTATTAGTGACAAAAATAAGTGGCATGATTGGGAAATTTGACGTCGTGTTACTAGTTTCGCAAATCCTTATCGGTTAATCACTAGGTCATATGCTTGAAAAAATGTTTGAATGAAGTGACGTAATATATTTAACTCTTTGATACTTTTGTACGTCTTACGACGTACGAAATCAAACAGCGCGTTGATACTTTTGTACGTCTTATGACGTACGAAATCAAACAGCGCCTTTATACTTTTGTACGTCTTATGGCGAACGAAACCAAACAGCGCCTTAATACTTCTTGTGTGGTCTTATGATGTGCGGAAACAAACAGCGCGTTGATACTTTGTAGTCATTTGTTTTGTTATTATTTTTCGATTGTTTAAAGTCTTAACTTCAATTCCTATTTTCTCCCGAATGGTGATCGGTGACAACCTTTGAGGCAAATGTTATCGCAGCTTAAAATACTAATATAATCGTCCTGTCAAGCCTTCTTAACTGGTTGAGTGCAAGAAGCCACTTTTAGGGCTTTCAAAAATTGAGGATACCAGAGCAAAAGCCAGCACTTCCCTTGCTTATATTTCATATTCAGTGAAACACAAATATAATATTTTGTTTATATAAATTTGTTTTATTAAAATTTACTGGAGAGTGCCTGTGGGCACTCTCCAGTAATTTGTAACAAAACAAGTTTTGAATAACAAATACAGACGACCAATTTCAGACCAATGTTTAGATCTTTTAAAAACTGTTCATCTTACACAAATGTCATCGAAAGCACCTTGTTCTTCATGTATTAGTTATCGGTGGAAATGCCATCACTCCAGTAAGACACTAGGCGTTGCGACTTTAAAAGCGATAGGCTGAATGGGCAGAGTTAAAGATACTGAAAGAGGGTCTTGCTAATATCTCGTGCATGGTATGACATATCGACTTTGGACCAATACCTACTTACTTGAAACTCACCGGCGGTTCAGGACAGAGTGCGCATTTTTCTAAAATTCTGAACATAACACTTTGAGATCGATCGGCTCCGCCCACTTTACCGCACACAACAATTCAGAAAGGAGGTTCAGAAATGTATTAGCGGATTTATTTATTATTTATTGGCCTTAAACACCAATAAATAATAAATAAATCCGCTAATACGAAATCTTGTGTTCGATAAATTGGGCGGAGCCCAACATTTTGAATGTGGATCGCGCTCATAGATCAGGACCCATATTTTCTATATTAAATATAGATATTGACTTACTCGAGTCTGCACTTTCACAAACAATATTGCCAGATTGCGTGCATTGATGTTTTCTCCAAACCCACTCTCCGCTGCCATCGGATACATAAAAATTGCAATATTTGTTTCCGCTAGTATTTGGTTCTCCAGATTTCCAAACAGTCCAAGTCAGGAGAAGTCCGTTCTGCCAGATGCTACTTTCGTTCAGACCAAAAATCACAAATCCACTGGAAAAAGGAAAGAGACAGCACATAATACGATGGAGAATACTCAGCACTAATCGAGTTCAGAGGCGGCGAAACAGTGGTTATAATCCTTTTTATTATATGCTATACGATAGATTATCTAAGAAATTGCGGAACGATAGAAATCGTATCCCCCACTGTGAAGATATAGAAATTTTAACTTTCACTGAATCAATCAAAATGGCGGCTTTCCAAGCATCACTTCAAGGTGAATATGAGTCAAATTATCACTGGAAATAATCCATTTGTTCTAGAAACATATAATGAAAAGAAAATCTAGTGTTTTTGAGTGGATACCGATCATTTCCAGCAATAATTCAACACGTATTTACCTAGAATTGATGCATGAAACCCGGACGTACTAAACCAAAAACTTATATTGCGGACATTCAGGCCTTGTTTGGACAAGAAACCCGCCAACTGAATCAGATCGAAAGACGCTATCTGTTCCGAGTATCGATCAAACCACTTCCGTGTATCAATAACTCAATGCGCTGTTTACTTTCATGGATCCGTTCATGGTTGGAGCGAGTGGAATTATCAGATTCTTATAAAAAGCGTATAATAGAAAGAAAATCTAGTGTTTTGAGTGTATACCGAAAATTGTCTCATTTGTGATCGAGATAAATGGTTATCTTCGCTCGCGCAAGCGCTCGCGAAAAATAAACATTTGTATCGGTCACTCATGAGATAATTTTCGGTATCCACTCAAAAACACTAGACATCCTCTATCTATTTTCAAATTAGGGGCCTGGGGTTGGGGACTAGGTTATCATACTCCCAGCCTGTTCGAGATTTCAGTATTGATAACACAAGCGCCTGACTTTCCAAGAAAGTTGGATACCGATAATGGGGGTGTTTATCTGTTTACCCAGTGTTGTTAGGGAGAAAATGCAATTGTGTAGTCTCCAAAGCAACTTGTGTCTTAAAAGGGCATCAAAATATTTCTAGAATGCATTTTGGAGCATCACATTCTCAAGGGCAAATTTGTGGACGAACTTCCTTCTTAGTAGTAGGCGAAGGCCGAGTTATCCCTCATTTTGGGGAATAGTGGGGAGGGGGTTAAGGACATTAAGTCACGTGCATCATGGGCGTCACGTGTGTTGACATGTTACGGTGCGGAAGCTGTCATTTTGTGACTTCACTATCATGGTGATAGTGGTGTTAGTGCGCATGCGCTGCATGTGTTGTTAAAGTGAAATGTGTTTTGGGCTTCCATTTTGTTGACTGGAAGCCGCCATCTTTGTTTCTCTGATAGACGGTGGTTGGTATGGGTCCAAAAGGAAGCAGTGGTCTACACACTAAAAACTAAAGTGTTAAAACGTACACTTTCAAGGTGTTAAACCCATTCTAACTCTTAGGGTTTGATTTTAACACTCAAAGTGCAATGCTTTCAAGCACTTAGACATTACAATCGTCAGACATCTGAAACTTGAATGGATGGCACTTCCCATGTGTCTAGCATTGGTGGTTCTTCCAGAATCGTCCATAATTTGATTTGCGCTTGGTGGGTACATAATTAAAAGGACACAACGCAGATGACGCGGATCAGGCTCGAGAGTTCGAGCCTGATCCGCGTCATCTGGGTTGTTTCCTTTTAAGTGTCGCGACATTACACTTGCCAAGTGGTATTATTGTAACACCTGTCAAGTTCTGGGATATCTACACTTGAACAAAGTGCCAGTTCAGCACTTAGTGAGTGTTAAATACAGCACTTCAAGTGTAGTTTTCAACACTTTAGTTTTTAGTGTGTAGTCACGTGTTCTAGAGACATGTCCGATTGTAAAGCAATGTATCTAATTACAAGAAGCAACTACCTCAAATTACCTATATGGACTCTGTTTTACACTAAAACTCCACGAATCCTCGTTTCGGATTAGCCATACCTACTGCTACCAGTTGATAACCTGTCGCCAACCGATTTCAACTTTCCTTGCAACTACAAGCTATCTCTAGTTCCCACCTCTGCTCCGGCCAACCAGGTCACTCTGTTTATCTACACCCTCCCACTATCACGCCATTGTCTGATACAAAAGCCTTATGGTTCCTTAGAATGACTTCAAGAGTCAGCTGAGCAGTGACTGGAACAGGCCATGCTCTGACGGCTCTTCAACTCATCTGAGTATCAGCTTCTAAACAACCCTTTTATAGTAGAGACCAGTGAATCACACATTTTTGATTCGAATCAAATCAAGAAACGAATCGGGTCAATCATTCGAAATCGAATCGAACCTCGAATCGAATCAGGGGCATCTTGAAAATTACCCATTGAGGAGAGGAATTGTATTATTTATTCCGACTGTGATGGCGCATGTCCCTATTGATAAAATATTCAACTACATCATCTCCTTGCCGATTAGTTGAGCACACAATCTGTCGATTGTGAGTGCTGATGTCAGATAGTAACAACTGGAAGGAGTAGTAGGTTTAAGAATGCATAGAACAGGGGTAATTTTACAGTACAGTCAGGTTGATTGGTTTGTTAACCTTAAGAGTGTCTCAGTGTGTGTTTTAAAATAAAAAAATAGACATCAGTGGAAACAAGTTAACAGCGCAACGTCTTTCAGACGTTGCGCTGTTAACCTGTTTCTGCTGATGTCGCATTTCATTGAGTCATCACACAACACGTGTGATGTGTGAGCAGAAATCAAGGGGAAGATCAGACCAATCAATGAGATTAGGCCAACTTGAATCCTTCTAATCATTGTTGGCAACTTATTAAGTTTGTTACTGCTTGTACAGTATGAGATTGTTAATCAAGCGTAAATACAAACAATTTTGATCCAGTGGTGTTCCATGTAACCATCGGCATAGACCGATGTTCAAACACCTCTATCGATCGTCAACTGATGGCTTAAAGTCGGCCGATGTCAGATGCGATTGCCGGTTATCGGTTAATCACTACTTATTTATTTTTCTCTATTGAAACACCATCTAAAAATAAGAAAACGGCTTTTTCAGCATCTTTTGATGTTCTGAAACTTTTTAAAATCCTCCCCATTAATATAAAAGGACAGGAGGTGAGATTTGCTATTTTTTCCTGAGAAGCATAAAAACTTGCAAATCACTGAAATGCACATTCACTCAACAAAGGTTATTATCTGTGAAGTGGTTGCTTCTAATTAGCTTGCTTGAATAGCCAGATTTCCTTTTATAACTTTTAATAATTTAATCATTTGCCCCTCCTCTGCGTTTGATTGGTTGAAAGCATACAGCGTGAAAGTCGTCAAAATCGTATAAACCAAATCACGTAATGATTTGGAATGTCTACATTCTGGAAGCCCCGCCCACTCAATCCAATTGTCACCGTGAGGGCGTGACGGCAGACTGATAGATGAATAACAAGCTTGTAAACAAAGATCAATGATAGATTTTTCGTCGCCTCCAGTCAGCGAGAACATAATGATAATTTCTCGGGGACAATTGAATTTAATGAAATATACCGAAGTGGGAGACGAATAAAAGATCATACATCCAAACATGATTTTGGGGGAACTTAAAAAAAATGTTTTTAATGATATTGTTACGTGACTTGCTAAATATCTGTCGTCTGCGATCGAAAATCAAAACAATAAACAATTTGACAATGACTGACGTGACCTGTTTGTGGCACACTTTCCTGAGTTTGACTGTTGTCTTTTGCGAAAATTAAAAGTTTTTCGTTCACGTACACATAGTTTTTATATTTTAATATTACAGCCGGATTAAATTATAAGAAATAACTGTTGTTTTCCTTCGGTTTATGCGATATAAACCGAAAATGTTCAGCACAAGCTTCATAAGACGCGTAGCGAGTTATGAAGCTTGTGCTGAAAATTTTCGGTTTATATCGCATAAACCGAAGGAAAACAACAGTTATTTCTTAAATTAACGAAAACACCAGACAGCTGTGAGAGCTGTATGTTGTTTTTGTTTATCAAAAGTGACAAAAATAAACTTGGCTTTATTTTCTACTGATGTCATAGGTTTTTCTCAACAATTACTTGCTTCTTCAATGGACCTTCCTCGCTCGTCTAATGATTTCAAGTGAGATAACTTTATTGAAAGTCGATTTTGATGACGATATAAGTCAGGGATGCATTTCCAGAAATCGTGCATACAAATGGCGGCCTATAGTACCTGATTCGGACTGTTGAGACCGAGCATGACCTATTTGGAATACGGCACGTATTAATAGACCATTTTAGCATAACGCCATCTTACATTCGGGACTTGATATGTCCGTCTATTCCAGCCAATCAGGTATGTTACTACAAATTGCTCCCACGTGTGCTGTACAGTACTGATCGCCGCATGCATATCGTTTGTTTCCACTTCATAAATATTTTTTCCAATGCTGTTGTTCCTTTTTTATCAATAGTGAAAATGGCTCGAGTATTTTGTACTTTGTTGATAAAAATGATGTTGACTTAAAATTGAGAGTGTTGATGAACGTCGGAACGAACATGAAGGATTGTAACACAAAAATGATAAATATGGAAGTATAACGTCGCAAAATACAAACATTTCAAACACACAACCTTTGTTCTCTTTGAGGATGAAAACGAACGCAATGTAGGTAAATTGTCGACTTTTGTTTGATAAAATAGGGACGAAAGACGAAGATTTCAATGCCGATCAGCTCTTCAGTACACGCGTGTGCAGTGTTGATAAATAGAGCCGGATTGAAAGGGCATATCGAGTCCCGGATGTAAGATGGCGCTATACTAAAATGGTCCATTGAGAAATTAGAAAGTCTATGAATCACAACTACTACAGTAAAGCCGCCGTGGACCGGTCACTTTCCACGGATGGGCAATATTACCACGGACGCAATAATATTAGATTCCAAACACTAATTACAGGAATAAGCATCATAATTTTAATTAATGAAGCACCGGGTACAACCCGGTGCTTCATTAATTGAAATTTTGCTGATGAGGATTTTTATTACCTGGCAAACGCATGCGTGGACATCACGGTCCGCGCGTGGGTTACGACCAGTCCACGGGAACTGTACATTATCTACAAATAAATTTCCCAGAACTCTTGAGTTTTTAAACTATATCTTTGTAAGGATTAGTTGTTTTACAAGGGTTGGCGAGCAAGTTGTACAACTTATATTAACGCCTCTCCTTGGCCAAATGGCACCGGTGTGTGGGATGGCCTTCTTAGCTGCAACTTCGTGGCCTCGCTCTTCTTTAATACTACGAAGGGATCTTTAGCTTACACGGAGTGTGTCTCTATCCGCACAGAGGACAGCCCTTTTACGTCCCCATCCCATAGGACGGTTCGCTGTGACAACTACAATCCCGACTAACCAATATTCCAATTACATGATCAAGACATGTCTTCAACGATATGCCCTTTCATTCGGGTGTGACAGGAATGATAGTCCGTAGGAACGTTAGTCCCTCTGGACTATTATTCCGCGGATTTATAGTCCTAGGTCTAACATTACTAGGAATAGTAGTCCGGCGGACTACTATTCCTAGAAATGTTAGACCTAGGACTATAATTCCGCGGAATAATAGTCCAGAGGGACTAATTTTCCTACGGACTATCATTCCTGTCACACCGGCTTTGTTTATCAACACCTCTGAAATGTTATTCAGTCGGGGCTTGAGAAATCATAGCCTGTACAAATCATGTTTACACTCACTCCCCAAATTGGTCATCTTCTTGGAACACCCCATACTTCAGGCTCTCGGTGTTCAAAGCTGTCAAGTTCGTTATTAAGTGAAAGAATCGCTACCCTCCTTAGAAAACTTTAATGATTCCTTGGGCAGATGTAAATAGAAACATATTTAAAACTCAAAGGAAACACAACATAACGTGGATTATCTGTTGCGTTTCACTCTTTCAACACAGATCTGCAGGTATACTATTTTTATAAACGTTACGCAAATATTTACATACATGGCATGCCTTTATTCATCGTTTTTTATTGACGTTCCAGGGAGATAGGTTATTCTGAGAACTTGTATTTTCAAATTGAAAACAAAAATTAAACACTCCTCAGGAAACGTGTCAGCTTTAATTCATATCTCAGTCTCAAATGCGAAGTTATCAAGTGGCTTGCCAACTTCTAATCTTCCGTGCTTATAAAGGAATCGTCAAAATTTGCTAAGGCGAAAAATGGGTTTGTTCCGGTTATACGCAGTACAAAAATAGTGTCAGGTGGGATTCTTTGTTTTGCTTCTTTGATATTTTATTTTCTCATACAGTGGCTTAACCTTTTACCCAACGTAACAACCAGAACCGACCAGCGCCATTTACAAAAAATTCCATTCAAATTTTATTACCTTTTCATTTTTGCTTCAAAACGTAGCTTATGATCCGCCATTAGAAGGAGCTGACTGAGATCGTTCCAAAAAGGGGTCAAAAGCTACGTTTTCGAGGAAAAAAACGAACATTTTTAGTCATTCACATTTCTTTCAAAGTGCCGTCAGCTATTTGGATTAGGTTAGGGGTTGGAATGTACAGTCTGTTTTCGCGCTGAACGAGAGTTTGAGGTCCGGTCCATACATCGTCCGATATAATTTTAAATAAATGGAGATAATATCTTTGTTAAGTCGTCGCCTGAGTTCTAGAATGTTCTATGTCCTCTATGGGACATAGAACATTCTAGCACTCAGGCGACGAAGTGTTAATAAAAAGATTAAAGTAGACCATTGTTTTAGGCACCTATAATGATATCAGAATTGATATGTCTTTGGTTAATAATTATAAACAATTAATATTTTCTGAAATTACTTTTTAATTAGAATAAGCAGTCTTTGGCTGAGTTGACAGCTTATTTGCACCTCCACAGTACACATAATAATTAAGGAAAATCCAGGGGGATTTTCGTGTTTACGTCATAATTTATGTCTCTCTAAAACAAACTTTGTTAAATAAATTTCTGCACAAGTTCGGGCACAGGTTTTTGCGAGTTCAGCAGATTATTCCGGCAAATACCGGCAAACTAGCCCGATATAATGTGACTGGTACATGTAGTGAATGCGAAAACATTCTCACTTCTAAATTACGCTGACTGACATGCACTGTTCCTAGTATTTGCTCAGTGGCGCGACTAGAAAATGTAAAATAAGCCAGCCCTGGGAAAATCCTCGAAATTTGAGACTTAAAATCGCAATTTCCTTGTCCGTTGGTTGGTGGACTCCTTAGGTCATCCAGTGGAATGGATCTGTTAGAGTAATTCTACCTTCATCTTGGGAACTAACTATGTCGTGATACACATCATTTATTATACTCTAAACGAAATCGTATCCCCCTCTGTGAAGATATAGAATTTTTTACTTTTACGGTATCAATCAAAATGCCGTCTCTCAAAGCATTACTTCAAGGTGAATACGAGTCAAATTATCATTGGAAATGATCATTTTGTTCTAGACAAAGTATAATGAAAAGAAAATCTAGGGTTTTTGAGTGGATACCGATCATTTCCAGCAATAATTCAACACGTATTCACCTTGAATTGATGCATGAAACCCGCTAGTCCAAACATGACCTGAAAGTCCGGAATATAAGTTTTTGGTTTGCTACGTCCTTTCAGAGGACGTACCAAACAGAAAACCTATATTACGGACTTTCAGGCCATGTTTGGACTAGAAACCTGCCAACTGAATCAGATCGCAAGACGCTATGTATTCCGAGTATCGATCAAATCACTTCCGCGTATCAATGATTCAATGCGCTGTTTACTTTCATGCATCAATTCATGGTCGAAACGAGTGGAATTATCAGATTCTTATAAAAAGCATATAATAAAAAGAAAATCTAGTGTTTTTGAGTTGATACCGAAAATTATCTCACTTCTGATGGAGAAAAATGGTTATTTTCGCTCGCGCAAGCGCTCACGAAAAATAAACATTTGTATCGGTCACTCGTGGGATAATTTTCGGTATCCACTCTGAAACACTAGATATACTCTATATACCCATAGCTGTTGAAAGTAACGTAAAACCCCGATCAAACCAGACAAGACATACTAAATGAATAGCTTAATATTCTTACAAATCTAGTTTCTTGATGTGTACCTTTCAAATGATACACAATTATTCTTTTTCCCAGAAACCTTTGATTTTAAATCAAATTTAAATTAGCTTTTCCTAATTTTATCTGATATGCATGTGTAAGCACGATGCCCATAATTGATTTACCATTACTGTAACCGTGTATATGTCGCAAATATTTGTTGCGTAAATAGGAACTTGTTTTTGTTCTGGCTCGAGAAGAGCAAACCTTGTGTTTTTATTTTTGTTGTGCATGGCAGGGTAGCTATCAAAAATCTTTTTCGTTTTTGTTAAACTTTTTTTTTGTTTTTGTTGTCAACTTTTTCATTTTGAAAAATTAGTTCTAGCTGTTATGACTCATCAGACAGTATTATATATATTACGCTTCATTTTAAAGAATGTTCCATTAAAAAAACTTGAATATGAATGAATTATGTTGGGAATGGATATTTTAGTCGACTTTTGGAGAAAAAGTGTCAGGAAATATTTTTTTCTTCAATATCGGACACTTACCACATCATCAAGTCAGTTTTGGGTGAAATCCTGCAATATTTTTCATATTAAGAGGGGAACTTTTGTTAATAATGCTTCTAAATGGGCTTTTATGGTCAACTGGTGACATTTTGTTACAGTTTGGGACACAAAAGATGCAATAACAGTGAAGGGAGGGGGGAGGGGGGATGCATTAACAGTTTTCGCACATTTTTGTCATTTGTCCATCCACCCACTCCCACCTATGTTAACGCAATTATTTTCCGCCTCCCTCCTCTGTTTCTCAGGCCATTTTTTGTAAAATTGTATATGGGCAGACGTCGTTTTTATGTTTTAGTTTTGTAATTATTTCTTTGCCATCAAAAATTCATGTTCTTGGTTTGTTTTATGATTTAGGCCTCAGAATTTACAGAATAGCATGGGTGGTGGTGTATTTCGTCCATTGAATGAACGAAGGTTTTGCAATGCTAAAGCATTGCAAAGCTTTGTTGCACTCATGGGACAAATTTATCAAATTTATTAACTTGGGTAAAAAATCAGACCTAAACTATTTAGTTTTTATTTTATTAACCCTTTACCTAACATGAAAAGCAGACGACACTTGCAAAAATAATTCTTGAATAACTAATTTTTTTCATTTTTTTGTCTCAAAAACATAGGTTATGACCCCTCGTTGGAACGAGCTCGACGAGCTCGTTCCAACGAGGGGTCATAACCTATGTTTTTGAGACAAAAAATGAAAAAATAGTGAAAATTAATTGGCGATTTTTGAGAATAGCGCTGGCCGGTTTTGGCCGTTACGTTAGGTAAAGGGTTAAGTTTGCATTTGTTATAAAACGAGAGCAGGCGGAAGCCAAAGGCCTATGCGGGAGGGTCTGTGAAATATATTTTTAACTTTTTTAGGCCGTAACTAATATTCTTTTGAATACTCCCGCTTAGGAACTGTCACCCACTAAAGATTCCACTCAAAAATCAAAATCAAATTCTACAATCTACAACCCGAAAGCTACCTTTGTCAATCAAATTCCATTGAAATCATAGCCCTAAAAAGAGAGCTTTTCAAAAGAGACCTCGGGTCAAAAATGTTTGATCTTCAAGAATAAAATATACCTGAGTGATAGCGTGGTAAAGTAGTCTTGAAGAAATGCATGTACGACACCATTATAAACATTTGCTAAAGAAGCTCCTCTTGTTGAACAGTGCGACATAGCATCGATGTAACTGTTTGTGGTCACAGCAGGATCAACCCAGTAACATCTGTTCTTGTAATAAGTGTGTCTGACAAAGTCACTCGGGCATTCTGAATCTGAAAAAACAACAACATAATTAAAATTTAACTAGTAGAAGTCTATCTAATTTTTTATTTGTTTATTCACCTTTTTCAATTTATTTATTTATTGGGGTTTAATGACACTTTCAACAGCCTGGGTCACCTCGTGTTGGACACTTTTACGGGCGGAGGAAGCCGGTGTACCCGGAGAGAACTACTGAGCAGCGGCGAGTAATGTCAGACTCCTCAACGTACCAACGCCGCACAAACAGGGTAAGCATTGGTTGAAGGCAACTGCATCGTCGACGTACAGTGCACCTTAGTACACACCGCCACCGTGCCCCCACGAGGGCGATCGGGTTTCAGTGCAATGGAGTCAAACATAAGCCGAATCAACATTAATATGACTAAAACGCTCCCGTATGTAATATTTTACAGCCATTTCGAACGCGTTGTTCATATACCAAATTGAGGTTGTCGAATGTCGACCACAGTAACTGTTGATAGCTCTCATGCCTCCGGGCTAAGTCTCTCGCAGTGGTGCAGTGGTTACGACATTGGACTTCAAACCGAAAGGTCTGCGGTTCGATCCCCATCAGGGGTAACTGCGTTGTGTTCAAGGGCAAGGCACTTAACCCCGAATGCCCAAGTGAGTGAGGGGGGGGGGGGCACGGTGGCGCTGTGTAGTGAGGCTTACTGCACTTGTATTCAACCAATTCTGACCTGTACGTTGCGGAGTGAGTCTGACAGTTGCTCGCTGTTGTTCGGTGGTTCTCTTCGAGGCTC
Source organism: Pictodentalium vernedei (assembly GCA_031216915.1). Lineage (NCBI taxonomy): Eukaryota > Metazoa > Mollusca > Scaphopoda > Dentaliida > Dentaliidae > Pictodentalium > Pictodentalium vernedei. The sequence continues at coordinate 403,366,018 of CM062293.1, forward strand.
CGGTTTTCTCCACCCGTAAAACGGTCCAACACGAGGTGACCCTCTTTGTAAAGTGTCGTTATACCCCAATGAAACGTCTACGTCTCTAAAGAATCTGATGTTGTTATGGTAGGCATCGCGGAGCCCCCCCCCCCGGGGGAGAGGGGCTCAGGGGATGGTAACCTTCTTACTTTTTCAGAAGGTGTCGTTTTTGACATATAATACAATGGAACTGGTATTGAACGTTCATAGCAATGCCAGTTCGTGCCAGTAACAAGCGAAAGCAAAGCGAAATGTTCAGAACGACTAACGTCTAACCCTGTACATGTATTAATTTTGGAGTTTCGTTTACCTCGAGATAAACTTTGTGACTCGTATCACACTGAGTGATATCGTCCGGGGTCGCCGGATTCACTTTTGGGCGGTGTGTGGGGAGGGGGGGGGGGGTCAGACCCCGGGAAAAGGGCATTTACTCAAACTAGGAGCCCAGCCATGACATGCCGAAGCGTGCATGTCTCGACGGCGGAAGGTCCGAGATTGGGGTGTTTAACTCCTAACTTTCCCATGGACTTTTAAATGCCAGCCGAACGGATTTGAGGTGTATTTTAGCTTTACTTCGAGAATAAATCATTGAAAAACTAGAGTGATGAACCTGGGAAGAGCACTGTCTGTCCCACCTCTCGCCCCATGGTCCGATGACAGAGAGGACAGCGTCCCCCTGCCCCCGGCGTCCCTGATATCGACAACTTGAATTAGACTGTAAGTGGAATGTTTAACCCTATACCTAATATGAAAAGCAGACGACACTTGCAAACAAAATTCTTGAATAACTAATTTTTTCATTTTTGGTCTCAAAACATAGGTTATGACCCCTCTTTAGAACAAGCTCGACGAGCTCGTTCCAAAAAGGGGTCACAACCTATGTTTTTGAGACAAAAAGTGAAAAAATTAATGAGCGATTTTTGTGAATAGCGCTGTCCGGTTTTGGACGTTATGTTGGGTAAAAAGGGTTAAAACAACTGTGTGCTATACCTTTTCTTCTAACGTAGCAACTGTAGTACATAGCTGATTTAAACATTTCACTTATACGTTAATTCCGTACGGCTGAAGAACAGGCAATTCATTTTATAAATACCGGGTCTCCTCCATTTTTCTGTGTTTATTTTTATTCCAGATCATGTTACAAATAATAACTGTTTATGGTTCAATAATATTATATTTATTATTTATTTTAATCCGTTCGTTTTGTAAGTATAACATGCTGATAGACAAAATCTCCATCTTGAAGTGCACTAAAATAGTAAAAAATAGAACACATCCGTAATGGTTTAGGGTCAGTATAGCGGGGGTATGTATTAGCAGTGGCACTTACCCTTACTATTCTGACTCTAATTATTTCTCCCAAATTTTACATTTTCTTTTCTGGCAGCAGGTGGCACTTTATAATGCAAGCAGAAATCAGACGGGAGGAAAGTATGTACCATTGCCAGACAACCCACATAATGAGCTTATAAAACTGACACAAGAGGATTAAATGCAATTTTTTCACATGCATTTATTAAAAATATGATGGAGAGTGGAGAAAATAAAAAAACGTTCAGGAAACCAGGTATTTTTAAAATAAAGTTCAGAGTCCCCTATACTTTAGCTTTACCAGTAATTCAAATGAACGATTTTAAAAACAAAAATAATGCCTACAAAGCCACGCCCGCCCTCCACCCCCACCATGACACACACATACAAAAAAAAAACGAACCTTGGCTTCAGTCAGCCCCTCTAGTTTCAAAATCGCTCCACTCTCTCAACATGGGCTATTTGTTTGCCTACTTGTTCTGGACTTTGCATGCAAACTACCGTTGATTAATGTGTTGTTCCTTTACTCACAAAATATACAGATATTCTTTCTTGCTACAGTTATAGATATTCCAACCAACAGTATTTAATTGGCCTTCAAAACTTCTGGATATTAATGTAGTTGGTGGAACTACAGAACGTAGTCATAAACCTACAGTTGTGGTGAGTCTTCATTCCTAATTATTTAGTAAATTCCGACACGAGATGGCCCTGGCTGTTGAAAGTATCGTTAAACACCAGTACATAAATAAATGAAAAAATAAATTTAGTAAACAAACAACTCTAATAGTACTGATAATGCTATTAAAGATTCGGCCAGACCGAGTCTGAATTGAGAAAAAGTTCTTGCATTCACAGAATAAAATGAATGTTCAGTGTTTTTTTCTAATTCAGTGGGAGGGAATATTTCAATTCATCAGAAAAACGAACCGTGGGTTTGCTTTCCCGACCAACTGAAAAATTCCAGATGATTGAATTTTAATACAGGCGATGGACTATTGAAGGGCAAGACTGGTTCCAGGCTACAATAGCATGGAGTTACTAACTGAATTCAACTAAAAGCTTCATTAGCTGAGTTGATATAGGAGGAACATTACAGAATTTGTTCAAATATCTCAACTGTCTATATCTAAGTGCCTAGAGAGTAGTAAATTACTTGGTGAATCTAGCAAAATACCTGCTTGTATTAATGGAACTCGAACAACTGCTGTATTTGACGCAGGTTCCATTGTGTCTACAATTCCAAGCAACTTTTACAAATTCATTTAATCCTTACCATTAATCCACTCAATGATATTTTATCTATTGAATATGCCGAGGGGCATAACTTATCTTATGATAGCTATGTTGAAATAGACATTGAATTCTTTGTTGTTCCATATCATAGGAAATCTTGTTTGGCATTTGTTGAGCCAGATAGTAGATTCAATTCTAGAGACTCAGTGATAATTGGCACACATATTTTAAACATACTACTTTTTGATTGTATAGACACTTTGGGAAACAAAATGCTTCAAACCTCTTCACTTTCCAGCCCCTGGCAAATAAGCTTCAGGTGCTTATTGCAGAGAGAAAAAGATTCGAAAACAAACCACTTGGAAAGTGCAAAGTTATGAATCTAAAGGTATGTCTGTTTTACCAAATACTACTGTATCAGTTGTTGGGTGTTTTACAAGTATCTTAGACTATATTCCAACACATGTAATGTTACAATCAAATAATAATGCTATATTTATGCGTGATCTTGACTTATATACATCAACGTTTCCTTGTGATGGCAAAGGATAATGCTACTTTTCAAATTGTTCTACAAAAACAGTAGCTATCCCTCACAATGCCATATTGTTTGAGGTACAGCCAGTTGTTATTGAAAATGGTACACCAAAATGTGACAATGGTGCAAAAATACAAAGGTTTAGTGGTATGATTTCCGGTTTAATGGAATCAAAGAAAATATTATCTGACAAACAGTGTACACAATTTCAAGACTCATTGCTACACTATGAAGACGTATATTTTCTACTTGTGACACCGATATCAGTCACTATATTGGTACTAAACATAAGATTGAATTAACTGATGGTGTTTATTTTAAACAAAGATACAGGCTTTTATTATATGCTAGCTTGTGAATTATCACAAATTATCTAAAATATATTTCTCAATATCCATTGACTTGGGCTGAATATTGCACAGAAAAATGACACATAGCATATAATAAAAAGAAAATCTATGCTATTTTAGGGAATATCAGGAATTATCTCATGAGTGTGGATCTGAAAGTTTTACTTTTCATGAGCACTTGCACAAGTGAAAAATAATATTTTCAGGCCCACAAGAATGAGATAATTCCAGATGTTCACTAAAATAACGTGCATATCCTCTATATACCACCCTCTAATTATGCCGATGTTAGGGAATATCTTCAGCAGTTGGTTGTCAGTGGTGTTATACGTGCCTTACATGAAGTATGGTTATTGCCAGGTGGATATTGAATAAGACCATAAGGAACACACAGCTTTCGCAGTTGGACCACTCGGCTGTTACGAGTTCAAAAAACTCCCGTTTGGTTTGGTGAATGCACCTGAACCTATCAACGGGTGATGGAGAGCTGCACTTTAAAATCTTTTTTATATACCTGGTCAACTTGATAATCTATTCCCATGATATACAGTAGCACTTTGAGAGAATAGAGAAGGTTTTTAACCATTTAAGAGAATGTGGCCTAAACTGTCATCCAAGAAATGGTTAAGGTTAATTTTGTTGGACATGTAGTGTTGCTTGATGGGATCAACACAGATCCAAAGAAAATTGAAAAAATAAAGTTCTGGTTGACACCACAGAATGCTAAAGAAGTTAGGCTACTACAGATGTGTCTATAATTTTTTTTTCAAACATTACCAAACCTCTGACAAATCTTATGCCAAGACCTAACAAGAAGGAAAATAACTAAGAAGAAATCTACAGAGTCGGCTGTTTGGACCTGGGAGCAGAACAAAATAAAACTTTTATTAAGTTGAAACAGATACTGTCCGCATCACCAGTTTGATGTACCCAGATTTTACAAAGAATTTTAAGCTGCACACAGATGCCAGTAAAGGTAGACTTGGAGCTCTATTATGCCAGGCTCATGGTAAACTCAAAAGAGTAATCGACTATGTCAGTTGAGGTCTTAACAACTCAGAGCAGCATTATCATGCTCATAAACTTGATTTTTTGGCTTTAAAGTGGACAGTGTGTGACAAATTTTATGATTATGTGTGTGGTAGGAAATTTATTGTACTTACTGACACTACTTCACCCACATGTGCTTATGAAAGCCAAATTAGATGCAACTGGACTTATATGGTTGGCAGCATTATCTGCTTTTGACTTTAATATTTTATATCATCCTGGAAAATCCAACAATGATGCTGATGTGTTACCCAGACTTCCATCAATCGAGGAAACTAGATCTCAACATATCAGAGAAGTTAATTGTAATTCTATCCAGGCTGAATGTAATGGAATTGAATATGATGGTTTGATAGAGTCCTTGTTCGGCTTCCTCCACTCACAAGACTGTCCAACATGAGGTGACCCTGTCTGTCAAAAGTGTCAAAAATAAATAAATAAATAAATAAATAAATAAATAAATAAATAAATAAATAAATAAATAAAAATAAATAAATAAATAAATAAATAAATAAAGTCCTTGTGCATGTCAGAGAATGTCTTACCAGATCTCCAAATTCCTGGACAAGATATAGCCCCACTGGGCATCCGAGACATTAGTAAGACTCAGTGTGATGATAATTTCTTGAAGATTCAGAGCTCGGCTGTTACAAACAAGAAACGACCTATTTTAGCTCAATTGCCATCATCACCCCACGATAATGCCATGTATAGATCCTTTGGCAGATTGAAAATGATATGCCGAGAGATTTCAGTTGATGAAAAGTAGAGGCTACAATTGGTTTTGCCTTTATTAACCCTTTACCCAACGTAACGGCCAAAACCGGCCAGCGATTTTCTCAAAAATCGCCAATTAATTTTCAAAATATTTTCATTTTTTGTCTCAAAAACATAGGTTATGACCCCTCGTTGGAACGAGCTCGTCGAGCTCGTTCCAACGAGGGGTCATAACCTATGTTTTTGAGACAAAAAATGAAAAAAATTAGTTATTCAAGAATTTTTTTTGGAAGTGTCGTCTGCTTTTCATGTTAGGTAAAGGGTTAAGAAACTTACAAAGTGCAAATTTTCTGTCCGTTTTTGTCAACAATGTAGGTTAAAGTGTTAAGTACACCAAAATTCTTGGAAATAAATCCATTATCCTTGTGTTTTCCGGGGTGTATTGTAGTTTACACTGGTCTGGGAACTCATACACCCTTTGGCTTCGCCTCAGGGTTATGAGTTCCCAAACCAGTGTAACTTCCCATACACCCTTCAAAACACAAGGATAACTAATATTACTAACATTTCAAAGTCCTGCACCACACCTTACTACCTATGGGAAACAGAATGTGTGAACGTTTTAATTGGACTTTTGTAGATATGCTTGGGACATCAGAGATGGAGAAGAAAGACAGTTGGATTTCTCATATTGGAAGCTTGGTTCGTGCATACAAAAGTGCTTGCCATGACTCCATTCTCCATACTTTTTGATGCTAGCAAAAAGCCCAGATTATCTGAAAATGGATTCGAATAGAACTAAGCCCTTTTCCAAATATATAAGCGATTTGAGAGGGAGGCTCAAAGACGCTGTTGAGAAGGCTACTCAGCATATTGACAGAACACAACAACAGCAAAAGAAAGGTTATGATTCCAAATTGAGAGAAACCAATATTCAAGTTGGGGTGCTGGTAAAATGAACATATTTTGACGGTCGACAGAAGCTGGTGGAAAAGTGGAGTGATAGTATTTATGTGGTCGTTGATCAGCCAATTTCAGATATCCCTGTATATGAAGTCAAAACAGATAACGAGAGAACGAGAGTTCTTCATAGAAATTTGATATTACCCATCACTTTGTTAAATGATGAGAGCAAAGTCGAACTCAGTTCAGTCAAACAGAAATCACCCATCCAACTCCTCGGCGTAGACGGAGAATTAAAGAACAAGATACAGCCAGTCCAGTGCAATCCACAGAAATATTTGATGATACTGATGGCCAGAGTGAAGATAGTTATATGGTTTACCACAGAAGAAGTCAGTGTCAAATCCAACACCCTGCAAGGGAAGTTGATATTGCTGGTTGTGATTGGGTTGATACACACACCTCCTATATCAGCATGCACACTGTCCACCAGACCCAGAAGTAAACCACCATATTTTTAATGAATTCAGTGTAGTGCTAGTCTACCATGGTAGACTCGTTTGTGGTAATTAGACTCGAGAGCTGAAGTGTGGCGTGCAAGTCTACTGTTGTTTACAACACAAGATCGACCGATTTGTCATGCATAAGTTCTTTCTTGTGTTGTCACTTTGTAGCATTCGTGTGGCTCAAAGTGAAATTAAGCCATTATCCTACAACAGCTGGGGGGGGGGGGGGGGGGGGGGGCTCAGTGGTAGACTGTTCGACTTCTATGCTAGAGGTCCCGAGTTCGATCCCCACCCGGGACGACCCACGTCGTGTCCTTGGGCAAGGCACTTTATCCCGGTTGCCTACATAGGGGCACGATGACACCGTGCACTAAGGCGTACTGCACCACGATGATGCACATGTCTTCAACTGCTGTAACCCTGCTCGAACAGAGCTTGAACAGAGTTAAATTGTTGAGGAGCTGACAGTTGCTCGTCGATGCTCGGTGGTTCTCTCTGGGTACTCCGGCTTCCTCCACCTTAAAACTGTCATTGTCACAATTAGCCATTGTGCATAAGTATATGACCTTAAAGACCAATAAATAAATAAATATAATACAACAGCCAGGCTTTATCCCCCTTTCAGCATTGATGCGTTTATATTGTGCCTTCTGCATTACTACGTGGCTTTATTAGACAGTCTATCTTGCAACTGCGTTTTGGTTCAGTGATAATTTATTCCATCAGCTCAACAGGACTGAGGGATTGAATCATCTCTATCTGATTTCGACCTTTATGGGGTTGACTACTTCATGTATACAGAGGTAAAATGGTTAACACTTTGTTGGCATTTAATTTAAAGCTTGAATTTATATGGAGTGTACATTGTAAATTTATTTGAGGGGTGGTCCAACACAACTTTTGACAGTTTTTTGAAATTTTCAACAATATGCCCAAATTGGTGAACACCGACACAATATATACCAAAATAATGAAAAAGTACACAGCATTTGAATTTACCAACTTTTTCAAAAAAAAAAAATAAAATAAAAATAAAAAATGGGTGATGCAATATATAACATACGATACATTCACGGGAAAATATCCACCTGACAATGTTATAATTGCGAACTACAGTCCTTGGTAGCAATGTTGAATCTGGAAATTGTAGAATGTTACTCAAGTTTCAGCAAGGGATTAATACGCCACCGATTCGAACTATTATTATTTGGATTTTGTCGATGAGCAAAACATAAAAATGGAATATTATGTTTGAAAACAAAAATATATTCACATCAACATACATTGCAGTCCTCACAAGTGGATATGTACGAAAAACTAATTTGTTTGATGCTGAACCATATTTGTGAAGTCAGGAAAGCTTGGTGAAGTCTGCTAATTAAATAAGAAGACCAATGTTTCAGAAACATCTTTTTCTGGTCAGCACTATCCGTTCCTTGCCAGAATGAGAAAAAGATTTCCCCGAGTCTGTCCTAGAAAGATTGTAGAATATAACTATTCAGTAAATTTAAAGTATTTTATGGTAAAAAATCTGGTCTCTTACTTAAGCCATAGCAGACTTTCAGACTGTGATTTCTACCACATGGTGGGTCGCGGTGGCTCAGTAGGCAGAGGTACAGGCTGCAAGCCAAGAGGTCTTCGGTTCGATCCCCACCTGCGGCAACCGCATTGTGTCCTTGGGCAAGACACTTCACTTCCATTGCCCATGTAGGGACATGGTGATGTTGTGCACTAAGGCGTACTGCACATCGATGGTGCACTTGTCTTCAACCAATGCTAATCCTGCTTGTGTGAGTTAGTATGTTGGGGAGTCTGACAGTTGCTCGCCGTTTCTTGGTGGTTCACTCTGGGTACTCGGGCTTCTTCCACCCGTAAAACTGCCCGACACGACGTGACACTGGTTGCCGACAGTGTGGTTAAACCTCATTAAATAAACAAATAATTCTACCACATGGTAACAGTTCCAAAATATTAGTTTCCACATGATCTACGTTTCATTCCAAAAAACTTGATATATAATTTATTAGGGTTATTTGTTTCTGGCCTGTTTTGAACCTTGGAGATAATATCTGAAATTTTACCAAAAATAGGTTGGAGGTCCCCGTAGGTAATGTACTATAAATGTGTACAACATATGTAAAATATAATTTATTATTTCTAGGAATATTCGGGCATACTTGTGTATCACCTATTACCGGTATTCTGGTGATTTTATTCCTTATCAGTATAAGTTATTGTTAGTGCGGTTGCGCTTGCTTGTTGGGTCCTTTGGCAACTCATTCAATGTTGTCACATACTGCTGCACTCCAACACAGTGAGCTCTTTGGGCATGTTCTTATTTTGAAACCTTTGTGGGTAACAGACAAAAACATGGAAAGGGAAACAGGAAGTTTGTGGAAAATATATTTCGGCCATCAATCAAATGATATTTTTGTTCTCACACAATTATGACGATTACTATTAACCCTTTTCCCAACGTAACGGTCAAAACCGGCCAGCGCTATTCACAAAAATCGCCAATTAATTTTCATTATTTTTTTCATTTTTTGCCTCAAAAACATGGGTTATGACCCCTCTTTGGAACGAGCTATGTTTTTAAGACAGAAAATGAAATAAATTAGTTATTCAAGAACTTTGTTTGCAAGTGTCGTCTGCTTTTCATGTTAGGTAAAGGGTTAATGGAAATGACATTGTCTATAGTGTATGTCACGATGCGCACACAATTGATGTAATTAACGGAAAAACATAAACACGAAAAGGTCGTGAAAACTCCGTTGTCTTATTTTAAATGGATTTCAACAGAGAATAATGGCCAAACGTTTAAACTGATCGGGAAAAAAATTGTGTCAAAAGCCAACTTCTTTATTTTTATATTACTCTACAGAAAAATACCTGAAGTTTGTAAAATGGTTCGCTAACATTTCGAAATTTCAGTTTTTATATAAAATCCCCAAACCCTTGGGATTAACTTTACTGACAGCTTTAGAAAATTAAGGGGAGCTATCTTTACTCTCAATCTCTTCCAATGTCGAAAATTGTGAGCCGTGACGCTCGTTCCGATGCCTTTCCGATTGAACAACTTTTCTGGGTCAGTCCGCCCTCGATTCAGGAAGAAGAACGGCATAGGGATAGATTTCCACTGAAACGCCCATGGAAAAGATTTGACACATACAAAATATCCCTGAAAACATGTAAAAAGAATGACGAGCACAAATAGTGTTTGAGGCAACGGACATCCGGGTCGAGGTCGGAAGTCCAAAGCCTCAAACTGTGCAAAATGGTCGCAAAAGCGGGTTCTTGATCGACTGGATCAAGATATGATTTATATTTGGTCACGACACAGACTAGTGGGTAAGTGGCGTAGTCACAGAGGGGTCTTGAGAAATTTCAACCTCATCTACATTCATGCCTGATTCAAGATAGATAATGGAAAAATAGAATCCGAGATACAACGCTTTCACATTTCTTTTTCAAAAAATGACATCCTGCAGTCTTGTGGGTGGAGAGCGGAGAGAGAACTTCGACTCGATTGAAACCCACACAAGATCCAGCCGAAATTCACCATTCGATTTGTAATTGACAGAACTCGAAGACCATTTTAAGCAAAACGTTATCCCCTAAGATAGATTCTACCGCGACTCTGTTAATTTTCCTTTTTCCTATCTTTCATGCAGTGTCGCCGTCCGTAATTACGTGGAGGAACGACACACGTCGCGCGTTGACCACCAGTGCGCGTTGAGAGCCCGTTTCGAACGGTTGCTCAACGCGCATTGATACTGATGACAGACAGGGACATCGTTGTGAAAGAGCCCGAGAGGGGGTGTTGTCCTCTCATATAAAGGGGTTCGGGTTCACCTGCAGAAAATCTTGAAAATTAGCTCTTCAAAGCTCTTTAAAAGAAGTGGGCCTTGTTGGATGGGGCTGTGCGAGTTACACACAGCTAAATGTAAACTCGTAAGACGAGTGATTGCTCGCTGTGTTAGATATTTGTGAAGATCAAGCCATTACATGCGTGAAATTGTTGGGGAACAATGTCCCCTCTCGGTCAGAGCCACGGGAAAGGTGTTCTCCGCGTTCCCCTAGGAAAGCATTTCTGATTTCGTGATATAGTGTGTGACCCCTCACACATCACGATCGTATTCCTGTGTTTATGATTTAGAGATTATTACTTGCTTAGTTTCATATCGGTTGAGATATCAACCCGAGATGACTTCATATTAGCCTGAGACCGAAGGTGATATCTCGGCCGATATGAAATTAAGCAAGTAATAACCCCTTCATTAACCCTTTACCTAACATGAAAAGCAGACGACACTTGCAAAAAAAATTCTTGAATAACTAATTTTTTTCATTTTTTGTCTCAAAAACATAGGTTATGACCCCTCGTTGGAACGAGCTCGACGAGCTCGTTCCAACGAGGGGTCATAACCTATGTTTTTGAGACAAAAAATGAAAATATTTTTAAAATTAATTGGTGATTTTTGAGAATATGGCTGACCGGTTTTGGCCGTTACGTTGGGTAAAGGGTTAATTAGTCCAAAACGGATAATTACAAAAATTCTTAGATCTGTTACTTTCCTTACAGTGTTATTGTCTCTCATTCTTTTCGCAAACTCCGAAGTTTATTCTTGTCCAACTCTTTGTTCAGCTATCCGAACATATCTGCTTCCCCGCTGGAGAGGCCTCAACGTTCGGTTAGCTGAACTACCTCTTCTCCCACTCGACGAATCTCCGCGTACCACTTTTTATTACACTAAACGATAGATTATCGAAGAAATTGCGGAAAGTTAGAAATCGTATCCCCCACTGAGAAGATATGGAAATTTTCACTTTACGGAATCAATCAAAATGGCGGCTTTCAAAGCATCACTTCAAGATAAATACGAGACAAATTATCACTGGAAATGATCAATTTGTTCTAAAAACGTATAATGAAAAGAAAATCTAGTGTTTTTTGAGTGGATAACCATCATTTTCAGCCAGCAATAATTCAATACGTATTCGCCTTGAATTGATGCATGAAACCCGCTAGTCCAAACATGGCCTGAATGTCTGTAACATAAGTGTTTGGTCGTATCAAACCAAAAACTTATATCACGAAATTTCAGGCCATGTTTGGACTTGAAACCCACCAGCTGAATTTGATTGCAAGACACTATCTGTTTCAAGTGTCGGTCAAATCACTTCCGTGTATCAATGACTCAATACGCTGTTTAGTTTCATGCATCAATGCAAGGTTGAAACGAGTGGATTATCGGATTCTTATAAAAAAAGCGTATAATAAAAAGAAAATCTAGTGTTTTTGAGTGGATACCGAAAGTTATCTCAGTTGTGACCGAAACAAATGGTTACTTTCTCTCGCACAAGCACTCGCGAAAATTAAACATGTCTCGGTCACACATGAGATAATTTTCGATATCCTCTATGAATTCCAGTTTGCGATGAATTTTCTGAACAATTCTCTTCCTATTTCTCTTCATACTAATCATTACTTATCACCATCATCAATTCCTCATCAAACAAAACTCTGCTTCTAACCACTCCACCATGCCTGATAGTGGTAACGCCAATTTTCCTGATTGCGTTCGACGAATAACTGTGAACAATTCTGCGTAAACAAATTGGTTACGTCAAGTGGGACAACTTTAGGTTGGTTCATATCGACCGAGATCGGCGCCATATCAGTCGAGTTTGAAGTCACATCAACCGAGCGTGATAATGGGCAATTCTGGGAAAGAAAATCATGTCGGAGAATCAAAAGCCTGCCTAAGTTGTTGTGCACACTCAATAGTGGTTTTCATTTGTTGTTGTTGTAAGAACGTATTAACTGATTTTTGAGAAATAGTTATTTTTATTGACTGGTGTTTGAGAAGTGGTTATTGACAATGCCGCACAGTACACACAAATGTATTTGATGAAGGCAATCGACCTCGCCCTTATGTTTTAAGGGAGATAACTTTATCGAAAGTCGATTTTCATGCCGATGTGAGTCAGAGATGGTGAGTGAGAATTCTTGTAGGTGTTTACCCGGCTGATTGGAAATTTCCATGAAATTAACGATTCAGGTTGTTCAGTCCGCAGGCCAGTTGAGCTCCCCCAGGTAGCCATGAATAACATATTTCAAAGTTTCGGTATCTAGCCAGGCGGACCCTGTCAGCTCACTAGTTGAATCAAATACTTTTTCATCTTCAAGATGTTTTTCCTCGGGCTGTCTTGTGTAGGGGCGTCAAGAAGATGACGATTGAGGTGTCAACCTAATATGCCCCGACTATGATGGCTTACTTTCCCACTGACGAATGTTCCAGTTACATCATCAAGGCATGTCGTCTCGTCGGGGGGGGGGGGGGGGGGGGCCTTGATGATGTAGTTGGAATAATAGACAGGCAGGATTATAATTAAAAGAACTCAAGACTTCTTGGAAATGTATTTGTGAATAAATAAAATATGCGTGTAGTTGTAGTGACGAAACTTCTTTTTTTTAATTAACACGTACCAAACCGGTACTCCAAACTGGTCTTATTCAGAGGCAGACTGACCGCAGGGTTCACTTGGAAATTGTGTGGGCCCCCCAAAATCTATGCTGCCCAACAGCTGTTGGCATGAAATTTCGTGAGAATGACCAAAAGGTGAAATGGATCTGATTGCAATGACTGCAGGTTTATCGAAATATCCTCTATGTGGACTGCCAATGGCAGTCCACATAGAGGGCATTTCGATATACCAACCGTCTAGTCTGCCATTGACGGTCAGATGCTAGGAAACAACGCTCTTTCGGTTCAAAAATTAATATTTGTTCCTGTTGGGACAAACTATGGTCGGTCTGATGTCAACGATTTTTACCAAATGAGAGTCTAAGATGATACAAAAATACCGTTGAAAATGCCTTCTATGTGGACTGTCATTGACGCCCGAAATTTTATCCGGAACCGGCGCCCCCATGGTACGTTTCCAGGCAACATTTTCGGCTCAGTCCACCCTTGATCTTACTGGGTCTCCAACAGCCCAAATCGGGTGCTACAGACCTTCTTTAGAATGACCGAATACGTATGTGATACAAGTCCAAGTAACAAATCTAGTTTCTTAACTGGTTGATTGCTGGAAGCCACTATCAGTGGTTTCAAAAAATGAGGGTTCCAGATCTAAATACGTTTTCCTCACTCGTGCTTCATATTCAGTCAAATGCAAACAATATTTTGTTTATATAAATTTGTTTTATCACAAAATCTTGCCTGTAGGCACTCTCCAATAATTTGTAATAAAACAAATTTTAAATAAAAATTTACACCACCAAAAATAATCTAGCCCTCAACCATTTAAGAAAGTACATGTATTCTATCCTTAAAAAATGCCTCGACTGGAAAATATATTGGGGCGTTGGGAGTCAAACGCCCCATAAATCTCCATTAGCGACGCCCCTGGTCTGCTGCAAACTTTCCTGTCGTTTACTGTAGCTTAAAATAAAAACGTTGTTGCACATTGTTTTCCAATTAATTTATTCTTACTTCAGTTTGTGTTTGCAAATACTGTCTTTGATCGGTTAACATCGTATCCATTCCGTGCTTTGTATTCTGAAGTATACTCCAGCCATTGTTACGAAAGTCAATATAAACTGGGTTACACGGAATTGTTTTTACAGTAACAATTCGCGTTATTTCCGTATCATTATTAATTTAATACCTTGTTTAATTTTCTTATCGTCAAATTACGCACTTTCGATAATGTATTGACAAATCTAGATTTATCCCAGTGCGGAAGTACCAGCCTCACACCGACATCTTGTCCATGTTTTCAAGGGCGCTGGCAGCAGGGGGTGCACGGGATACGATATAATGACGAAGGCTAGTCGATAATGAAGGAGTCTAGTCGATAATCATCAAACAAAAATGCTATGAAACAGCGGGTGGGGCTGTGAAGCTTTATGTCACCCCTCGCAAAACCATTATAGATATAATGATATAATGTCAGTACTATCGAGTGTCATATTACAATTTATGATATGTTGTACACTCACGGTCTTAACTCATCCCTGAGTCGAGTGCCGTTTTTGATACCCCTGCCTCCTTACCCTCAGATACTTCCGACGCCCTTGCCTGTTTCAATAAACTGTAGAGAACGCGAAGGATGCACATGGAACATGGAATTACATTATGAGGCTTAATGTTTACAAACTAACGTTAAATCTTAAACCTCCAAGTGGCGATTAGTGTAACTGTCGGATTAAAAAGCACCACCGTGCCCCCTCCCTCAATCCAGAAAAAAGAAAAACAAAAGGAAAAAAAAACCCCAAAACCCCAAAACAACACAAAAATGGGAAACAAAAACAGAAAGTAACAAAAAATATAAAAAGATTAGTTAGGTAGTTTACTGACTTTTCTCCTATTCAACGCCCCAAAATGGCTCAGCCTATCCGCCTTGTTTACCCAAATCGTTGGACTATTACAAATATACTGAGTCAAAAAAGAAAGTATAATAAACCTTGAGGAGCAATTTGTTTAGTATTATCAACTTTAATCCCAAACAAATTATTGTAAATTCATATTTTGAGTCTAGCTTATGAATTTGCATAATTTCATGTTCTAACTGTTGCCAGCGTCACGTCAGGACATTGCAATTCATACATGGTGTGAAATGAAAAGTTCACACAAACAGTAAATAGCGTGTATGTCCACTGTTTGCCTATTGGATGGCAAGACATCGACGGCGCATGGACCTGATAAGTCTCTGGATGTCACCCAGTGGTATTGCGTTCCACTCCTGCCTTAGAACATTACGTAAATCGCCTATCTGAAGATCATGAAGTCGTACCCGACGGTCCAACTGATCCCAAAGATGCTCAATTGGCGACAAATTTGGCGAAAGTGGGGGCCAGGGAAGAAGTTCGATGCTCTACTCCTCAAGAAAGTCACGACAGATACGCGCCACGTGACATCTGGCATTCTCTTGCTGGAATAACTGCAATCCGACGTTAGAGTTGACCAACAGCAGAATTTCGTCCTTATATCGCTGTCGATTCAGATTACCATCGGTGAAGATCAACTGCGTTCAATGGAGCAAGGACATTTTTGCCCAAACCATTACACTACCCCGCCGAAACGGTCGCATTCCCGCACGCAAGCATCAGAAGACCGTTCTCCTCGTCGGCGATAAACTCTTGCCCTACTATCAGAGCGCCGTAGTCAAAATTGTGATTCATCACTAAAAAGGACTGTGCTCCAACGCTGCTGAGTCCGCCAAACACGCTGACGTACCCATTCCATTCTGACGGTATGATGACGTTGGGTAAGGATTGGTCCGTGGTATGGACGCCTACTTCGGATGCCGTGTTCAGCGAGTCTGTTGCGGACAGTTTGTGCACTGATTCTATTTTTAGTTCTACCAGGAGTAATTGCTGCTGCCCTCGTCGCCGGAAGGAAGCGATCCCACAAGTGAGACGTCCCGATGTGTCGGTCTTGTGCAGGGTTCATAACTCTTGTTCGACCTGAACGCGCTCGGTCGGCAGTAGATTCAGTGGTTCTATACCTTCAAACCTTCAATGAGACGGTAAATAGTGGCCACAGTGACTTCGAACTCAGCAGCGAGCTCATCTGGAGGTATCCCAGCCCCATGCATACCAATGGCACGCAACCTCTGATTGTCGGTTAACCTTGGCATTTTTTTAAAATGTCGGAAGACAAAAACTTGCGTGTTTTCTCAATAACCCAGGCTCTCTAGCACAACATAACACAAAGAAAATCGTCGGTTACCCATTCAATTTGACATTCTCTGGTAGCACGTGCTATTTTGAAATCCGCAGCAAAATTTTATACGGTTGGGTGGACAACACTAACATGTCATTACACTCTTTGCACGACCTCTTGTCCACAAACATGTAACATAAGAACTATTATATTTTATCCGTTATGCTATTTTTTCACATTTGATTCTATTATACTTTCTTTTTAGACTCAGTATATGTTGTTTTCGAACTTTTATTATACGCTGTCTCATGACTGGGAACGAAACAGAGGTAAAAATCGTCAAATACAAACACAAAACAACAGACAATACAAACAACGAATATTATCTGATCGAGTTTTCACCTTGAGTTTCTCCTTAAATTTACTGTACTATTTTCAGCTCATTACACCCCGAACAATAAATTACCAATAAACATTTTCAATTTTAATTTGTGATATAATTCTTTTCATTTGTTTCGCATCAAAGATGATTTATTGTAAAGTAGGTGGTTTTAAGTCCGTGGTATTCGACCAGATAAGCGTCTCGGATTTCGCCCTCAATAATTGTCTTGCCAGATACCCTCCAGTCTGTGTGTGTGTGTAACAATTTCCTTAAGAGTTTCTGTCAATAAGTAAAAGATAACGTACGCGACCCAAGGTATTCGGCAAGATTATCTGACCGAATATCTTGGGTCGAGTGTAGAATCTGATTTAAAACCATGTTTACATTAAATTCGCGTTTTAACCCATTACCTAACATGAAAAGCCGAAGACACTTGAATAAAAAAATTCTTGAATAACTATTTTTTTCCATTTTTTTTGTCTCAAAAACATAGGTTATGACCCCTCGTTGGAACGTACTCGACGAGCTCGTTCCCAAGAAGGGTCATAACCTATGTTTTTGAGACAAAAATGAAAATAATAATGAAAATTAATTGGCGATTTTTGTGAACGAACGGATTTTTGACCGTTACGTTGGGTAAAGGGTTAATGCGTGTGACCTAATACAAAAGATTTTTATTGTCCAAGTACCGGGTATTGTTTCCTTAAGTGGTAATCCTTTGTCCTTAAGTGGTAGGGGGTTGACTTTGCAACAAAAGAAAAACCACTTTAGGGCCAATTTTAAGGGCGTCCGCCCGTCTGTCTGCCTGCCCTTGTGCTATTCACTCGAACGAGCAATTGTTCGTTAGCGCATTTGTTCGATGGGCTTCGAGTCGTTCGAGCAGTATGTGCGAGTTACTCGACTTAAAACGGAATCCCACTTATGGAATCCCTTTTTTGAATCCCATTTGTGGAATCCCTTTTTCGAAAACATATGGTCTTCGGCACCCTTTTTTCTGAAATGAGGCTAAGAGTCGTATGTGCGAGTCACTCGAACGAGCAATTGCTCGTTGGCTCATTTGCTCGATGGGCTTCAAGTCGTTCGAGCAGTATGTGCGAGTCACTCGCGGTAAGACAGAATCCCACTTATGGAATCCCTTTTTGGAATCCGATTTGTGGAATCCCTTTTTATGATATGTCTGAGGCTACAAAATCCCTTTTTGGTCGTATGTGCCTATGTGCTAGTGCACAATGTGTCACATTGTGCCTTTTCGCATTAGCACATATCAGCACATCCAGCATGTGCCTATGTGCTAATGCACAATGTGTCACGTTGTGCTTTTTCTCATAAACACATATTGGCACATCCAGCATGTCCCTATGTGCTAGGGCACAATGTGTCACATTGTGCCTTTTCACATAAGTACATATTGGCATATCCAGCATGTGCCTATGTGCTACTTGTAATGTGTACAATAGAACATAAACGTATTGAGGGGCGTCAGAATAAGTAGAACAAAGATATCATAACAGAGCTTGTAGATACATAGGTATAAACCGAGAATTTACTGGAAAATCAGAGCCAAGTAAACAATTATGGGGATTGTTTGTGGCAATTCTACGAAGTAAATATGGCTTCTGAAGAAATCTGAGCCAAAACAGTACGCTAGTTCAATCAAACTTACCACTGGGGGGCATTCTCGGTTCATGGGGGCCTCTCGATACCATGGTATGGTGGTCCTAAATAGGATTCTAGGGGAAATCCGAACCATACAAAACTACTCTAGTTCAATCGACCTTTCTACCAGGGCCCCCCTCTGCAATATAGCACTACGTGCTAAGCCGATAAAATGGGAAATCCGTACTAAATAAAGTCAATTTCGGTAGTTTGGGGTGGATTTTGGTGATTTGGAGGGATTGTCGGGTTGTTTGTGGTAATTATACGAAACGAGAAATTACTCCTGCACAATCGAACACACCCTCCGAACATACCCCTGTCTTGCTGTAGGCCTTTGGGTAACATAGCAACCACGTGCTCCCTTAGAAACCAATATGGCGGCCTCCAGTATACAAAATGGACGACGGAAACACATCAGTCTAACAACACGTGCTGCGCATGCGCACTAACACCACGTATCACTATGGGGATGACGTCATAACATGGCCACTCACGCGGGTTACCATGACAACACGACATGGCGCCACTGGGTCACGTGACATGACGTCACTTCCGGGGTACGGCGCCGGGGTCCGGCAACCTAGAGGTGAAAAGCCCCTGACATACTACTCCCGATAACTAGTTTTAACTGGGTCGGATTTCCAAAGAAATCTACGGTTTCTTCCCGGAGAATCATCATTATACTAGAAGAACGTAGTGCTATAAGGCCCCGAAAGTCACCAACAGTTGTGTTCCATTGATTTGGAGTACTTTTGTTGGTTCGAATTCCCCAGAATCCCGTTTGTGTACCTTTTTATCTAGTTCGGATTCTTCCGGAATCCTGCCTATCCAAGGGTCTATTCTGCTTACACTCGTTCCTTTGTTTGATCAAGACTTTGGTCTCGACCTTTGGCCTTGACCAATCATATCACCCTATTCATCTAAACTCCAACCACTTTCACATAATTATCTGACACAAGAGTTTCTAAAAATAAGTCCAAGCGTAAATCGAGTAGTGACCGGAATAGACATTATTACTCGGACTCATCCCGGAAAAGGGGATTCTATAACCAGATACGTATCCCCGGAAAAGGGATTCCGTAAAGGAATTGGGATTCGTTAGTGGGATTCCAAGCTCCTATACAGCTCTTGGTAGTCTTACCATCGGGCTCTATTATGCCTGACCTTGTCTCGACTCTTCCCTCGGTGCGATCTTTTACAGGCGCAATCATATCACCCCATTCATCGAAACCTCACTGTCACATAATTGTCTGACACAAGTATTTCTAAGACGTTGGCAAAGACAGACTGAAGAAGGGATTCCACGGAGCGTGGGACTGGTGGGTGATGGGATGGGCTGGTGTGCTAGTGCACAATGTGTACACATCACATGCTGAACACACACAAGCTGGATGTACCGATATGTGCTTGTGTGCTGATACACAATGTGCGCACAACACATGCATCACATGAGCACATAGGACGAAAAAGGGATTCTGTAACCACAAACATATCCTAAGCGGGGATTCCATAAGTGAGATTCATATCATACTCCGTGAAATGGGATTCCGTGTTTTGGCATAAACTCTCGAGGGTATAAAAAGGGATTCATCTCTCTAACTTTGTCATTTCACATTTAACCACCGATGGATCAATACCACTCCTGCGACGCGTGCCGAAAACCCTTCCGTCGTTTAAGATATCTCCTACTACACAAACGAACAATCCATGAACCAATGAGGTATCTATGCTTCAAGTGTGCAAAAATGTTTAAAAGAAGACACTACCTAACCAGATACGAGAAGAGCAACTCACAACCATGCAAAATAGAAGAACCGAAGATAAACACAATGGAAGTGATGAAACTACCAGAAGTGTACCAAGGATAGAATGTGAAACCAACCAGAAACCCCTGGATACCAATGCGTCCAATAGAGAATCAACAAAAGATGGAAACATCACATCAGCATAATGCAATAATGGAGGAAAAACCACCACACAAGCGTGTCCAAGCGACAAAGGGGCAAGAAGGAAAAATACGTGTTGGTCGTACCAACACTCTTGGAAAACTTACGAGAACGACAGCGTGCACCAAGTAGAGACCCAAACGAACCTGCCGCGATGGAACTGGATAGAGACCTGCCGCGATGGAACTGGATAGAGACATGAGAGAGATCATAGAATCCGAACCATTAACGATAACGAGAGGATTCTTCAATACAATCATATCTCTTACAGCGTTACAGAGAAGTCTACAACAAAACTTCACAACCATTAACGATCAAGATACAGAACCAGCAATGGCAACGCAGACAAGAATAAGAAGACAGAAGAGAAAGGAACAGAACACGTACAGAGAAGACCGGAATGAACTGAATGGAAATCGAACACACTCAAGATCGAAGCGAAGTGTATTGAACAAACCGAACAAAGTGAAATAAGCAGAACAAAGAGATAAAGAATGAACTAAAAAGCAAATTTTAATTTAATGTTAATTGTAAAGTAATTTGAACTCAACACATTTTGTAACTGTATGACATTTGTTCTTGTTTTTCACTGGGGAAGGGAAACACCCTCGAGTGTTTATGCAAAATCACGGAATCCCATTTCCCGGAGTCTGATAGAAATCACACTTACGATACCCGTGGTCACAGAATCCCTGTTATTCGTATGTGCCCAGGCACGTAACCAGGGTCTGTCTTTTTTGCGGGGTGGGGGGGGGGGGGGGGGGGGTGCACCAGAAACATAAATAATTTTTCACACTTTAAAACATTTTTATTAAGTCAGTCATCGTACAGTACAAGTCGAAATAAGGTGTAGAATAACCACTACAAACTATGCATCTTTCTTTAACTACACGAAAACATAAGTTATGACCCCCTCATTGGAACGAGCTCCACGAGCTCGTTCCAAAGAGGGGTCATAACCTATGTTTTTGAGACAAAAAATAATAAAAATTAATTGGCGATTTTTGTGAATAGATTGGCTGCTATAGATAGCTAACTATGCTTTCAGCAGGACAGTGTCAATGTCCAAACTATCCGAATACATTTCAACAAATGGTGCTATCGTCGCTTCATAGTCTAAAAAGGCACCTGATGAAAACCTCAGAAGTGATTCGACACCTTTCATTACAGTGAAAATGCTGGGCAAAAATCGCCATTCAAGTTCTACTTTGAATTTGTCTAGTGACTGAATAAACGTGTCAGTTCGTAGATGTTCTGAAACATTTTCTTGCTGATCTCGTTGGCCTGTTATACAATACATTATACTAATGAGCGTCTAAAAAGAGACATGGACTAATCTTGAACCTTGCTATTTGAATGAACATGTTCAAGTTGAGTATACTCCAATTCAAGGCCTGACAACTGGGTGAGGGTTAAAACTTAGAATAAAACATATAACAGCAAAATTGTTCTTGGATAACAGTTAGATAATTGCCAAAAATGAAAAGTAACAGTTAGGTAATTGCCAAAAATGAAAAATGGACAGAAATCGCGCATGGGTTAATGGCGAAAAGGCGGTAATTTGGCTAATTTGACATTAAAATTGAACAGACAGCAGTGTCGCTCATACGCCCACTGCGTCCAGACCAGTGAAGGCAGATACACGAACTCTTCAGAAGTTGTTCTATTATCCCTGCTCGACAGGACAGTATCTTTGTCGAGTGGCTTGACCGCGTGGGAACAACGTGGATCGCATGGAAACCGTGGGGACGATTCGTCCCTACTCTATTCCCAATGCAATGCCGTTTCCATTCACTATTTACCTATCACCGGTCGAGTTTGGCATTATTTCTGTCTATTTGATCAAATGTTCAGCTTTAAATATTCGCACATTCATATGGGACAGAAAGTTTTGAGTTAAACTGCTTATTTTAGACCGTCCCGACAGAAACTGATAACTCGATCCGGTGGAGAAAAAGCCGTCATCTGGCTAATTTGACATTCAAATTGAACAGATACAATGTCGGATATACGCCAATTATGTCCCGACCATGCAAGGCAGCCACTTGAAATTCTTAGATTGTTTTCTACTGTCCCTACCCGACAGTTTAGTATCTTTGTCAAGTGCCGAGACCGCGTGAAAATACCGTGGATCAGGTGGAAACCGGGGGCACGATTCGTCCCAACTTTATTCTCAATTCAACGACTTTTCCATTCATTATTTACCTGTCACCGGCTGAGTTAGGCATTATATTTATCTATTTGATGAACTTTCAACCTTAACTATTTGCGGCTTCATGTAGCACCACCGAAAGGCCACTGCACGGTTACCAATATATTCAGGGATTGATTTTACGAAAATAACAATTATTCCGACTATATCCACATGGGAACTCCTAAATATGCCAAGGGTTAAACTTTTGATAATAACGTATAAAACAGAAGTTGTCATGCTATGCTTGCTGCAGGCATAGAAAACATTCAGCGCTCAATGAATTAGGAATGGAGTAAATTGTCACTTAAACTTACGGAATTCTGAAAAAATGAGAGTTTTTTTCGACGGCACCAATCTTTATGCATTTGAGACAGGGATGGCGTTAAACTTTACAGCAACCTTATAACAAAAAATATTCTTGGAATTGAACTGTGAATTCGAATTTCGAAAGCATTTTCGGATATTCTATTCCAAACTACCACTGCACGCTTATCAATATTCAGTGATTTTATGAAATTATCAGTTATTCCGACTGTACCCATATGGGCAGTCTCGAATCTGTCAACGGTTAAACTTTTAATAATGACATATAAAACAAAATTCTAATACAATTACTATAAATCTCGAAATTTGATTGGTTAATCAATAAAATTTGCGACAGTAAAATCAGCGTAACCTGTCGCAAATTTTATGTTGTCGAAACTCGAAAACTATTTTAGGAAGTCAAGATGTATTCGTGGACGTTCTATTTTCGTTCCATTTGGAGTCATTGACTACCGTATCCAATGTAAACAAACGCTGTGAACGCGTTGACTTGCTGTAAAAACGTTCTCTTTCTTGTAATTAACTGTATTTAATATGGATGAAGTTGGAAAGTTTAATATTAATGTGGAATAGGGGTATGGCAGAGACTGCTGAGTAATGAAATGAGTGTTAAAAAACTGATTTCGACGGTCTTAACGGAAACCGTGTGGAACCAGTAAGCGATATGAAAATATAATTTATAAATAGCCATTTTTCGTACGATGAAGAATTTATGGACGCATATGCGAAATAGAAAACCAAAATTCCGACAACTGGCAATAATAATTTTAATTGTTCAAGGCCAAATATTTCTGACAGATCCGCTAGCGATGTTATAACATCGACTTCAAGTGCAAGCGGTCCTTTCATTTTCTAATTTGTTACCTGCGTTCGTGGCACCACATGTACAGCTACTGAAACGCATTCGCCACTGAGAGAGGTGAACTATTCGTTCTGTAACAATTATGTCAATAGCAGTAGCCCAATTCCACAATACATCACTTCCCAGAAACAGTTTGAAATGAACAACTGTTCTGTAACCATAAGTATTTATAAACAAGGGCTTCCAATCAAAGATATCAAATTTTTTAACTTTAATGGGAAATCCTCGAGTGCTTTCCGACGCCAACTGAAACATCACAAGGTGAACTCTAAACTTTGAATAGAGAAAGCAGCCGGCGTATTTTGTTTTCTTATCACCAATATTTTGTTATTGGTGATAAAGTGACGAAAACGTTTGGAATTATTTGTATTGTGGCAGCATAAAATATATTTCGTGATTTGGTTCGGAACTCCTAAATGACGTCACGAAGACTATTTTCAGTTTTAAATTGTTGACAATGTTGTCTTCAACAAGGCGTTGTTTTATAGTTGGGAGATCAAATCTATCTCCGTTTTCAGCCGAATTATATTAGAATGGGGATAACTATGTTGTATTTGATTGTTTGGGGCCGTAAACGATGGTTTTACTGTCGCAAATATCCGTTTTACCGGCTCCGCTAACGCGTCGCCGGCAAAACTCAATTTGCGACAGTAAAACCATCGTTTACGGCCCCAAACAATCAAATACAACATAGTTATCCCCTAAGTTGTCATACTATGACTACTGCAAACAGCCATAGAAAACGTTCAGCGCTCAATCAATTAGGAATGGAGTAAAGCGTCACTTAAACTTACCAAATTCTGAAAAAACGATAGTTTTTTTGGACTGCACCTATCTTTATGCAAACAGAACAAACATAGGGTTAAACTTTACAGCCATACTTACAACAGCAAATATGCTCGATAGGCAATTGTAAATACGAACATGTAAATCATATTTCGATATTCCTTCGAAAATGGAAGAAAAGTGAGCTCCAAATTAGCCAATTTTATGAAGAAATTTAGGCCACTCAAATTCAAGGCCAAAAAACTGGGTGAAGCTTAAAACTTTGAATAAAATATATAACAGCAAAATTGTTCTTGGATGAAGGCCCAATCCTCTTATGGACAAGGTTTTGAGACAATATGGCTCCAGTGCTGAGAAAGTGCATGTAAATGTTGGCGAAAATAACAATTATTCCGACAGTACCCTTATGGGAAGTCTCAAATCTGCCAAGGGTTAAACTTTTAATAATAACATATCGAACAAAATTTGTCATACTTTGACTGCTGCAAGCAGCTATAGAAAACATTCAGAGCTCAAGCAATTAAAAATGGAGTAAATCGCCACCTAAACTTAGCAAATTCCGAAAAATTGGAGTTTTTTTGGACGGTACCTACTTTTATGCAGCCAGAATGGAATAGGGTTAAACTTTACAACCAAACTTACAACAGCAAATATGCTCGGTAGTTAATTGTAAATACGTACATGGAAAGTTTTTGAAATTAACCCTTTCTAAAATGATAGAAAAAGCAACCAAAGATGCCTAATTTTGGCATTTTCAAACGGTACTCTTATTCCCGCCCTCATTGTGCTTGAGGGTTAAATCTGAGATTAAGAAGTAAACAGTAACTTTTTTCCACTATCATTGTGGCATCTAGCCATACCAAAATAATTGTTACAACTACCTTGCAATTAGAAAAAATTGCCCTTGAAGTTGGCGAAAATAACAATTATTCCGACAGTACCCTTATGGGAAGTTTCAAATCTGCCAAGGTTTAAACTTTTAATAATAACACATAGAACAAAATTTGTCATCCTTTGACTGCTGCAAGCAGCTACAGAAAACATTGAGAGCTCAAGCAATTACAAATGGAGTAAATCGCCACCTCAACTTTCCAAATTCTGAAAAATTGGAGTTTTTTTGGAAGGTACCTACTTTTATGCAACCAGAATGGGATAGGGTTAAACTTTACAACCAAACTTACAACAGCAAATATGCTCAGTAGTGAATTGTGAACACGTACATGAAAAGTGTTTGAAATTAACCCTTTCCAAAATGCTAGAAAAAACAACCAATGTTGGCTAATTTTGGCATTTTCAAACGGTACTCTTTTCCTCACCCTCATTGTGCTTCAGGGTTAAATCTGAGATTAAAAAGTAAACAGTAACTTTCTTTTGCAATCATTGTTGCATCTATTAAAACCAAAATAATTGTTGCAACAACCTTGTTATTAGAGAAATTTGCCCTTGAAATTGGTCAATTTTGAAGAAGAAATCTATATTCATGTCATTTTTGGTCAGTGGGGGGTTAATGTTGAAAGATTTGAGTGGTGATTGTGGTGTATCATATTATGCTGTAAATGTGTGGAAAATTTGAGCGAAATAACTGTAAACAATTTTGAGACATTCGAAAAATGATGAAATTTTGAAGGTTTTAGCAGAATATTTTGAAAATACGCGTTTT
Organism: Pictodentalium vernedei; assembly: GCA_031216915.1. Lineage (NCBI taxonomy): Eukaryota > Metazoa > Mollusca > Scaphopoda > Dentaliida > Dentaliidae > Pictodentalium > Pictodentalium vernedei. The sequence goes on from CM062293.1 coordinate 403,392,137, forward strand.
CACAGATATGACGATACCGCATTTCACTAGATTTTATGACATTACATAAGTGTGCCAAATTTGGTCAAAATCGTACAGCTTGTTTTCGAGCAGTTCAACAGACAAAATTCAGGGATGAAAAAAAAAAAAAAAAAGAAAAAAAAATAGAGAAGAAAAATTTTGAAAAAGAAGAATAACAATAGTCTTTCCCAAACTGGGTTTGAGAAAGCCTAATAATACTTTACTGTCTTTCATTCCCGCACATGGGTATATGAAAGCTAACAATGTGAATATATGTACAACAATAAAAAAAAAACAAACAGACAAAATACAATCATACAATAAAACTTGTTATACCGGATATCAAAAAAAACAAACAAAACAACATAAGCATTATGGGTTTAACTTATCCCCAGCTGGATTAAATTCGTTATCAATGACCTTACTTAATTGCATACTCAATCGACAACAAGTGTACAAAATTGTATGCGTAACTTTATCCCTCTCGGAGAGCTGGATTAAGTAACGTTATCAGTGACATTAATTCATTGGCATAACATAATAAACTCGACTGGCAATAGTTAACTTAATACGGTACAGGTACATCTGAACTTCATAAATTAATTTTGTTTTAACTTATGAAGTCCCCCCCCCCCCCCACCCATGGTTACGAAGTGCCCCTCTTCCCCCTGGTTACGAAATTGTATGTGCCTATATACTGTATGTGTGCACATTGTGCACTAGCACACAAGCACATATCCGCCCATACCAGCATGTGTCTATGCGCAGCATGTGATTTGCACACATTGTGACACAATAAATAAATAAATATCCTCATGAAAATAGTTTTTTATAACGTTATCACCCTTAACCCTTTACCCAACGTAGATGATATAAAAATTTATTATTTTAAATATCATTTTTTCAAATTTTTCAAAAAATGTCAATAAAACCATATCATGTGACCACTCGTTGGAACGAGCTCGTTCCAACGAGGGGTCACATGATATGGTTTTGTTGAATTTTTTTGAAAAATAATATTTTTTCAACTACTGAATTTGCATATTACGGATGCGACCGATTCGTTGGGTAAAGGGTTAAATTATTAGACGAGTTAGGAAGGTCCAATTAAGAAGCAAGTAATATTTAGAAAACTCCAATGGCATCTGCAGACAATAAAGTAACGTTTCCTTTTGTTACTTTTAATAAAAGACAACAACAGGCAGCTCATGGAGCTGTCTATTGTTTTCGTTTATTATTAGTAACAAAAGGAAACTTAACTTTTCATTGCAAGCTACTTAGAAGTAACTTGTTCACAGATAATCCGACAATAAGAATAGACCAACAATAAATCGACTTTGGCTCTTTGTTTAGCGAATGTGTTTTGGCAGAAATTTGCAAGTTTTTAAATCTTCCCATAGAAGAAAATTAATTAGCAAAAAATGTCCCCTCCTATACATTTATATTAATGGAAAGGACAGTGTCTGTATTATATGTCACGATGTGCACAATCTTTATATAATGAGCAGACAAAAACATCAAAGGCGTTTTCTTATTCTTAAATGTGTTTTAACAGAGAATACTAGTGAAACGTTCAAATTGATTGTGGAAAAGAATTGTTAAAAACCAGCTTCTAAATTTTTTATACTATTCTAGACGAAAATGCCTTATGTTTGTGAAATGACTCGCACTTCCATTACACAAATTCGCTAACATCTCGAAATTTCAATTTTTAAATGCAGAAATTGCTTTTCCCACAGTGTTGCTAAAACTGAGAGCGTTCGGAAATTAAGGGGAAGTAACTTTCCGGTAAATCGTTTCTGATGAAAAAGTTGTCAACCATGTGGGTCGTCAGTCAGTGTTAGGGGTTAAATAAAGCGAGCATCCAAGCCGCTACATTGTATTATATATCTTTAAAATGTTATTGATTAACTTTTCTATGGACTAATGTCCCATGATGGTTTCTTAGAAAACCATTATAGTCTAATTAAAAAGCCACGAATTGCGTCTCTGTTGTTCCTTTTCAGGTTTACATTCCCAGTTCCGTTGACGTAAGTACTTGTTGTACCGTTGCCCATTTGCCTTGTTCGTTTCTGGTGTTTGATCTTTTTAATTGCTGAATACTTTGTCTACACCTAAATTTCCGCACCATACATTGTTTAATTTGTTTGCCGACCAATGAACAAGCGAAACACCTTTGTACTGGAATGAGTTCAAGCTCATTTATCCGGGGACGATCAAGGACACACTAACGTTTCGCTGAACACAGTTTACAAAAGACAGTGCTAGAATATTTCAGACAATTTAGTATTTTGGATATCATAATCTTCCAAATCAGATAAGCATTGTGATTGAAATAAACAAAAGATAATCATTATGTGGATTTGTTCTTGAAAAACGATATAATTTTATGCTCACAGAAAAAATAGAAATATTAATGAAAGTTGTGTTTGAATACAAGAAGACATGCTTATGGAAAATATATTTAACTCTTTACCTAACATGAAAAGCAGACGACACTTGCATACAAAATTACTGAATAACTATTTTTTCACTTTGTATTTCAAACCATAGCTTATGATCCCTCATTGGAACGAGCTCAACGAGCTCGTTCCAATGAGGGTCATAAGCTGTGTTTTTGAGGCAAAAAATTGAAAAGTAATGAAAATTGAATGGCAATTTTTGTGAATAGCTCTGGTCGGTTTTGGCAGTTACGTATAGTAAAGGGTTAAAAAAGGCCACACGTCGGGTCAGTTTCATTCATGTACTTAGCCAGAGACTACCTGGTATTGAGTTTTACACATAACAAAGAACAAAATATAAGAGATCAGGGCAATACTATGGTTGGAGGAGGGGGGGGGGGGAGTGGGAGGGGCTAGGGTTGTAATTTTCCAATAGTTGCTTCTTGGACTTCTGTCACACACACAGTCTGTGTCAGTCGCAAATGGAGGTCTACGACTGGTTGGGAATGTTGGAGACCCCAGCATGGCCACTTTTGCGTCCAGTACGTGCTAACTAAAGACGAATTTGGGAAGCCCGAGCATGCACACGAGTACTAAATGCATTTAAACGAGAACAAATTTCTTGAGTTTTTTTTTAAAACTATAATCCCCATTGACAAATATTCCAACCACATCCTCCTCCGAAAAAGGAATGTCTTGACGATATAGTTGAAATATTTCTTCAAGCGGGACTTGAGGCATGATCGTCGGGACAAATTGGGTTTACACCCCCACCCTCCAGTCGGTCATCACAGTGACGCCCACGTGTGAAATATTATATAGCGATATATTTTGTCTGTCAAATTTATTTGATTTACAAAATAGAAAAAATATTGGAATTCTAAAACATAACCTGGGTGGTGAATACACCAAAAATACAATACTGTCGTCTCAAAAGAGGACAGAGAATTTCGTTCGAATGGTGACTGTTTCGAAAAAGAAATGCGAGAACATTGAAACTGAGATGATCCTTTCGTTTGTTTTTCGTGATTCGATCTTGCTTTTGCATTTGTTTATTTCTGTAACCTCGACCCACTTGTGTGTACAGTTAAAACTAAGTCCTGTCATGAAATGCGCACAAATAGCACGTCGATCTGCGCGTTAAGCTACGCGTCATGACCATAGTAAGGCCATCAAATTCTGTACATATGGCATGTGCACAAGCAATGTTTCAGTCCATGGACCTCCGGGTAACTCGGAGGTCCATTCGCAGAAACATTGCCTGTGTTTGCTATGAGTAACCAGGAGAACCAGCCGTGCTTTGGGTGTCATTCGATATGGCAATTGCGCGCAATTCCTACTCGCAATTAAGCCTAGATAAGCGCACAGTTCGTGACAGGACTTCTAGTTTTAACTGTAAGTATGATGCTACCCGACCGAGATCTGATATAAAAAATACCACTCGTATGATCACAGTATACTGAAGAAAAGCGGACCAAAACGTACAACTAAGCGGTGGAAATGATAAAAAATTACGACCGATTTATGAACATTTAAAACAAGACTCCACACTATTCTTCGCTACTTAATACAAGTAAAACAGATCACGTAAAGGTACTGATTCCCCCATTTTTGGAACTAAATAGACAGTTACCATGTGTATTAATAGCGTGAAGAGATACCACAGAACGATCCACCCAAGAAACGCCCACAGATAGACTTCTGAACGGTGTTCTACCTTACAGCAGTAACACCAATGAACATTCATCTTCCTTTATGGATGATTGCAACATCATCTTCCACGCGTGGATCATCTTGATTTCAAAAGTACCTCAATACAAGCGATTATTATTTGACTATATTGCAACTACAGTACAGTCGCCGTGCACTGGTCGTAATCCACACGTGGGCAGTGATGTCCACGCATGCGTTTTCCAGGTAAAAAAAATCACCATCAGCAAAATTTTAATTAATGAAATGCTTTATTAATAACATTTTAGATGATTATTCCTATAATTAGCGTTTGGAATCGAATTTTTATTTTTTTAAAAAATTTTTATTATGGTTTAACGACACATTAACAGCCAAGGTCATATTGCGTCGGTGACAGTTTTACGGGTTAAGGAGGCCGGAGTACCCGGAGAGAACCACCGAGCAACGACGAGCAGCTGCCAGCTCCCCAACATCGTAACGCCACACTGCAGCACAGGCAGGGTGAGATTGGTTGAAGACATGCGCACCATTGACGTGCAGTACGCCTTAGTACATGGCATCATCGTGCCCCCAAGTGCACAATCTGGGTAAAGTGCCTTGCCCAAGGACACAACGCGGGAGTCCCAATCGATCGCCCAGACGGTCACCATCCAAGGACTAACATGGCTCGACGTTGCTTAACTTCGGTGATCTGACGAGAACCGGTTACCGCAACGCCACCGCGCCCCTGGAATCGAATAATGTTGCGTCTGTGGAAATATTGCCCACCCATGGAAAGTGAACAGTACACGAGTCTTTTAACTTTTCCAAATTCTTATCATGTCTATATCACATCACGACATATCATGCCTATATCACATCACGTCATATCATGCCTATGTCACATCACGTCATATCGTGCCTATATCATATCACGTCACATCATGCCTACATCATAACACGTCATATCATGCCTATATCATATCACGTCCTATCATGCCTATATCACATCACGCCATATCATGCTTAAATCAAACGAGGCTCAGTTGACGTCCGCGGAATAACAACGACAAGTTTACAATGTAAAAGTCGCATGCCTTTATGCCGAACACTCTGAACCAAATATTCATTTGAGGTCTGTCTGTTCAAGAATAAAAAGTTGAACATTACTGCAAAAACACATTCGCTAATAAAGAGCCGCCAAAGTAGTCGCGGTATTTTTAGTATGTGAAATACTGATAGAGTTTCTTAATGACGGATTATCTGTGAACAAGTTGCTTCTAATTAGCTTACCATAAAAAGTTAATTTTCCTTTTGTTACTTTTAATAATCGAAAACAACAGGCAGCTCTGTGCGTTGTCTGTTATTTTCGTTTATTAACCCTTTACCTAACATGAAAAGCAGATGACACTTGCAAAAAAAATTCTTGAATAACTAAATTTTTTCATTTTTTGTCTCAAAAACATAGGTTATGACCCCTCGTTGGAACGAGCTCGACGAGCTCGTTCCAACGAGGGGTCATAACCTATGTTTTTTGAGACAAAAAATGAAAATATTTTGAAAATTAATTGGCAATTTTTGAGAATAGCGCTGGCCGGTTTTGGCCGTTACGTTGGGTAAAGGGTTAAAAGCAACAAAAGGAAACTTGACTTTATTTTCTACAAATGTCATAGGGAGTTTCTAAAGTACTACTTGTTTCTTAATTGGACCTTCTTTACTCATCTAATAATTTTTTAAGGGCGATACAGAAGCTGGCTTGTAACGTGTTTTGCTTGACAATTTTCATCCACCAACATAAGATTATGTGAGTTCTTGAAAGCGATTCTCCATAAAGATGGAGTTAGATCTCTCAGCACGATGAGAGAGTATTACCAATACATAAACGGTTTTTACTCGAACATTGAATCTGCGTAAAGCTCAACAATCACGTGACGCGTTGGGTCGTTAATAAGTTAACATCTCAACAAGAGCCCAACACGGAAAGTGATAGACACCCTATCGACAGCGCTCAGCATTCCGCTTCGCTCGTAATTCGAACCTCTGTTACACTCTATAAACAAGTTTTATTTCGTGTTTTCTTTTTGTCATGGGGGAGGAGGTGGGTGTACTGTTACGAGAATAAAGATAGCCATCTGACCCCTTTAAACTACGTGCTCCAACACTTATTTGACCACATGTCCCGCTATAAATTGGACAAGAGGCCGTTCGATTCTACCTAACAACAAATAACACGATAATTAAGTCATTCAACGAAGTTGAAATGACTTATTGCGATCGTCAGCCTTTCTTTCCTACCACGATTTTGCAGGGGTGGACTGAGCAAGAAAAGTAGCCGGGAAACGAACCAAGGGGGGCCCGGACCCGAACAAAATTTTACTTTTAACGTTGCTTTCTTGTATCTGAGCGATCAATGGCTGTCCACATAGAGGACATTTTCGATGGCCTTTTTGTATCATCCATGTCGCTCATTTTCAAAAATGTTTGCACCAAAGGAAACCCCGGACTCCTCAGACAGACCATCGATCGGCCAATGGCAGTCCACAAAGAGGGCATTTCGATAAACCGACAGTCTATGCAATGAGATCCATTTCACCAATTGTTTTTACTAGTTGTACAACCCGACAACTAGTAAAAACAATTGTCGGGCTGTTTGTGGTAATTAGATTCACTCCTATTCAATCGAACATACCTTTAGAACATACCCTGTCCAATTGAAGGCCTTTGGCCAACATAGAAACCACGTGCTGCCATAGAAACCAAGATGGCGGCCTGCAGTAAACAAAATGGACGACGGAAACACTTGGCATCCTAACAACAGGGGCTACGCATGCGCATGACCTTAAACACCAATAAATAAATAAATACTACGCATGCGCACTACCACCACGTATCGCTATGGTAATAACGTCACGCGGGTAACCAGGATAGCACAACATGGCGCCACTGGGTAAGTTGACATGACGTCACATCCGGAGTCATCCACCAAACAATGCCTCAAAACCTCATCACATACTACTGGGGTCATAAGGTTAAAAATTTAAATGAGTTGTATTTTTCTGAAATTTTAGTATGCGATTTGGCTAAAGAAATTAGGAGATAGCTTGTTTTTTGGGAGTATTTTTTTCGATTTGACGCCATTTTTTTACGTTTTTATGTCATTTCAAGTTTAGCTTATTTTGGACCTTTTTGCATTAAAAAGGACAATTAGGTGACAGGCATAGTTCTGTAGTTATAAACTATACAGCTTTGAAATTCCATACATCGTTTTCCACTTACTTGAAATTGTGTTAAGCGTTTTTACTTTTGGAACGTTCGATCAACCCTGTGAGTGATGCGAATTTATCACGTTTCTCAAAAACTTTTATTTTTAACACCATTTTTAGGTTCATGCTTTCGCAAATTATGAAATATCCCCTCCACCAAAACCATATCTAAAAATGTGTTGCTGTCCTACTAAATTCCAAACCGTTATGCCAGAATTCTGAGGGCACATCATGAGGGTCATGGGGTCAAAAATTCAGATGCGCCGGATTTTTTTTTTAAATGTTAGCATGTTGTTGAGCTAAAACAAATTAGGAGATAGTTGTTTTCATGGTTTTTCGATATAGCGCCATTTTTGATGTTTTTACGTCACTTGAAGTTTGGCCTATTTCTTACCTTTACATTACAGAGCGTTATTTGGTGACAAACGTACCTCCGTACTTATAAAAGATACAGCTTTGCAACTTTATACTTCGTTTTGCACTTGTTTGAAGTTGTGTTGAGCGTTTTTACTTTTTGAAAATTCCTTCAACCATGTGAGGGATGCGCATTTATCACGTTGTTCAAAACGTTATTTTTTCAACTTCAGTTTTCCGCATATCCTTTCGAAAATAGGGGAATATCATCTGCAACAAAAACCTATCTATAATTTACAGTACAATCAAAATCCCAACCGTTACGGCCGAATTCTGAGATGACGTCAGGGAGGGACGGAGGTTCATTTAAGAATTGAATGCAATTTTTATAATCTTTATTGGAGTATGAACGTGTGGGAATGGGTACAAATTATGTATGAATCCCGATTTTTAATTTTCACAACTTTAGAAATGGAAACGAGTATTTTATTAACGGGCTTTATGCCACAGTTGGGAAATGTCACCAAAGAAACAGCAGCGGAGTTGATCACTGCGAGAGGCGCTAAAAAAAGTTAAAAACCCGCCCAAACACCGCCCGAATTACATTCTGTCAACTGCGCTCTACCGTAAATGCGGGTCAAAGTTCGACCAATTTGGTCATGACGTTTTCATCCAGCTGACCAATGGGAATTGAGTATTTGGACCCAAAACGTGTAACTACATTAACAATGTAATTATTTGTTTATATATTGGGGTTTACGACACGTTCGACAGCCAGTGTCGCCTTGTGTCGGACAGTTTTAGGGGTGGAGGAAGCCGGAGTACCAGAAGAGAACCACCGATCAGCAGCGAGCACCTGTCAGACTTCCCAATTCCACACAAGCAGGGTTACCCATTGGTTGAAGACAAGTGCACCATCGACGTGCAGTATGCCAACAGCGCCATCGTGCTCCCATGTGGGCAATCGGGATTTAGAAGTACCTTACCCAAGGACACAACGCAGATACCCCTGATCGAAATGTAGACTTTTCCGGTTTGGATTGCAATGCTGTAACCTCTGAGCCACCGCGCTTCCTGGGGGTGGGGGGGGGGGGGGGGGCATAGGGGATAAAAATAAAATGCCTCTGAGTTTGTTGCAATTATAGTATCATTTACGTCACTTGAAGTTTATCCTATTACATGTATGAGTAGGCATAATATAACACCTCCCTCACTCTGCCAGAATAGCTGAGCAAGAAATCAATAGTGATGTTACGCGTTTTTTCATAGCAATATCTGAGTGTTAAAGAAAGAAAATCGAGAAAATTTTCAAAATTCACCAATGCATACATTATGTGGGTGAACAGGGTGAGTCGTTCTGGGAGCTGACGCGGATCTGGTGGGTCCTACATCAGGTGGAGGATAGGTGGGTGAGTGTGACATATAGTTCGGCGATGAACAGGGGATGGAAGGTTCGACAGGCCGATCTAGATGGGCCGTTCGCTCTCTCGGCTGCTAGAGGACTGATAATTTCTAATGTTCTCAAACAGCATTTCCGGAGACTCAGATTCACAAGAACCTTAGTCTTTGTAAGATTTCTCATCATCTCAGACCTACCTGGGCTCGCACCGAGGTCTGAGGTGATGTGAGGACTTACATACATTAATGAACACTGTACTTTCTATTATAACCGTTTATAATTCTGAAGCTGATCAATGATTTCTCTCACCAAAGGCGCGCAGGAACAATTTGGGGCAAGCCCCTTTCGATCCTATTTTGACGTTTCAGATTTTCGAAATTTCTCGCATATCGCCAACATGAAAGGTCGTAGCAGAGGAAAGGTTGGGGGAGTAGGCTCTGGTGTTCTACTTGATATTCTTCAAGTAGTTGTTACCCTCCCCCGGGCTACGACCAGTGTGAGGGGATGACCTATTGGCAAAGGTGCTGCCTCTCCCCGAAGGTGATGGGGTCGTGTCCCGTAGCATCTTCAGGCAAGTATAATCTGCCACTTATGTTGCAGTGTTGTTGATGTGACCGTCATCGGCAATTATAGTCTGCCTCTGGCTAATCTCGTGGACGAAGAACTGTTACAGCTTCGGCGGATAGTGAAATGTCAACCAGCCTTCACAGAAACGGCTCCTCTCGGGGCACACAATTTTGAAGAGAATCTTGAACAATTTATAATAGGAGTCTGTTGAGTCACGTGACGTGTCGGGCAGCGGGCGCCAATGGAAAACTCGTTTCCCTTCGTCACATGACGAGTTGGGCGTTACGTAGTTTTACCGCGTCACTAAACTTATGTTAACATACTAGAGAACGCTCTATTAAGTGATCGTAATGAGGCTTAGGATCTTTTCGTGGAGAGTTCGTCCAACTTTGATGATTTCGTCCCTCTGCCATTATCGCGTCTGTATAGCCGCCATTGCTAATTTTGTTAAAGAGTTTTCAGTTTCTGTATTTAGATTTCATTAAAAAAATAAACAAGCTGGCGGTGGCGTCTGATTAGATTTATATTTAGCGTGTTGCGACGAAGCACCCCGAGTTGTCTTAAAAACGGAGGGTGCTTCCCCAAAGCCCCACTTAAATTAACAACTGTAAATTCGAGGCGAGGCGGAAGATAGCGTTTTTCACTAAGCCGTTCTGATCAACGGAGAAGTTTGTAAAAGTTGGCGATCAAATTCTGTTTCACTACAGACATCCATGACTTATACCGTCAGTTATCTCCCTTGAAATTTTTAGACGCGCCAGGAAGGGCCAAGTAAGAAACAAGTAATTGTTGAGAAAACACATATGACATCTGTAGAAATAAATCCAAGTTTCGTTTTGTTATTTTTGATAAACGAAACCAACAGGCAGCTCTCAGAGCTGTCTGTTAGTGTCGTTTATTAAAAAGTAACAAAAGGAAACTTGGCTCTTTATAACAAATAATTAGAAGCAACTAGTTTTCATAGATAATCTGTCATTAAGAATATCTATCAGAATCACACCTTCCAACACTGAGTTTCCGCTTTGGCTCTTTGTTAACCCTTTACCCAACGTAGACGATTTCAAAATTTATCATTTTAAATATCATTTTTTAAAATTTTTTCAAAAAATTTCAACAAAACCATATCATGTGACCCCTCTTTGGAACGAGCTCGACGAGCTCGTTCCAAAGAGGGGTCACACGATATGGTTTTGTTGAAAGTGTTCGAAAAATAATATTTTTTCAGCTGCTGAATTTGCATATTACGCGGGCGGATGCGGGCGATTCGTTGGGTAAAGGGTTAAGCGAATGTGTTATTACAGTAATATGTAAGATTTTATTCTTCCAGGAAAAAAATATCAAATCTCACCTCCTTCACTTTTATATTAGTACAAAGGTTATTGTCTTTATAATATGTTACGATGATCACACTGTTGATATAACGAACAGGAAAAAAAAGCATCACAGGATATCAAAAGATGGTGAAAACGCCGTTTTCATAATTTCAAAATGGGTTTCAGCAGTTCGAACTGATTGGGGAAAAATTGTAAAAATCCAGCTTCTGTTTTTTTGTACTACTCTACAGGAAAGGCCTGAAGTCTGTGAGATGATATACGCATATCGATGATACTAAATTGCTAACATGTCGAAATTTCAATTTTTTCCCTGAATTTCCTATACCCTTAGAGTTAAATTTACTGGCAGCTTCAAGAAATTAAGGGGAGCTAACTTTCCCGTAAATCTCTTCCAATGAGGAAAATGGTCAGCGGTGCTGCATTAACATTCGCAACTACACTGACAGTGAATATAAGCCTCCGACATAATCAGGGTTATTAGCGATTGAAGACAGGTGTGCCATCGACGTGCAATACGCTTCCATACAATTCTGCTTTCCATGCACCGATAACACGAAGATAACGTCATAGTTATTCGGTTTCTGCGCATTTCATATCGCGTCTCTTATCGGGTATTCTAGGTGGTTGATAGTATATATTAGTTCAAATGAGACTTAACCAATACAAATAATAATGAAACAAAGAAAAGCATTTTAGAGACAGGTGTAGTTTTTTACTCCGAGTCCCATTGGAATGAATCACATGTTAAAACAACATTCTACGGTAGTTCAGCCCCGTGTTGGGAAATGTGGACCTCTTCTCGATTACATCCCGTTCTGGTTGCGGCACATTTACAACAGAGGATGGGTATTTCAAAAATAAAATATAGCTAAATCAAACTCTGGGGTGCAATGTTTTGGGATTTTTTTTTCCCAACAGTTTTGTAGGCAGTAAAGCGGCGAGATAATTTCGACCAAATCAGCACCCATTTGTGTTCCGATCGAAATTTTCTGTCCGGTTTTGTAATGACAACACTGTGAAGAACTGCTTAGTATATGGCAGATGATATTAGTTACACTGTTTGTTGGTGGCCTAATATGGTATATATGGTGTCAGTTAATTTCATATTGGACGAGAGCGAACAAACTGCGAAGCTCGAGTCCAATACGGAATTAACTGACACCATATATACCATATTAGGCCACCAACAATCTGTGTAACGAATATATCTTACCGACTGCTGCATCGATGCACAGAACCAATAACAACAGCGATCAAAATTAAATGAGAGAATTCTCACAATGTGTTCACGTGTCTTTGCCTTGTTACAATTTATGGGAGAGTGTCGGCACTCTCCCATAAATTGTAACAAGGCAAATTCGTACATACCAAACAGTTTCATTTTGAAGGTAACATGACACACATCCACAGAATATGAAGCCTTTTAAGTTGCCTAACCTGCACTTCGGACCAAATATGGGCTTCCAACACCCAATCTTTCAACTTGAAGCGTTTATCGGCTGCCGCCATTTTGAATAATCAATGAACAAAGGGGAGATTACGCATAGCTGTCAGCGTATATTGATGTTGACAGGCAGTATATGGTTTTATATGCAGTCTGCATGTGATGTCTTTGAACCAATGAAATTCCCGGATACTTGTGGGAGGTAAGATATTGATATATATTCCAAACCAATTACTGTTGGCAAAATACAAGAAAGGACAAGTGCCCCTTTTACCAGATCACTCTGTTCGGACACCCAAGTTATCGTTTTAAGGATAGAATTTATTTTTGGATGTTTTATGAACGCAAGATAGGGATGACGTCGAGCTTAGCCAATCGTTTATGCAGATGCTACCCACTTTAGAAGACTGTCATCTCAGCCGTTGGTTCCGGGTTCCCTTTAACTCTTTTGGCGCGGAATAATCTGAGAAACAGAATTCTTAGCGCCTAATATTCATCAGGCATTTTACAAAAAGTATAGGTTGTTAGGTTTAAAGCGTTATTATTTTAAACGATGTTCTGATGATCTCATTGACAGTTTTTCAAATGATTTTCTGTATATATTTAAATGGAACCGTTATACTTTCAAGGAACGATATCGCTGTTCATGGATAGGACATAAATGGTGCATAAAACATAGGAATACGTATGTTTGTTCAACCCTTTACCCAACGAATCGGCCGCATCCCCCCCCCCCCCCCCGCGTAATATGCAACTTCAGCAGTTGAAAAAATATTATTTTAAAAAAAAAATTCAACATGGTGTCACATGATATGGTTTTGTTGAATTTTTTGGAAAAATTTGAAAAAATGATATTTAAAATAATAAATTTTGATATCGTCTGCGTTGGGTAAAAGGTTAAAAGCACATGGAAATGGACACACACAGTTGACTAAAATGACTACTGCGGTACCTCTCCGCGGTCTGCCGTCTCTCGACTTTAGTCGCCTGTCGCGCCAAAAGAGTTAACCAGTAACGTGGCACTTGTTTACTGCAATAAATAAGCACTGCCCCCCCCCCCCCCGACGTCCCAAGTTGATTTAAGGATATAAATCCCAAGAACGAACAACATAGTTTCGGCCCGCTAAGTTTCGCATTCCTTATTTATATCGCCATGAAAATCGACTTTCGACAAAAATTTTTTCCTTGCAATTATTAAACGAGCGATGAAAGTCCAATTGGGAAGCGAGTAACTATTGAGAAAAATAAACAAATTTCCTTTTGTTACTTTTAATAAACGAAAACAACTCCCGGATCTGTCTGTTGGTTTCGTTTATTAAAAATAACAAAAGTGGCTTTTATGACAAGCTAATTAGGAGCAACTAGTTCACAGATAATCCATCATTATATCTATGAGTCGTTATACGTCTACCAACACTAACTCATTTGGCGCGACAGGCGACTAAAGTCGACAGACGGCAGACGGCGGAAAGGTACTGCAGTAGTCATTTTAGCCAACTGTGTGTGTCATTTCCAAGTGCTTTTAACCCTTACCCAACGCAGACGATATCAAAATTTATTATTTTAAATATCATTTTTTCAAATTTTTAAAACACTTTCAACAAAACCATATCATGTGACCCCTCGTTGGAACGAGCTCGTCGAGCTCGTTCCAGCGAGGGGTCCCATAATATGGTTTTGCTAAAAAATTTTGAAAAATAATATTTTTTCACCTGCTGAAGTTGCCTATTACGCGGGGGGATGCGGCTGATTCGTTGGGTAAAGGATTGAACAAACATACGTATTTCTATGTTTCATGCACCATTTATGTCCTATCCATGAACAACGATATCGTCCCTTGAAAGTATAAAGGTGCCATTTAAATATATACAGAAAATCATTTGACAAACTGTCAGTGAGATAGATCATTAGAACATCTTTTAAAATAATAACGCTTTAAATCTAACAACCTATACTTTTTGTAAAATTCCTGATGAATATTAGGCGCTAAGAATTCTGTTTCTCAGATTATTCCGCGCCAAAAGAGTTAAACGGACACTTTGATTCTTTGTTTAGCGAATGTGTGATTTTACAGTAATTTGCAAATGTTTCTGCTTCCTAGGAAACAAATCAGCAAATCTCATCTCTTGGACCTTTATATTAAGGGGTCGTCCAACGTAACTGTGGTCAATTTGTTGACATTTTTTCCAATGCCCCAGAAACAGATAAGAGAAGTGAGGAAAGGCAAATTATATATCAAAATAATGAGTAAAGTGCATAGAAAAGGTACATATAATTTTTTTCAGGAAAAAAAGTGAATTTTATGATTTTGAAGAACATTAATTTGCCAATGACATTAGTAACGAACCCGTAAAACTACAAGATGATCGGTAATTCGAAAGCCTTGTCCTCAATGTAATGGTAACGTACTACAGACTCAGCGAAAGTATTTTTATAACAAACACTCTGGTGTGTTTTGATGTTGGAATGTAATACCACCAACACAAATTTTGGATGTTCCGGATGTGGCCATGTTTCAATGATGTTTATTCCGGTCATGTGATTACGATGTGGTTCTTGCAGGAATACTCATTTTCGGCGATCGTGAGAATGAAAGGACGTGATCACGCCCTTTATTTGTTCGAGACAATGTTTGAGAGGATTTGCAAACAGATTACAGCAAATACTTGAGCTGTTAATGGCATAACTGCAAAATATGGTTTGTAATTCCCTCCAGTGACATGCAGTGTTTACAGGCCGTCTGAACTTTTTTGTTGACAAAAAATCTGAATTATTGCGGACTAAAAAGACAACATGAACCACTTGTAAAAAAATGGTCGAGTGTATAAAATCGGGCTGATACACATAAAATAAGGTAATATTCATAAAAAAGTAAGCTGAATGCTTCAGAAATCACTTTTTTTTCGAAGTATATTCCAAGTGACCTGTAACTATATTGAGCGTGTTGATTTCCCCCGATGTTGTGAAGTTATTTACTTCCTAGTAACAATCGATCTTTACCGCGACTGTGTTGATGTCCGCAAAGGACCGATTGAATATGGGTTGAAAATGATGCATTCGCGCTTTTGAATAAGGTGCGATTGGACGATGCTGTGAATTTAGTTTTTTCTTGCAATCAACCATACCAACACAAGCGTCGTTCAGTGTCTTTTGTCATCGTTTTACACTGACAAATGTGACAAATCTCCTTTACCGGAAACTATCTCCTAATTTGCATATCATAATAAACATAACCGCTGTCAGCGTGGCCGTGATGGTCAAAACCCAAACGAATTAACGAATCCACGGTCCAAATTAGGCGCAATTGGCATTTAAACAATGAAATACACGAAATATTCGCAATTTCTTCATTATCCGAGCCGAAGTACTTTTTTACCTGATACACCAGACCACATGCGTTCAGTTTCGTTTGTCATCATCATACTCATACTGCCTGCAGATGTTTGCGGTAATAGTACGAGAAAGCGAAAGAAGCCAAATATTTTCCCCAGCATCTATAAATTAATTAAAATTGATAATTCTGTTTATTTTACTGAAATTATGAATTGATAAGGTGGGCGTGTTGTGATTATTATGCCCCGGACTTGGAAGCTGGAAAGTCAAAAGCGCATCTAGTGCCGTGGAGACCTCCGTCCTCTAACCCATACCAACATTCTCCCTTGTATCTCAACCACTGCTACTCCAATTTGAAGGATATTTGGTGTTGTTATCGAGCATCATGGGGAAACGATGCCCGTGTAGCTGCTGTAGCATATGTTTCTTCAACACATTTTTCCAGAGTTATGG
Organism: Pictodentalium vernedei; assembly: GCA_031216915.1. Classification (NCBI taxonomy): domain Eukaryota; kingdom Metazoa; phylum Mollusca; class Scaphopoda; order Dentaliida; family Dentaliidae; genus Pictodentalium; species Pictodentalium vernedei. The sequence continues at coordinate 403,408,396 of CM062293.1, forward strand.
TACTTTTTCACTCTTTCGAGTTAGAAAATTTTGTTTATAACTAGTTGATTTGTTTCAATTTGTTGGAAAGTGCCTGCTGACACCCTCAAATTAATTGCAACAAAATATTTTTTTGAATAGTTTGTTCCTATTACTTAACAAGCTAATGAATATTCTGTAAAGCCACCAATCTGATGTTTGACACTTTTAACGGAGCTGTTATTGAGGCTTCTGGAACTCAACATGCTGATTTTGGCAGGGTTTTTCTATTCACCCATTAATCGATAAATTAAGTGTTATAGTTGGAAGTAAGAAGCATGAAAGGCCCATAACTTAGAGTCTAAAAAGAATGTTTTGCAAGGTAATATGATTTTTGCAGATACACTTATTTGAAGGGTTACCTGGCTGATAGTGTTTGGAACGTATGTCGCCAGGATCTTCAAAAAGAAAAAAAAGAGTTAAACATTGATTTAAAAGGCATATGCCATGGGTGCCGGAGGTAGAGACATACAAGGAAGGGAGCACACCCCCCCCCCCCCTCCCGGGAATTTTTTATCAAATGGAGCTCACTTATCACCTTTTGGCGATTACTTTGCGTACTGCGTTCTTAAAAAATATGTGAACACCTAAGAATGTAAGACCTACTGGATGTGCCGTCCTGATCTCAATATGCCAATAAGCCTCCTTTGGAAAAGTGCATGCAATAATGGTTTTGTAGGGTTGATTTGATGTGTTTTGAATAACAATGTACTTTTATGTATATTTGATGGTTTATTGCAGTGACAGGTTACAGTTACTCTTATTTCTTCTCCAACAGATATCATGAGTGTATTGGTGTCCAAGAGTAAACGAAACTATGTTACGTATTGATAAACCGGACAAATTTAACAATTTAATCACTATCAAATTGATGCATGGGAAAAAGGGGTTACAGTGCAAAGGGTTTGTAAATATATTTATTCAACTACAATGTATGACTTTGTAGTGCATTCTACATAGGAGAACATCATAGTTTCTTTCCAAACCACCACAGTGACACATACATCTTTATATTGGGAGACACTCTTTTGTCCTTCCATACTTCTTCTGGTGGACTCCTTCAAGTTGACCTTTGTTGGACTCCCCAAATCAAAACATAAACAAAAGAAAATGTCTGCCTTCAATCAGTGAGCACTCCACTTATAACATTTGGTCTCAATCTTTATTACTTTCATGAATTAGGAAAAGATTTCTTCGAGTATGTACTTCAATGTTTATAGAATATAGCTGTTATTTTATTTTGAGGTATTTTATTGTAAAAAATTTGTTCTCTTACTTATGCCATAGCAGACTTTCAGGCGGTGCTATCTACACATGGCAGCAGTTACATGGCAAATTCCAGTTTCCACACGTTCTATGTTTCATTCCAAGCATTTTAGTATATAATGTATTTGGGGTTATTCATGTTGGGTCTTTTTTTAGACTTGGGAGAAAATTACATGAAATTTGACCAAAGTTAGGTTGGATGTCCCCTTAATGAAAAGGATAGTGTCTATATTATATGTCACGATGCGCAAACTGTTGATATAATAAACAGACACAAATTACAGAACTTCAAAAGATCGTGAACATTTTTTTTTATTTTCAAATGGGTTTCAACATAGAAAGTCAAACGTTCAGACTCATTGGAGAAAACAATTGTAAAAAAATGCCAGCTTCTGTATTTTTATACGCGGTAACCGGTTCTCGTCAGATCACCGAAGTTAAGCAACGTCGAGCCCGGTTAATCCTCGGATGGTGACCGTCTGAGCGATCGATTCGGACTCCCGCGTTGTGTCCTTGGGCAAGGCACTTAACCCTGATTGTCCACATGGGGGCACGATGACGCCGTGTACTACGGCGTACTGCACGTTGATGGTACGCATGTCTTCAACCAATCTAACCCTGCCTGTGCTGCAGTGCGGAGTTACGATGTTGGGGAGCTGGCAGCTGGTCGTCGTTGCTCGGTGCATGGTTCTCTCCGGCTTCCTCCACCCGTAAAACTGTCACGGCCATGATTAGCCATTGTGCATAAGTATGTGACCTTAAACACCAATAAATAAATGAATAAATAAATAAATAAATAAATAAATAAATAAATAATATGTATTTTTATACAACTCTCAACAGGGAAATAACATAATTTTGTGAAATGATGCGCACTCCGATGATATATAATTCACTAACATTTCGAAATTTCATTTTTTATATAAAATTCCCATACTCTTGTGTTAAATTTAGTGACATCTTTAGGAAATTAAGGGAAGCTAACTTTCCTGTAAATCTCTTCCACCGACCAGAGGCGGACTGGCCGTATGGTCCATCGGGAAAATTCCGGTAGGCCCCTGTTGGGGTTTCCCCAGGGGCCTCCAAATTTGATGCAGCCCAACACCTGTGTTACGTGAAATGGCCAAAAGGCGAAATGGATCTGATTGGATAGACTGCCGGTATATCGAAATGTTCTCTATGTGACTACCATTGTCCGATCTATGGTCGGCCTGATAAGTCCGAGTCTCCCTTTGGTGCAAACATTTTTGCTTAACGAGCGATATACAACCCGTCCAGTTTGCCATTGATCGCTCAGATGAAAGGACACAGTGTTCCTTCAGTTTCAAAAATCTAAATTTTATCCGATTGGACCGAATTATGGTCTTCCGTTTGGGTCCCCCGGTTGAACCATTTCTGTCGAATGGTCGATGAATATGATACAAACAGGCCATCGAAATGTCCGCTACGTGGACTGCCAATGATCGCTCAGATGCAAGGAAGCCGCGTTCCTTCAGTTCGCAAAAGAAAGTTTTTCTCTGGGCTCCCCTTGGTGCATTCCCCGGTAACTCCTCGTCGCCTGAGTACTACAGTTAAAACTAGAAGTCATGTCATGAAATGCGCACAAATAGCACGTCGATCTGCACGTTAAGATACGCGTTATGACCATAGTAAGGCCATCAAATTCTGTACATATGGCATGTGCACAAGTAATGTTTCAGTCAATGGACCTCCGGGTAACCCGGAGGTCCATTGGCCGAAACATTGCCTGTGTTAGCTATGAGTAACCAGGAGAACCTGCCGTGCTTTGGGTGTCATTCGATATGGCAATTGCGCGCAATTCCTACTCGCAATTAAGCCTAGATAAGCGCACAGTTCGTGACAGGACTTCTAGATTTAACTATAGTATGTCCTATGTCCCATAGGGGACATAGGACATTCTAGCACTCAGGCGACGTTCTCTTAACCCAGTCCGCCCCTGCCAATGACGAAAGTTGTCAGCCATGACTACTGTACTTAGAATTTATTCTATTTACTTACTAGAAGAGTGTATCCATATTAAAGCTGTGGATAGGAAGCATATGGATAATGAGTCGAGCCTCTTCATCCTAAAAGCAACTGATAAAGACTCTCTTGCTGTTAATGAAAATCACATTTTTCATCCGGAGATTAATTCTGAACTTGAATTGCCCACTCGTTGTGTGAAACAGTTTTTCTCGGACTCTCCATTTTTATAATTAATCCTTTCTACATGGTGTCACACCCACTGAAACGTAACAGTAGAACCTTTCACATCCTTGGAATATTGTAAGTTGCCCATGCCGCACAGCGTGTCACTGCTTTAAAATAATTACTGCTGTTTCTCACACACTCTCAACCGTGAAAACTCATCATTTAATTTATGAAAATTACAGTATTTCCTCACGTAATATACGGTTCTTTCCGGAATTCAGCACACTGGTCTGATTGCATTGGAAAATAATAAAGTAATGTTCAAAATATCCGGTTGATTCCTAAACTTTCGCTTGTGTGTTTGAATAAAAGCCCGTAACGACAATCACAAAATACATTTAACAGATGACTGCGAAAATGGGAAATTAATCCGCACGCGCGATACAGAAACCATTTGGTATTGTGCCTTCAAAGACTTGCTATCTCAACGCTTCAACATACCGATACAATTTAAACACAGAAGATATTGATTAAATTGGCAGAATTATATACTGAGACTTGGGATCGACTCTTTCACTCCTAGAGCTTGTTTACAATGACACTGACAGCTTTTTTTAACACCATAAATGGTCAATAGTCGAAATTGTGCGCAGACGAACAACACAAAACATCAACACGTGCTACAAGAGAAGCGCGGTATTCTGTGGTTCCTTGATTCCTGTCGAAAACGTTACTGTCTCGTTTTTTATATTCGACTGAACAAAATTAATCTTTTGGTTCTCAGGCAGCGGCGCATTCGTCTTTTCGGCCCCTGTTCGTCATATTTATTTCGTAGACCAAATTCAAAATGTACAAAATTATCATAGAGTGTGACTTTGGCGGTATCGCATTGCGATTTGCGATGCAATATGTCGTATACATTGATAAAGTATTGTTATTCTCTTCGCGAAATGCGACACGATTCTCTTTTGTATACTATTCAAAAAAGTAGAGGATATTTGATAAAAGTGAGATATATGAAGAAATATATTTATATTTTCATCAAAAAACCGTTGAGGCGTTGCACTGTGACATCTGGTGAATGATTTCAACGATAGTTGGGTGTCTGACAAGCACACATTCCATGCACTGAGCTGCAGAAGATGTGGACGGCCAGTCAGAGAATTCACAACATTCAGTCCAAGACCTCAATACCTTGTAAATCTTCGTCGGTTCGCAAGGAAAGCGCGGATTCGATGCGGCATACTCCTCACCAAACATCCAATATCAGCTTGACTGATGTTATTCCATTCTTCCTGCAGTGCAGCGGCGAGTTTCTGGACATTGGTAGGGGGCTGTTGGCGTTGTTGCAGGCGCCCGCCAAGCATATCCCAGACGTGCTCGATTGGTGAAAGGTCTGGACTTAGTGCTGGACTTAGTGCTTAGTGGTGTGATGTTCTGCTCCTGGAGGAACTCTGCAGCGACACGGGCCCTGTGTGCTCTTTCATTGTCATCTTGGAAAATAAATCGACGGTCGTGATGTCGCGCAAATGGCACCACATCTAACATGCTGTCACGGTAGTACTGTTCTGTGACACGCCCTTGGATGACTTGTAATGATGTTCTGCTTGTCATGGTTATGCCTCCTCACACCATAACCGATCCACCACCAAAACGATCGCGCTGTCTAACGGTTACGTCATGGTATCGTTCGTTCCGCCGCCACCACACTCTTTTTCTCCTGTCAAGGAAGTCCAGGGTGAACCTCGATGCATCGGAAAACATAACATTGCTCCACCAACGACTGTCCCAGCGCTGTCGTGCTCCACACCAATTACGTCTTGCTGCGATGTGACCTTCAGTCAAACGTGGAGTTAGTCGAGCGTATAAATTCCATCTGTGTAGGCGATATCGAATAGTCTGACTACTGACTTGCACATCTGTCGCTCGGTGCAGCTGCTGTCCAATTTCTGAGGCACTTTGATGGCGGTTACGTAATGTTGTGGTTTGGTCGAAACGATCCTGGTTAGCAATTGTCGCCCTTGGATGACCTGACTGACGTCTGTCATCAACATAGCCTGCCTGACGGCAGCGTGATCACAGCCTGCTAATCACCGATTGAGTAACGTTGAGAATTTGAGCCGCTATAGTCTGTCTGTTGCCAGCTTCCAACATTCCAACGGCACGTTAACGTTCGCCACGTGTCAGTCTTCGCATACGTCAAAAGTTACGTTTCGACCAGAAACTATTGATGAACGAGTTTATACCAAGAACAGAACGATGAGACTTCCGAAAAAGCCCGTCCAGTACAAATAAAAATTTCAAAACGTACCCCACACACATTAACGCGACGCTCGTGCGAAAAACCTGCACGAATATTGATGTGTCCAAACACGCGTATCCAATACCATTTTCCGAAAATATCAACATCAGTTTGGATATATGCCAACAGGTAATCTCCAATAATTTGTAATAGAACAAATTTGTGTGAACAAACTATTACTTAAGTTTGACTGAATACGAAACATGGGCAAGGAAAATGTTGGCTTTTGCACTGGTACCTACATTTTTTTAAAGGCCTGATTGTGGCTTCTAGCACTCAACGAGTTGGAAAAACTCCTTATTATTTTTGATCTCCATTTTAGTTGTTATATCTTGATTTTGTGTTGTTTGATCTCTGTTACAAAAAAAAACTATCAGTGAAATCAACATGGAAGCTGCAGTATTTAATTTTTGGATCTCACGACTGGATTTCAGGCATGGGCGACCATTGCATCAGGAATACAAAATAAAAATAAAAACTGCCGACCCTCATTCGTTTTGAAATCAAAATGCCTGAGTAGATGCCTGAGAATTAATTATTCAATTTTGGCCTTAAGCATGATTTTTGCATCGTGACCTCTGCTGTCTGTCTGTTCTACATATATTCATATTTATTACTTTCCAAAGTGTGATTTACTGGGATTTCCGGGATTGATTATAAACGATAACTTCACAAGTGAATTATGCAATCAACAATTGGGTCATGTATCCGCGCGCGCAAACGAAGACGCTTTGCCGTGGGTGTAATGGGGACTTCATTGTTTTTTTGTTTTTTTAACCCTTTACCTAACATGAAAAGCAGACGACACTTGCAAAAAAAAAAAAATCTTGAATAACTATTATTTTCATTTTTTGTCTCAAAAACATAGGTTATGACCCCTCATTGGAACGAGCTCGTTCCAATGAGGGGTCATAACCTATGTTTTTGAGACAAAAAATGAAAAAATAATGAAAATTAATTGGCGATTTTTGAGAATAGCGCTGGCCAGTTTTGGCCGTTACGTTAGGGAAGGGTTAAATAATATAATTAGCGTTAATAATGAAAAGTAATAAACAGAGTAATCGCTTGACTGGACTGGTTACGGGAAATAATTCATTCGAGGCGAGGGACTATATTGTAAAACACTCGTGCGCATTCGCGCACTCGTGTTTGTACAACGTCCCTCACCTCTCATGAATTATTTCACGTAACCAGTCCAGTCAAGTGATTACACTCTATTTTGTCAATAGGATTAGCAGGATTAGCAATCAGGATTACAAATGATGATGTATCACCATCACGGTGTATACTTATTCCACTTGTGCCTATTTGTTTATGATGGGATCTCGGTGGCTCAGTGGTTACGGCATTGCACTTCAAACCGAGAGGTCCACGGTTCGATCCCCGCTAGGGGTAAATTCAAGGCACTTAATCTCGATTGCCCACGTGGGAGCACGTACTAAGGCGGCTTGCACGTCGATAGTGCACCTGTCTTCAACTAATGCTAACCCTGCTTTTGGGGAGTACGTTGGAGAGTCTGACAGTTGCTCGCCGTTGCTCGGTGATTCTCTTTGGATAATTCGGCTTCCACCACCCGTACAAACTGTCGGCCGAAAGTGTCGTTAAACTCCAATAAATAAATAAATAATTTGTTTATGATTCTTTATGAAAATTTAAATTCACACGTTCAGAGAATTAAGGCCTTATACAATACGACCGCCGTGTACTGGTCACTTTCCACGCCTGGGCTGTGTTTCCACGGACGCAATAATATTTGATTCCAAACACTAATTATAGGAATAATCATCAAAAATTGAATTAATGAAGCACCGGGTACAACCCGGTGCTGTCCCTCTTAAGGACTACCGTAAAGTCGCCGTAGACTGATCGTAATCCACGCGTGTGTAGTGATGTCAACGCATGCGTTTACCAGGTAACAAAAATCATCCTGAGCAACATTTTAATTAATGAAGCACCGGGTTGTACCTGGTAAACGCATGCGTTGACATCACTACACACGCGTGGATTACGACCAGTCTACGGCGACTTTACGGTAGTCCTTAAGAGGGACATTACTATTGTTTAATACTTAGAAATTGGAAGTCGTGTCTACTCGGCCGTGATATCATCCAGCAGGTGCTCTGGCACTGTCGGCCCGGATAAGCACAGAGAGCCAAAGACACTTGACAAGAAATCCCTGCAAGACTACACATCTTGAACAGTATGTGATCTTTAATCGATTCACCTTTATTTATGAGACATCCGAGAGTTAAGAATCGGGTGTTTGAAATGTAGAGTCATAAATCTGATGATCTGCCATTGCCAGGTACTGGCTTTCGAAAGCTGGAAGTGCACTTTTCCTTCAAAGCACCATTGATTTTCATAAAAATTACCTATACTCAACTAAACTTTATTTTCTAATAATATGAATTATTTTTATACAGTTTTTCAAAACATCTTGTCACTTGCCATTGAAAACTTTAGTCTGATGATGACCACATTGAAATATGATTTGGGAAAATATCATCATAATATAATATAATAATAACACTTTGGCCAGCCGCTGATTTGTCGCGGTTCTCGGACGAGAAGGCATTGGTTACCCCTGTACTCCTAACTGCCTCCCTATTCCCATGCTTCTCCTCTCCTCCCAACAAAAGTAGAGGAACTGCTTGATGACATCCCTTGCCCCATTCTTCCCAATCTCTCCGATTAGCATATTAACCCTCTCCTTTTAGTCTCCCCCTAACCACATGTCCTTCATTCTCCCATCCCACTTCCCCATTATACTCCCAGTGAATCTTATTCTTTTAGACTGGTACTTTGGGCATTCTGGAAGAAAGTGTTCCAGGGTCTCCACCATGCCCAATTTACACATCTGGCACTCCCTTTCACTGTCCTTCCCAATTTTTCCCCTCAGCTCCAGGGATCGTGACCTCATCTTGAACAGCAGTGACCCCCCAAACGTGCCATCAGTGTACTCTTCAAAGCCTGGCTTCTCTTTATCACCCAGGCCACCCAAAGACCTCTTTGATTTGACCCCCTCTCGCCACTTACAATCCTCCATGACCCTTTCTCTGACGATTTGTTTGCCCTGGTTGGCCCCAATGTCCAGGTCCGAGATCTCCAATGAGTAGTTCTCTACTAGCTCCTTCATTTGGACCATCCACCCCGTCTTTATATTTGAGTTGAAAATTCTCAGGAACATTACTTTACACCATCGGCTGTCGGGGAGATTAACCAAATAATTAAGATAACCGAGTTTCAACAGGTCTATCCTGTCCTTGATCCTCATCCACCCAAGCTCACCCCTGATTGCTTCTAGCGCTGTGGCATTACTCGACCCCGTTATCCATCGGCCTGCATCGTTCTGCAGCATTTCCAAGCTCTTTACAGCCGTCTGGTTTAGGGTTACCACTTCCGTACCGTATGTGACACTTGGCAGACCCACCATTTCCCAAATGGTTTTCCCCATCCTATTTATCAACTGATGATAGATGCCTGATATTTTCCAGGCTTACGGGCTACAGGCTTAATGCAGGCTATTTTTATTATTTTTGTTGAGGCGGGAGGGGGTGGTTGTGCAAATTTCAACTCGCCTGTAAGTCGAGCATAATTATCAGCTGCAGCCTCCACCACTTTCTTTATAGAAGCCGCAATGTCATAATTATAAACATAGAATTTGCTCCACCAAATCAATAAGTAGATTGTTGTTTAGGCACAAATAGCATAGCCTTTATCAGGTATTTGGGCTTCTCACGCTACAAACCCTGTTACATGTAGAGTTTGTCTTAAAAGTGACCCATTTTAAGCTCCTTCCCTCGTCATTATACCCACCAAAGGAATCAGACTGGGGGTCCTTTTAGGGATTAAAGTAGGGTCTGGGTGGTTCTTATGACTGTCAAACTCTGTAATGCGGGAAACCCAATTGCTTGGTACCAAAGGTTTTTCATATTGTTTGTCTTGTTTAATTCTTACAATCAAACATTAAAAAATATGTTCTTATTAGGCCAAATAAAAAAATACATTTGGTTCTCGGGCTGGTATTCTTTCAAATCAATGAGGATGGGAGGGAGGCTTTTATTTTTTTTAAATCTTTTTTCTGACTGGTTAGATGCTTGAAAGCCCATTCTCAGGCTCTATTGATGAATGAAAATACAGGTACCATAACTTAAAGGTTTCATATTCTGTGGATGTGGATGTCTTCCAGACGACATGCCTTCGACGCATTCCTAAAAATCTTCTGGCCTAACACCATCACAAATGAGGAACTATACGAGGAGGGGGGGGGGGGGGGGGGCAGGTACAACCTCAATTTCTACAATAATCAAACAAAAGAAATGGCGATGGATTGGCCACGTTCACAGGATGGAAACAACAGCTATACCTCGAGTTGCTGTGAGATGGACGCCGGCCAGCAAGAGGAAGAGAGTGGTTAAGATCGGTGGAGAAAGAAATGAAAGACCTTGGACGGACTTGGGCCAGGTACAACGGTAGAAATCAGACAAACGGCAATGGGGTTCCTCGACCTTGTGTGCTCCACAGCACGAACAGGATTAAGTAAGTAAGTATTCTGTGGTTCACTTTATCTTTGAAGTGAACTATATCATCTGTATGGATTTGCCTTGTTACAATTTAGGGGAGAGTGCCCATAGGCATTCTCCCCTAAATTGTAACAAGGCAAAGGCAAATTTTAGCAGCTAGAAACAATTTCGCATTCTACTAGTTAATAAAGAAATATCTAATGCTTTTGTGTTCACTTATATTAAAGCATCTTTTTCAAAACATAAATAGTGTCCACAAAATATTTGAGTTATTTCAAGTATTTATTTATTTATTTATTTATTTATTTATTGGTGTCTAGTGTCACATACTTATGCACAATGGCTAATCGTGAACATCACAGTTTTACAGGTGGAGGAAGCCGGAGCACCCGGAAAGAACCCCCAAGCATCAACGAGCAACTGTCAGCTGCTCAAAATTCTTACTTTGTTCAAGTCCTGCTCAAGCAGGGTTTCAGCGGTGAAGACATGTGCACCATCGACGTGCAGTACGCCTTAGTACACGTCGTCATCCTGCCGTCATGTAGGCAACCGGGATAAAGTACCTTGCCCAAGGACACAACGTGGGTTGTCCCGGACGCGGATCGATCTCGGGACCTCTAGCACAGAAGTCGAACACTCTACCACCGAGCCACCGCGCTCCCGAGTTTTTTTAAGACAACAATAAATATGCAACTATCAAAAACGGTTCCAGTGGGAAACCCGGGAAGTAAAGCAGTTCTTGTTCACTGTGGTAAGCAAGTTCTTTTTTACTGGCTAAATAGGACCCGGTCACCAATTCCTGAGGTAGAAGTCCTCGGAAATGGAAACATGGGTATAAACGATTGGCTGGACGTGACTTCATATCCATGTTGCGGTCATGATTAGCCATTGTGCAGAAATATATGACTTTAAACAAAATAAATAAATAAATAAATAAATAAATAAATAAATAAATAAATAAATAAATAAATAAATAAATAAATAAAAACAGTATAATTTTAAAGTCCCACAATTTCACACTAATTTTGGAAAACACCGAAGGAAAAAAAACATTCAACGGGGGATTTTAATTTCAATTTGGGATTGCCGAAGAACCAAAACGTTTTTTAAATGTTTTGCCTCAGAGTCAGTTTTAGAAAGGTTTCGCTCCTAGGAAATTTGAGGGATAATTTTGCACCCATGTGTTCTAGAATGGTATTTCTGATTATACCATTGTTAAAGGAAGATTTATTTCGCTGAAACGCTCACAGGGAGCATTCCGATGAATCCGGTAAAGGAATATCTAGACAGAGAAACATCAGGAGGAAGACACGCGCAAATATTCTTATCGCTTATTTGAGAAACTTTTGCAAATTACTGACGATTCAATTGGGGTTTTTTGCCCATCACAAATATGCGGTCAATGATGTGCAGATTTTGAATTACATTTGCTTCCTGCCATTTCTTGACATTTGAAGGTACATATACTCCAAAGTTGAAATTACAAATTGAATAAACATGGCACACATTCAATGGGTGTAATCTTCTGTTGCGTTTCATTGTCTGGGAAGCTTGTCAACAAAGAGCAACCTTCCCAAAGAAGCAGTAGTAGGATCGTTTTAACCTAGGACTGGTTCCAGGCGATGATAGCGCCAGTTTCGTAAGATTTTTACTGGTAGCTTGTAGGCTTTGGTAAATTGAGCCTTATACCCAGTACTTTCAGTGCGCTTTCGCAGTCAGTAAGTTGAAGCATTTCATAATTTATTTATTAATTTCTCATATTTATTTATTTATTTAATTGGGGTTTAACGACACTTTCAACAACCGGAGACACCTCGGGTCGGCCAGTTTTACGGATGGAGGAAGCCGTAGTACCCGGAGAGAACCAACGAGAAACGGCGAGCAAATGTCAGACACTCCAACGTACTAATCCACGCAAGAAGGGTTAGCATTGACCGAAGACAAGTGCAACATCGACGTGTAGTACGCCTTAGTACACAGTGCCACCGTGCCCCTACATGGGTAATCGGGATGAAGTGCCTTGTTCAAGGACACAACGTTGTCATTCCCGGTGGGGTTCGAACCATGGACTGTCGGTTTGAAATCCAATGCCGTAACTACTGATCCGTCGCACTCCCTATTTCATAATTATAAATCATATTGTGTGGTCGATGAGTTTGATGAACACACACGTCTAACACAGACAAATCGTCCCGTGAGTTCTAATGTGTTATATGTGCTTACTGGCAGAAAGAACACATTGGAACTCAGGAGACGAAATGACTTTATGAAAAGAGGAAGCGGCTGTTGGTCGAGTAATGGTCCTAATGTGTTTATTTAATGGTTTACCAGTGGAAATGCTACCATGAGGTTGCATAAATAATCCAACTTTCAACACTACGACCACTTTGGCTCTTTGTTTAGCGAATGTATCTTTTCAGTAATTTGCACGTTTTTATTCTTCCAAGGAAAAATATTAGCAAATCTCGGCTCCTAGATTTTTATATTAATGGAAAGGACAGTGTCTGTATTATGTAACGATGTGCGCACTGTTGATATAATTAACAGAAAAACAGTTACAGAACATCAAAAGATAGTGAAAACGTTGTTTTCTTATTTTTTAACCCTTTACCCAACGTAACGGCCAAAACCGGCCAGCGCTATTCTCAAAAATCGCCAATTGATTTTCATTATTTTTTCATTTTTTGTCTCAAAAACATAGGTTATGACCCCTCGTTGGAACGAGCTCGTCGAGCTCGTTCCAACGAGGGGTCATAACCTATGTTTTTGAGACAAAAAATGAAAAAAATTAGTTATTCAAGAATTATTTTTGCAAGTGTCGTCTGCTTTTCAGGTTAGGTAAAGGGTTAATGGGTTTCGACTGAGAAAAATAGTCAAACGTTCAAAGTGATTAGGAAATAACATGTAAAACGCCAGCTTCTGTATTCTTATAGTACTCAACAAAAAAATGCCTGAAGTTTGTGAAATGATGTGCACATTAATGATACAAATTCGCTAAGGTTTCTTAATTTCAATTCCCATACCCTTAGTGTTAAACTTGAGGGGAGCTAACTTTCCCGTAAATCTTTTCCATTGACGAAATTGTCGGTTATGTAGACTTTCCCCAGGGATCTGTGACAGTCTGCTGACGGCAGGTTCAGGAGTTTCCCAGCAACCCACCTTTCTGCATAATCCGGCCTTTCTTGCGTCCCGTCTTTCGTCTTCTGTCTTCTTCTCATCTCATAAAATAGCCCAAGACTAGTCAGAATAGGACGAGCCTGCAAATTATTCCTGTTAAAACGAACACACCCCATTACGCATGACCAGACGTGTAATACTATGTGCTACCCGATCTGTAACGGGCAACACCTATACAGCAAAATACCTGAACGAAAAACCGCGCAATAGCCCGAAACACAAGTTTCCCACCCCAAATAATTCCCATTTGACCATACTAAATTCAGTGGAGTTCTCCATTTGGATGGAAAGGTTTCTAGAACACGGACCACTCTTCTCATCCCATTCTTGCCCATAGCAACGACGCATCACTGTAGAAGCGGAGATGAGCCCTCCTTTTAAACTAAAGGGACGATGGAAACAGTTATCACTATAACAATGAGTGCTGCATGTGCACCGCGGTAATGAGGTCACAACGTGGGTGATCACGTGCGTCACCGCATCAACACACGTGACATCCAGAATGCTCTGCCGTATGGCGTGAACTACATGGACATTTGCCAGGCTAACCAAAAAAGCAAGATTACATCTTCATATACTACTCAAGTCGCTAGAAACTTTGATAGAAAATTAATAGACTTAATTAAAACTATTAGTCAGGAATTGGCACAGCAAGTTTATAGGTCACTTTACAATATATATAGAATTGGCACGGCACAGCAAGTTTATAGGTCACTTTACAATATATATAGGTATATATATATATATAAAGGTCCATAGTCTGATAAAACAAATCTGTTTCAAGTGTGCTGGATCTGGAAGATGCAAGAGCCTAAAGCGAAAGAAATTCGTCTAAATAAAGCTCAAACATCACAGGGAAAAACAATTTTCATCTAGCGCTCGGTCTGATGAAGACCTTCTTCATAGTATAGACACAAGAAAAAATTCTCACAGACGACGAAAGAAATGAAATGTGGCGATAAAAGTCCTCGTGAGCCAAGTTGTGACTAAACGGGTGTGTAATACAACCCAAAAAGAACAGAAACCATGGTAAAAGTAGAAAGTAAAAGGCAAAAAAATACTGTTAGACAAATTTTAAAAATATTCTAGTAAGTCGTAACCTCCCTGTAAAACTTGATATCAATATACCCTTCGAAAATTAAAAGAAACTGGAATTTTCAAATGTCAAGATACTTCCATGTATTACATGAAAGTATGATAAATCTATGATTTTTACCAAAAAATTGCGGTCCGTCACCTTAAAACGCACCAATTAGCCCATTAGGAGGACATTTTAGAGTTTGGTCTTTTCCTTGCTGGTGCGAAACAGCATAGGGATGAGCTAGGACTGCACATTAACACCTTAACATTGATATATATATATATGTTACAGTCAATGTGTCAAATCAGTCATTTGGCCAAATGACTGAAACTTTCAATCATTTGGTCAAATGCCTGTGACGGTCAGTCATTTGGCCAAATGCCTAAATTAGCCAGTCATTTGGCCGAACGACTCAAATTGACCATCAAGCATTTGGTCAAATGCCTGGTGAGTATTCATTGAGGGTTTGAAAAATAACAACAACGTGTGTCATCTTTATTTATATTTATTATAACAGAAATGAAAAATCCAAGTTTGTTAATCAAATAATTCAAATACATTCAACATATATTCAGTAATTGCCATAATATAGTGGAGCCTACTCAATTGGATCTCTATAAACCTGTTAAATGAATATAATTTCCAAACATATTGAACAATTATTTAAACAATCGCTGATTTCACTATCAATAACCAATTAAAGGTATTTAATCTATTATATCTTGCTTGACAGACCTCCATGAGCTCTGTCAAACAAGATATAATAGAATAAATGCTTAGTTAATCAAATACATTCAACACATATTCTATAATATAATATACAATAGCATACATATGTAAGACACAATATTTACATAATTCATTTGTTTGAACAATTTACACTGTTGTGACATCTACTGTTACATAAAACATTATTTTTGAAAGAAGCACATCTCTTACTCTTACGCCTCTTTGGTCCATTACAATTACACTTAACGAAACCTTGACCACCATGTGGAGACTTAATTTTGTTTGCTTGACGAAGCGACACACTGCTATCACTGTTAATGTCCGATTCACTCAAAAGCCACTGGGGACAAACTGGTTTCTACGATATTTCCCTTTCAGAATACCAGAAGGGCAACCTATTGTCCATTTTCCACAGCTAATATGACGCCTAGAATGTTTCTGGGATCTCCACGTCCCCTGTCAACAGATGGAATAGGTACCGCTACATTACCACTAATGGTACCATCCTTGAGAATCACCCGGCTTCGCTTTACAACCTGCTCGGCCTGTTTTTGCTGTGAAGTTATTGCAAGTTTTCTTTTGGTGGCTACGTTATGTTCTGGATGATTTGTAGGTTGTGGTAGAGTTGTCATTTCTGGTTGAGTTGTCATTTCTGGTTGAGTTGTCATTTCTGATTGAGTTATTGGTTCTGATTGAGTTATTGGTTCTGGTTGAGTTATTGGTTCTGATAGAGTTGGTTCTGATAGAGGTGGTTCTGGCTGTTGTATCGTTGAGCTGCTTGACAGAACTGACAAGTCATCTTCCGCCTGTAACTTTTGGATGACATCATGAGGCAACGAAGAACAAGTTAAGCCAACCCTGGCTTCGACGCCAAATAACGTTGCAACTGGAGTTCTTCCGAAATTGCACACATTTAACACCAACAGTCCAGTCTGAGGTATCGTTTCACTCATCCATGCAACAAGCATGTCTTTGATGTCGTAATTTGCTCGTTCAACAGATCCATGACTTTGTGGGTGACGTGGCTTACCATGCACTATCACCAGCTCCGGCCACATCTCCTTTAAATACAAAATTATTTGAGCTGTAAACTCTTAACTATTGTCACTTTGTAGGATTTGTGGTGCACTGAATAGAAGAAAGATGTCCATGAGTTGGTATGCAACTTCTGAAGCTTTTTTTGATGTCAGTGGGCGGTTAGCACAGAATTTTGTAAGGTGGTCCTGATACACCATAATCAATTTGAAAGAACCATGTGGTAACGACTGCATATCAATGAGATCAACGTGGCCACGAGCGGAGAATTCTTTAGATAATATTGGTCTAACAACCACACCCTTTGTCATCGTTCGTAGACGTTTCCGTTGACAGTCAATGCACATGGTCTTAAACAGCTCAACAGAATTCCTGGTCACATTGGCATATTTCTTGCCTAACTCCTTCATCATTCTATCACGGCCGCCGTGGCCAGTAGCTAAGTGGGCACGTTTGATAACATCAAATGTATCTTCGATGGTCACAAAATACATTATCCGGTCATCGCTGGTTTTCCGACGTCTTATTAACTTCTCAACATCACCACACTGAAGAATCTCATACTTGGACAGAAGATAGTATGCCTGGTGCGACTTAGCTGATGATTGGCAACTTATTTGTTTCAGTTCATTTATCAACGAAAAGTACTCTGGTTTTGGTATAAGCACCTTTTTCAGAGAATCATATTTCTTATATAACTCACACTTGAATGTCTCCTCTACTGAGAGCTCCATATTGGCAACTGATACTTGAGGTATGATGGCCTGAATATTTATAGGCCAAGGGATAGGGAGGATCAAAGAAAATGTTTGCACGTGTGAAACAAACAATTGTAAGTTTTAGAAAACACAAATTTATTAGTAGTCACTTTGTGTGAACTGATCAATGATAGTTCTATTGATAAATCAAAAGGTCTGGGATAGAAACAATCAAAGAAAATGTTTTCGCATGCGAAACAAACAATTGCAAGTAATGTAATCTTTGTAGTTGTTTTAAAAACACAAATTAATTAGTCGTCACTTTGTGTGAACTGATCAATGACAGTTCTAGTCTGTGATCTCCTAAAATAATCAATACTGATTGTGCATTATTTGACCTATTGACTGAACTTCAAATTCCCAATCAGGCAAACTGTCAAATTCAGGACACTGAATTTCAGCCATTTGTCCAAAATGACTAAAAAAATTAGGCATTTGGCCAAATGACTGACGGTCACAGACATTTGACCAAATGACTGAAAGTTTTAGTCATTTGGCCAAATGACTGATTTGACACATAGACTGTAATATATATATATATATATATATATATATATATATATATATATATATATATATATATATATATATATTAGTACGAAGTGGAATGGCATGTCAACTCAACAGTCAACGTGTCTCTATAGAAACCGAGATGAATGCTCCCATTAAACAAAATGGGTGTTGGAAACAGTCATCACTATAACAATGCTTGCAGCGTGTGCACAACGGTAATGACGTCACAACATGGCCGATTCTAACCACGTGGCACCCAGAATGCTCCGCTACATGGCGCCATCTCCTTGGTCATCCACCAGGCTATTCAAAAAGGCAAGATTGGGCGATCATTTAGTACTAATTACTACTAATTCGTGGTGTGCAACTCGAAACGTATATCTGTTATTAAACTGGGCCTACATTTTTAGTATGTTTACTTTCGTGTTTTATGGTGTTATTCAGAGTAATTAAATCAGCAAAGATGCTTTGTACGTATGTACCTTATGTAGTGACATGTTCCTATATAAGGTTAATGTCTGGATGAACTGAACTGAATTGAATTTAACCCTTTGAACCGCAGTGGCCACTTTTCCGGCCAGGAACATGATACGTCATAACGTCATTATATAGGATGGCCGTTCAATAAATATTGTGGGGGTAGACCAATCAGTATTTTCAACGTGCAGTCCAAGGCTGCACGTTGAAAATACCCCAAATAACGAATATGGAATCTTCTAATTGGTTTAAACAGTATTTATTCAATAATTGACATGTGTATACATTTCACAATAACATTTGACTAACAAAAAATGAACAACACTAGATACAAAGAGTATACACAAAACAAGAAAGTATATTGTTGTGTGTTAGAGGGATTCGACAGAAAGCTAAAGCTTATGTGGGTCGTCTCCCTGTCAACGTATAACTTACTCCTGTAGGTGGTACAGATGAACGGAAGAGCCCAAACGTCGTTGCATGAAGGCCGATATCCTCCCTTCATTGTAAATTTACTACGTTAGTTGCTACGATTGGAGATCAAGCGGGTTAAGCGTCACATCAGAATAGATAGGGAGCAGAGGAAGGCGCCTCGACTGCCAGGCAACGACGTGTGGGATTGTTTAAACTTCAATGTGAAATGAAGGGAAAAACAGAAGAAAGAATAGACGCACTGATAGATCGAAAGAAGAGGAGAGGAACTAATATGATGCAATCAGCTTGAATACATGATACATAGAGATTATCACCATTATGCGGATGCAAAGGAGCATGGGACCTCCACTGACAGCACACGACGAGTCGAGGACCAGTCGCGATTTATCCCCAGAGGCCGGTACAAGACTCCGACGCATACTTTGCACATGCAACAGATGATAATGATGTATTTATCAGGCAATATCTTGGGAATAAGTCTGAGTTAATACAGACCAGGTACATGTTGAATGTATGTTAAGTAAAATTTACACACAAGAGAATCGTAAGTAGGCAACTTATTAACTTCTAGTTCATTTAGTAGCGAATTAGGTGAAGTAAACTTCAAGCCGCTAGAAGTTGGAAGGCGCGAGAGGGCATTCCACAACAGGCGTTAGACTTTCCCACTCGGAATGGGGGTGGGAACGTAGTGTTGGGTTTCAACTATTGGAATCGCTTGCTTGATAAAATGAAGTCATGTACAACTTCGAAAATAAGGCAGTTTTCATCGTTATTCAAGAATTCTGAGCCAAATAGAAGCGTGGGCGTATCTGCTACATATGGGAGGAGATTAATCGTATAATTACGAGCGTTTGAGAACAAAGGACAATGAAAGAAAAAGTGATCAGTAGTTTCACGTTCACCACACTGGCAGAAGGGACTGGGTGATAGGTGATTATCGAAAAGGTGGGAATTAAGACTGCTACAGTGCAACCGCAGCCTACAATGGTATATTTGAGCCCTGCGAGATTTTGCATTACTATAGAACTTTGGTGGTCTTTGGTTACCATTACTGAGAAACGTTTTAAAGTTAATCAATGACGAGTTCTCACGGACAGGTAACGGCAACTTATTCCACTGGTCCGTAACGCTGGGGATGAAAGAAGACTGATACAATTGCGTTCGGCAAAAAGGAACTCGGTGGTTTTCACTGGATCGAAGACTGCGTGATGAATTCGTCAAGGAGATAAGTGGTGGAACTTTGTTGCAAATGTATGGAGGTGACATGTGATGATACATTTTGAAGAAATGAATTAGTTTATGTTTGTGGCGTCTTTCTTGCAAGGATTCCCACCGGGTTTCCGAATATAATAACGATTTACTGACACTAACTGTTGCTCCGGTGATGATTCTTGCTGCTGCAATTTGTATTTTTTCGAGTTCCGCGACATTTGTCACAGAACAATTATCCCAGACAGTGTCTGCGTATTCAAGAAGTGGCCTAATAAAGGCGAAATATATTTTTTCCAGGACACTGCGATCGAAGTTAAATTTATGTCTCCTCAACAAGTCTAGGCGAGACCAGGCTTTGGAGCAAATGTGGTCAATGTGATTGTTCCATGTACATGTATTATTTAGTATGAGTCCTAGGTGTTTATGGTCAGAAACTTCCGATACTTGTAAGCCACCTAAATATAAGGGTGGGTGAGAGTTAGGATTGCTTTTACGCGATATACACATACTTTCAGTTTTGTTGGGATTGAACTCGACCAACCATGTTTTGGCCCAATGCTCGATTGTAGCCAAATCGTTATTAATTATGACCGCGGCTTGCTCTGGGTTTTCAATGATTAGATATAATGACGTATCGTCAGCAAAGAGGCGAATACTGCTTAGTAAGTCGCTAGTTATATCGTTTATGTATATCAAGAACAGTAAAGGTCCAAGTATAGACCCCTGGGGTACACCGGCATTGATTGGTCTCCATGACGACGACTCAGAGGCTATCACAACTCGCTGCGACCTATCCGAGAGATACGATTTTAGAAATAGAAGTAGTTCACCTGAAACGCCAATACTCTCCAGTTTGTGAATAAGACCGGCATGCCATACCTTATCAAACGCCTTACTGACATCACAGAAAACCACCCTTACTTCTTTGCCTTCATCAAGCGCACGACAGAATTCGTCATAAATGTCAGTCAGTTGGAGGACAGTTGAATCACTTGGTGTAAAACCTGACTGAAATTGACTGAGGATATTATTTTCACTCAAAAACTGCCACAGGCGTTTGAAGACACATTTTTCAAATAATTTTCCAACACAGCTAATCAACGATATCGGGCGATAATTAGTGACTGAGTTTGAGGGCTGTTTTTTTAGAATTGGGGAGACATTTGCTTTTTTCCATAATGAAGGAAAGTACGAATTATTCAGTAAAATGTTGAATAAAATTGAGAGTGGTTCGCAGAGAGAGGATTTACATTCTTTTAGAAGACGCGGGCTTATTTGATCGGGACCAGATGCCTTGGACACCTTTATCGACTTCATTGCGGCGTATACTTCACTGCAATGTAGGGTAATACTCTCAATACGCTGGGAAACATGAGATGGTGGATCTGGTAAGAAAGCATTCGAGTCGTCAACTGTCGAAATAGAACAGAAGTATTCATTGAACACTTCAGCTTTCTCAACACTTGAAGGATATATTTTGTTTAGATGAATCAGGGTGGGAATTCCTGATGCATTACCGCTACCGATTAATGTTTTTAGGGTCTTCCACCACTGAGATGCTGGTGTTTCATTGCTTCTCAATGTGGATTGGATTTTTGCAAGATGCTGGGCTTTGGCCTTCCTGATGGCCGATACAACCTCATTCCTTTTAAGTTTATATTTGGCCCAGTCGTGTGGGAAATTGGTACGTTTAGCAATGCGATACAGACGTTTTCTCTGTCTCATTAGTAGTCTTATTTCATTATGCATCCATTTCGGTTGATCCATTCTGGAAGCAATAAATTTGTCGGGTATATGTTTGGATGCAGTATCGAGTATTTTGTCAGTGAAATTTGTAACTATGGTATCGAGACATAAAGTATCGAGGATAGAATTCCAGTCGGTGTCAGAGAAAGCCTCGTTCAGCGCATTATAATTACCCTGAGAATAAAGCCATATCCTTCTCCGAAAAGAAGGTGGGTTTGATTTCAAAAATTCGACTTCGATTGAAATTGGGCAGTGATAGCGGGTCATGTCTGGAATAATTGGTTCGAGGACTTCACATGATTTCACGTTGATTGTGTTACTTACAGCAAATAGATCTAGCAATGAAGCAGATGTTTCAGTAAAACAAGTTGGTTCACTCACAAGTTGTCTGAGGTTAAAGTAACTGATTATTTCAGAAAGGCTACTTCTTGAAGAAACCATTTGGTTGTCGTTGAAATCACCCGTGATAATTAAGTCACCAACTGACGTGTCTCTAGCTTTTTCGACGGATGCTGATATGGCATCCCATGTATCTGGAGGACTGTTGGGTGGACGGTAGAATACTCCTAATAATAACGATCTACTCCGTTTTGTAAATACTTCAGCCCATATACACTCCGCATTCGGTGTATCAAGATCCGATCTGTGTCGAAACGAAATACCCTCTTTAATGTAAATGGCAACCCCACCTCCCCTTGAAGAGCGATCGAATCGAAATGGTTCATGGAACCCATGGAGTTGGACATCGGATGAGGTGTCATTGTTATGAAGCCATGTCTCACTCAAGGCCACAATATCAGGTGGTGCAAATTCACATTGTACAATATCCAGTTTAGGTTTGAGGCTTTGAATGTTGAGATGAACAATTTTTAGAGTATTCTGATTGTGATCTGAATTAAGAGAATTTGGACCAGGGTTACTTTCAATGTCACCGGACAATAATAAGCTTATGGTTAGAAAGAAGAACAACGACGATAATAGGAAAGAAGTAGTTGCTGCTTTTAATAATGACAAAGCCTTCGAAGCATTCAAAGAACTGTTGCGATGTGGAATTAGTTCAGTAGAATTTACAGAGTGGGGGTCAATAAGCACATTGTATTGCCCAATGAACAGAGCAAACATGACAGTGAAGCTTTCATGCAGATCGACACCACTGAGACGCAAGAACAAGTAAATTAAGATGCATGTAGATCTATCTTTCGCCAGGCAGTGCCTTAAGCTGCTAGAATAAACTGCATGGTTATAATTCCCTACCCGGGCACGGTATAGTTCAAGTGAGCACATGGGATATAATTGTAATATCGGATGCAAAATGTATTCAAGCTGGCATAAAAACAAATGATATAGTCTAGAGTAAAGAGTGTTGAAGTTTCAGACGTGACAGAAAAAAATACAAGAGACACTAAAAGAAAGATGAAGATGATAAAATATATCATCTAATTGCTGCCATTGAACTGACATGGACGATACCACTAGAGTTCAAAGGGTTAAGGGACTGTTAGATGTTAAACTACTACATTTAAACTGGTATTGTAAAGTGAAAACACCGTAAAATACTCACCGTTAAAGATACCATAAAAGTACTGTCGGAGTTTACCGAAAATTTGATAGTGGCGCCAAGTTACAAATCAATGTTTAGTCATACGAAATACTAATAGAGGAGCGTTCACGTGGAGTGGGTTCAACTTGTTTTCAAAACGTGTGCATTCAATTCCCGATTTTGCAGTATGACATTGTCCATTCCCTGTTGAAAGTTGGATTGATTTAGAAATATCAGTTATTAAGACGAGTTAATTAATATTTTTTACCTACAGCCATGCGGCTGTAGGTCAAAGATATTAATTAACCCACTCTTCATGCGAATTGAACAGCCTCAGGGCCCGGGAGAGGGTGGGGCCAGGGGTAGTAACCTCTTGGTCCGGAAGCTGAGGGCCTGAGCTTGGCCCAGAAGTCCAGGATTCTTGGATCAGGCCTGCACCCCCTCCCCAATTTTGAAGCCAACTCTCTGCTGAGTGCCCTTTCCAAAGTTGGTACCATTGTAACCTTATCAACATTTCAGTTCTACACAACAGAACTAGTGGGACTTACTATTAACCCTTCACCCAACGTAACAGCAAAAACCGGCCAGCGCTATTCTCAAAAATCGCCAATTAATTTTTCATTTATTTTTTCATTTTTTGTCTCAAAAACATAGGTTATGACCACTCGTTGGAACGAGCTCGACGAGCTCGTTCCAACGAGGGGGTCATAACTTATGTTTTTGAGACAAAAAATGAAAAAAAAATCGTTATTCAAGAATTTATTTTGCAAGTTTCCTCTGCTTTTCATATTTCAAGAACCACTAGTTCTATAGATGAGTAGAATTAAATTTTAATAAAAATAGAAGATTTGAGAGAGGGAATTGAAGAATTGCTCAGTATCACCCCCCTCCCCCCACCCGTCACAAATCCCACACCATTCAGTGCGCTCATGAAATGAATGATTTACCACTTCATTTTGTCAACTGTTAACCATTTACCTGACATAAACAGAAGACGACACTTTATCACGCCTACTTTTGTTATGACTGACCAGTTTTGTCATAGCTCCCACTTTTGTAATAAAAATCGTCGAGTTTTGTCAAAGCTCCCACTATTGTAATAAAAGTCATCAGGCTTTGTCATAAATTAGGTATCAGATTTGTTATAAAAGTCGACAGGTTTTGTCATAAAAAATCACTTTTGTCACAGAAATCAACAGATTTTGTAAGACATTACTTTTTTCCATTCACATACAAAAACATGTTAGCCCCTGAGTTCAACTAACCCACCGAAGACCATAATGCTCTCGCCTTGGGAAGTGCGCAATTCTAGGTCATATGATATTGCTGAGTGTGAGTGGTTGTCACGTATGGTTGTATAGTATGGACGGTATGTACCCCTCTTGGTGTACTGTTAGCCCTTGGTGCTATTTATTCACCTTTCACCTTTTACAATCGCCCGGTTGCTTTCGGCAGTACGAAATGGTAGGTTATGTGTTGGTGTAAGGTATACCAGATCGCATTGTATTTGGGGTGTAGAAACAGTGCCCAAAGGCCCCCTAAATCGTCATAACACAATTGCCAGACACAAAAATCCCCAAAGCGCTATTGCCATGAAGCCTATGCTCTTGGAGCTTTAGGGACCTTAAAATCTATGTTATAGAAGCCTATGGTTGCTAAGCTATGGGTAATATATAAGCTAGGAATCGTGATGGCTCTTCTACACTACTGGAGCACTGTACACAAGAATCGAACTGCACAGAAATAACATAGCACATATGATGCCACACTAGACGATCTAACATACCCCAACATCACGACATGACCTACCATTTCGTATTGCCCACAGCAACCAGGCGGTAGTAAAAGGCGAAAGGTGAGTAGGCCTAAGTAGCACCAGGGGCTAACAGTAAACCAACAGGATTACATACCGTCCACACTATACAACCATACCTGACAACCACACACATCCAACAATATCATATGACCTAGAACTACGTATTACCCAAGGTAACAGCGCGGTGGTATAGGGTGAGCAAGTTAAATCTAGTGCTAACAGTTTTTTGGATGCGTGTCGAGAAACGTCATGTCTTACAAAACCTGTTAATTTAAACAATATTTTATTTGAATAGAAATGCTATGTTACATGCTAACAATAAATAAACACATATGTAAAGAACAGAGTTAATAAATAGCACAGAACACAACAGAACACAAATTGGCAACAGTATAAAGGGGGATTTGACAGAAAGCTTTGAGCTTATATGAGTCGGCTCCCCACGTTCAGAAACCTACGCTGTTTTCTGTGTGGCAATGGTTGACTATGTGTATCGTCACCTAGTAACCCAGTATTCGATGCCTATAATGTGTAATTCCACCATATCCCATCGACCGACTGCCTTGACCATGTCGTTCGAAACAACATGGTAGCCAGCTAGATGCCCACGAAGGATACTGGCGTTGGGAAATTAATACTCGGTCCCGAGATGACGACAACTATGCTTAGTTTAATTTAATGTTTTTGGGGTCCAAGAAATAGAATAGAGAAAAGTAAGAAACAGTAGGAAACGAAGTGTATATACACAGGGGGACAAGAAGTGGTTGGTTAGCCGACCTGAACACGTGTACATGTAGCTCGAAAAAGTATGCATGTTGAAGCACTATCAGCAGCAACCAGTCGTACCTGGATTGGGAGCGCGTATTACACGTGGGCTACCCGTAAGGAAACTCATGTGTTGCTCATTGATTAAAACGTTTACTTATTATAATAAAGTCGTGAACAGAATAAAACATAAGGCGATTTTCGCTGCTGCTCAATGATTCTGAGCCAAACAGTAGGGATGATGACGCATCTGTTTCAAACGGGAGGAGGCCAATTGTGTTATTGCGGATATCTGAAAATATTGGACACTCTAACAGAAAGTGACGGGATGTCTCGCGCATTCCACATTGACATAATGGATGAAGAGATAAGTGATTGTCGAACAGATGAGAATTGAGACTACTGCAACCTAAACGAAGTCTACAGTGATGTATCTGTGCCACCCGGGATTTGGCTCCAAAGAAGAAAGGTGGTGGACGGAGGTTCCCACCATTCAGAAATGTTTTGAAATTACTTAATGATGCGTTTTCTCTAACGCTTAACGGCAACTTATTCCACTCGTCTGTAGTACTTGGAATAAATGAAGATTTATAGTGTTCTGTTCGGCAAACTGGCACTCGATGATTTGGGGCTGAACGAAGGATCGGGTTCGTGGTCGATATGAGCGGAGGAACTTTGTTGCTGATGTAAGGAGGCACCATGTGATGATGCATTTTGAAAAACTGAATTAGCTTCGATTTTCGTCGTCTCTCAGGCAAGGGATCCCATTTTGTTTCTGCATATAAAAGTGTCTTACTAGTGCTGACCGTTGCCCCGGTGACAATTCGAGCAGCTGCGATCTGAATTTTCTCCAATTCGGCTAATTTAGTTGTTGAACCATTTCCCCAAACAGTATCACCATATTCAAGAAGCGGTCTTATGAAAGCAAAGTATATTCTTTCAAGAATTTTACGATCCAGATTGAATTTGTGTTTACGCAACAAATCCAAACGAGGCCATGCTTTGGAGCAAATATAGTTGATATGGTCATTCCATGTACAGGTGCTATTCAAAATTACTCCCAGATGTTTGTGAGTATTGACTTCAGATATCTGTGCTCCTCCTAGAAAAAGTGGCGGGTGTACATTGGGATCATTCTTTCGTGAGACGAGCATGCTTTCAGTTTTAAGGGGGTTAAACTCAACCAACCATTTTCTGGACCAGTGGTTTATTGTCTCAAGGTCGTTGTTTAGTATATTGGACGCCAGCTCGGGCTTTTCGACTATGAGATACAATGAAGTGTCGTCCGCAAAAAGGCGTATATTGCTAAGCAAGTCGTCGCTTATATCGTTGATATAGATAAGGAACAGTAGGGGGCCCAATATTGATCCTTGGGGAACACCGGCGGAGACTGGTCGCCACGACGACACCTCGGACGCGAGGACGACCCTCTGTGATCGATCAGATAAATATGATATTATAAATGACAACAGGTCCCCTGAAATGCCGATTTGTTCCAGCTTATGAATCAAACCAGCATGCCAAACTTTGTCGAACGCTTTACTAACGTCGCAGAAGACCACTCGGATCTCCTTGCCTTCGTCAAGGGCATGGCAGAATTCATCGTATATGTCAGTTAATTGTAAAACAGTTGAGTCATTGGGTCTAAACCCCGATTGAAACTGACTAAGCACATTATTATCAACCAAAAAAGCCCACAGGCGTTTGAAAATGCATTTCTCGAGTAATTTACCAAGACTGCTCAGTAAAGAGATGGGGCGGTAATTGGTAACCAAATTCGAGGGTTGTTTTTTCAAAATTGGGGAGACATTAGATTTTTTCCACGCCATTGGAAAATATGAATTGTTGAGCAATATGTTAAATAATACCGTAAGAGGCTCATAGAGGGATGATTTACATTCACTTAAAAGACGGGGACTGATTAGGTCTGGGCCTGACGCCTTGGGACCCTTAATTGATTTCATTGCTTCAAGTACTTCAGTACAATGTAGAGTTATGTTTTCCAGTTTATTTAGTGGTAGGGGTGAGAGGTCCGGAAGTGTGGTGGACGAGTCGTTAACTGAAGAGATGGAACAAAAATATTCGTTAAGCAATTCAGCTTTTTCGAGATCTGCACTATATACTTTGTTCGAGTGGTTCAGGGTTGGGATCCCTCTTGGTCTATTGCCCCCCATGTATGTTCGAAGGGTTTTCCACCACTGTGCTGAGCTTGTTTCGCTGCTGCCAAGAGTGGATTGCACTCTAGAAAGATGTGAAGCCTTGGCTTTTCTAACAGCCGATACTACTTCATTTCGTTTTGATCTGTATTTTTCCCAGTCATAATGAAAGCCAGTCCGTTTGGCTACTCGGTATAGACGTTTTCGGTGCCGTATGAGTAATCGAAGTTCGTTGTGGAACCAGTTTGGCTGGTTCTTTCTTGACGTTATATGTTTGTTGGGTATAAACTTCGATGCAGTGCTCAGAAGCGTTTCAGTAAGATTGGACACTATTTTGTCGAGAGACGGGTCGTCAAAAACGGAATTCCAGTCCTCGTTATTAAAGGCAGAGTTTAGCGCTTCAAAATTACCTTGGGAGTATAACCAAATTTGCCGTCTAAAAGTTTGAGGTGGTGATTTCGGAAATTCGACTTCTAGAGTGATTGGGGCATGATAGCGGGTCATGTTCGAAATAAGAGGCTCCAGAACCTCACATACTTTCACGTTGACAGTATCGCTTACAGCAAAAATATCCAGCAACGAAGCTGATGTTTCTGTAAAACAAGTCGGTTCACAAACGAGCTGTCTGAGATTATAACAAGAAATTACATCTAATAAACCGCTTGTGGAGTGAACCATCTGATTATCGTTAAAATCACCAGTAAGAATTATATCTGAAACTGATGTGTCCTTTGCCTTTTCGACAGAGGTTGATAAAGCTTCCCATGAATCAGGTGGACTGTTAGGTGGACGATAAAATACCCCTAATAAGAGTGGCCTTTTGTGATTCGTAAATACTTCGACCCACAGGGACTCAGTATTCGGTGTCTGAAGATCAGGTCTCGGTTGAAAGTGAATACTCTCTTTAATATAAATTGCAACCCCACCACCACTCGTTGCTCGATCGAATCGCATAGGCTCGTGGAATCCTTGGATGAAAATATCAGAGGAACTCTCATTGTTATTAAGCCATGTTTCTGTGAATGCTAAAATATCATGATTTGAGGACTCGTATTCGATAATATCAATTTTGGGTTTTAAACTTTGGATATTAAGGTGGACAATTTTTAGGTTATTGTGAGAATTGACAAAATGGCATGTGTTGGGTTTGTTTCAGTATCACCAGCCAGTAATATAATTAAAATCAAATGGAAAAGAACCGTAATGATAGAAATAAATATTATTTTCCATATCGCATAGGCAATCAGGGTATGTCCATTATTGAATGTATTACTGTTTGATTCGGGTTGATATTTCCAGCAGTGGTTATAATTATCATTTGAGGTCTTGTCGATACAAAAGAAGATGGCCGTAATTATAATAAAGCATTCATAAAGCCGCAAACCACAGAGACGCATGAGCAGGAAAATTAATATGCAGAGAGACTGGTCACATCTTAATCTGCGTTTGAGGTCGCGTGCTGACACTCGTAGATTGTAACATCCGATCATAGCGTGATATAATTCAGTGCAACACATTATGTTATCGCTTCATGGTGAAATAACCGTGAAGTTTGGTCGAGAGTCACAACATTGGTCAGCAACCGCAAGACTTTATATAGAGGGCACATCGTGTTCAGGCAGGCTTTAGATGACGTGGGACAGTTTTCCGGAGAAAATGTGATTGGGCAAGGTGTGAAAACGGAAAGGGTAAACAACGGAAAGAAAATTAAAAAGGTAACATTCTGTACAAGATGCACAATTTGCATCGACATGTTAGTGTGGAAAAACAAAAATCTGATGAGTCCGGTGAGATGAAGTCAGCTGACTAATTTCATTTAATTATTTGTGTTAAGGGCCATTCGTTCATGTGCAACAATGAAAAATCATGACCATAGCACAGATATAGTCGCAAGTTTGAAGGACAAGCAATTAGCAGGAATGTTCAATTATCAGGAATTTGGTTGTATTCTTGTGTTCTGGGTTGAACTGAACATTTTCCTCATTATATCCTGTTTGACAGAGCTCGGCGAGCTCTATCAAACAAGATATTAGATTGAATGCATGTATTTGATGGACTTAGGCCAAATTAGATTGATAAACAAGAGGAATTTTGTAACTGGCTAAGTAATTATTCGACATATTGCAGTATTTATATCCAATTAGCAGGAGTTTACTCTGTTACCCATAAGCAGTTAACATGAGTATACAATTACCAGGAATTTGGTTGTGTTCTTGGTTGAGCTGAGCCCCCCCCCCCCTCCCCCGCCATATCTTGTCTGACAGAGCCCACTGGGCTCTGTCAGACAAGACATAATGGGGGAAATGGGGAAGACATAATGGGGAAAATGCTCAGCCCAACAAAGAGATCCGTCAAACAAGACACAATGGGCATTTTCCCCATTATATCTTGTTTGACAGATCCCGCCGAGCTCTGTCAAACGAGATATTATAGATTGAATGCATTTATTTGATGTACTTAGGCCAAATAGGTTGATAAATAAGAGAAATTTTGTGACTGGCTAAGTAATTATCCGACGTATTGCAAAATTTATATAGAATTAACAGGAGTTTACTCCGTTACCCATAAGCAGTTGACTGGAGTATTCAATTATCGGGAATTGGTTGTATTCTTGTGTTCTGTGTTGAACTGAGCAGTTTCCCTATTATATCCTGTTTGACAGAGCCCACCGAGCTCTGCCAAACAAGATATAGTAGATTGAATGCATATATTGGATGCACCCAAGCCAAATGGGTTGGCAAACAAGAGGAATTTTGTGATTGGCTAATTAATTATTCGACATATCGACATATTTGAAAATTTATATACAGTTGACAGGAATTTACTCAATTATTATTCTATTATCAGGAATTGGTGTTATTCTCTTGTTCTGTGTTGAACTGAGCAGTTTCCTAATTATATCCTGTTTGACAGAGCTCACTGAGCTCTGCCGAACAAGATACTATATATTGAATGCATGTATTTGATGTACTTCTACCAAGTGGATTGATAAATAAGAGGAATTTTGTGATTGGTTAAGTAAATATTCGACACATTACAATACTTATATACAATCAACAGGAGTTTACTCCCTAAAACATAAGCAGTTAACAGGAATACTCAACCATCAGGAATCTGGTTGTACTCCTGTAGTCTAGGTTGAACTGAGCGTTTTTCCTATCATATCTTGTCTGACAGAGCTCGCCGAGCTCTATCAAACAGGATATTATAGACTGAAAGCATATATTTGATGTACTTAAGCCAAATGGGTTGATAAATTAGAGGAGTATTTTGTGACTGGCTGAATAATGATTCGACATATTGCTAAGTTTAAATACAATTAACAGGAGTTTACTCCTTTACCCACAGGCAGTTAACAAGAGTTTTCAATTATCAGGAACTTGGTTGTGTTCTTGTGTTCTGGGTTGACCGGAGCATTTTCCCTATTATATCTTGTTCGACAGAGCTCACTGAGCTCTGTCATGCAAGATATTATAGATTGAATGCATGTATTTGGTGTACTTAGGCCAAATAGGTTGGTAAGTAAGAGGAATTTTGTGATAATAAGATGAATTTTGTGACTGGCTAGGTAAATATTCGACATATTGCAAAACTGATATACAATTTACAATTAACAGGCCTTTACTCCGCTACCCATAAACAATTAACAGTAGAATTCAATTATCAGGAATTTAGTTGTATTCTTGTGTTCTGGGTTGAACTGAGCATTTTCGCTGTCTGTATTCTTGTGTTCTGGGTTGAACTAAGCATTTTCGCTGTCAAAACCTGTTGACTTCTATGACAAAAGTGGTGATATTTTTTATGACAAAACCTGTCGATTTTTGTTGCAAAACCGGTATTTCTTTAACACAATTATAAACGAAATAGGTAGTAAACATTCGTTCATTTTTATTAACACTTTGAACCCTGGTGGTATTTCACATGTCAGATCAATGGTAGCAGTTGGAAAAGTCCATATTCGTTATTTGGGGGTAACACAACTAATATTTTCAAAATGCAGCCTTGGGGCTGCATATTGAAAATATTGATTGGTCTACCCCACACATTAACTTATCAACCATCCTACTTAGTGAAGTTATAACGTATCATATTCCTGGACGGAAAAGCGACCTCTCGAGTTCAAAAAGTTACAAATAATATTGTCCCTATATCCCGATAAATTCTGTTTCTTTATTGATCAGAATGCCCTGGGCAAATAGCCATGGCAAAGGGTGCACCCAACATCCAATGTATATGAGAGAGCGCAACATCCACGGTATAAGCGCACGCAAAACATCGAGGGTATATGGTTTAAATGAAAGCCTTTCTCTTTTGCTCGCCTCGATTTAAAAATCGAACCACAAAACCTGAAAATAGTCACAAATATCATCAGATGTCAGACAATTCGGCCATATTTTTCTGTTATAAATTAAATAGTCGAATAATTAAATCAAACAACTCGAGAAAAATGAAATAAGAGCAGATCTAATATCAAAATAGCCAATGTGTAAGGCATGTAACTGTCTGTTGTCTTTTGTGTTTGCAAAAACGAAACAATTATTCACGCGTTTAGTTCAACTAATTGCGGAGCGTGAGAAACGCGTCCACAAATTTGTTTCCGCTATGTTTCTATTGTGTTTCAAACGGGACAAAAACGTTATCTCCGCCAACATGTATGGTATATGGAGATTTAATACCTGGATGTCGATTTTTATGCGGCTCGGTGTTTAAAAATCGACATCCAGGTATTAAATCTCCATATACCATACATGTTGGCGGAGGTAACGTATAATACACGAAATTGTTTTCGTGTACATAACTACTCGATTGTCATATACTTATAACGAGGGCTTTCATGGTATTTATGCATAATGGAAATTGTTGTTTCGCCAAATGGTCATCTTTCTATTTCAAATTAGCAGCTTTCAGAGAAACTTTTGGCTTTCCAGCAACCAACGACAACAAAAATGTGACGGACAACACAAATTTGCGTCCAACATGCCCCCCATCTCCGCGACACGCCTTCTAGTTTAGGGCATGTTTAGATTCTTCAAGTTGTGTTCCAGCTTAAAGTGACTTAACTAGGAATTATGGGCATCATTATACACATCCTTGAAACCAATAACTCGTTGAATGCTACAGGCGGATTTTCCTGTCCAGAAGAAAAATAACCTCGTGGAGGTATGATATTGTGTCTTGTTAACAAAATACACTCCACTAAATAGAAATAGTAACTCTTAATACTTGTGTCAGACTATACTGAAGTTTTCATCAAAGCATGTTATGGCTGCTGATTGATTTTATGGGAAATTCAACACGGGCTTCGCCAGGCGTTGCATAAAACGTCCGGCCTCCTCATAAGTTGAAGCTACAAGCTAAGTTTGAAAACTCTAATAAAGGACCAAACTCTGGTGAAAATGGAAGCTGAAATCCAATATCAACGTGTACGCCCATATGTTTATGCTACAAACGAAGTTTGAAAACTCTAGGTCAAATCATACTAAATTCATTGTATGGAAACCAACAACTCCCCCCACCCCCACCCCCACCCCCAATTTCGTACAAACAAAGGGCGGTAATACTGGTCAAAACGGGAGAACGCAGCTGAAATTCGATACCAACCTCTATTCCCATGCTCCGGTGCTACAAACCAAGTTTGAAAACTGTAGACCAAATACTAAACTTATTGCAAGGAACCCAACAAACAGCCCAATTTTGTACCAATAAAGTGCCGTAACTCTGGTGAAAATAGACAGGCGGGGCTGAAATACATTACCAACCTTTCCTTCTGTATGTTAATGCTTCTAGCCAAACTTGGAAACTCTAGGTCAAATCATACTAAACTTATTGCACGCAAACCATAAACGGACCAATTTTGTACAAATGGCCATAACTCCGGCCAAAATGGGCGAGTGGAGCGGAAATTCAATACCAACCTGTATTCCTAGATGCTTATGCTACAAACCAAATTTGAAAACTCTAGTTCAAATCATACCCAAGTTATTGCACGGCAACAGACGCCCAATTTTGTGCAGTAACTCGTGAAAATGGGCTACTGGAGCAGAATTTCAACACCAACCTGTATTCCCACACGCTAATTCTACAAACCAAACTTGAAAACTCTAAAATAAATCATACTCAAGTAATTGCCAGGAAACCAAATTTTTTCGAACGGACGGACTTACGGGCGGACGGAGGAACGAACGTCCAGACGGACGGACAAATAACATAATACTTTCCGTCTTCAACGGGCGTATAATGAAATACTGCGAATGTGAAGAGATAAAGAGTACATTGCGCAAGTACATGATTTGTAATAATGTGTTAATTATGAAAAAAACTTCTAGTGCTCACTGCATCAAGGAGTTAGAAAAAGATTAAAATTTCTTTATAGTTAATATACAATCGCATCGAGAAAAAAAGAACTTTGTCACAAAGCAAATATTCAATGAACCTTCACCGAAAGCATTCATGGTTTATACATGAATGGATATAATATTAAGTTTTGACCTTCTTCCGGAAATTATTTGAGTAAAAGTGGAAATGTGCATTAAGTTCAATTGCCACCATCACCGCAAACACAAACAGCTCAGCGCAAAATCAATTCAACGAATACCAACTTGCGGTGCGATCATTAAATAGATTCGCCTCTGTGGCGGTAACAACACAATTGCATTGTTTATATTAGATTTCCGTGTAACTATAGAGAGATCTAATTGCTTCTGTCATAATGTTAACACACACCCTGTGGACTCCAAATTACTCATGTTTGTGGCGGTATGTATCAAGATAGGGGAAGAATGTCATAATTCTACTATATTGTAATTTAATCTTTCATTTTTATTTGCTACATATTTTTAATAATGAGTTTTTCAACTAAATTCGTTTTGGTTTAGGTTTATAATATTTTTAACATATGGGGCGGGGGGGGGGGGAGATGTTCATGGGGGCGAGTTGTCTTTGGGGCGAGCTGTCCAAAAATGTTGAGGGCGAGTTGTCCAAGGGGGCGAGTTGTCCAGTTCCCATTCTACTACTAGAAAACTGAATTCGAGGTTCTGTCGGTGCTGTACAGCCGCCGTGGACCGGCCACTTTCCAAGGATGGGCAATATTTCCTCGGGCGCAATAATATTAGACTCCGAACTCTAATAACAGGAATAATCATCAAAAAATTAATTAATGAAGCACTGGGTACAACCCAGTGCTTCATTAATTACAATTTTGCTAATGATCATTTATTGTTACCCGGTAAACGCACGGGTGAACATCACTGCCCACGTGTGGATTACGACCAATCCACGGCGACTGTACTGTAGTTACTTGCATTCTAGTTCTACCATGAGAATATGTGATAAAATATAGTCCTTCACGAAAATTACGTGTGAGTGTATCTAGGTGCCATCTGCAATGCCCAGGCATTGTATGGCATAGTGGTAACCCACAGGAAAGGGGTATTGTGATACCTCTCTGTTTTTACTACATCAGTCATGTTTTTTCGTCTTTATGGGATATCATTCTGTATAAATATCAACAACTAACGCGCGATCTCGCCAAAGCGAAATCGAACATAAGTTGTTGATATTTATTTTGGCGGATTTTTTTAAAGAGGGAAACAGCAATTCATTTTATTCAAACGTGGATGCAATACTCACACTTTGAGTCGAGAGAGATCCGTAAGATTGCCAAATCATTCTGAAAAAACATGCGAGATTAGTAATTTGATAAAGTTATGTTATATTACTTTGTCGTAACCTGTAGTTTGTTCGCGTATTTTACAACTGACGTAATCCACACGTAACCTATACGGTCGTTCGCGGGTTGTTCCCAGGTCTGAATGCTTTAACTGGCAGATGGCGCTTTGGTGCACTTAATAGGCGATTTAAAACAAATCAATAATGTGTTGTTTACGCGCGGTAGCGACACATACACGGGCACACACGGAAATGTAGTCAAACTTGAGCTATCACTGAAGCAACTTTTGTCTAAATTCCAAGGGCACAATAACTCAGTGAAACATAACCGAACCACAGCCAAATTGTGTCACCTGCATTGAATGTTGATCATGTTCAGCAAGTTTCAAATCGATTTCTTAAGAAAATGTGAAAGAAGTTAAATTCAGAAATTGTTACTGTGTCTGAAAACAATATCTATGGACTTCATAAACCGCGCGACAACTAAATTATGTCATGCGCATCTGCTCTTGAGCTTGATCATACGCACCAAGTTTTAAAGTAATTTCTTAACCATTTAGACTCTGATGGTATCTTCCATGTCAGTTTAATGACTTAATCTGGAAGAATCCATATTCATTAACTGGGAGTAGACCAATTAATTAGGGCTGTATGTTGAAAATATTAATTGGTCTACCCCACACATGTTACTGAAAAGCCATCCTACTTAAAGAAATTATGGTATATATGATTAATTAAGAACTATATCTATAGTATTCGGAATTAGGTTTCACGTCATACTGAAGCTTAACTGTCCTGGAACACAGGCGAGAATATTTTACTCACACCCTACCATGTCGGAACAATTTGATATCCTGACTTCGGGCCTCAAACTAAAATAGGTCAACCAAGGATGCGGTCTCTGTTCTGTTTATCACTACCTTGTTTTTAAGGCTCTATTGTTTGATGTCGACCTACTTTGGTAGTGGGGGTGGTGGGGCATGCACCCGGTGTTGATCCTCTTGGTATGCCACTGTGCAAAGAAAATAGAAACTTCCCAACGTGAACCATAAATCACTCTTGGCTGGTCGGTCGTGAATTTCATATGCCACTCACCAGCTAGTGGTGATACAAATGCCGCGTAAGGTTTATTGTGATATATTTCCCCATTAAAAAAGTTATGTTCCGGACCTGAAAAAATGATGTGCATACTCATTCTATGATATCTATCTGTGGTTACTTTCAAATCATGTACAAAAAATGTTCGTCATCGCTGAGAGTGGAATACGATGCTGGGAGTGGAATACCATTTTCAGCGAGCGGTGGGAATACGATTTTGGGGGGGGGGGGGGGGGGGGGGGAGAAAAGCGAATGAAAATAAAATAGTATGTAATATATTATGAATTTGTTTTGTTTTTTTTTAAAAATTTTTTTAATATTATTGTTTTTTAATGTATTTATTTATTTATTTATTTATTTATTTATTGGTTTTGAAGGTCATATACTGTATAATATATACTATAATGTACAATGGCGAATCATGACCGTGGCAGTTTTACGGGTAGAGGAAGTCGGAGTACCCGGAGAGAACCACCGAGCAATGACGAGCAGCTGCCAGCTCCCCAACATCGTAACTCCGCACTGCAGGACAGGTAGGGTTAGATTGGTTGAAGACATGCGTACCATCGACATACAGTACGCCTTAGTACACGGCGTCATCGTGCCCCCATGTGGACAATCCGGGTTTAGTGCCTTGCCCAAGGACACAACGCGAGAGTCCGAATTGATCGCGCAGAGGGGTCACCAATCCGAGGATTAACCGGGCTCGACGTTGCTTAACTTCGGTGATCTGACGAGAACCGGTTACCGCAACGCCAACGCGCCCCCTTGTTTTTAATGAATGATTAAATTAATCATTTGAATGTTGTTTCGTCACACTGTCGTTAAAAATTCCATAAGCCATCTTGCTCCCACCCCTCCCTCCACACACACATTCACTTTTTATACACTGGTTCCACTGCTGACCGCACACATAATGCGGCCTGTAGAAAGCTGCCGTCATTTTCACTTACCGTTACTGACAATATCGGCTTCTGGCATTGATTCTTGGAAAATAATATTTCCCGGAATCTATTGTAGCGATGCCACAAGCTGCAAACATCAGTGAGAAATAATGCGGAGAAATGTTCTTGAAATAGATGTAACATAGTCCCATTAACAGAGCACCCTATAAAACGACTAGTTTGGGAAGCACACTCGTGAAATATATTTTTGTTTTCCCATATTTAATTTAATTTAAGACCACACAGGATGAAAATCTAAAAAACAGTCTCGTGATAACAGGGTACTCCGTGGTCAAGTTATTTGTAACGCTCATGTCCCTTCAAATTCTGAGTGCCGCCTCACGATATTTGTAATTGTACAAAAAGCTGTAATGTAACTGCCCCATCCACAAATTTGAAAAAGTAAATGTTCAAATTGATTCGACACATTTAACTAAACCGTCAATATTCCAATATGTTCCAATAAGACTAAAATCATCCTCCTCTGTTTGGGCGAGAGCTCGCTTAGTATATTCTATGTTTACGGCTCAAGCGGCAAATGTTGCCGTCTGATATCACAACCTGAAATATCTGAAATGACGTCGCCCGTTTCGTAACTGCTTCATGAACGGAGTGACTAGCAAGCCACTTCATTTTTTTTTGATGTTTCATGTGTGCAGCAGACGATATTCAGATGAAGTGTTCTTTAAATTACAAACCGATTTTCGATTTGAAATTTGATGGAATGGGTTTATCTGGTTTATTGATTATTTATCCAATTCCGTCGTGGATACACGAGTGGTTTATTTACTAAACCTGTGATCGTTAAAAGTTGCCTTGAACAAGGCAACTTTTAACGATCACAAGTTTAGAAAATAAGCCTCTCGTGTTTCACTATGTCGGTTTTAGGCTATGGGTAGTGCCTTATTGGAACATATACATTATTGTGATGAGTTGACGGTAACATGGTCTGAGGTCTGCGGCTCGGAACGTTTGTTCAACCGAGACGCTTTGCGTCTCGGTTGAACATAAACTCCGAGCCGCAAACCTCAGACCATGCTATCGTCAATTCATCACAATAACTTACAATGTTCCAATAAGACTAAAATCCCCCTCCTCTGATTGGACGAGAGCTCGCTTAGTATATTCTACGGCTCAAGTGGCAAATGTTACCGTCTGACGTCACAACGCGAAATATTCTTCTTTAATTTAGCCAATTATGGATTATCAATTGATGGCATACTCGCTCAAAAATAAACATTTCATTTACCAAACTGACCACACTTCTATTTGCCTGCCGTATAATGCCACAATCAATTGTAGAATTACTTTTAAATATACATTTATTGATCAAAACATGTGTTACCTCTCTCACGATATAAATTTCAGAGAATATAACACTTGAGAAGCAATCTAATTAGAATCCTTTCAAACAAAGACGTGAAAGTACTTGTGCGCATTTTTTTCACTGAAATTGTTATGAACCCTTTGCATACTGACGTCAAAATATCAAACTTTCAATCTGTATATTTTTCCCACAAAGCAATTAGGAATTAACCAATTCAATCTTGTTTGACAGAGCTCACTGTCAAGCAAGACTGAGTTGGTTAAATTCTTAGTTGCATTATGGGAGAATTCGCAACTTGAAATTGGGGTATTTTGACATCCGTATGCCTCGGGTTAAGAAAAGCATTCCTTCGTTAACACTTTTACCTAACATAATGGCCAAAAGCGGCCAGCGCCTTACACAAAAGCTGCCATTCCAATTTTCTTCTTTTTCAGTTTTTGCTCCAAAAACATAACATATGATCTCTCATTGAAACAAATCCGTGGTCATCAGGAATGTTTTGTTTTAGAGTCAAAAAATGAAAGTTCGTAGTTATTCACAAAATTATTTTGCTAGTGTCGTCGTCTTTGAGTACGGAGCGTGGTGGCTCAGTAGATAGAGATGCAGGCTGCAAGCCGAGATACTCTCGGTTCGAATCCCACCTGCGGCAACCGCGTTGTGTCCTTGGGCAAGACACTTCATCGCAATCCCCACATGAGGGCACGGTGGCGTTGTGTACTAAGGCGTACTTCACGTCGATGGTGCACTTGTCTTCAACCAATGCTAACCCTGCTTGTGTGGAGTTAGTACGTTGGGGAATCTGGCAGTTGTTCTCCGTTGCTAGGTGGTTCTCCCTGGGTACTCCAGCTTCATCCATCCATAAACCAAGAGGTAACCCTGGCTGTCGAAAGTGCCGTTAAAACCTCAATAAATAAATAAATAAATCGCTGAGAGCACTCTATTTTCCATGATTGTCGATATAATGTTTTACACTTAAAATCTGGTGACAGTTTTTACTTGTGCTTTCTCTGTATCCATTGTCTAAAACTTCACGCAGCTGATGAACTGGTGGTATTCCATTTGTCCAACCATTTTCGTATATTGGACATGTACGCGTTGTCCGCCTTGTCATCCATCGATAGATTGAAAATTACGCCTTCTTTGGTTTCCAATTTGAGGCCCAGTGCAGGACTTTAGCTTTATCGTTTGAGGATACATTTGGGATAGTTTATAGTTATTATTGAAACACGCATGCATGTCGGAATTATTTCTATGGTAGGAGGCAGGACAAATCTTATCTCGATCAACATCCAGGGTACATGGGGATTTAATACCTAGATGTCTCTTTTTCAATCCTTCGGCTTGCGCTTCAGGGTTGAAAATCGACACGCAGATATGAAATCTTCACGTACCCCGGATGTTGCCTGAGGTAACTTATACTGTAATGTTTCTCTCTTGCCTTCCTTATGATGATGTGAAGAAAGAAACTGTACATTATCCCAATTCTACCCAGGTGTGTGCAGGCATAGTATGAGAGAGAAACAACTATGTCTGTGCCATAAGAATATTATGATACATTAGGATGTTCATGTGTTGTAGTGCATTGATTATAGTATTACCAATACTACCCATTTATTACACATCCATTAAACTTTAAACCCTTGAATTTAACGGAATCGCCGCTATGACATAAATGTTTCTATATTCAACTGGTGATGTACAGGCCGGAGCTTTTTTCCGCCAGCACCGTTTATGCTAGTTCCTCTCCCGTCGAGTCATTAGTTACGCTTCGAAAAGTTTACAAATTTCGTTACACATGTATCAATCGTCTGTCGCGTAGTGTGAAAATTAAAACGTTCAGAGCAAAATAATGTCGGTTCACACAAACATTAGTCAACAAAAATGAGATAATATTAAAAAGTAATCATATCCAACCACAACATTAACCCAGTCCCGTGGCCCTTTCGTCTGCGGATCCACATAATCTAAATTGGTCAACTTTATTTCGCAAATTTTCGGATATCCTGCCATACTTTGAACTTCTTTTAAAAAAGTTTCTTCCAGCTATTTTGCAAATCTGCCCAAATTTGTACTTCTATTTTTACCATCAGTAATAGCCACCAAATGGTTAGGCGTGAATGGACACCAAACGCAGAAAAACAGCGATATGAATTTCAACAAACACGCCCAATAGGAAAGATCACGAATGTAATTTAGACTGGTTCCCAAAACGTTGTTTTGATTTTTTTATCGATCAATTTGATCAGTACAGCTACAAGCAAAACAAATGGACTCTTCATCTTTGGGTTTAAACATCGGAATTAAAATTTTAATGCATGAGATGTGTAATAAACACAAAACGCGATGTGTGTTTTGATTCGGTGGGTGTTTTACGAAACTCGTTGGAATGGCGCAGTTATGTAAAATACCCACCGGTTCAAACACACATTGCCTTCTGTCTATGTATCACACTCTCCATGATTGGAACTAAAGTTCACAGTTGGCGTTCTCGTGAAGAGAAGATAACGCACACACCTTCATCTGTTCCTCACTGAAATTAACAAAAAGAAAGAAGCACACATCTCCGTTTACGTGTTTTCGTGAATCTGCTTCCAAAACATGACAATGAAGTATTGTAGGTATTTTTATATTTGGAGACTTTTTGTATCCTAAAATCTCATATTTCATTTTGGTTTGTCCAGCAAGCCTGCGTTTCCGTTCCGTTCGACAGAGTTCCTCTTGCCCTTGCTCTCTCTTTGCGAATCTATGCTCTTGAACAAAATACACAGAATCTACGATGAACGAATTTTCTTATCTGCTTTTGGCAGTTTATCTTCGACTTTTTTCAGCTTTCTGAACTTTGGAACTCAGCCAAGAAGTCTTCATGATATGTCGTATTAAACCATCCAATTTCAACAAGTTCGTAGGCTCGACAACATATATATCTAGGTCCGCTGTTTTTTCCACGTTGATTTTCTTTCCAATTACTATCACCTGTGGGTAATCATTTGCTTCTGAGGCACATATGACGTGCTTTGTTGTACCTTAGATAAACGTTTTCTCGCGCTCCAACACTGTGAAAAAGTAGCGTTAAAATTACTGTGGAAGATTTGCTCCAAGTTCGAACAAGATAAAACGGTCGTTGTTTCCAAAAGTAGTTCAATACAGTATTCACACCGCAATATTTACGTTTACGGTATTTTAACGGCAATTCTTAATTGTGTAAATTATCAACAACAGCATATATCTAATACTTTATTCACCACCACACAGACCCCCCCCCCCCCCCACCCTAAGGCGTAGAGCCTAAGTAGGCCTGAGATGTGGCGTAGAAATTATTAGATATATAGTGCCGTTCATATTTCTGGTACGCGAGACCAAGCAATCTGAGGTGAGACTTAGTTTTACAAAGACTACAAGTGAAATAGATAAAGCGATGTTGGTAGTGATGCTTTCAAAGATTAAGGTAGGGGTACAACCAGCGTCGCGCGTCGGCCTTAGATGCTGTTAAGCGCCAATTCCGAGAGCGAGGCGTGCGGTTGGGTGAGAAATCAAGAGGGGGTATCGCCCCTAGTAGTAAGGGGTAGCGGTGTCCAGCTTTGGGAAAAGTTTGAAATTTAATACACCAAAGTCTTCAAAAGAAGTATGAATTGTTGCCTGGGCTGGGCTGTGTGAGTAGCACACAGATAAATGGTTTACGCGGCTACAAAGACAAGTGATTGGAAGCTGTGTTGGATATTCGTGAAGATCAGGCCATTCCAGTTCTTGAAATTGCAGACCACTCGCCCCCGACGAGTTCACTATTCTTCCTCGAAGACCACTATTTTGACACAGTGAATTCCAAGCTGTGTAATATTTATAACATATAGTCACCGTCAAACTTATATTCAGCGATTGGGTGTTTCGCATTAGCATTGTACTCGTTTTAAATTCTTCTCGTCCGTGTTCGACCACAAGGTTGAATTTACAGGCATCACACGTTTGCGAAATTCAAAAAGATATTTTATAAATCGTCAATTAATTATTATCGCATGAAATTTTGACATTTCGAAACTATTTTGCGTAGGGTTAATAAAAAATGTTCACTGTCCTCATATGGATGGCCTTTGGAGAGTTAAATATTAGACTTTCAAATGTAATACCGTTCAAATCACTACAAGTTAAATGCAGTTTGGAGAGAAATATTTGTTCAGTCTTGACGCCTATGAAATAAAAGTGGAGAACAACTTAGTCGTTGGTACTTTGTTTATTCTCGAAGAGACCAAACAGAGGTACTCTTCTGCATATCTGCATTTGTTCCAAGCTTTTGCCGCGGATGTTCGTTTGTGGTGACAAGTTCGTGCAGTGTTACTAATTTGTGAGACAGTCTGTGCTTCATCAGGGTTATTTATTTATTTATTAGGGTTTAACGACACTTTAACAGCCAAGGTCATATCGTGTCGGTGACAATTTTACTGGTGGTGGAAGCCGGAGTACCCGGTGAGAACCACCGGGCAACGACGAGCAGCTTCCAGCTCTCCAACATCGTAACTCCGCACTGCAGCACAGGTAAGGTTAGATTGGTTGAAGACATGCGCACCATCGACGTGCAGTACGCCTCAGTACACGGCGTCATCGTGCTCTCATGTGGTCAATCAGGGTTAAGTACCTTGCCCAAGTACACAATGCGGGAGCCCGAATCGATCGTTCAGACGGTCACCCATCCAAGGACTAACTGGGCTCGACGTTGCTTAACTTCGATGATCTGACGAGAACCGGTTACCGTAACGCCACCGCGCTCATTCATCAGAGTTAGGAGTCCCATTTATTTAGATTAGATATGATTTTCTTTCCCATAATTGCCCATTATCAAGCTTGGCTGATATGGCTTCAAAGTCGGCTGATATGACGCTGATCTTGACTGATATGACCCAAGCTAGAATTGTCCCCCTTGATGCGTTACTAGACACAACCTATTTGTTTACGTCGAATGTTCACAGTTTTTCGTCGAACGCAATCAGGAAAATATAGAATACACCCATAGTAGCTTGGTGTACCAAACATTCACCACGAGTGGTGAAGTGGTGTTAACTGCGAGACTCTGGCGCGCATTTAACACCACTTCACCACGAGTGGTGAACATTTGGTACACCAAGCTACTTTTGGTATATTTTATTTATACCATGATCTTCAGATTATTAAGAGTCGCTATAATGTTTTCTCGATTTTACTGAGCAGCAGCCGTACATACTTGCGAATTTGTTTTTGTTTGCATGAGCATCGGTGGGCGGTACTTCCTCTGTCAATTTTATTTCCGAAACGAAATAGAAAAAGACACAGAGCCTTTTTCATTTTAATAACATAATAACATACTATTTCGAGTTATGGATGCTTTATTAACATAAGACAATGCATGTTTGTTAA
This sequence comes from Pictodentalium vernedei, assembly GCA_031216915.1. Lineage (NCBI taxonomy): Eukaryota > Metazoa > Mollusca > Scaphopoda > Dentaliida > Dentaliidae > Pictodentalium > Pictodentalium vernedei. Next base: position 403,452,515 of record CM062293.1, read on the forward strand.
TTTTTGGTGTTTTATGGGGTAAACTCATTTAAAACGTAATAAATAATCGCCACTTTCATTTCACTCTTCGCGAGGCGACGTGCGATAAATTTAAACAAGTTCGCATTCCGGTCGACGTCACCAAAGGTTAACTTGGATGTAGTTCCATTGTAGGTGTAAATTTTAACTACTGAAATCCTATTGCTGGTGTGTTCGCCACGGTTGGTGTTTTAAGCTAAACTTTATGTCATAGGCCTTTCATATATAGTAGAATAGGTAATCATGGTATAAACAGGAGTTACCATGGAGGAGTGCTTTGAAGCAGGCAGAGCTTTGTATGATAAGAAATTAATGATGGCAATAGGTAATGATTAGACGGATGAAGAGAAGAAAGAATAGAGTTGTACACAAAATTCATTGCAAGCTAAAAATGCAGAGTCGTAAACGTAGATTCGTCGAGTGGGATAAGAGGTAGGCCGAGTTCAGGTTTCGGAAGGTCGCGGATTCCCCTCAGGCTTCCCCCGAGCGTTGCCGAGACGTTCGAATAGCTGAACTCGGAGTAGGAGAAGAGGCAACTTCGGACTTTGTAAAAAGAACGAAAAACATTAACGCCGTCAGAAAACTGTAACAGATCTGATAATTCTTGTAGTTTTGGTTTAATAAATAGACAATACTTCACTGCTTGGAGTAACGTACGATGTTTATTCCCGAGTGGAATGCGGAAGGTTATTTTCACGAGGCTGATAATATCTGCAACACAAATACTCCTCTTGCGTCACCCAAGAGCAGGCAGTTTCCCAAGGTCGCTCAATTTGTTTTGACGGATAGAAAAATCGACGCATGAACACAAAAACAAGACTGGGAGTAGGATATCGTTGAGGGAGTTGAATAACACTTTCGAGGTCGTTGGAGTAAGATATGTTTTTATTTACAAAGGAAAAGGCTGTAGAAAAATATAATAAATAAAGAGGTTATTACTTGGTAAGTTACATGCTGGCCGAGAATCTGTTCTGGATAATTGCCCTCATAACGGTTCCTCGGGTTGCTATCTCGACCGATATGAAACTAACATCTAAGTATCACTTGGTATCCAATATATCGTTCGGCAGTCTGTTCTCTATGAAAGTATGGCCTCACCAGTGGTGAACAAAGAATGTATTTTCAAAATTTATTTTGAGTTTGTAAATGGTGTCTCAGAAATGGTGGGCAGATTAGCTTGTTTAGCTTTTTTGAGTTTTGTAAGAGAAACAGTTGGTCCAATAGTTGTACAGCATTTTTGTTGACATTTATGTCTACTATTCGCCCCCTGAGTTCCACGGTGTTCTATGTACCAGTAGGCACATAGAACACATTGCAACTCAGTGGACGTATTGTAGCATTAAAAAACAGTTATTGTCTAACTGTCAAATGGGCATGGCATTGTCAGTCCAGTCGCGTATGTTTTTAGCCACATGACAAATATGTTGTCTCCCATGTCAGGTCAGTAGCACAAGTTGGAAGACTCCTTATTCCTTATTTGAGGGTACGTCAGTGTTAATAATTTCAGGAGGTAAGATGAGTTTGTTTGAACATACCTGCCTTGTGTTGATTTACTGAATAATGCGTTCTGGTGCTCTCCTTTTAATCATAACAGTGGATTACATGTCGTCACTTGAGTACAACAGGGCACCGAGTTGCCTGCATGGGGGCACGATGACGCCGTGTACTAAGGCGACAAGCACGACGATGGTTTTCATGTCTTCAACCGCTGTACCCCTGCTTGAAGGAGCTTGAACAGAGTTATAATGTTGAGGAGCTGACAGTGGTTCTCTCCGGGTACTCCGGCTTCCTCCACCCGTAAAACTGTCACGGTCACGATCAGCCATTGTGCATAAGTATGTGACCTTAAACACAATAAATAAATAAATAAATAAATAAATAAATAAATAAATAAATAAATAAATAAATAAATAAATAACAGGGCATTGTGTGCGATGCTTATATTCTTGCACTAAACGGATGTTATATGCTTTATTTTCCATAATAATCTTAACACTTTGGTCGACCGCTGATTCGTCGCTGTTCTGGGATGATTAACCCTGTGCTCCCAAATGCCTCCATATCTTCACACCTCGTTTCTCCTCCCAACACCCAGAAACGAACATTTTGATGATATTCTGCCACTAAATCTCCCCAATCTCTCCCATAAGCATACTAACCCCCTCCTTTGTGTTACCTAATACCCTCATGTACTTTATTCTCTCATCTCAATTTCCCATTATATTCCCAGTGAATTTTATTCTATTAGACTGATATTTTGCACGTTCTAATAGAAAAGTTTTTCGGTGGTTCTACTACTCCTATACTACACATGTGGCACTCCTTTTCACTATCTTTCCCAATTTTACCCCTAAGCTCCTGCGATCGCAGCTTAAACAGCACTGCCCCCCCCCCCCCCCCAGGTGTTGTCAAGGTCCTCTTCAAATCCTGACTTCTCTTTATCACGCCGGCTTCCCAGTGACCTCTTTGCTCTGACCCCAATATGAGAAAACATAAGCTTAATGGACACGTGCTATTAAAATGGCTTCTTCCCGTCTCATTGCACGTGAAACGTGATGGTGGTTGCTAGCACTCGATCAGTTAAGTCAACCCCAATCCTTTCTTCTGACTGCAAGATTCAGCATTTTCCAAATTCTGTGATGCTCACTCGATGATACCTTATTCTGCAGAGTACCATCTTGTTGTAATGATAAAATGAGATCTTTCGTCGTGTTAACTTGACCGTCCTTAATCTGATATGGAGACGGCTTACATAAGCTTCAGCTTGCTGCTGAATCAATTTTTCAACTCACAATTTATGACCAATCAGTACAATCACTATTTGTGTTGATCTATATATATATATATGGACATAAAATATTGTCAAGGCCTCAGAAAGTAGATCTTCTGTTTCTCAGGACATGGTTTGTAAAATTGCATGTGGGCGGGCGGTTTTTTCTTTTCTTTTTCTATTTTTGTAATTATTTCTTTCCCATCAAAAATGCATATTCTTTGTTTGTTTTATGTTTTAGGCATCATAATCTACAGAATAGCATGGGTGGTTTTATTTTTCACCCCTTGAGTGCAAGAAGGTTTTGCAATGCTAAAGCATTGCAAAACCTTCTTGCACTCAAAGGTTAAATTTATCAATTTTATTAACTAAGGTAAAATATCAGACATAAACCATTTAATTTTTATTTTTTAAAGTTTGCATTGGTTATAAGAAGAGAGCATGCGGCAGCCAGAAGAACCATGCGGCAGCCAGAAAGACCATGCGGGAGGGCTTGAGAAATAGATTTTTAACTTTTTGAGGCCCCAGCAATAATATTATGAACGTGCAGCATTCGGACTGCACGTTGAGTATATTGATTAGTCCACCGCCCAAATTCACTGAGCAAACATATACCTTATACAAATAGGATGTATCATGATCCTGGACCGAGAAAGTGGCTTTGGGGTTAAAAGCGAAAAATGTCATAACTCCTTCAGCCCCACCCACATACGATAGCGTCTAGTCACTAGACGTCGTTACTCCTCCCATCGGTGACATTTGATGATGTGAAAGCTGTTACGCTGTGACTGTAGTCACAGCGTAACAGCTTTCACAACATAAAACACCAGACCAAAGCCTAGCACGAAAATAAGTAACACGGTATCAACTTTCAAATCTCGGCACTTCTTTTTTGTCATTAATAACAAAATATGTTGTAAATATTCAATTTGTATTGCACGAAAATGTGCGTGTCATCTACATATTCAATTTTAACAGACATCAAAAAGTATATTCTTTAAAAGGCGATCGGCGATTGCCAGGCATCGAAAAATTGAAAAACCTTCGATAATTTTTTCTTTTGTTGCGCATTGTTTATTTATAGCAACAATTGCACACCACCCCACCCCACCCCACCCGCACCCAACCTATTCTCTATGTGACCAATGAGCGTTCCGGCAAACCAGTTGTATAGAGACCAAAGCGTTCAAAGCATCGAACTCCCATCAGTCATCAACAAAAGCTATGATTTTTCCGGGTTCCCTTATTTTGTTTACTATCGTTGCGTCATTACAATTGACATTTCGAATTCTTATGACAAATCCGTTCCATTTTGTTATAGCACTTAACAGGTGTGTGTTTATGTAACAGTGATTTATATAATGGATGGGCATGGCTAAGCCGAGCAACGACTGACATCGTACCGAGAAATCAACTCTTTGTCAATCCAACTCACACAGGATATAGTGTCTACCAAACGTTCGTGTGTGATTTGTTGATTCTGGATTCCGTTTTTAAGGAAGCAAACGATCCACTGATAGTTCAATTTTAAAATATCTATTTATTATTAAGGTTTAACGACACTTTAACAGCCAGGGTCATATCGTGTCGGTGACAGTTTTACGGGTGTGGGAAGCCGGAGTACCCGGAGAGAACCACCTAGCAACGACGAGCAGCTGCCAGCTCCCCATCATCGTAACTCCGCACTGCAGCGCAGGCAGGGTTAGATTGATTGAAGACATGTGCACCATCGACTTGCAGTACGCCTTAGTACACGGCGCCATCGTGCCCCATGTGGACAATCGGGGTTAAGTGCCTTGCCCAAGGACACAACGCAGTAGTCGGAATCGATCACTCAAACGGTCACCCATCCAAGGACTAACCGGGCTCGACGTTGCTTAACTTCGTAAACCATCTATCACAGATCCAAAAGTCGCAGATCTGAAATCCCATTTTATAGGTCGTTATGTTTGGTTTGAGGGTCATGGGGTATAATGTTGGAGCAGAAGACTTGGGGAAGAAAAGAGTGGCCTAATACCCCCTAACAGGGCACGCACGCACGCACGCACGCACGCACGCACGCACGCACGTACGCACCAAATAAGTCCACACAAAAGCAGGGAAAAAACATAACCCATTGTTTTCTTTTGGAGACAAGTAAAGAAAAACGAACGGAAATCGTTAAGTGAACTCCAACACTATTATTTAAGTTATTACGATAAGCGTTATCCCGCACCTTCATCCCCCCCCCCTCCCCCACAGATACAGGACAAAAATTATATTTAATTAGGTACATATAGAATATACCCATAGTAGTTTGATGTACCAAATGTTCACCACGAGTGGTGAAGTGGTGTTAACCACGAGCCTTCGACGCGCGGTTAACACCACTTCACCACGAGTGGTAAACATTTGGTACACCAAGCTATACTTTGGGTATATGTTATTTATACTATGATCATCAGATTATTAAGAGGCGCTATTATTTTTCTCGATTTTACTGAGCAGCAGACGAACGTACGTGCGAATCTGTTTTTGTTTACATGAGCACCGGTGGGCGGTACTTTCTCTGTCAATTTTATCGCCGAAACGAAATAAAAGAAGGTCACGATTAGCCATTGTGCATAAATGTGTGACCTTAAACACCAATAAATAAATAAATATTTAGAAACGTGATAAATAATTGCCACTTTCATTTCACTCTTCGCGAGGCGACGTGTGATATATTTAGACAAGTTCGCATTCAGGTCGACGTCACCAAAGGACAACTTGTATGTAGTTTCACAGCAGGTGTAAATTTTAACTACTGAAATTCCATTGCTGACATGTTCACCACGGTTGGTGTGTAAAGATAAAATTTATGTCATAGGCTTTTCATATATAGCAGAAAGAGGTAATCATGGTATAAAATATTTGTATGTGTTGTGGAACAAAAACTGCTTTCACATCGATGTGAGGATTTGGTTTACATAATGTACACATGTACGCATAAATTAGTGCTCCCTCCCCGCATTAAGTTTAACAGAAACATAAACCTACTTAGTCCCTTTTCCAGGGACGTGACTAGAGGGTCTTGATTCGATATGTGTGTCCCCTCTAAATTTCCAATTGTAAGACACCAACACCCCCCCCCCCCCCGCCCCCCACACTTCCGAAGCTGCCCAACATCTAACATTTGAGAATTCCCTGATTGAGAATTTTCTAACTGTTACCTGTGAATTTCCGACTGCTGAAGAAATACATGTGTTCGAAATATATGACGTTTGGGATTCAGAGTTAGAAATCGTAAAATTCACCCTAGACATGGACAAATTATCTATTAAAATTACTACTGCTCTTTATATGAATGTATTTTATTACCTCTTCTCGGTAGCAGAGTATTTTTGTTCTAGGCATGAAAATTCGCCTCCATTGGGTAATAGGATTGAATACAACGAGGGTGGAGTACCGGGGGCAGGAATCAACGACTCGAATTGGAGTTTTGAAGTGAAATATAGGAAAAACTCCAGTAAAGGGGCGTTGATTCTTGTCCCCCGCATTGTACCCTAGTTCTGTTCTGTATTTATACCGCGATTAAAACATGAATTTAGTGAATGATGCTGATATTTTTAAAGAAAAATGTGACCTTTGGCGGTCTGTTTACTTTCTTGCTTCACATTGTTATTTCGATGCATTTCATCTACGTCATAACGTCAATCAGATACGCAACGTCCAATCATATGCGTTCATAAAGTACGTGGAGAGTGGATTGTTACTAAATCACCCGCGGAGTGGAGTTATCACCCAGAGTATCACTTTTAAATTCCGTATGTGGACAAAAAACGCAAGCAATGTTTCAGCCAAAGGACCTCCGGGTTTAACCCGGAGGTCCATTGGCTGGAACTTTGCTTGTGCTTGTTATACATTCCAACAAATTTGCAATTATTGCTTGGGTGGAATCTCCACTCTCCGGGTGATTTAGTTATAATACACTGTCCACGTTTTGTACATGACATTCTTACACAAAATCCGAATTCAACGTGTGGTGTATCTAGTATATTTCTCATTGTCTGTATTTTATCGGGTAACGTTGAATACACACAATAATCGTAGTATAAACAGTTTCATCTCGGTACGCGGACATTTCCACTTCGGACATTTTTTCCACCTTCCAAAGCGGATTAATCGCCACTCCGAACGTTTCCCAACCAACCTCAGTTGCCTTTCGGACATTTCTCCACAAGACCATTCACCACCATCAAACACGTTTTTCGGTCGTGAGGACATCTCAAAAACACTTTCGCCGATGAGTGGTATATGAACGGTGTTTGGCGTGGCGTAGCTTTTCTTCATACGCGCAGTGAAGGGCCATGTGCAGGTGACATATGTGTATGCTTTCCTACATCCCAGTATATATCATCTCAACATTGATAGGGGATATGAAATGAGTGTTTCTTCAATATGACATTTATGAAAGGAGTTTAGAATTTTCCGTTGTTCCGAGCCATTGGCGAGGCAAAAGGAAAATTCGGACGAGTTTCATAATATCATATTGTGGAATTATTTATGTATTTATTGGTGTTTAAGGTCACATGTTTCTGCACAATGGCTAATCATGACCATCATATTGTGGAAACACAAATGTGATATTCTACTTATCATATAACCGCCGACGGAACAAGTGGGTGGGCGGGTGGGGGGGGGGGGGGTCGGTAAGGGTAAGGGTTAAAGACAGGAATTTCAACATCAAAGAACAATGCCGATTAGATGCATAAGAGAGCCAGTCGATCGGTCGGTAAAACTGTAGTAGCGTCAATTCCATCAATATTCACTACATAAACATTATAGTTCAGTGAAAACTATGACCCGCTCGTGGTCATCTAATTCCCTTTTTTATATGTTGGACAAGAAAGTATGATGTTAGACACGTTTGATATTAGAAATTGACCATGTTACAATTGCTGAACAGTTGGCATAATTATATTTTGCCTAAAACGAAAATCGCATGTGTTGTTGATTTGTGTAGTGTTGGCTGTGTAAAGAGCTACGGCACATGTTGCTGACTTGAAGGATCGAAGAATTGGATGGAATTGACAATAATAATTATTGTTATAAGTTTGGCAATTAATAAGATCAGAAGGGTTAATTTCTATATAGTATTTCTCACCTTTACTAACCGCCAAATAATTAGGAAGGTTCAGAATTTGAGTAGCATGTGCTGATGAAGAATTTAGTGGAACTGGATAACTTAGAATATTAACATCTTAAAGGGAAAGTGTATAGTTGATGTTGGCATGTTTAAAGTGATGTAAATATCCTGATTATGTCTTAATAAAGAATATTTTACAAAAGTATAATAAGAAGCAGTATCATAAAATTGTAAGTGAAATGGTGAATTGTGCGCACGCAGTGTGCTTGAAACATTCTTAATAATAACTTCTAGCATTGAGGGTGGTAAGATTACTGGAGAGAGCTTTCTTTGCAATAAAGAGATAATTCCCATATAAAGTTCTTCAAATCTTAGTTGCAGAGAAAACGCTTCATTTGTTTGTTTTAATAAAATTGCAGAAAGGTGGTCTTCTAGAGTTTCTAACCGGTTTATTGATTTATCTAATGTTTGATAAACTCCTTTTATGGCATGAAAATTTTTAGTTATAGCTTTAAGAGAATTCGAAATTCGATTATCTGTTGATTCGATATAGGAAGTTAGTGATTTAAGTTCATGACTAAAAAAGTTTGAAATTTTAACATTTTGATTTTGAACTGCTGCCACTCATGCTGACAAGTCTTTCATGTCAGATTCAGTAGCAGTCCCAAAAAGACTTTTAGCTATGTTGCCGATAAATGGTAACAAAGACCGCCTGCGTCTACGAACTGAAGTGCGTAACTTGTGATGAGGCAAGATAGTGTAAATATGTTGCAAAGTACTTTCTATTTTATCTACCGTGCTGCTATGCATTTCCATGAGTGTTTCTGCTGTCTTTGGAATATTCCCACATTTTTCCTCACAGCGAAAATTTGTATATTTTATCTCATGCACATCAGGTAATCTCAGTTTGAATGTATGAGTCCAATAATGAGCAGTTGAGAATAATAATTTCTCTTGCTGGAAGACCACTCCATAGTTTATACGTTGCTTTGCTTGTGATCCAAAACTCGATTGTATACCACAGAGTAGTAGAATTGTTAGTACATATTTGACATCCATAATTCCTACAAGAAAGTAAAGGAAAGAGTAAGTATATTGCAGATATAGTTGCAAGAACTTATAAGGAAGACTGGCCTTGTCTTCTAGCACTAATATATACACAGCCTAAGCTGTAGTTGAGTTTTAAATTCAGGCAATTATATCTACGAGCATGAGTGAGAGATAAGAAAGACAGAATAATGGATGCTATATGTGGTCCTGGACCGAGATGGGATGGAAGTCAAACTATTGAAATGAATAGGAAGCAACTAAAACTATGAATAAAAGTAATTATTTTACCAGCCAAAAACCAATACATGGAGAAAATATTTATTTATTTATTTATTTTATTTATTTGAGAAATTACTTCTGCAATATTTACTCCTTCAAAATTAATTATTGACTCATTTAAAATTATTTTATTATTTATTATGTTATTTGTTTGTTATTGAACTATTATTTTAATTTATTTATTTATTATTTATTTATTATTTATTATTTATTATTTATTATTTATTTATTTATTTGTTTATTTATTTACTTACTAACTTATTTATTAATTTGTTTGGTTATTTCTTAGTTATATATTTGTGTGAATAATGCTTTGCATATTATTATAAAAACAAATTAAATTTAGTTATTTGAAGTGAAATATTTACGTTGTTTTCGTCATGTGGCTGTTCAGTGTGCATGGGTGCTATATTTGACACCCTTGTACTCTGACTGTCGTATATGGGGTAAAAACCCATTCATAATAGCACAAAAGATTTGATCATCAGAAAGGGAAATATCTGCCCCCCAACAACGCACTGCAGTTATAAACTCTAATGCGGATTCCTGTCGCGTTTGGACCCGGTTAAAAATTTCAGCAAAAGAGGACCATTCTAATTGTTTTGGCATTTTGTATCTCCTGTCAAAAGCACTTAACAAATTTGTATAACTACTCTTTTCTGCTTCAGACAAACAATGATACCAGTCCGCTGCCGGCCCAGTCATTAAAATAGGGAAAATTCGTAATTTCTCAGTATCGTCTGTCTTGTTAAATGCTGCTATGGCATTAAAGTCACGTAACCACTTGGTAGCACTGTGTTCTTCCCCTTGGAACTGAGGGAGTGAACGAACATCACTAAATGATAATGTAGCCATACCGTGAGTTTCTGGGTTAGCTGCAATTGATGTATTGTCATCTGATTCCGATAATTTCTTGTCAAATCTGCTTGATGCTCTTGTGATTATCCTCTGATTTTCAGGAGTTGGCATTTACTTTTTATTTTGGTCTCCACCAGTTATGACCCGCTCGTGGTCATCTAATTCCCTCGGGCCGTTTTGTGCATCTGCTGGGCGAATGGGGAATTTAACTCGCTGCAGTAGGAGACCGGGAAAGGAACATAGTTGCCAACATGTGAACCCTGTAGAACAAAAAGGCGAGCGTTATCTTCCAGACAGCATTTATTTCATCCAAACTCTAACAAGCGTTTACGTGAAGTAAAGTGCTGATGAATGAATGAAAGGTTTTAGCGCGCCGAAGGCGCGCAGGGACGATGTGGGATTTACAAATCCCTTGCGACCCGGTTAACCTTGTATTTTTTCCCTTGGATCACACAGGCCTAGCTTTCCTATTGCCCAAAATGGAGTCTGAGGGGGTTATGCACGCGGTTAGAATACCCGGCAGTTTACGTTGGAGTGTTAGATGGTCAATACTCAATCCCTCAACGCCTTTAAAACTATTAGAGAGCGAGCTCTATTCGGTTCCAGTTCGGCGATGGTAGAGGTTTGAGTCCCACCATGGTGGCGAGCCAGAATGTAATGTTGTGCGATGGCAAGTTTAAGGGAAGAAGAGAAAAGAAAACCAAACAGCAACGCCGGTTTGGTAGCGGCCCCGGTATATGACCATAGCGGTTACAAAAAAGAAGTGCTAGTTGAGGATGGACGTATATATACTTTCTGGTTAAACCCAAGCCAACTTGCTCTGCAGGTCAAGCCTCATGGAGAACAATAGCTGAACAATAGCTGTCATTAATTGTTCAGCTATTAAGCGTATTAAAACATGTTCAGTCTGGAGGTGTTACTCCCAGCTTTTCAAAATGGCATAGCACTGAACTGTGTTACCTATTCACATGTGATTAGCACAGTTTATAAGTTATTATCCTCTTTCAGAGTAAACTAAAATTATTGTTCTTCGGGACAGAACTAACAAGCTAATATAATGTCGCTGATTTCACCTTTATGTCTAAAACTACATGAGAGAGAATTATCACAAAGTACTTTCAGGGGCAATTCGATTTGTAACAAAAATACATGTACATTTTGCCTTTGTGATAAAACACTATAAATTATTGTGATGAACTGACGGTAACATGGTCTGGAGTTTGTGGCTCGGAGCTTATGTACAACCGAGACGGAGACGTGAAGCTCCGAGCCGCTCCGAGCCGCAAACCCCAGACCACGTTACCGTCAATTCATCACAATAACGTATATGTTCCAATAAGATACTACCCATAGCCCAAAACCTATATCGTAAAACGCGAGAGGCTTATTTACTAAACTTGTGATCGTTAAAAGTTGCCTTTTCAAGGCAACTTTTAACGATCACAGGTTTAGTAAATAAACCTCGCATGTACCCCCATGACGCCACTGGATAAATATTCAGTAAACCAGATAAACTCACTCCATCTCAGTTCAAATCGTAAATCGGTTTGTAATTTAAACAACACTTCACCCGGAACACCGTTTGCTGCACGTGTGAAAATTTCAGAAAAAAATGAAGCGGCTTGCTAGTCACTCCGTTGATGAAGCAATTACGGAAACGGGTGACGTCATTTCAAATATTTCGCGTTGTGACGTCAGACGGTAACATTTGCTACTGGAGCCGTAAACATAAAATAAACTACGCCAGCTCTCATCCAATCAGAGGGTGAGGAGTTTACTTTTATTAGAACATAGCCACTTTTCGCCGATATTTTTCTTATTACTATCGCATTACCCGCATCGCCAATGTTTACTTCTGAATTTGGCGCAAAATCAGACATTGTGGCTTTGTTTTCATTTTAAGATAGTTCTATTTACGAGCGCATTAATTCGACCTCGGAGCATATAGAAGCACCAATGAGATCTCCCGAGACTGTAATATGTAGGTCATCCAACCAGGTTCCGCGACTCTCTAATGGCTAATGAAATTGACAAGAGGTTATATTAATTCGTAATTCATAAAACTGAAAAATACTAAAGGATTACAAGTGCAGAAAGCGGTTCAGTTGCATGATAAATCTTTCTTATTTTCATGTGTATATAACTCATGTTATTCAGATGTTGTGTTAAATTTATCATCAAACAAATAAAATTGTTCTTGAATACCTACTATGCCTTCTTTGTACAAGTATATGTATACAGCCAAGGAGAAGGAACGTCCACTGGAGTCAGGTGAGGGAAATGTCCGGTGAATTTTTCACAGTGGGGAAATGTCCGGCGAGAAATTATCCGCGGTAGGGAAATATCCGTTTTTCTAATTACTTTTTGTTGGGGAAATGTCCGATAGGAAAATGTCCGGGATTCTTAAAATCTCATTTTACCTTTGTTAACGAATTATGTAACGCGTACATTGTTGTACACTGTTGCTACCTTTGCAAACGAAATGATGTAACCTGTACATTCTCTCTCGAACTCTCAACGGTTCTCTCTGGGTCGGAAAAACTGAACTGCATGGAATATCCTCTTGTTTTTAGAACAGTACATGAATACATGACGCTTCCTTTAAACTGCAACGATTCTGTAATCTTCTGAAGTTTGATTAATTTGAAGGTACTAATCATTACTTCTCTGTGACAATATTTTTTATCAGCTAAGACCCAGGCAATATCAGATTCAGCAATAAGTGCATTGGGTGCTATTGCTTCTAAATGCGTGTCACATGTACTTTGGTTATGCTTTCGATTTCTAAATTAAGCCTCAGTTAACGCGCAACGTTTACGCAACGATCTGGTATCATTATGGGAGAGGAATGCCGTTGGCGTAACGTTTCGACAATAAAGTTTGTGACCTTTGGTGCTGTTGCAGCATTGAGTCATTACATGGGATCTGTGTTGTGGAAGAAAGCGCCACAGCTACAGTTGGTACTAGTGACTTGAAAATCTAGTTAAGATACAAAAGATAAAAAGATTGCGGTTACACGGATATTTGTTCCCACTGCAACACTTTGTTTTCAAGTTGTTTTTCTCTCATTTTCCTCCTATCTCTCCTGTTCCATCTTTTTTTTCTGCCAGCTGTTTACTGTGGTTTAAACAATGTTAATTACAGCATATGAACCTATCCTTCCATTTCACAAGTACTTTTATTATTTATGCAGAGAAGCAGCTCGTATTACCTAAATGCTTACTGCCGAATCCTATACATAACAACGCAGATCCATCCATCTTGATAGTATTACACCCTCTTCCATTGTGCATTTTATATTGTTATTTTCATTTTTTTAGTTACATTTTATGCACTATTAGTTATCCTTGTGTTTTCCAGAGTGTATGAGAATTTACACCGGTTTGGGAACACATATACCCTGAGGCGACGCCGAAGGGTGTATGAGTTCCCAGACCGGTATAAACTTCCATACGCCCTGAAAAATACAAGGATAACCGGAGGGGGGGGGGGGGGCACTAAAAATTTGCAAGACGTGACGTCCTATTTTTTATTCGGCTCCTTTTTACACCCATCACCCACTACGTGCAAATTTTCTACTACCGTTCTCAGACACCCACCCCACCCACTGTCCCATTAAAATCCAAAATAAACTTATAAACTTAGTAGGCACAGCTGTCTTTAGGGGTTTTTCATAATGTTCTTAAACTGGCACCACCAATTTAAACCTCTGTGGGCTGCTGTGGGCCCGAATCTACAAATGACAAGCTGTTCACTATCAGGCTTGGCCAGAGCAGGTGTACATATACGGGAACAAATTTTCATTTGAATTGTTCCCAAAATATTGTCTGCACATTTTCTACATTTCGAACAAGACGCCCACCCCCTACTAACGTGTGACATTTTCCCAGATTAAGCCCAATATTCTCACATATAAAGCCTCCTGATGTTGTATTTATATTAAGAGTGTGATGTACAGCATCATCTTTAAGGTTTGAAACACAAATGATGGTATATATTAGCTGATATATTGATATATTTTTAAAAAATTCAAACAATTGCACAAGTTGGAAATGCACATTTTTGGCACACTCAGGAGACCCACCCACCCCCACGTCACGTCTTGCCAATTTTTGGTGCCCCCCCCCCCCCCCCCTGGGATAACGGCTTTATTTCCAAGAATGTTGGTGTACTTAATACTTTAACCTACATTGTTAGAAAAAACTGACAGAAAATTTGTACTTTGTAAGTTTCTTAATAAAACCCGTTAAATATGGATATCATTGGAAATGGCTCAATGAGCCAGTTCCAATGACATCCATGTCTGTAATATTTTATTGCACATACATATTAAATATATTTTCTGTATTTTTATTTTTGTTCTAACATAACCGAGCACAAGGTATGAGTTAATAATTAAAAATGGGTAATTTTAGCCATATAGCCTGCTATTGTGTATTCTTGTCTTTACACTGCGGTTAACCACGGTGTAAAAAATAGCTACAGTGGATTGCAAGTTACACCGTACCTCTCAGCCAATCAAAGTGCAGTATTTTGGTTCATTTGGAAATGATAAAAATGATCATTCCCGTTGGATAAAAATTGTTTAACCCTTTCAAACCGAAAAGCCCTTTTTCAGGGCCTTGATCGTGATACGACCTGATAGCCCAAGAACATTAGGTTTCACTAGGGAAAAAAAATCGGAGAAAGCTGATTTTTTCAGGGAATGTCGAGTACATGTCACTGAACGATTAGACAAAAGTCCCATAAAATCCCAGTTGAGCTTTTTTTTCTACAGCCTTTTTTCGAAAACGCGTTTGAAAAAAATCAAAAAAAATCGCACGAACTTTGTAACCTCGAATTGATCCAACGGTATTTTTTGTTTACGCGTATTTCGAGCTACATAATGTCTAATATACATTTACCTAGAGGAAAATGTGCATTCTGTGACAATTTCTGCGAAAAATTATTGAAAATTCACAAAAAAGTATCGGATTTACGCAAAAAATGACGATTTTCCTAACGGATTTGCCCAAAGGGTCGTAGTACAGAACGGGATGTTAGTTGGACAGACGATAAAAAATCCACCACCATTTGAAGACTTTTATCATTGCTTACAAAATAGACATTATGGAAGACCCCCTCTGCTTCTGGCCGAGTTCCCCTTTTGGCATAAAATTCGTCAGCATGAGAACTCAACTATTTTCGGGCTTGGGACCGAACAGACACGTCTGTGTCTGGCAGCATTAGATCAATAAATAATATTTACAGAATGTACAAAAATCAATAAATAATATTTACAGAATGTACAAATCAATCAACATGGATTAAGTTACATTGACTATTATCAACGCTATATACAGAAATGACATGACCTATATACATATTATTCATCGAACTCAGAAATTTCCGACAGGACAGTGTTTCTGTGGTTGTTACAAGAATCCGAACTGCAATTACACAAACCTGAGCAAGAGAGTCCTGCCTTCTTACACCCACACCTTTTTGTACAAGCACTCTTGCAACCACAACTGATCAGATTCAGTAGGTTATCGGGGGCACATGGCTTTGTGGCTGCAGTCGGTACAAGAAGTCCATTGTCTAGCGACCACCCCCAATCCGTCGGAGGAAGCGAAGTGCCCAGCCATTGTTGGACCTGGAGATAACATCTGTAGACATGTTGTTGTGCAGCATCGCTGCTTGGTGGGAGTGAGGCTAGGTCGAGGTGGGTTTATTCAGTTTAGATTTTGCTACATAACGCTTGTAAGTGACATATCTATATTGGTCAAGAGAGGAAACAGTTTTACTCCCGTATAAGATCAGGAGAAGTTGTTCCCCGGCAGCGGCTACTGCACTTGGTATACTGTCATCCGCCAAAATTGTGTTGACGTACTGTTGTGAGTCGCTAGTAACATCGGAGACAATTGTACTGAATACTTTCTTCTTACCAACTCGAAAGAGTGCAGAAGTAGTGTCACAACCACTTATAGAATGTGCTACAAGGAGGTTGCTTCTATGGTCACCCATTTTGGTTGCTATTTCACTAACTGAAACTAGTAAGTTTGGGGTAATGGAATACATCATGTGAATATTACTTCCCGGTTGAACTCGAGAGGTAAGAATGACTAACAAGTCTGTGTCTGTTCCCACAACGACAACATTGTTGTCATCTTGAGCGATGTCAAGTGCAGTTTCGGCTATCAGTACATCAGCATCAGCCTCGGCCTGCTTGGACTGAATATTGATAGCAGATAGCTCCTGCATTAGAAGATCGATCAGCTGGGTTTTGTTCTTGGCATTTGCAAGGAAATCGGATTGGGGTGTGGTGGCTGGTAACTCGGGTGAGATATTGATATCAATGGAATACCTGTCTTTAGATCTACGGGCTTGTTCCATGCCCTTTGTCGACATTGTACAAGCATAACCATCAAAAACAACCACGACGTTCGCCCCAAAATGTCTCACTAGATAATTGGAATATGATGTACATATGTCCTTATATGACGACTGTTTAGGCCATACAACTGCCCTCAATAAAAATCCACCATCTACAACAAACAGAGAATGTTCTGGATTTTAGTTTGCTCGGAACCGTATGTTTTGAGGATCTTACCGAGCGTGCTTTTCTGTGTCTTCCTCATTCCAGCAGAATCAAACAATGCTGGTGGTTTCGGGGCGAGTTCATATTTGAGATACTCTTCCATCTCTGCTTGTGACTGAATAACACATGTGATGCGGTTGAACAGAATTGTGGGGTCAGTCACTACCTTACTTCCACGGACTTTGATGCTATTTGCCATCGATGCGAAAGACTTCAGTGTCAACACGTCGTAGTTTGATGCTGTTGAACGTTTTGCTTACAACATTCGATACGCAACATTCACCAATTTTGCGAACTTGGTCACAGTTCACAGTTTCGTCGGCCACAAGCCCGGTCGCTATAGAGACTAATTGTAGTGGATCTCTATTCTGAAAGGGGGAATGCACTCTGAGCCAGTTCAATAATTTGGTGATATCATTGGCATCAGTCAATTGTGAACTTTGACGGAGATCCCGATGTTGTTCGCCATGACCAGTGTGAACATGAACAAAATTTTCGAGAGCATTACATATCGGAAGGCAAAGAGGTAGTCCATGTACCCATTTCGCAACAGTGCTATCGGTTATTCCCCTGCCATGTGTGAGACCACCAGGGAGCTTGAACATTCTCATTAAACACTGCTCTATGGTCTGATCAGAATATATCCCGTCCCAGAATTTATCTGAGCGCCTTATGGTAAAGTAACCTTTCTCAGTGAACAACTTCAAATCATCCTGTTGCATTATTTCTGTTAGCTCATTCATCTGCTGCAAATAGAGATGAGAACTTTTTGCGTATGCAAAATGACCACCTGCGTGAAATACTGGAATCATATTGCGAACACAATATGTGTGGAGTTCCCAGTCGCCTGTGCGCTCTGCTCTCAAAAACAACTGGAGAAGACCTATTTGCTCGTAGTATTGTACCCAAAGCTTTCCTGTGCGTCCTACGGACGCATTCTGGAGCAGTTCGTGTAATTTTGACAGTAGATGGTTGACACTTTCTTGATTGACAGCGTCAGCTGTTGTACAGTCACCTCTGGCAAGTCCACAGAATATTTCATTGACTTCTGTGCAGTCTATGTTATCTAGTGTTCGGCTTTCTTCAAACACAAGCTTTGTAATGGCAATTTGTGTTAGCAAATGGGCACGAACTGCTCTTGAATATGCATGACCACTGATCAAATGATGGATTGACCCACCAGCATAAACAGTCCCCCAAAGTTCATCCAAGCCGCTACCAGCCATGATCGAACCAATTGTCCCTAAATATGACATAATCATATGGAAGCCGCCGAGTCTAACGAAAACTTTTGTCAACTTATCTGACGAAGACACAATCTCCACATTATGTGATTTAATCGAACATGGAAATTGAAACAATGATGCTATAATACGGTATTTGAATGAGAAAAGTCGATGCCGTTTGAATTTGAGTTTAGGGGGTATGGTTAATATTTCACACGTTTCACCAGTTCATTATGGAATAAATGACTATTGTTATATATCATTATAAAGCCACTGCTTTTCTGCAATTTTTGATATATAATTTAACTCCCAAAGTAGTCGTAGATTTGATTTAATGGACGTTGTGTGTATGAAAACAATAAATTTTTTTTCGTAATTTTGTACATTTTCGTGAATATTTCACCATTGAGTGTGAGGATTGGTACAAAGTTGTCATTTTCTGTTGGGGATATGTATTTTCAATATAATTCAGCACGATATGTATGATTCTCACCCTACTAAGGCGAATAAGAATGAGAAATATGGAGCTGGGTCGAATTTTTTTAAAAAAATTTTTTTTCATCAAAAAAACGCTATAACTAAAAAAGCTCAACTCGGATTCGCGGGGACTTTTCACACTTTATCCGCAATGTGTGTCCCGGAAACATATAAAAAAATCAGCTTTCTCCGATTTTTTTCCTTACTTTCTCATTTTTATGTCTAATGTGCCTGGACTATGAATTCAACACGTAGATAGTTGATCGGTGAATTTCTATGATAGATTAATCAAGATTTTCAACGTGAAGCCCTGAAACTGCACTTTGAAAATTTTGTTTGCTTTTACCCCAAGTAACGAATATAGACTTTACCACTTGAGACGAATATAGGCTCTACCACTGAAAGGTTCTCAACTGGCATGGAATATACCATCAGGGAACTGGCATGTAATATTAGTTACACAGTTTATTGGTGGCCTAATATGGTATATATGGTGTCAGTTAATTTCATATTGGACGAGAGCGAAGCTCGAGATGCTCGAGTCCAATATGAAATTAACTGACACCATATATACTATATTAGGCCACCAACAAACTGTGTAACGAATATATCTTACCGACTGCTGCATCGATGCACAGAACTAATAACAACAGCGATCAAAATTAAATGAGAGAATTCTCACAATGTGTTCACGTGTCTTTGCCTTGTTACAATTTATGGGAGAGTGCCTACAGGCACTCTCCCATAAATTGTAACAAGGCAAATTCATACATACCAAACAGTTTCATTTCGAAGGTAACATGACACACATCCACAGAATATGAAGCCTTTTAAGTTGCCTAACCTGCACTTCAAACCAAATATAGTCTTCCAACACTCAATCTTTCAACTTGAAGCGTTTATCGGCTGCCGCCATTTTGAATAAACAGTGAACAAAGGGGAGATTACCCATAACTGTCAGCGTATATTGACGTTGACAGGCAGTATATGGTTTTATATGCAGTCTGCATGTGACGTCTTTGAACCAATGAAATTCCCAGATACTTGTAGGAGGTAAGATAGTATTTCATCAGTTTTCAAATGATTAAGCTAAAGGAATCGATAATACATGGGCAACGCAAATGATTAGTCCGGCAGTGTCTTACAAAAAAGGGTTGGTGTGGGGTCTAAGTCAGGTTTCTCCAAGAATACCGAAGGTCTTTAAAGTAGAACCTTCTAATGACATTTTCGGTTAACTGCTAATCTTTACTTCTGGGTAATACACTTAATTTCTTACAAAGTCATGGGTGCTAGAAGCATTTGAACTTCATATGGAGTGGGATTGTGTGTGGAGAGGCGGCCCAGCACGAAACACAGGAATCTAAATTAATTGAAGATCAGCAAGGGCGCAACTGCTTGAGTTTAATTTTACATCGTCCCTGTCAAGCAGGAATACTACCAAGTATTGTGCTCGGTACGAGACTGAACCGAAAATTCTAATGTTTCTGAAGTCGGCGCCAACGGGGATCGATCTCGAGAGTGAATGTTCTGTTACCACAGCAGCTGAGCTAACAACAACCTCAAGAAGTTGCATCCATTAATTGGGTTTCCTGTGTTTAAAGCTGGAACCAAAGACCATAAAAACAATAAATTGTTCAAGTTGTGCATTGAATGTTAAGGAAACTTATCCATGTGTAAATCTCACAATAAATACATGTGATATCTCGGATATCGGTCTTGGGGCAGGTTGTGAATATGAACTAACAATACAGGCTGAGTTAATTTGAATCTCTTTTAGGGTTGTCGTTAGCTCAGTAGGTATGTGTGGTAGCAGAACATTTTGGGTTAGGTGATTCGGTGCCGGATTTTCAAGGTCGCTCACCGTCGGGGCCTATTTCAGAACATTTCGAAGACTTTTGGGATCTGTCGGTAGCCGTGAGATCTATGTGGCTGGTGCATTTTCGCTAGGCGATGGGTATCATAGAATGCACTTTCGGTGGAAGTTCGAGCCCAGGACCAGCCAATTTCTTTAACCCTTTGAAATCTAGATCTTCCATGCCAGTTCAACAGACGCACTTGGAAGAGTCCATATTCATTATTTGGGGTGGACCAATCAATATTTTCAACGTGCAGCCTCGGGGCTGCACGTTGAAAATATTGATTGGTCTACCCCACACATTTATTGAGCAGCCATCCTATTTAATGACGTTATGACGTATCATGTTCCTGGCCGGAAAAGCGGCCGCTGGGGTTTAAAGGGTTAAATATATAGACTTACACGTAAAGTTATAAACCTTCTAATGTGATTTACATACTTCAATGTCATGTTTGTCAAATCCAGTATGTTGGCGAAACCTGTACCCCATTTTCCAAATATGTAAACAACCACCGGTAATTCAAACAAATGGAGTGTGACTGTGTTATTACACGACACTGCATGTCGACTGATCACATTTTTTGCTTCGTTCCAGGCCTTCGTCATTGACTCCAAGTCCGACTAGGCAAGAGCTGAGCGCGTCTCTCGGGAAACATTCTTGATCGAACATCTGTGCACTTACAGACCTCTCGGCTTTAACAGAACTTCGAGTAATTCTTGATTCCTTAAAAGTTTATAAGGGATATGTTTGCCCTTAGGAAGCGTAATTCTGTGAATTAGGGGTTAAAGAATTTTTTTTTTAAAGTTTGTCCACAAGTATTTTGTACGTATTGCTTTCAATTTTTGCAACGGTTTCTTTCTCCTCGGATTGTACAGAACATCTGTCCGAACTTTGCTTACGAGGGTCTTTTCTCCATTTTTCGTCTCTTTCATCGTTTGCATGTATTTTTTTCTTGTTGTGTTTGTATCCTGAAGAAGTTTTTCTGCAGACCGAAAGCTTGGTCAAAATTGTTTTCCCTCTTCTGTTTGAGCTAACTTTAGCCAAATATCTTTCGCTTCAGGACCTTGTATCTCACAGATCCAGCACATTTGAAAAATTTGTTTTATCAGAATATATTTCATCTTGCATCAACACATCCAACTGTTATGTCCTATGGTATACTTACAGTGCAGGATATAATAGTTAGGAACGTTGATACCGGGATGTTATATCATTGCATTTTTACAGACATTAAATGTTCAATGAGTGGTGCTATCAGAAACTTTGGATAAAACCATTGGAATATACTTGGTGGCGCGTTGGTTCCTTTTTTCCAAGAAGAAGCATAAGCCTGTCAAAGCTGTTCAGATAAAACAAATACAACAAAGAAACGCACATATTACTTTATCGAGTGACTTCGTGCTGCTACAATTTTATGACATCACAAGGTTCCGAATACTTAGAAGTTGGTTCATCGTAGCATGTAACAAGGTTAGGATACACTAGGCTAGGACAAAACGTTGGGGGTTGCGCACCCACCACCTGTGCCCCCACCCCAGCCTCCCTGAACCACCTCGAACACTGAATCCAACAAAACACAAACTCTGTGGAGGTATTTTTTTTAAAAGTACAAGCAAAGTTTCTGCTGAGAGACCCCGAAAGATTACATGTGCTTTTCAATATATATATATTTTTAGGCGAGTTAATCTAAGCAGATGTTTTCTTTACAACTTACCTGTGTTGTGTCTTTGGGCAAGACACTTAATCCCGATTGCCCCCCCCCCCTCCCCCTCCTCCAGTGGTGTACGTACGCATATGTATATACAATACATTGTACAATTATGGGCTTTTGTGGTGATGAATATGATGTGGTTTGACCCCAAAAAAGTATATTGACCGAGGCGTTATTTACCACCACAAAAGTTCTTAACTGTTTTATTATATACACCATCCTCAAAAAAACAATCTTCTATTTGTCAATTAAAAGTTCAATTATGTCAATCAGAAATACTTTTATTTAACAATAAACTAGTTATTATCTACAGAATAACATAAAAATAACCAATGTTATAGAGATTACGTCGATTGAAATAGAACTAGAGAGGAGATTTCCAAAAGCTATATTTAGAAAGTTGATATTCACTAGAAAACCGGTGTAGATGGAGTTTTGAGTAAAAGTCACGTATATAAGATCCGGCCAATAGAAATGTGGTTATCTATAAAGTATATAATAAACATATATATTGTACTGTATGTACAGCACGGCCGCCGTGGATTGGTCAGTTTCCACGAGTCGGCAATGTTTCCACGGACGCAATCATATTAGATTCCAAACACTAATTATAGGAATAATCAACCGGATGCTTCATTAATTAAAATTTTGCTGGCAATGATTTCTATTACCTGCTAAACGCATGCGTAGACATCACTGTCCATTCGTGGATTACGAGTAGTTCACGGCGGCTGTACTCTATACATACACGGAATGACAATCGTTTTTGAATGGGTTAATCGATATGGCACGAGTGCCTGTGCGGAAGGATAGAACGAGAGGCCACATTGTGTTTATTACACGCCTTCACGTCTAAAAAACAATTATTAGAAGGACACTCAGCAATTCATTTGATAACTATCGACACACAGAAGGCATTTTATCGCCAACCAGATTTGCGAGTAGAACCCGTGTTACTATTTCGCCCGCTGAGTTCCAATGTGTTCTATGTGCCTACCGTTTCAGACCATGACACGTGACAGTATAACACCTGATTGTTGGAAGAACGTCAAGTATTAATCTTAGATTTTCTTGGAAAACCAGATCGATCTTGAGACGTTGAGTAGCATAATAACTCCGGCGTTTAAGCATTCTGGATAACGGATGCATCAGTCTTGAGAGCACTTGTCTGTTTCAATTTTGATGGAAAGTGAAGAGCGAAAACGTGTTTTGTCTTGCCTTACCGAACGCTGCGTCATGTCGAATGTCACTATATTTGATTTTGTTGTTTTACCCTTCACCTAACACTCGGTGTTCACCCTAAAACTGTTTTGTGCCCATTTTTTGCCATTCTGGGTATTTTAGTGCCAAGCAAAGTCCTTTGGTGCCCAAACGCTAATGGAAGGGAGGGATGCATTTCGCTGTATGATCCAAATAAATTAGAACTGTCAATTATTTCGAGAGTAAACGGACAACTAGTCACGAAAACAATCGGACAGAACTCGAAAATTCCGACGAAATCCTCGATAGGCAAAAAGGGCGTTCACCTAAGGTATGTCCATGCTACTGATTTAAGGTGCTACATAAGTAAAGAAAATTTGTTTACTTTGAAATTCCCACCTCTGATATTCATAGCTTTGTTCTTATGAAGCACATTTGGACACGAGTTGTTCTGAAATATTACTTTGTTATCAGTTCTGGTACTAATACGATAGCAGACTTCCAGGAACCATTGGTGGCTGCTGTCTACTCTGTGAGTTGATGCATATATTTTTCGCGTTCTATACATCACAACCTTCTCTTTGATGTATGATTTGTGTATATTTAATATGTATTTATGGAGTTTAATTTGTATTTATGGGGCATCAGAGGTGGGAATTTCAAAATAATTTCTATTACTTATATAGCCCCTTAGTTAATGGTCGGACTGAATACTGACGGTGTGTAAACCTGTCGTTACACTTAGATAATAAGTAAGTAAGTAAGTAAGTAAGTAAGTAAGTAAGTAAGTAAGTAAGTAAGTAAGTAAGTAAGTAAGTAAGTATTTCTTTATTTACGTGACATGTGCATACAAAATTTTAAATCAAGATCATTTCACTACAGACCCGGCCAATTTGGCCTATATGTCACGGGCTAGTCAGGATTACAGCCCGACAGCGCATACTCTCTTTCTCTCTCTCACCCATCCACACCCACCTACCCATCCACCCAATACCCACACACCCACCCACCCACCCAAAACTCACAAACCCACCCACCTACCCATCCACCCAATACCCTCCCACACAAACTCCCACGCACCCACCCACCCACCCACCCACCTACCCAATACCCTCCCACACAAACACCCACGCACCCAACCACACACCCACCCACCCAGCCAACCAAAGCCAAAAGCCATGACCCACCCACCCACCCACCCACCCACCCACCCACCCACCCACCCACCCACCCACCCACCCAAATCCCACCTACCCACCCACCCATCCATCCATCCACCCACCCACCCACCCAAAACCAAACAACCCACTCACCCACCCAAAACCAACCCAAAACCCACCCACCCACCCACCCACCCACCCTACCTAAACCGACCGACCGACCCACCCACTCAGATTAATAACAGATTTTGTTTTAATAACTGCGGATGTTATCCGCGGCATGCTGTGGATAAGGACTGTTTGGAAGGGTTTTGACAGCGCATACCACTGTTTCTGTATTAGAGACCAAAGGTCATCCTTACGTGTGGGAATGTTTTTAGCTATTTCCTTCATGATAGGACCCCATATACAGCTCCATGCACCCAACACATTTTCTTGTTGGGGTGTCTTTGAGGCAAACTCTGTTGGTGTGCTAAAGCGGTATGAAGGGACACTCATATCGGTCAAATACCAACAAGAAATTGTAAACGATATCCAGATGGTTGCCGAATGCCAAGTATTTCTACAGAAAAACTACACTTTCCAGTAGGATCTTGCGCGTGCCATAATTCGGCGTCAGCATGGCAATTATTCGAGGAAAAGGGGATTCAGGTCTTACTATGGCTAGAGAACAGTCCTGACCTCAATCTTATAGAAAATATATGGGGTCATATCAAGAAGGAAGAAGGTAAAAACATTCCCACACGCAATGATGACCTTTGATCTCTAATACAGAAACAGTGGTATGTGCTGTCAAAACCTTTCCAAACAGGCCATATCCACAGTATGCCGCGGAGAATATCCGCAATTATTAAAGCAAAAGGGGGCACTACTCAATACTAAGGTCAGATGGGGACACGATGTGCTTTTTATGATGTGTGTGTTACGAAAAGTGATTTTTTGTTATATCTGTTATCAGTTATAATTAAATACAATGTGCTCTTATTTTCTACTCTGTCTGTCTGTCTGTCTCTCTCTCTCTCTGTCTCAACTACTTCTGGAAAATGTTAGGGATAGCATGTGCCCCCCTGCTGTCCCTACTACGGTTCCTACGCCCCTGTATTGGTCGGTGCCCCTGTGCCCACACATTAGGTAGGTTTACAACGTTCTGTACATTTATCCCCATCCCCACACCACCCCAACACACAAACGCCCAAGAAGCATCTGCCGCCTATGGATATAATCTGGTTACATACTATGATTTGACCTTGTGGTAGATATTTATATAAACACAACCAATCATCTGTCAAATGGTATTGTGCTCAAAACAGATGAGCATTATTAACAGAGGGTATACCCTCGCTAAAACCTTAGATCCTGTTTGGTTATTTCGTAGTTAGATCCATTTTGAGAAAAATTATGTCGTCTGCCATCGTTTCTCCGTCTGAAAACGAGTGAGCGTAGTGCAAAACATACGCAGAAAAAGAAATCCAAATCCAAATATGATGTCAAACACGTGAAATATTCATCATATTTTGACACGTTTAACCCTTTACCCAACGTTACGGAAAAAAACCGGCCTGCGCTATTCTCAAAAATCACCAACTAATTTTCATTATTTTTTTCATTTTTTGTCTCAAAAACATAGGTTATGACCCCTCTTGGAACGAGCTCGACGAGCTCTTTCCAATGAGGGTAATGACCTATGTTTTTGAGACAAAAAATGAAAAAAAAAATATTCAAGAACTTATTTTGCAAGTGTCGTCTGCTTTTCATGTTAGGTAAAGGGTTAAGCAATCCGGGTGATACATTTGTAAACAAATTATATCGGAAATAACTTCCATTCGCCTCTTCATTTCAAATGTTACTTTTTATCATTAAAACTAACAGGATAAACTTATGCAAGTCACATTATGCACATATCTCAATCATGAGTAATTTACCAGTGTTGCACCCTGTATTCTGTGTAATGTATTGCTATTTTTTCAGTTTAACCCCCGTCTGAAAGTATGCTGTCTGTCTGCTGTGATCATATCCCATCTCGTCAACTACGAGGATCAGATATCAGTCCTGATGTTTGATCTTTCCTGATGTAACCGATCTTTGCAGACATGATCGTATACAAAATTTTGTACGAAACAAATGTGATCATTGTTATCTTAGTTCATGTGGGCGTAGGGGGAGAGAAAATCTCACCCGAGGGGTGAGGAATTTGAACCAGATACGAGACTTGATAAGTCTCTGGTGCCACTCTCTTTCTCCAAGGGAGCGATTCCCCCAGCCTTCATAATAATAATAATAATAATAATAATAATAATAATAATAATAATAATAATAATAATAATAATAATATTTATTTAATTATTTATTAAGGTTTAACGACACATTAATAGCCAAGGACATATATCGTGTCGGTGACAGTTTTGCGGGTGGAGGAAGCCGGAGTACCCGGAGAGAACCACCGAGCAACGACGAGCAGCTGCCAGCTCCCCAATATCGTAACTCCACACTGCAGCACAGGCAGGGTTAGATTGGTTGAAGACATGCGCACCATCGACGTATTGTACGCCTTAGTGCGCGGCGTCATCGTGCCCCCATGTGGACAATCGGGGTTCAGTGCCTTGCCCAAGGACACAACGCGGGACGGTCGCTCAGACGGTCACCCATCCAAGGACTAACCGGGCTCGACGTTGCTTAACTTCGGTGATCTGACGAGAACCGGTTACCGCAATGCCACCGCACCCCAAATAATAATAATAATAATAATAATAATAATAATAATAATAATAATAATTTTCAAGCCTAAAATCCACACGGTGCTCTTTGGCTTTACATTACACTGTAAGGGTGCAATGGGAATCACAACCACATCACAGAGCCAAATAAATAGTCAAAAAATATTATTCAAATGGGACTTGAACTGTTTGATATTTAGTTCCGGTTTTAGGTGACTTGGCATGGAATTCAAGAGCAGCACCTGAGAAAATCCTATCACCTGCTGAGGTCAATGTTTGCAGTCTGTATGATTAGGTCGTCATGGCTGACAATTTTTGTCATTGAAAGAGATTTATGGGAAAGTTAACTCCCTTTACTTTCCGAAAGCAGTCAGTAGATTTAACACTGAAGGTATCGGAATTTCGTTTAAAAATTAAAATTTTGAGATGTTAGCGGCTTTGTATTATCGATATGGACATCATTTCACAAACCTAAAGTATATTACTGATGAGTAGTATAAAATATAGAAGCTGTCTTTTTACAATTAATGCGCAATCACAATTGAACGTTCCAATGATATTTTCTTTTGAAAGCCAGTTAAGAATATGAAAACGGCGCTTACACCATCTTTTGGTGTTCTGTAAGTTTTTTCTGTTCATTATATCAACAGTGAGTGCATCGTGACATATAATACAGACACAATCCTTTCCATTAAAATAAAAGGCTAGAGGATGAGATTTGCTATTTTCCGGGGGAAAAATAAAAACTTGCAAATTACTGTAAAAACACTAAACATTCACTAAACAAAGCGCCAAAGTGGACGGGTTAGTGTTGGCTCTGAGATCTGTCTGATGTTTTCGTTTATTAAAAGTAACAAAAGGAAACTTGACTTCATTTTCTCTTGATGTCATATGCCAGAAATGTTTCTCAATCGAGAATTGATGCGACCGAATATTTAATGACATTACAATACTGTGAGACATGTTTGTAAACTAAATACTTATAAATGGAGACCAACCACAACTTTAGAGTTTAATGATTACGCCGCGTACTTCCACTTGCTAATGTCGAGATGTTTTCAAGGTAAACACTGTGAGTATTCAATTTTATTACATGCCTGTTCCATGCAATCCCCATCTACAGCAACACTAAACAGTGCGGAAAATGGAAATCTGTTCCGCACGTATGTGGAAATCGGAACGGAAATCGCTGACGGACTATTTTTAAATAGAAGCCAAATTTCACTAGAATTTTCTACAAATCGTGCAACGCAATTACAATTTGAATCGATAGCTAAAAAGGCACATAGAACACACTGGAACTCAGGGGACGAAACAGTAACACGGGTTCCCCTCGTAATTTTGGTTGGCGATAAAATGTGTTCATTTTGTTGATAGTTGTAAAATGAATTGCTGAGTGTACTTCTGATAATTGTTTTTGATAGTCGTGAAGGTGTGTAATAAACACAGTACGACACATGCGTGTGAATGGTTAAATCGACATGGCACTTGTGCCATCGCGGAAGGATAAAACTCGAGGCCTGTGGCCTCTCGTTCTATCCTTTCGCGCTGGCACTCGTGCCATATCGATTAACCCATTCACACGCGTGTGTCGTTCTGTGTATCACCTCTCTAATAGTTTATAGAGAGTAGCTTCAATTGTCGATCACTCCAGTCTATTATTTCGGATAGGTGTGTTAGGAGGACTACCTGTCATTTTTATCAGTGCCTATGCAGCCAGCTTTCACAGTAAAGTCACTTTCTTCTCGCCCACGGTTCTGCCAAACCAGCTTCTAATAGCTTTGCCGATCTAACTGAATAGATCTACTGATCTAACGCCTGACACTGTTCACAAAAGCTTATGTTCCGACGCTTTATCAGATGGGTAGTGGTTTAGTCGCAAAGCTCTGCCTGGATGATAGACTGATTTAGTTAATAAATTTTAAGTTTATTTTGTTTCAGCTCTAATGATGAGGAGCTCTCGCCCGTAGGAGTACCCTATGCTCTCTGTGGTGCACCAGTCAGCTTCCTGTTGCTGGTAGGAAAGCGCCGTGCTATGTTTGGTGATTTTGCAAGCATGTTGGTCCATGTAGGAAGGAGCTATACTAGTGAAGTAATTGGATATCTTCATAAAGAAGAAAGCTGATTGGTTTCGAGCCGATGTGGTAAGGTTACGTCGTAAATCTGATTGTGATTTTTTATAAGTCTTCTAGGATGACATTCTGCAAGTTGCATTTCTGATAAATGCGATATTGGTGGTGTACATCTGCCTCCTGAAACCCGAGAGATCGTGTTGTATTTAGCAAACGCCTAAGTCTGTGTTGTAAACGCCTAAGTCTGTTTTGTGTGTGTAATTACATAAGGATACATAACCCGACCCTTGATGGCTATTTTAAAAGTAGAAGGCGGACTCGGTGCATAGATTGCAAATTGACGTGTAAAGTGAAAGGTAATGGGTAACACAAAAGTGATTAGCTAGTAGTCGCTTCGAGAGATGTCAGCTAGAGTGTGCGTTAGCTGTGCATTTCGGAAACGCCTGCAGTGCTATTTTTATGAATAAGAATATCGAGTCGTGTTAGGGGTTCCGGAGTTACCTTGCGTTTCGGAAACGTCTGTTGTGGTATTCATATGAATAGAAACATTGAGCTTTGTCATGAGAGTCTGAGTTGATAGTGCTATTCATATGTATGGGAATATGTATGGGAATACCGAGCCTTATCAGGAGTGTCCTGGTTATATACTCGACATCGGTTGCTGATGTGTTGTGTGGTGGTATAAAAGTGGGGAATAAACGTCGGAATCTACTGTGTAATTATGGTGTTCAGTTAATGAATAGAAAATAAATTAAAGTTGACAACAATTAAATACGAATCTGGTATTCCAAATCTCTAACGGCAATAAACTTTCATATTCGAACAATATTACTGCAATAGTTCGTGGGATTTCCCAATAATATGAAGCAGAGTAACGGTTGGAAATTCAAGGCACAACTTAATTCTTATTTTGATCGATGTTATAGATACAATACAACGAGAGAGGCTTGCTGTTACACGACGAACTAAGAAACATGTTAAGTTTGAAACAATTGAAATTAAATAGAATATAATTAGTCTTTTGTATCGAAAGTCTATGTCTTTAACCCTTTACCCAACGCAGACGATATCAAAACTTATTATTTTAAATATCATTTTTTTAATTTTTTTCCAAAAATGTCAACAAAATCATATCATGTGACACCTCATTGGAACGAGCTCAATGAGCTCGTTCCAATGAGGGGGTCACATGATATGGTTTTGTTGAAGTATTTTGAAAAAAATATTTTTTTCAACTGCTCAATTACGTGGGCGGGTGCGAGCGATTCGTTAGGTAAATGGTTAAATATGTCACGGTGATATATCTCTGCCGCTCCAATTTCGCCCCGAATCAGCACTTTGTCTGAGGTAGAGTTTACGGGCATGTGTACGCTGTCCCTGTAATTTATTGCGGATTCTGAGTGGCAGTTTACAACATTATATGTATTTCCTATCTACGTTCCGAAACTGATAGAGTACAATCCTAAAATTGTCACTCCACCGATAAACTACTTGCAAAGGCCTGTCAAGTTCTCTTACGTCGAACAATGTGATAACATCAACATCATAGTACTCAACTCCCCCGCATGGATAATAGCGAACAACATTCTCA
Source organism: Pictodentalium vernedei (assembly GCA_031216915.1). Lineage (NCBI taxonomy): Eukaryota > Metazoa > Mollusca > Scaphopoda > Dentaliida > Dentaliidae > Pictodentalium > Pictodentalium vernedei. Next base: position 403,483,184 of record CM062293.1, read on the forward strand.
GTCACGACCGAAATCTATGTGGAATGTTTGCAGCTAGAACTAACCGGGCCTGTTGTGACGTCCGTCTACATTTCACTGTTATGCCGCCTGTGGGGAAACACTTTGTCGGTAGTTGGTTGAAATTTGTTGATACATGTATTTGTACATATTTTTCAAATGTCACTTTGTTCGACGGCGTCTCGAGTGGATATCGATGTTTGGGCACTGGTAGTCATTAATGTCGGACTTGCCAAAGTCACAGCGTCCTCAGTTGTAACAGTGAATGTCTGCGCACTCACGGTGTCCCTGTCAATGTGTTTGTCTGTTTCCTGATTTATCGCGTGAAGCTCATATACTAACTTCTGGCGATTTATGAAAGTTCTTTGAAACTGAATGTTCTGATACCGGTACGTCTGTGGTTGTTTAGTCCATGAAAATATTAACGTGGTAGAATTCTCACCAGTCGGAAGTGTCCATTGCATCTTCATCTTATCCAGATGAAGGTGATCAATGATTGTCTCTATATTATCTGATATTTGTTTAACATCTCTATTATACAGAATTGGAACGTGGTACCTGGATGGTTTTGACATTGCACCAAAGGCCTTAACTGGGCACTTTTGTGAAATTTTGCCTCATTTTGAAATGCATCATAATATCCACAGAAAACATCTTCTGCATCACAATATGCTGTTATGGGTTTCAATTACTATAGCGAGTTTCCGCCGTTCTTGCGTCCTTGGCTACTGTTTGTGGAATTAATATTAAAACAGTGATTAGAAAGCCGGTTGTTTTAACCAACTGAATCTTTGAGCATCATTTTTCCTTTGATGATGCAGTTACCATCAAAAAACAGTTAATAAGGTGTATCACAGTTATGTTATAAACTACAGTCCGTTCTCAAAATAATTGGCAAAAGAATGGCATGTATTATCTTTTACAGAAAGAACACAATATGCCAACACCATTTGTTATTGGATTAGCATTCCTGACTTATGTCGCCAAGAAAATCGACTTTCTATAAAGTTACCTCCCTTAAAATGATTGGATGCACAAGGAAGGTCGAATTTAGAAGCAGGTAATTGTTGAGAAAACAACACCTATTGTCCTATGACAACAGTAGAAAGTAAAGCCAAGTTCCTTTTGTTACTTTTAATGAACGAAAACAACAGACAGCTCTCAGGTTTATCTGTTATTCTCCTTTATTAAAAGTAACAAAAGGAAACTTTGCTTTTTGGCAAGCTAATTAGAAGTAAATAGTTCACAGAAAATCTGTCCACTCTGTCTGTATGTTTAGCAAATGTTATTTTACTGTACTTGTTTACATTGGCATGGCGGGGGTTCGAACCCACGCCGAGAGAGTTTCCTTCGGCACCAACCGCCTAGCGAAACTATACTGAACCACGCACACCACTCGGCCACCGACAGACAGACAGACGGTGGCTGAGTGGTGTGCGTGGTTCAGTATAGTTTCGCTAGGCGGTTGGTGCCGAAGGAAACTCTCTCGGCGTGGGTTCGAACCCCCGCCATGCCAATGTAAACAAAACCAGCGTCCTTTCTTAATTCTATGGCATCCGAGAAATTTGAAAAAGACAAGTACTGTCGCTGATTTCTTCTGAGGTGCAGTTCGTAGAATTAAGTGCTTAGATGCAACTATCTGATGAATATTTTACTGTAATTTGCAAGTTGTTATTCTTCACGGGAAAGGAAAAAGATTATCAAATCTCTCCTCCTACACTTTTATATCAATGGCAAGGACAGTGTCTGTATTATATGTCACGATACGCACACTGTTGATTTAAAACAAAAGTCACAGAACAACCAAAGGTGGTGAAAACGCCTTATTCTTACTTTGAATGGGTTTCAACAGAAACTAAAAGTCAATCGTTCAAATTCATTCGGAAAACATAGTAAAAGGCCAGCTTCTCTATTTTATACTACTTTACAGGAAGATGCTAGGATTTTGTGGAATGATGCGCACATCGATGAAACATATTCGCTAACATTTCGAAAATTCAATCCTTATATGAAATTCCCATACTGTGCAAAATTTACTGACAGCTTTACAAAATTAAGGGGAGTTAACTTTCCTGTAAATCTAATCCGGTGACGAAAATTGTCAGTAATGTCTGTTTGAGACTGGGGTTGGAAAAATATTTTTTCTTTCCGGTGACTATTCTTCAGAATTAGTAGAATTTCATAATATGGTTAGTCAACGTGTTCTGGGACATTCGTTTTGTAATACTTCGACCTATCAATTGTTTTCGGGTGGATGCAGGTGCGTTGGCGGGGGTGGGGGGTGGGGGTTGGGGTGGGGTGTTGTGGTGGCTGGAACGACTGGATTCTTACTTGAAGGGAAGAGAAACAATTTCTCACCATTGTAAACCCACTCGTACCCATCTGGTGTCCCGACTGCGGTGTTAGACAATTTGGATTCTGTGTCTGGGAAGCATAGTCGCATTTTCGGTACCAATGCAAGAAATTATGGAAGCACACTACCTCAAACAATTCTGCATATAGTGTTCACGCTTTCAAGTATCTGTTTTTTTCAGTTCCAATAAACAAATTGATTTAGCACCTCCAGTTATATTTAGTTATTATTTATTTATTGGTGTTTAAGGTCACATATTCTGCACAATGGCTAATCATGACCGCGACAGTTTTACGGGTGGAGGAAGCCGGAGTACCCGGAGGGAACCACCGAGCAACGGCGAGCAACTACCAGCTCCCAACATACTAACTCCACACAGGCAGAGTTAGCATTGGTTGAAGACGGGTGCACCATCGACGTATAGTAAACCTTAGTACACAACGTCACCGTGCCCCCACGTAGGCAATGGGGGTGAAGTGTCTTGCCCAAGGACACGACGCGGTTGCCGCAGGTGGATTCGAACCGAGGACGTCTCGGCTTGCAGCCTGCACCTCTACCAACTGAGCCACCGCGCCCCAGCACCTCCAGTTGGCTAAACGTTTTGCCTCAAACAATATTCTTGCAAGTATGGGGTAATTTGAGTGTATGGTAGTGAATAGCATGGTGGAAGGAAACAAAGAATTATTTTTTATCACTTGCCTTAAAATGGAGCAGACAATGAAGGCAGAGACAATAACAGACGTTTGCACACTTTTACGCACCCAGTGATTGTAACAATATAGTCAAATTTATGGTGGAGACCAATCCAATCCACATTTATAACGAGTAGCCCCCAAGGCTTACGTTAAAGATATGAATAGGTCTACACCCAAATAATTAACTTGAGCTCTCTATAAATTGTAACAATCCAAAGACATGTGAACAAATTTTGACAACTCCTCCCCACCCCCACATGAAAACAAATATTCATCAATCAAACAAGGTACAATTTAAAAGTCACACAATTTCATACTATATTTGCAAGGCCTGTAAAATGTTCAACGAGGATATTCAATTTTATTGAGGGATTGGCGGAGAACCAAAATCGTTTTTTCTTCAAAAAGCAGTAAAGCACAATTATTTAATATTTCGAAAGTAGCTTTAGGTGTACGCAGCTGTATTCTTGCGCGAAACTTCAGCCCTAGACTTGGATCGTCTGTTTACACTTTGCACGCATTGCTTCGAAAGACATGGCTTTTAAATGTTGAACCATCGTTTCAATAAAATGCTCTGATTGAATCCTTAGAGATGATTACATCATTTGAGAACTATTTGTTACCTAGATAATATGTAACACAATGTAATATGCAGCATTGTTAGTTCCTCTATTCATTTGGATTTCTTTCATAAAGTTTTAGGTCAAGCGATGAAAAGAATCTTTAAATCGTCTCCAGTTAAAAATTATAGCGAATTTTATAAAACTTGCCAGGTAAATTAGGCCGGGACCTCGCCAGACATAATTTATTACACTTGTTTCGTAAATTTCTTTATATACATCTGGAAATTAATTAAGCACCCCCTGAAATGTTTCATGACAGTGAAATTTCTGTTACTGATTATTATGTTTTAATGATTGCTATGTCTTGCAGTACATTTTATCTAGTGAAACATGATGTTTCTGGTTGATAGCGTACCACAATTACACCCCCTCGTCCACGTGAAGCATGCTTCCCACGAATGTCACAAAAACAATAACATCTACATGCAACATCTGGGTATAAAACAAGACAATTTGTCACTTCTTTTCTCAATAAATGTTGACATGGTAAGGAGGAGACTGTCAGGGGCAGTAAGATGGCAAACCGTTGGCATATATGCAACAGGCATGTCATTCAACGCTATTCGAAGGCAACTTGGTTATAGTCATTCTGTCACCAGCGGACTTGTCCGAAAACATCAACAAACCAACGATATAAATTACCGACCAAGGCCTGGACAACACCAAAAGTTCTCTCCTCGGGATGGTCGGTGTCCTTCACGTCTGGCTAGGTGTGAACCATTTGCTTCAAGTGGGGTTTTGAAACGCCGTTGACGCCCCAAAAGGCGTCTGTGCAACAGAACTGTCCGAAACCGTCTCAAAGCACTGGATATGAGGTCCAGAAGGCTCATCAAGCTTCCAGCTCTGTCCGATCAGCATCAAAGACGAGGTTTGGAGTGGTGTATGGCACAACAACATTGGAATCTCTGGACGTGGAGGAAAGTCCATTGGTCAGACGAGAATAGGTTCCTGCTTTACGTCACAGATGGTCGCATGAGCGTATGGAGGCATAGAACTATTGCTTACGTGCCCAGGACCATCAGATCTACTGTTCCTTATGGCGGAGGATCAGTAACGATCTGAGAAGGCCTCTCTCATGATTGTAAACTTGATATGGTGACTGTACGTGGGAATTTCAATGGTCATCAGTACATCCAGAACATTCTCAATCCGGTTGTCGTGCTTCATTTGACAACCACCTGTTGGCTACTCACCCTGTATTCGTGGGCGACAAGGCAAGGCAACATCGTTCCCATGCTGTGAGAGCATTCATTCAGAACAGCGCTATTACAACACTGCCTTGGCCTGCAATGAGCCCCGATTCGAATCCCTTAGAACACATTTGAGACTTTCTTGGACGTCGTGTGCAAGCAAGGGATCCGCCTGTACATAATTCGGCCGATTTGGAAGCTGCATTGCATGAGGATTGCCAGCTGTTGCCTCTGGACCGTATCAGAAGGCTCACTGGTAGCATTAGGAGGAGGATTCAGGCTGTCATCCGGGCACGTGGTGGATACACTCGCTACTGACGTTAGACACTGCTATTGTGTTCAAGAGGTCCCAAGTTACACTTTTTGTCAGTAATTACCGGCATTGTTTCATCATGGACCGTTCCAGCACCATACATGTCGAGAGAACATTTTTCCATCCAAAAACATTAGAGACAGACATGTGTAATTAGCGCCATTGAAATACTGCATATTTTCATCATTATGTTGACTTTCATTTATCAATAGACCATTCTTTCCGCACGCAATCACTTTTGACCATCTGAAAGATAACATGAAAGTAATGACAGTTTCTATTAACACCACTGCAAAAAAAAAAAAAAAAAAAAAACAAAACATGGGGTGCTTAATTAAGCTCCAGGTGTATATCCTGAGGACACAATGAAGATCTATTTCCACCGCTTGACATCAAAAATTTGGGTAAAGGAGGAACTAGTTTGGAAAAACAAACAGATTTAGTTTTAGTATTGTCCCTTACCTCATCGTCTAGCCAATCCCCACCGCTCGGTTTCAATGATGATAGGGATATAATAGTATTTATTTACAACGATAAAAAGCTAAAAGTTACAGATATGCTACAGGTGCGCCAGTTTGCTTTTCAATAAATATAAGTGTTTTTTTCTCCCACCCAAATTTAACCCTTTGATACTATGCATCTTATGGCGTACGAAATCAAACAGCGCGTTGATACTTTTGTATGTCTGATGACTAACGAAATCAAACAGCGCCTCGATACTTTGTGGTCATTTGTTTTGTTATTATTTTTCGATTTTTTTAAAGTTGTAACCTCAGTTCCTATTTTCTCCTGCATAGTGCTCAGTGACAACCATTGAGCCAAATGTTATCGCAGCTTAAAATACTAATATAATCCTGCTGTCAAGACTTCTTAACTGGTTAAGTTCAAGAAGCCACTATCAGGGCTTTAAAAAAATGATACCAGAGCAAACGCCAACACTTCCCTTGCTTATATTTCATATTCAGTCAATCACAAATAATATTTTGTTTATATAAATTTGTTTCATTACAAATTATTGGAGAGTGCCTGCGGACACTCTCCAATAATTTGTAATAAACAAGTTTTGAATAACAAATTCAGACCACCAAAAATAATCTAGCCCTCAATCAGATAATCACTATTATTAACACTTTAGCGGGCGTTCTCGAGTACATTAACAAAGTTTAATAGGGCATTATTAGAAGGTAACGCACTACTTCAAAAAGTCGCGTGACGTGTCGGTCCGTTAATGGATTAAACATCTCATTAACAGCCCGACACGTCGCGTGACTTTATGTTCCTCGCTGTCGTACACTCGGAAATGGAAACGGTTTCCAGAAATGGTTTCAGCTAGTAAACAATGTGATTTTTATTTAAATTATTAAATATGTAAAATGTCCAACAAAGCTAGTCCCATGAGAACAAGCAGCTGTATATAATAAGTAAGTCCGTATATTTTTTAAGCCTTTATTTCTGACTTAAAAGCGGCGAATACAGGGCCTGTTTTAAGTTTTGGAACATCAATGCAATTGAAAGCGTACCGGTGCCGATCACATGATAGTCAAATGGCACCAGTTTGTTCGACAACAGACGATTCTATCATCTGTCAAAACTGAAAATGTTAAGGGCCTATATAAGTAATGCAATTTTGTTTATTTTGAAAATTCTCACCTCTGATATTCCTTCAATTCAAATTAAATATACACAAAATGTACATCAAAATGAAGGTTGGAATGTATAGAACACGAAACACATGTGTAATCAAATCATGGAGTCGACTGTAGTCACCACTGGTTGCTGGAAGTCTGCTGCCGTATTCGCACCAGAACTGATAATTTAATAAAATTTCACGAAAACAACTTGTGGCCAAATGTGCTTTACATATCCAAGAACAAAGCTAGGGGATAAAAATTCTTCAAAACACGGCGACAGAGCTGCATTGGGGGAAATTCCAAAGCCTTTGCTTTTGTTTACGTATGAGTATACTTTCGATTTCCGGTCGACGTCATCGGAGAGAAAAAGCATGTAAAAACAACGCCGTCTAAAATCAAATAATGAAAAAGATCGCCTTCATACAGTATACTGTTATTAGATAGAGATTGCACATTTGCCATATTTAATGCAAGCTATCATGATACCTGTTGAAATTTCTTAGAATTACGATTTTATTTTTTGATGGAAATTCGTGGTAACGAGTGATTTGCGCATGTCTGTCGAGCATGGAAACCATCTTCAATACAAAATGCAGACAGTGTTGTCCTTTTCCAAAATGCAGACCTATCGCTGTATTCGAAAGTGTTTTGAATGCCTAGCTTTGTTCTTGGATATATGAAGCACATTTGGCCACAAGTTGTTCTGATGAAATATTATTTTATTATCAGTTCTGGTGCTAATACGGTAGCAGACTTCCAGGAACCAGTGGTGCCTACAGTCGACTCTATGAGTTGATTACATATGTGTTTCGAGTTCTATACATCCCAACCTTCATTTTGATGTATAATTTGTGTATATTTAATCTGAATTTAAGGAATTTGAGAGGAGAGAATTTCAAAATAAACAAAATTCCATTACTTATATAGGCCCTTAAAAAAGTCATGTAAGGTACAAGGTCAAAACTTTTTTCAGAATCCCAGTGGTAATAATAGTAATAACATGACTTTGTCGGGCCTTATGGTTTATTAACGGCCCAACGGGTGTGAATAAAGCCTTTCAGCTTATTAACGGCTTATTTATAAACTGTCGGGCTGTTATTCACACCAGTTGGGCCGTTAATAAACCACAATGCCCTCCAAAGTCATGTTATTGTTATAATGTGAAAAATATCTTGTTATTTGTACGTTCCGACGTTTGACGTCGCATTCTGAAAAACGTTGAAGAAACTGCATTCCCAGTGACGTTTGAACGCCAGGATAATTAAAGTCTCAAAGGGTCAAGTTTACCTTAACCCTTTGAACACGAGGGGATTTTTTTCCAGCCCAGAAAAAATGATACGTCATAATTTCACAAAGTAGATTGGCTGCAAAGTGAATGTGTGGGGCAGACCAATCAATATTTTCAAGGTGCCGCCCTAAGGCTGCACGTTGAAAATATTAAGTGGTGTATCCCCAAATAATGAACACGGACTCTTCCAATTGCTGCCATTGAACTGCCATGGACGATACCACAATGGTTCGAAGGGTTAAAATATTGAGAAGTTTACTCGCAGTAGTCAACTTGAGCAGGCATTTTGAATTATTTATAAGAAGTCGTGTGCGGCTTGCAGGGACGTAGCTAAAGGCCTTTTAATGGGGGGGGGGGGCGGGGGCAGGGGTGAGACCCTTTGAAATTCTAACTGAAAATCCCGCCACACGTGCGCCCTAGGATGGTAGGAGCGAAACTGCGGGCGCCAAAGGCGCTAATCTTTAGCAGGGGGTGTGGGGTCCTCCCCTACAAAATTTTGAAAAATTGATGTGCTCAGATGCGTTTTCATGGGTTCTGGTAATAGTTTTCAGGCTAATTTTCAGTTCCAAATTCAGTGATTTTTTTGTAGGGAAGCATTTTTAATTCGAATTGGATACAAATTTTCAATATCTTCTTGCTTTGCCCAAATTGTCCCCAGTGGCTCGTACGCCTCCTGTCTGACGGACAAATTTGAAACATCGCCTTTGGGAAAGTGGGAGTTTTGTGTTTCTACAGCATTTCACAGGCACTTGACATGACAACAAATACTTTTTTATTAACCCTTTGAACCCGTAAGACCGCTTTTCCGATCCAGGATCATGACACACCGTACTTTTAAAAGTAGAATGGCTGCTCAGTGAATTTGTAGGGTACACCAATCGATATTTTCAACGTGCAGCCCAAAGGCTGCACGTTGAGAATATGGATTGGTCTACCCCAAATGATGATTATGGACTCTTCTAATTGATGTCATTCAGACTGCAGGCCGCGTGGAGTCGGAATTCTTTGACCCGATTTTCACCCGAAAGTCTCGGTAGTCGGAATATTTCCTTATTATGGTCCACCAGTCGGAAAATAGGTTTGTTAGTGAATTATACCGTATATTCAGTAGTTTTTAAATTTCTAACTGTTGATATTTTTGCCCTCCGAATTTCCAACTATTGACGTTTTGACAAATATTGGGGGGTGAGACACCCCCCCCCCCCCCCCCCCTGTCGCGACGTCCCTGGCGGCTTGTGACAACTAGTAGTGTAATAATCAATCAGTAGTGTAATATTAACCAGTAGTGTAATAAAAATTAACCAGTAGTGTAATAATCAACCAGTTGTGTAATACAGATCAACCAGTAGTTTAATAACCAGTACTGTAATAAATTTAACCAGTAGTGTAATAAACATCCATGAAAACCAACAATTTTTCAACAAAATTTGAAAAATTTTTGGGGTGGCTCAAATCATATTTTGAGTACATCTTATCGATTTTTAATCATTTTATCGTATGTTTAAAGGCGTTTTGCAGGTCAAACATCATTTCGTGGATTCAATACGGCGAGGAAAGGTATTTTTATGATTTTTATGTGATGTGCGTATTTTCTGGTGTTTAATATCACTTTCTGCATTTGTGGCTTTATATAAATTCAAAGTTGGTTAATTATTTATGATAATGTTGTGTTTTTGAGAAACTCCTTACCCCAGGCATAAGTTGTCAGGTTCCATGATAACAGAAAAAAATGTCAAGGTAACTTACAGGTGCTGAAGTATCATATTCAAGGACGTGTCTCCTGCGTGTTGTCTTCGATTATAATATTTAATACGGCCCTGACGGATCACTAAAGGTCTCCCACACCCCCATCTCCCGCTTTACGCCTCTACCTTTACGGAGGGGGGGGGGGGGGGGGGTATCTTATTGTTGACATTATACAATTTTTAGTTAACGTTTACCCTGTGTAAAGGAACATCGATCTCATTGGCTGCTAAAGAAGTGTAAATTCTATTAGTTCTGGGTTAGACATTGTTTTTAACTTTCTATGTGGCAAATCTAAATCCTGCGATAGTTATTTATCCGCAAAGCTTCTAAAACTGAAAGTGAAAGTTTGTCACTTCGTGCGCTAGCAATACATCGAGATTGCAGGATTCTCTTACGCGCGGGCCATTCACTGCACGTCAGACTTTGACGTGCAGTGAAGGACCCGCACGTAACAGAATCCTGCTCTTAGGCAATTAGAGAAAATCGGCCGGACCCAATAACGATGGGCCCGGGTGTCACTACACCGGTCCTCGAATCTCGACGGCCCTGGACTGGTTCAGAAGTAATGGTAATAGCGGTAGATTTATTATTACTAGTAGTATCACTAGTGGTAGTTGTACTATTGCTAGTATCGACAGTGATACTGGTACTAGTACTAGCACTGGTAGTCGAAGTTGTACTGGTACCAGTAATGATAGGTGTACTGGTACTAGTAGTAGTAGTGGTAGTTGTACCAGTAATATTACTAGTAGTAGTACTTGTACTAGTAGTAGTAGTAGTTGTTGTACTGGTGCAAGTATTGTTAGTGATACTAGTACTAGTAGTGGTACTAGTAATAGTACTGGTAGTGGTACCAGCACTACTACTGGTAGTGGTAGTTGAACTAGTACTAGTAGTGGTGGGTGTACTAAGACTAGTAGTAATAGTGGTAGTTGTAGCAGTAGTAGTACTACAACTCACTGGTAGTAGTTGTGCTAGTACTGTTAATGATACTTGTGTGAGTAGTGCAAGTGTATTAGTACTGGTAGTTGTACTAGTACTAGTACCGACAGTGGTAGTCGTAGTGGTACTAGTACTAGTAGTGATAGGTGTACTAGTACTAATACTACTGTTAGTGGTACTAGTACTAGTAGAGGTAGGTGTACTAGCACTACTTTTAGTGGTGCTAGTACTGGTAGTAATACTACTACTAGCACTGGTAGTGTAACTAGTACTACTGTTATTGGTAGTAGTTATAATAGAACTACTACTGGTAGTGGTAGTTGTACTAGTAGTTAGTAGTTCCAGTAGTAGTAGTAGTTGCACGTAGTAGTAATACTAGATGTGGTAGTTGTACATTGTACTAGTAGATAGCACTAGAGTGTAGTACTAGGGGATAGTACTGGGTGGATAGGACTCGTGAATAGTACTAATATATAATACTAGTGAATAGTACTTGTAGATAGTACTATAGGAGAGTACTAGTGATAGAGCTGGTGGGTAGTGAATATTACTGGCGGATAGTAATACATTGTAATAGCAGTAGTAGATTGTAGTAGAAGTAGTAGTATATTTTAGTAGATAGTAGTAGACAGTAGATACTGGACAATGGACAGTAGATAGTGAGTAGTAGTAGTAGTAAGTAGTAGTAGTAGTAGTAGTAGTAGTAGTAGTAGTAGTAGTAGTAGTAAGTAGTAGTAGTAACAAGCGATGTAGTATTAGTAGATAGTAGTAGCAAGAGATGTAGTAGTAGATAGTAGTAACAAGAGATGTAGTAGAAGTAGTAGCAAGAGATGTAGTATTAGTAGTAGATAGTAGTAGCAAGAGATGTAGAAGTAGTAGTAGAAGTAGTGGTTAGTAGTAGTAGTAGTAGTAGTAGTAGTAGTAGTAGTAGTAGTAGTAGGAGGAGTAGTAGTAATAGTAGGAGGAGTAGTAGTAATAGTAGTTAGTAGTAGTAGTAGTAGGTAGTAGTAGTAGAGGTAATAGTTAGTAGTAGGTAGTAGTCCCGGAAGACTGGTCTCCACTACTTCCCAAAGACTGGAATCCAGTGGTCCTTATCAGTCCCCATAGACAGGTTCTGGCGATCCCCAAATACCTACATGAGAATATGATGAATGGCAGATTGTGCCTTAATAAGGAATTTCCTCGTGGTCCTCATGGCCTCGTACGATGAAAAAGGGTGCCAAATGTCAGTCGGGAGAGTGTCATACCTAGCTAGGACTAGAGCTAATGATAAGGTCATAGCCAGGTACCTAAATAGATTAAGAATGGGCAGTAGATGGTCTAAGCAGTCAAAAAGGAGGTTTCTATGCAGAATATTCAAGCCACATAAAGCCGAGGATTCTGGAGGAATCCGTACCTAATAAAATCCTGTAACGGAGTGGAAACGAGGATTTGCCTGCCAGGCCACTCTTAGTAAAAATACCCTAGTGCAATCGAACAACGCATTTTTAAGGTCACATAGCACTACGTGGTACTCTGGGCATGTCCGTGCCCGTTAGAAACGGGGATTCTGGAGAACCCATTGGGTCCACATAGCAACCACGTGCTACCATAAAAACCAAGATGGCGGTCTCCAGTATACAGAATAGACGGCGGAAACACGTGTCACCTAATTACAGGCGCTGTGCATGCGCACTTACATCACATATTCCTATGGGAATGACGTCACAACATGGCCGCTCACGCGGGCTACCATAACAACACAACATGGTGTCACTGAGTCCCGTGACTAGGACGCCCCTTGCGCTTCCCCCATTCTCTCCCCAAATGAGGGTCATTTATCCACGTGACACACTTCTAATGTAATATAAGAGTAGTGTTAACCCATCAAGGAATTCTGCTGAAACAATATTTTCTACATGTTGAATGAGTTCAAGCTTTTTTCCATTAAAATATAAATCATCACAGGATCTAAACAGCTGTCTACCATTGGTAATCGAGAACAATCACTGGACATGGCAGACGGAAATGGCAGTGGACCGCCAAAGCACCCACCCTATTCACCTCGCCTTAGATACCCTCCACTTTCTTACCGACCTCCTCCTTGAATATTCAAAAACTGACCGCAGATTTTAGGTAAACCAACCCCCAAGCCCCCCCCCCCCACTCCCCTCCCCCCTCACCGTACCTTCGTAAAAAATGGTAGAGTGCCTAAATTCAAGGGATATGATGAGCACAACTCCCGAAGAAAAACAAATTTTAGAATTCAAAACGGTCAACTGGACTGAAAAAGCCACGCAAAATTATACAGCGACTGAAATGGCTGGATGTGAGAGAGACCTTCAGAGATTCGCCGGGGCCGTATTAAATATTATAATTGTTGACAACGCAGGAGATCACACAATTCTAGCCCTTGAATACCACACTTTATCACCCACAAGTTTTCTGGTATAATAGAACCTGACACCTTACGCCGGGGGTAAGCAGTCTCTCAAAAGCACAGCAATGCTAGAAATAATTGGCCAACTTTGAATTTATTTATTTATTTATTTATTGGTGTTTAATGTCACATACTTATGCATAATGGCTAATCGTGACCGTGACCGTTTTACAGATGGAGGAAGCCGGAGTACCCGAAGAGAACCACCGAGCATCGACGAACAACTGTCAGCTCCTCAACATTCTAACTCTGTTCAAGCTCCGCTCAAGCAGGGTTACAGCGGTTAAAAACAAGTGCACTGTCGACGTGCAGTACGCCTTAGTACACGGCGTCATCGTGCCCCCATGTAGGCAACCGGGATAAAGTGCCTTGCCCAAGGACACAACGCGGGTCCTCCCGGATGGAGATCGAACGCGGGACCTCTGGCATAGAAGTCAAACAGTCTGCCACTGAGCCACCGCCCTCCCCCAACTTTGAATTTACATAAAGCCACAAATGCAGAAAAATGATATTAAACACCAGAAAATACGCACATCACATAAAAATCATACAAAAACTTTACTCGCCGTTTTGAACCCACGAAACGATGTTTGACCTGCCAAACGCCTTTGAATGTACGATAAAATGATTAAAAACCGATAAGATATACCGAAACTATGATTTGAGCGACCCCCAAAAAATTTCAAATTTGGTCGAAAAATTGTTGGTTTTCATGGATGTTTATTACTCTACTGGTTAAGTTTATTACACTACTGGTTATTACACTACTGGTTGATTATTACACTACTGGTTAATTTTTATTACACTGCTGGTTAATATTACACTACTGGTTAATTATTGCACCACTGGTTGTTATACGGCTTTCAAAATACCACCTCAGTGCAATTATCAATAACTGAAGCCCATCGGAGAAATTGAGCTTTCCGTTCCCCATTTTTCAATTTTAACCTGTTGATGTAGGAATTGTAGTAAATTATCTTAGCCTCATTTATCGCTGATCATTGGTCTTTTTTCCGATTGTTTATATTACTCCTTTGTGTGTTCCACTGATAATCACAGGATACTTCTTTTTATTTATTTATTTATTTTTTATTTATTATTTATTTTTGAAATGGTTTTTCAATTCAGTTGAGAAATTTATTATATTATTTATTTATTTGCTTAATTAATTAATTTATTAATTAATAATTTTTTAAATTGCCCTTCAATTGAATTAAGAAATTTCGGTGAAATCTTTGTTCAAATCATACTTGAGTTCAAAAAGACTTTCTGCCGATTTAGAGTCTGTAACAGTGTGGCCAATATATGCATGGGTGTGGGCAGAAGATAAAATGCCCCCTCATTGCATGCATATGCAATCAACCACCTTCGGTGAGCAATCTGCGGAAATTTCGTTTTTTTCGGTTGTTCGACGATACACATGATTGGATGCCAGCTTCTTGAACGTGGGAGAAACTATGTGTTTTCTTCTGCTAATTTTACAATCGTTTTTCCATTACCTCAATCCCCTGATAAAAATAACACCAACACATCGAAAGTATTCCAAAATCTGCCTGTGAATTCGTGAATGCGATCTAGTTTATTTGAATAAGATGGGTGTCCAAACAACCGATTTCGTCCGCCAATCGGAAGGTGTGTGATTAACGGCGTAGATAGAAAAACATAGGGATGACGGTGTAAATAGGTGTAACTGATAAAATGAGATATAGCGTGCAGATGAAAGACCATCTCAATCCCAGTCGACTGGGGGTATAAGGCTTAGTAACAACGATGAAGTGTGATAGTGCTGTTTATTTTATTCATATACAAAGGACTCAGTCTAGAAAACACAAATTACTATGAATTCTTACAGCATTATAGGACTCTTCTTAATTTGCCATGGATTTTCAATTCTCTGCAGTTCTGAGGTAATTTACTTTAACCATACAAACCCGAAAGTTATCCTTTCTTAACCCTTTACCCAACGAATCGGCCCGCGCAAGTTACAAATTCATCAGTTAAAAATTGAAAAAAAAATCTTTTGAAAAAAAAAACATATCCTGTGAGCCCCTCGCTGGAACAAACTTTCAATGGGAGGGTTATATGATATGGTTTTGCTGAATTTTTTCTAAAACTTTTAAAAAATAATTTTTGATATCGTCTGTGTTGAGTAAAGGGTAAAATTAAAATATACTTTTGTAGGATACACCCATCAATATTTTAAATTGGAGGATCCAGAATCTGGATTGGGGTAGAGTAGCATCACATTTCGATCATGGGCGGTGATGCGAAGCATCATTCGACATGGATAGCGGCGAGTTGAGACGGCAAGCTGCAGAAGGAATATTCTATTGTCGTTGACCGGTCCGGAGTCCTACCCTGGAAATTTTTTAAAATAGATAGACGGTGTGTCCCTATTTCCACCCAGATGACTTCTTTCGACATGACTCCAATATTTTCTAGTCTAAATATTCCCACAATTTTGTACAGACTTTGAAAAAGAGAAAAAAAACAATTTTTAGCACTGGTTCTGCGCAAGAGAAATAGCTAGCTGTATGAACAGAATACGGCCATCACTCGTGATAACACATGGACATCCTGTACTGCCTCCAGGGGCGGAATGGGCCAAGAATAGTTACCGGAGAAAGTAGCAAGGGGGCCCCAGGCCCGAAGAAAATTTAGATTTTTGCGAACTGAACAAACGCGGCTTCCTTGCATCTGAGCGATCAATGGCAGTCCACATAGAGGATATTTCGATGGCATTTTGTATCATCTTTATCGATCATTCGACAAAATGGTTCTACCGAGGGTGGGGTGGGGGGAGGACTCAACGAGAAGATCATTGTTCTGCTCAATCAGAGAAAATTTTGATTTTTGAAATTGAAGAAACACTTTTTTTGTTTTGTATGAGCGATCAATGGCAGACTTGACTGCTGGTATATCGAATCGTCCCCTATGTGGTTTGAAAATGGCAGTCCACATAGAGAACATTTCGAAAAACCGACAGTCTATGCAATCAGATCCATTTCGCTTTCAATCATTTTCAGGAAATTCCATGTACTAACTGGTATTGGGCTGCATCAATTTTGTGGGCCCCAGAGGGAACCCAATAGGGGCTCCAACGGGTATTTTCTCGATAGACCAACCATACGGTCAGTCCGCCTCTGATGTATGCCCATGTATTATTGTGGATAATATACATGACCCATAGTTTCGGTGTTTGTGAAAAAATAATTGAGCAACAAAAATAGCATATATTCTCTCTGGAGACGTTATGAATGCAGTTCGTACAACGGTATGCAAATCAGGGCAGTGATATTTGATTTTTCTGATACTGAAGACAACCAAGTTTTATTACGTTTCTGAAATATTCACGGAAAGCTGCAAGGAAAGTGAAACGAAACGAAACGATATGGACTTGGTACTGACCATTGATTCACCGACCAGAAGCTAGGTGATTGCATTTCCATTACTAACTTTATGAAACCGCGTGAATGGTTTAAACATCTTCTTTAGCAAAATATACTGACACTTCCAGAAACCTAATAGAACTTGGTCGTGAGTCCGTAGCTCGTAGTGGGGCCGCAAGCATGGATATTTACGGAAGTTCCAGGCTAGAAATCGACCACTCACCAATTTTGCACTTTGTGCTGCATGCAGTGTTTCATTTAAACCAGTTTTTCTGACACATGCACAGTACTAAACTTGAAACATATCGTCGTAATTCGATTTCAGCTATGGTGCGGCCCGCACAGACAAAAGGCCCGTTGGGGCACAAACGTTGACCATTTTTGCTCAAATCGTTGGTGGATAATTACATCCGTGGTTAGACATTTTTGCGCCAGTGGGTGTTCTGTTTGTTTACTTGGGATATTTTATGGCAATTAAGATAGATTCAGAATCTCTGCCCATATATCGAGCACAACACAGGTATTAAACCAAGGTCAGCTAGTCCTTTATATGACGTTACCCACTTCAGATGACTCACGCTCCTGGTGAAAGTTACCGGAGCCTGTTAGACCAAGCAGAACTTGTCTACTGCAGCATCTAAACACGTCTCGGAGTTTGTGGGTTTATCCATGAAGTTGAATTCAGTATATATATACAACATTATTAGATTATATTCTTACAGTACGTGGATAGTGTATTATCACTAGACCACCCGCGGAGTGGAGATTCCACCCAACCAATAATTGCAAATTTGTTGCAAAGCATAACCAGCATAAGCAAAATTGCAGCCAATGGACCTCCGGGTTTAACCCGGAGGTCCATTGGCTGAAACATTGCTTGTGTTGTTTGTCGATATGTACAAAAATTGAAAGTTATAGCTTGGGTGATAACTCCACTCCGCGGGTGATTTAGTTACAGTCCACTCTCCACGTACAGTATATTTGGGCGGGCCTGCTTTGAATTGAAATGCAATAAGTAACAGAAAATACGTGTTGCAGGGCTCAAATTTAATTTTTTTATTTTTTGAGAAAATTAGTTATAATTCAATCTCAAAGTCTAAAAAGGCAACAGGAATAAGGTATTTTTTTAATCTCCTCAAAATTTTTGTTCTTTAAATTTATCATCTGTTTTTATAACAGTCATTAGAACGAAGTAGTTGATGTTTACATTCGTTAAAATGCATTCTTGTCGTCATTGATTAAAGACAGGTAACAGAGAAAAAGAAGCTTCCTCACATGAGCATTGCCAAAAATATGGAGGATGCCAAAGGAGCAGCAAATGTTATCGGAAATGTCCAGTTGTGTCGTATTTTTAGATTCTCACTTAATAGTCTGTCCATGTTAATAATAGCTGCCAGTTGTCAGATATAATTGATGAACCATCCGTTTCTCAAAACCATTACCAACTCAGTTGAGTAGTGTGGTAAATTAGTTTTTGTCGTCACAAAGTCCTGTTCATCTGACGTTGCCTAGTTACGTTTTAAGGGAGAGTTCCCCCAGGCACTCTCTCATACATTGTAACAAGGCAAATCCATACAGACTAAATAATTTCACTTCAAAGATAATATGAAGCATATCGACCGAAAATAAAGCCTTTAACTTGAAGGACCCGCACCCCAGAATAAAGCCCAAATATGGGCTATCAGTTAATGCAGTGATCGGGACCATAAACAGTTTCGATTGGAGTTAGACGTGCAGTGTGTCGCTGAGCACCCCTGAACATTATTAGTATACAGAATGGAGAAGTGCTTCTGTAAAGGTTATTGATACGCCGATCTTAAGTTGAGGTACTTTTCCCTCTTGTTCAATGTTTCATTTCCGATGACGCACATTATATTCAAGTGAGATATATTTTTTGTCAGGCTCCTAAATTATCAACAACAGGATATATCTAATAATTTAGAGTCCAGATAGGCATTGGGTTGTGCCATCGAATTTATTATAATATATACTGGCACAGAATCTCATCGGGACACTTATTGATGTCATAGGCATCACTGACTAATATCATCATGAAAGGCGACTTTTGATAAAGTTATCTCCCTTGACATTATCAGACAGGTGAAGAAGGTCAAATTAGGAAGCAAGTAATTGCTGATAAAACACAAAATAAAACCAAGTTTCCTTTTGTATTATTAATAAACGAAAACACAGACAGCTCTTTAACAAAATGTAACTAGGCTTTTTATTGCAAGGTAATTAGTTGCAACTAGCTCACAGATTACCCGTCATTAAGAATATCTATCAGTATCCTACACACACCAACACTAAAAGTTCATCTCGACTCTTTGTTCAGCGAATGTATTTTTACAATAATTTGCAAGTTTTTATTCTTCTCGGGGGGGGGGGGGGGGGAATGGGCAAAAATCACTTTGTACACTTTAATATTAACCCTTTACCCAACGAATCTGCCGCTTCCGCCAGCGTAATATGCAAATACAGCAGTTGAAAAAATATTATTTTCAAAAAATTTCAACAAAACCATATCATGTGACCCCTCGTTGGAACGAGCTCGCCGAGCTCGTTCCAACGAGGGGTCACATGATATGGTTTTGTTGAAATTTTTTGAAAAATTCGAAAAAATGATACTTAAAATAATAAATTTTGATATCGTCTGCGTTGGGTAAAGGGTTAATGGAAAGGACAGTCTATGTGTTGTATGTCACGATGCGCACACTGTTGATACATTAACAGAAAAAAAGTCCCAGAACATCAAACGATCGTGAAAACGCCCTTTTTGTTATTTTTAGATGGGTTTCTACAGAGAATAATAGTCAAATGGTCAAACCGACTGGAAAATGATTACAAAACGCAAGCTTATGTATTCTTATATTACTCTACAGGGAAGTTCTGAAAGCTTCTGAAATATTACAAAGTCGCGAACATTTCGAAATTTCAATTTTTATATGAAATTCAGTGTTAAATTATTCGACAGCTTTAGGAAAATAAGGGGAGGTAATCTTCCTGTAAATCTCTTCTGACGACGAAAAAATTGTTAGCCACATATATGCATAAAATACCTTCGTATAAAGAAAATAACATACTTTAACAAAAATCATTTGCCTTCAGAAACTTCGGTAACAATTTTAGCTTCCCTAACAGTGCATGATAATACATTTAGGTGCACTCTATTTACACGCTTTGTTTCGCAGACAACTTTGCTTTTTTCGCATTGACTGTCTGACATCCACGGACGTATCTAGAGAGGAGCACAAGGAGCCAGTGCTCATTCGAATCGCCGAATTGTTCTAAAAAATCCTATCAAGTATCTCCTCTACAAAACTTCTTCTATCACCAGGAGCTAATACTATAAAACTTTTACAATTGTATTTTCTAGAAAAGTAGTTTCTAGTTATGACTTTTGAATGGGTTAAAATGAACTATTAGAATTTTAAAAGATATGGCAATTTGCCAGTTGGCAAATTGCCATATCTTTTAAAATGCTAATGATTTATTTCAGTTAGTTATATTAATAGGTAGAAATTACAATTCTAGAAAATACAATTGTAGAAGTTTGACAGTATTGGCCCCCTTGTCTCCTCTACAGGAGACCCGATGATAGAGGAGTTCAAGGAAATTTCGCTTCCGAAACTATGTTGATCCCGTCTTGGAATATTCCGGTTTATTTTGTTTTTTTTTCTGATTTTACTAATTAGAAGAGTCGCTGTTGCATACAATACTTGAGTGGAGACTGACGATATTTACGGTCGTAGGATTATTTATTTATTTATTTATTTATTTATTTATTTATTTATTTATTTATTTATTTATTTATTTATTTATTTATATTTATTTATTTATTTATTGGTGTTTAAGGTCACATATTTCTGCACAATGGCTAATCATGACCGTGACAGTTTTACGGGTGGAGGAAGCCGGAGTACCCGGAGAGAACCACCGAGCAACGGCGAGCAACTGTCAGTCCCCAACATACCAACTCCACACAAGCAGGGTCAGCATTGGTTGAAGACAGGTGCACCATCGACGAGCAGTACGCCTTAGTACACACGTGGGCAATGGAGGTGAAGTGTCTTGCCCAAGGACACAACGCGGTTGCCGCAGCCTGCACCTCTGCCAACTGAGCCACTGTGCCCCCTACGGTTGTAGGAGGTGCAATATTTACGAGCTGGTGAATGATGGGGATTCGATTCGACGTTTGATTCGATTCGAAACCCTCTGTCTGATTCGAATCGAAATATTTGAGTTTCGCAGGGATATAATACAAATTGCTGAAAATCGGAAATTTGCTTGAGCTTCTTATGATTTTTCATAAAACAGAAGTTGTGGTTTGAATGGAAATATTACTACGGGTACGTTATATTGGCAATCATTTATTTTCCACACGCTGTTAAAGTGCAGTTTGATTCTTCTTGCAAATTGGGTGTTAACGTTAATTGGGCTGTATTCAGTGCAAATCTTGTTTTTTTAATACGGAACCGATGTCTGGCTACTTATCGTTCTTCCGTTAACGATTAGGAAAATAATAGCAATGATCCGCGAACTACGGCTCGCCAATTATTATAGCCGAGTCTTTCCGTCTTTAATGCTGGCTCAATAATAGTTATGTTTTACAAGAACGCATTTATAATGGCTCTAACCTCCGTCGCCGAATGGCAATTTTAATTGCCTTCTTTTGCAAACACTCATAACACGCGCGGTGGCGGTTGCAAGATTCTGGGTATGGGGGCGCAACATTTCAATCATGGGTCACGATTCTAAGAACTTTCGGCGAGATCAGCTGAGAATTGTGGGCGAAAACGAGATGGGGGAGGGGTGTTCACCTTCGCCGGCACGGTCTGGGGAATGGCCTCGTCTGGGAAAAGAGTGGAAAATGGAAGGTCAGTGTGGGCTTCTTCGGCTTCGTCGCAAGAGCTATAGCTGTAATCATGGGCTACGTAATTATATGCAATAACACATGAACATCCACTACCTCCGGTAGTGGATGTCCAAGTGTTATCGCGGATTTTTATTATCTCTGGTGGGTGAGGGTGTGAGATGGGAAATCTCACCCGAGGGCAAGATATTGCCGAGTGTATGGACCAAGTATCTTGTCCCGAGGGAGAGATTTCCCCATCTCACACCCACCCTCATCATGGATACTTTTTCTCCCCAACCAAAACACTCTGACGCCATCAAAAGTAATCAAGGGACACGTGCAGCTATAGCAAACACCTTTGTTGACCATTTCTGAAAAAAAACCTGATTTGCTTATCGGAAAGAGCGCACAAACGTTCTGTATATACCACAGGTACATACCACGAAATTAAACCCCAATGCCGGTAAGACAGGGGTTAAAGATTTGTAGCGAAATGAACATTGACACATTCCGATGACGTTAGTCGGGCGCGCGCATCAATCGATCGATGGACGCGTAGTGGTAGAAATTAAGTTAAAAAAACTTAAACAAACTGTATACAATATACTGTTATTATCAGCATCAGTTACAACCAACAACAATACTTTGAACACAACAAGCCGGTCACGTGGGTCATGTGAGATAGATATCTCACATGGCCTTCTCACATGCGACACGCATATCTTGCGTAGGAAGTGTGTGTGTGTGTGGGGGGGGGGGGGGGATACCGTTTCTCGTGAAAAAAAGTTCCAAAAATATGGGCTGGGGTGTGTGGTTGGGGGAAGAACTTAAAAATTGGTGATCTCAAAAAGAGAGCAGACTGAACATGTTACGTGGTATTTTAAAATTGACACGAGTGGAAATGATTTTGTTACGTAGGTTTTGGGGCTGCTAGAGTTTTTACTGTCAACGTTTCGCGTATCATCGTGTATCACATATTCGCCTGGCAGCATTGCTACCTAAAACAGATATAAAACAACCACAACAGCTATTTTGTGGATTATGGGCATTAAAATCCAAGCAGAGTCGATATTCAGAAGTGCAAACTTAACATTATTAAAATTTGTTTGCTCACCCCACCCGCTTGTCGGTTTTATGGCTCGTGATACAGACGTTACCCGGGTAACGTAACGTATTAGAACTCGACTGTTGTTGTGTATATATAGAATATATTCGGCGCGCGGTTAACACCACTTCACCACTCGTGGTGAACATTTGGTACACCAAGCTACTATGGGTATCGATTGATTTATTGGTGTTTGAGGTCATATACTTATACACAATGGCTAATCATGACCGATGCAGTTTTACGGGTGGAGGAAGCCGGAGTATCCGGACAGAACCACCGTGCAACGACGAGCAGCTGCCAGCTCCCCAACATCGTAACTCCGCACTGCAGCACAGGCAGGGTGAGATTGGTTGAAGACATGCGTACCATCGACGTGCAGTACGCCTTAGTGCACAGCGTCATCGTGCCCCCATGTGGACAATCGGGGTTAGGTGCCTTGCCCTAGGACACAACGCAGGAGTCAGAATCGATCGCTCAGACGGACACCCATCCGAGGACTAACCGGGCACGACGTTGCTAAACTTCGGCGATCTGACGAGAACCGGTACTATGGGTATATTTTATTTATACCATGATCGTCACATTATTAAGAGTCGCTATTATTTTTTTTTTCTCGATTTTACTGAGCAGCAGTCGTACAAACGTGCGAATTTGTTTCTGTTCACATGAGCATCGGTGGGCGCCTGGACGGTACTTCCGCGGTAAATTTTATCGCCAAAATGAAATGAAATAATAATAACATACTATTTCGAGTTATGGATGCTTTGTTGACATGAGACAATGCACGTTTGTTAATTTTTGGCATCTTATGAGGTAAACACATTTAAAAACGTAATACATAATTGCCACTTTTATTTCACCCTTCGCGAGGCGACGTGCGATAAATTTCGACAAGTTCGCATTCAGGTCAGCGTCACCAAAGGTCAATTGGATGTAGTTCCACTGTAGGTGTAAATTTTAATTCTTGAAATCCCATTGCAGGCGTGTTCACCACGGTTGGTGTATAAAGCTAAACTTTATGTCATAGGTTTTTCATATATAGTAGAATAGGTAATCATGGTATAAATTCAACTTTACCCGAATACAGGCAATGTTGGGTAAACCACGGAATACGAGCATCAGCAATACTGGGCGTGTAGATATGGATCTGGTTGGACGTTATGCATCTGATTGATGTTATGATGAAAATGAAATGCGTGGACACAAGATAGCAGTGTCACGCAAGAAAGTAATCAGATTGCAAAAGGTAATATTTTTCTATAAAAATCTAAGCTTCATTCACTTAATTCGAGTAACGATTAACTAAACTTAACTTTATTTCCATGTTGTGGTCACGATTAGCCATTGTACAGAAATTTGTGACCTTAAATACCAATAAAAAAATAAATTAATTAATTATTTAATCATGGTATAAATACACAACACAACTCGTGTAGAGTACGGGTGATAAGAATTAGCGACCCTTGCTGAAGACTTTCCTTTATTGCACGCCTGTTCTATGAAATCCTCATCTACAGCAACACTAAACCATGCTGAAAATGGAAATTTGCGGAACGAAAATCGTTGACGTACTATTTTTAAATAGACGCGAAATTTCACAGGAATTTTCTACAAATCGTGCAACGCAATTACAATTTGAATCGCTAGCGACAGCTGAAAATCGTCCCCTGGGTTCCAGTCTGATCTATGTGCCAGCAGTAGTATTTAGTTTAGTAGTAGGCACATAGAACACATTGGAACTCAGGGGACGAAATAGCAACAATTTGGTTGGTGATAAAATGTGTTGTTTTTGTTGATAGTTGTCAAATGAATTGTTGAGTGTCCTTCTTATAATTGTTTTCATAGACGAGAAGGCGTGTAATAAACACAGAACGACAAACGCGTGTCATTCTGTGTTTATTTTTCACTGGCGCCAACGGCGCTCGATGAAACCCCCCTACTCGGGTCGTTGATTCCTGTCCCCCGTACTCCGCCTCCATTGTAGTCTGTCTCAAGACTAAATGGTATTAAATGTGGGAGGATATGCACGCTCACAGTGCGGTATTGTAACCCTATCTGTAAGTAGCTGTCCGTCCTGTATCATGTTAGCATATATTAAAAACATGTACGTGAGTTGTAACTTACGGCGAGTCGCCGAGGTTGAATATAAGTTCCGAGCCGCAAACCTTAGACCATGTCACCGTCAACTCATCACAATAACGTATATGTTCCAATAAGACACTACCCATAGCCCAAAACCTACATCGTGAAACACAAGAGGCTTATTTATTAAACTAGTGATCGTTAAAAGTTGCCTTGAACATGGCAACTTTTAACGATCACAGGTTTAGTAAATAAACCTCTCGTGTACCCCACGACGGCACAGGATAAATAATCAATAAACCAGATAAACTCATTCCATCTAAGTTCAAATCGTAAATCGGTTTGTAATTTAAACAACACTTCATCCGGAACACCGTCTGCTGCAGGTGTAAAAAAATCTAGAAAAATGAAGCGGCATGCTAGTCATTCCTTTGATGAAGCAGTTACGAAACGGGCGACGTCATTTCAAAATTTTCGCGTTGTGACGTCAGACGATAACATTTGCTACTGGAGCCTTAAACACAAAATAAACTACGCCAGCTCTCATCTAATCAGAGGGCGAGGATTTTACACTTATTGGAACATAAGGTCGATAACTGTTTGATGTACTTAAACTCTTCGGCTACAACATCGCGACCAAATCGAGGAGCATCGTTTACAAAAGTCGCTAAACTTACCTAATTCTCAGCCTAACGTTACAGTCAAACCGGACTTCTCTATTTACAAACATTCGTCATTCAAAATATTTATTTTTAAAAAAAATTTCTTCACGCGGTTATAAAAGGAAAAAAAAATGTTATTATAAGAGTTTTCTATTTGTACTGGGTTAAGATGTCTGCGGCTCATGAATAGTCCGACAGTTTTAATTGTACTGGATTAGCAAGCAACCTGTGGGATACGTGTCCATACAATTGATGCCCGTGTACAAATCACCTTGTGTGTTGTGCATCTATTCATATCAACCATTTGTATCATCGGCCGAGTAGTTGGAAACTCAACTATAATACTCCTGTTTCACTGAGCCCACTACCACGATCGGCCAAGAGTTCAATGTGCGGCCACATCACTGTGGTCATAAAGGAATGCAGAACATTTTGATTACATCACGACTTTCTCTGTCGAAAAAGAAGTAAGAGAACATTGAATCTGGGATGATATTTAGTCTGTGTGAAACACACGGACTATTGTTTTTGTACAGTTTCCTTTTCTTTTTTTTTTAGTCTGTGTGAAACACACAGACTATCATTTTTGTACGGTTTCTTCTTCTTCTTCTCCTTCTTCTTCTTCTTCTTCTTCTTCTTCTTCTTTTCTTCTTCTTCTTTTTCTTCTTCTTCTTCTTCTTCTTCTTCTTCTTCTTCTTCTTTTCTTCTTCTTCTCTTTCTTCTTCTTCTTCTTCTTCTTCTTCTTCTTCTTCTTCTTCTTCTTCTTCTTTTTCTTTTTCTTCTTCTCCTTCTCCTTCTTCTTCTTCTTCTTCTTCTTCTTTTTCTTCTTCTTCTTCTTCTTCTTTTCTTCTTCTTTTTCTTCTTCTTCTTCTTCTTTTCTTCTTCTTCTTCTTCTTCTTCTTCTTCTTCTTCTTCTTCTTCTTCTTCTTCTTTTCTTCTTCTTCTTCTTCTTCTTCTTCTTCTTCTTCTTCTTCTTCTTCTTTTCTTCTTCTTCTTCTTCTTCTTCGACCAACACCAAATGAGTCGACACTCGATGGAGGTTCAAAATATGGGTCAAGGTCAACTGAGGTCACCTGGTGGTCATTGAGTGCATTTTTCAGAATTGCTGGAAATTAAATTTTGGACCCCCTAATGCATTCCCGAAGTTCGTACATGCATTTTCACACCACAAAATTGGACGTGGCCAAACATTTTGAAAGTGAGTTACGCTCATATCTCAAGCATGGCATGACGTTTGGAGCTGGGAGCAACACCAAACGAGTCTACACTCGATAGAGGTTCAAAATATGGGTCAAGGTCACTGAGGTCACCCAGGGGTGATTGAGTGCATTTTTCAGAATTGCTGGAAATCAAATTTATTTTTGGACCCCCTAACGCATTCCCTTGATCGAACCCTTTGAATGCTGAGAATTTGTAGTCTTTTTATTTATCTGATTCCTGACAGAATATCTTTAAATGCTGTTAACGAAAACCTATTTCTGATTTCTTTAAAACTATTTTATCCCCGAAAATAAGCCTACAACGTATTCCATTTACATTCATAAAGAAGGGGCACGGTGGCTCAGTAGGCCGAGATGCAGGCTGCAAGCCGAGAGGTCCTCGGTTCGAATCCCACCAGCGGCAACCACGTTGAGTCCTTGGGCTAGACACTTCACCTCCATTGCCCATGTGGGAGCACGGTGGCGTTGTGTACTAAGGCGTACTGCACGACGATGGTGCACTTGTCTTCAACCAATTCTAACCCCGCTTGTGGGGAGTTAGTATGTTGGAGGCCTGACAGTTGCTCGCCGTTGCTCGGTGGTTCTCTCCGGGTATTTCGACTTTCCCCACCAGCAAAACTGTCCGAGACAAGGTGACCCATGCTGTCAAAAAAGTCGTTAAAACCAATAAAAAAGTTTTATTCATAGAAGGCATTCCTTGATGATGTAGTTGGAATATTTCTGTCTTCTATGCCCTGTTTGTCAACACGATAACCTGAATACAATCAATCCTATCTCAATGTTTTCTGTTATATTCATAGAGTGCCACCAGTACTCGGTCATCTTTGATCTATTAGAGGTTATAAGATGTCCAAAGCTTCAACATGCACTGGAAAATGAATTCACTGAAGCAATAGTTATTATTTAAAATAGGAGAGAAACAAAGTGTGAGTATAAACACCTTTCATATAACTCGTGGCTACAGAATGATTTTACGCCTTCCTTTCTGTAACATTTAATTCTACGTGGAATGGGATACCCTTTCAGTATACCTTCCAAGGTAAGGCATCTTAACCCTCATCCAGCATAACGGTAAAAACCGGCCAGCGTTATTCTCAGAAATTTCTCTTGGGTTTTCATTATTTTTTCATTTTTGCTTGAAAAACATAGCTTATGACCCCTCATTGGAACGCGATCGTTTTTAAAGGGTTAAAATCGAGTATTTAAAGGGGTATTTTGACCCTCCCAAGATTTTAATATGGTGGAGTATTTAAAGAGAGTATTTTAACTCTCTCAAGATCTTAATATGGGTCCCAAAAATTTTATTTCATGCATGTTCTCACAATGTTGCTCTAAACACACATGGACCTCGATATTTTGTCAAAGACATCAAGCCTTTAGATAGGCACTTGGGTCCTCTAAGGCCTGTTTACGTCTATATTCGAACATTACTGAATTTTTTTACTTGCAATATATTTTCCAGAGGTGCCATGTACCTTAACATTTTCTAGCTAATATGAATATTGGCTATCGTCCACAAATATGGAAGATCTGGAGTTGGTGAAGCCAATATTTTTTAAAGTGCTTTGTGTTCATACTTCAGGCTTGGTATAACATATAGACATGGGACCTACATCGAATGAGTTGAAACTTGCTGAAGGTTCA
This sequence comes from Pictodentalium vernedei, assembly GCA_031216915.1. Classification (NCBI taxonomy): domain Eukaryota; kingdom Metazoa; phylum Mollusca; class Scaphopoda; order Dentaliida; family Dentaliidae; genus Pictodentalium; species Pictodentalium vernedei. Next base: position 403,511,341 of record CM062293.1, read on the forward strand.
AAATGTGGTCCCCCTCAACAGAGGTCATTAAATGCATATTCTTCAGAACTATTAGGAATTGCATTTTATAACAATTAATGCAGTTCCGAAGATTATACATGTGTCTCATCATTCAAATAAGTGACAGAGCCAGCAATGTTAATGTCTGATTCCTTGGTCGAACCCTTTAAACGCTGTGCACATATTTGCCTTTTCTGGTTTCATAGAAACATTTTTCTGATTCTTGTATGAATATCTGTAAATACTGTTAACGAAAATCCATTTCTGATTTGTTTAAAAATATTTTAATCTCGAAAATAAGCTGCCATAAATTCTCTTTCTATATAGTTCTTTCCTGATACTTTGAACCCTTTTCACACTGACTTGAATTTACTGGATGCAGTAAATTCTGTTTCTCGAGTTTTCATTTACAGTTAAAACGAGAAGTCCTGTCTCGAACTGTGTGCTTATCTAGGCTTAATTGTGCGTAGGAATTGCGCGCAGTTGCCATATCGAATGGCATCCAAAGCACCGCAGGTTCTCCTGGTTACTCATAGCAAACACAGGCCATATGTACAGTATTTGATAGCCTTACTATGATCACAACGCGTAGAATAACGCACAGATCGACGTGCTATTTGTGCTCATTTCATGACAGGACTTCTAGTTTTAACTGTAGTTTGTTTTACGAGGTCTTTATTAGTAGTATTTTATTTACGAATACGGATATCGAAAGAGACACAACTTGTGTTATTACTCTACCGTACTGGATCAACAAAATATTTCTTTTTTAACCAATTTATAATACTATTTTCACAAACAAGTACCAATGCCGTTAAGAATGAGCGACACTAGAACACCTGTTGGGCTCTCACCAGATCACGAATCTTCGAAGTATGATCACATTAACGCCCATAAGAAGAGAAAAAAAACTAACGAATGTGCGTGAGAAAATGTTGGTCTCCTTGTCTTCCCAACAATAATGGACACTCACCTCCACTCTACCAAGTTTCGATGTAACGTGGTTCGAGCCAAAAGTTTGAGGGGCCACGGAACTGTACAAATACTTATTTTTGAATAATATGATACTTGTCCGTAGTGCCCTTCAAAGTAACTTTTCAACACACATTTCTCATAATTTAATGCAATTCGATTCCGCAACAAAGGTGTATCGCGCTTAAATGTAGAAGACATTATTTACCACACTTTACTTCCAAAGGCGAACAGTTGTACTTCACAAGGCAAACCGGATTTTACATTCTCCAAATTAAATATGACTTTGGATTCTCATCTGTCAATATATTTTCAAATGGCGAAATAGTATTTACTCGTGTATTTCCGACGTTTATCTCCAACATTATCACAATCTGAGCTTGGCATCGATTTGAATGACCTTTTACTTCCAACCTGGAACGTGAGATATAAGGTACACACAAGTGTATCAATGCATTCACGACTTATGTTAAAGCAAGGGTTGCTTTTGTATTGTTTGGCGTGCAGATGGGCGGTCAATCAGCTTTGAGCTTCCTAGTCCACGTAATCAGATATCTCTTATTTGAATAACCCCGTTGATTAAATATGACTTTCAAACACAAATTCATTTACTAGATCTTCAGTACAATTTTGATCCCCTTAATTGCATATAGGTTATAGAGTAAATTGCTGTTAATTCTGGTTAATTCAATAAAAGAAATCTTGTGACATGCTGAGAAATTACACTCACAGTCATCGAATTTACCTTGCTTATAAACCTATCAGGTCTCAGTATTTATTTATTTATTGGTGTTTAAGGTCACATACTTATGCACAATGGCTAATCATGACCGTGACAGTTTTACGGGTGGAGGAAGCCGGAGTACCCGGAGAGAACCACCAAGCAACGACGAGCAGCTGTCAGCTGCCCAACATCGTAACTCATCAGTCAGGGTTAGATTGGTTGAAGACATGCGCACCATCGATGTGCAGTACGCCTTAGTACACGGCGCCATCGTGCCTCCATGTGGACAATCGGTGTTAAGTGCCATGCCCAGGGACACAACGAGGGAGTCCGAATCGATCGCTCATACGGTCACCCATCCGAGGACTAACCGGGCTCGACGTTACTTAACTTCGGCAATCTGACGAGAACCGGTTACGGTAACGCCACAGCGCCCCCATCAGGTCTCAGTAGTAATTATTATTATTATTATTATTAGTATTATCATTATTATTATTATTATTATTTTTATTATTATTATTACTATCTCTGTTCCCACTTGATCTTTATGCACCCAAACAAAATCAGTTTGTCGTGCCATTGACTACCATACGCTACCAGATGCAACACAACCATACTGTTAAAGAGTCGAGGAATTAATTGACAGTTCCCCATCGCCCTACTGTATTTCTACTTAAATTAGGCTGGACAAATGCGGTGTCACCATTTGGTCAAGTCAATCAAAAATACGGAATATACCAGAACGGAATCCTATTAGTTTCGGAAGCGGGCCTCCTTTTTCTCTTCTTCTATTACCAGGTACCTGATAGAAGAAGAGTTCAAGAGAAGATACTTAGTAAGATTTTGAGAGCCCACTGACAATTCGAAAATTTACGAATCAGCTCGACTCAAATCGGATCATCGGGACAATTTCGAATCGAATTTCGAAGGTCGAGACAGACAGAAAATAATAATTAGTTATTGACCTTTGATAATTTACGCCTAGTTATTATTATTTATTTGAATTTATTAGATATAATTTTCTTTCCCAGAATCGTCCATCTGACTCGGCAGATATCACTTCAAACTCGGCTGATATGACGCCGATCTCGGCCGATGTGAACCAAGTCAGAGTTGTCCGCCTTGATTCGTTATTACGCACCACAAGCCTTTTTACATCGCAACCTTTCGCCGTTTTCGCCGAACGCGATCAGGTAAATTGTGCGACCAGAAATTATGTGGTGACTTGAAACTGAGTTTTTATATGGTCAGGAATTAAAGATGAAAATAGGTAAGGAATGGGTAGATGAAGAAAATAACGAAGAAAACTGTACATGAAATTCAACGGAGTCTAAGATTTAGAGTGGTGGAGGAGATTCGTTGACTGGTAGAGTACTGAATTATTTTGGTCACCAAAACTTGTCCATGTGTCTTTTCATTATTGCAATTCATGGGAGAGTGCCTATAGGCACTCTCTCATAAATTGTAACAATGCTAATCCTGACAGACAAAAATATTTACCATCAAAGATAATTTATTTATTTATTAAGGTTTGACGACACATTAACAGCCAAGGGCATATCGTGTCGGTAACAGTTTTACGGGTGGAGGAAGCCAGAGAACCCGGAAAGAACCACCAAGCAACAAGTCGATGAGTAGCTGCCAGCTCCCCAAAATCGTTACTCCGCACTGCAGCACGGCATGGTTAGATTGTTTGAAGACAGGCACACCGTCGACGTGCAGTACGCCTTAGTACACGCTGTCATCGTGCCCCCATATGGACACTCGGGGTTAAGTGCCTTACCCAAGGACACAACGCGGGAATCCGAATCGATCGCTCAGATGGTCACCCATCCAAGGACTAACCTGGCTCGACGTCGCTTAACTTCAAAGATAATATGAAACTCATCCATCAAAAACTGATGATTTTTGGTTGCAGCGCATGCACTTCAGAATAAAGCCCAAATATGGGCTTCCAAAAAAACGTTCAGGTAGGCCGATATGAAACTAATCAAGTGATAACCTCAAAGTAATATGGCGTTCCATGTATCTGAGAGAGGGCGATTCAATACAAACTTGCCAATACCGAAACGGGCGTTTTAGTTACAAACATAAAGATATTTGATACAAAAATAAAGTGTTTTTGTGAAAAGCAGTCAACTTGTGAGAAATTTTAAAAAAAGATTGTAAGTTGTTAGCTTTAAATATAAACTAGACAAAATCAATAATAATCCGTCAGAACAAATAAAGAAAAAGCTGATTCACCCGGAAGGAGGGCGGATTAGGAACGAAACATATTCCACATTGCTGGAACAAACATTTTATGGAAAAAATCAATATGAATTCACCAATCTTTTTTCACTGAAACTAAATTTATTTTAAAACTTCTATGGTTTGTATTTTATCCAATTATGTATCCCCTGGACATTTTGGGGGTTTTCTCAACAAGTACTTGCTTCTTAGGTGGACCTTCCTCATGCGTCCAAAAATATCAAGGGAGATAACTTCATCAAAGTCGATTTTAATGGCGATATAAGTCTCGGATGAATACAAATGCCACCACAGTACTCTCATTAAAAGCGGGCGGAGAATTTCAATCGGATCGCGACTGTCCGGGATTGTCTGTCCTCTTTCCTGCCATAAGCACTGAACAATCCCATTTGTCGAAAACGACATGCGAAAACATTACATCGTAAATGCTATTTTCGTATTTATTTCTCATAACTTAGTTTGATTTTGCAATGTATAATTTATGCATTCTCGATCTTTTAGTGAGGGAGCGCGGTGGCTCAGTGGTAGACACTTGGACTTCTATGCTAGAGGTCCGGAGGTCGATCCCTGTCTCGGACGTCTGGGACGACCCGCGTTGTGTCCTTGGACAAGGCACTTTGTCTCGGTTGCCTACACGGGGACACGATGACGCCAGGTACTAAGGCATACTGCACGTCGATGGGACACATGTCTTTTACCCCTGTAACCCTGCTTGAGCGGAGCTTGAATAGAGTTAGAATGTTGATAATTGCTGACAATTACTCGTCGATGCTCGGTGGTTCTCTCCGGGTACTCCGGCTTCCTCCACCCGTAAAACTGGTACGGTCACGATTAGCCATTGTGCATAAGTATGTGACCTTAAACACCAATAAATAAATATATATAAATCTATAAGTGTAAATGTGTGTATAACTCTTTTCACAACGTAACGGCCAAATTGCCATTCAATTTTCATTATTTTTTCATTTTTTTGCCTCAAAAAACATAGCTTATGACCCCTCATTGGAACGAGCTCGTCGAATTCGTTCCAATGAGGGGTCATAAGCTTTTTTTGACGGAAAAAAACAAAAAAACATTAGTTATTCAATAATTTTGTTTGCAAGTGTTGTCTGCTTTTCATGTTAGGTAAAGGGTTAAATTAACAGATATCCACAATTTCATAGAAGAAGCACGTGAAGCAAAAGCAAATTTACGACTCAGTAACTTCAGGTTGCTCCTGTTGGTCCATGACCTATAAAGCTGCTTACTTTTCATCAGAAATTGAAATCGATTGTCGTGTGGAAAATTCACCTAAGAGGTAAAGATGTAATTGACCCTCACAGTTCACTATGCAAGAGCCAGCAAGGCAATATGAAGGTCATTGGTCTAGAAGTTGGTTATAAGCACACAGCCGTCTAGACAGAAGTATGTCGTATTTTCTTAAAAACGTTTACTCAGCTTTGTAGAATTATTTTACAGTTGAATAAAAATATTGTATTTTGGCACGTGTTTGTTGGAAAGTCTTTGTTTTCTATTTAAGCAAGTCCATTTTCATAAGATTTATTGTGCAAACAGTGGAATCACAACGAACGAACAAACTAGTATGAATAAATGAATGAATGAATGTGAAAGAAATGTGCGATAAAGTAACATCAATGACCTTCTATAAGACATAGATGGAATGGATGGCATATTGACACCTCGTGGATCCATTTACCATGTCCCGCCCCTGTATTGACATAGCGCGTGCGATGTGTAAACGAGAAGAGTAACAAAATACCGACAAAAACAAATCTTGTAAATTCCTTGTACACTTTCCATTAATTAAACTATGATGAAAAGGCGTCCTCTTCCGCTAATAACCTGTACACATACATGTATTCTCCATCACGCGGCACAACAGAAAACTCTGCTGTTTGCTGTTGACGTATATCAAACATAGAGCACGTGACAAGTTATAATTATTCCTCTCTATTCATCCTTTTTTTGGAAAAGAGTTTATTAATCAAATTTTTCATCACTTTCTCAAAGAAAAATATATCGCAGTAAAAGAACATGAAACTATATGTTTTGCCGAATGTTCACCTCTTTTACATTCTCTCTTACTGAGAAGCTCACTCGATGGATATGAATAGTTAATGCTAAAGCAGTGGTGTTGATGCAGGAAGGGGAGGGACGGGTGAAGACCCCCTCCGAAAAAAGTGTCGGATGGGAAAATTTTTCAAGCTATCTATAAGTAAAATCTTTGAAAAATGGCAGGAAAAGTTTGATGTTTTGACTTGAACCTATGTTTTAGACCCATTTTTCGATAACTAACACGTTTTGTGTAGACATTAACATGTCTGTCGGAAATTTTGGACACTCCTCCCCTTCCCTCACGTCCCCAACCGCGAAAAAACTCCAGACATCCCTGTTTTAAAGTACAGTCCGAAAGGCGGAGGAATTGGAAGCTCAATAAAAGGGGGTCTGTGCACGTGTTCGGGTGTAAGGCCCAGCTAAATACCCAGGACGCACCAGACCTTCCATGGTGTGGTGTGTGTCGGGGGAGGATGCTAAAACACACAAAAATAATAATAAACAAATATAAAAAGCTTCAGCCTTCTGTACTATTTTGAAATTTCGAAATCTCCCGTTCATCCCTCACTTGTATCGTCACGAAAATCAACTATCGATAAAGTTATCTCCCTTGAAGTTATTAGATGAGCGAGGAAAGTTAAATCAAGAAGCAAATAACTGCTTAGGAAACACATATGGTAGTAGAAAATAAAGTAGAAAATTGAGCTGTCTGTTGTTTTCGTTTATTAAAAGTGACAAAAGGAAACTTGGCTATTTATGGCAAACTAATTAGAAGTAACTAGTTCACAAACAACCCGCCATTAAGAATTTTAGTGTCACACCTCCTTACACCAAGCGTCTACTTTGGCTCTTTGCATTTTTACAGTAATTTGCGGGGGTTTATTCTCCTCATGCAAAAATTAGCATCTCTCACCTCCTAGACATTTATATTAATGGAAAGGGAAGTCTCTGTATCATATGTCACGATGCGCACGTTGTTAAACTCCTGTTAACCCTTTACCAACGTAAGGCCAAACCCGGCCAGCGCTATTCACAAAAATCGCCAATTAATTTTCGTATTTTAAAATGTTTTTTGTCACAAAAACATAGATTATTACCCCTCTTTGGAACGAGCTTGTCAAGCTCGTTCCAATAAGGTGTCATAACCAATGTTTTTGAGACAAAAAAATTTTAAAAAAATTGTTATTCAAGAATTTGTTTGCAAGTGTCGTCTGCTTTTCATGTCAGGTAAAGGGTTATTGGAAAGGATTGTTTCTGTATTATATGTCACGATGTTACAGGAATGACAACCAAAAAAGTAACAGTATATATCCTGAACATCAAAAATATAACATATATTAACAAAAGATACCAAATTGCTATGTAATGTGGGGATCTGACAGAAAGCTAGGAGCTAATGCTAGTCATCTGCCTTAACACTCAGTGCAGACCGTGTTTTGATGGTGGCATTACCATATCACTTCGTTATGAGTTAGAAGCACGATTGAATGTTTATACATGCAAATTAATTATTTTTCTGTTGTTGAAACCATTAAAATGACCAATACTGAGAAAATCTAGTTAATATTTCATTGGCCCAGTTTCAAAGTGTCCTCAATAGAGATTTGCAAAGTTAAAAGTTTACTTTTATTTCTAATTGCATGTATAACATCTCTGTCCATTGAGATGAGTTTGTTGACAGAGAATTAACTGGTCGCCCTTAACAAACTGTGGCATTGTAATCATTGTTCTCTTTTAGAAGGAGATTTAACCCCTGAACCCTCGGGTTAATTCTACAAAAACAACTGCCCTTTCTACATATACACAGCAGCGTATGGCTTAGCAGTTTTTCTTCATCAATGTTGGCTGCCTGTACAGGCAGACAACAATGATGAAGAAACACTGTCAAATTAAATGTAGCCTATTAGTAAAGTGTTATGAAAACTTGGGACAACAGTTTCAATGCAATATGGAAGGGGCAGTTTCTGGATGTGGATGCACCATAGGGTTAACCCCGTAACCAACGTAACCGTGATATTCGTCCTGAATTATTCACAAAAGTTGCTATTCATGTTTTAGTATTTTTCCTTCCAAAACATAGCCTTTGATCTTTCATTGATACGAGCTTGATGTTCCAATGAGTTGTCGTAAGCCATGTTTTGGAGCCAGACGGAATTTTTAATTATTCAAAAACGTTTGTTTGTTTGTTTTTTTTTGCAAATGTCGTCTCCTATTCGTATTGGGAAAATAATTAACCCTTTTTCTATCACCTTGGCTAAATCCGCAGTGCTGCACAAGAAGCTATCATTGAAATTGTGTAAATGTTTTTTATGTCCTTTCAAAATTGCTTATGGCTCATTATTGGGACGAGTTTGGAAAGAGTTTGAGAAGAACGTTCCAATGAAAGGTTATATGAAACGTAATGTTTAATTATTTGGTGAAAAACATTGGTTCCTTCTACCGAAGCCTATATAAGCAATATACACACTCGGCCAACGACAAGTGCCAGAACGCGAGCGCAAGTTAATCGAAGGTATACGACATATAAGGCTAATGCAAATGCATGGGATGCTCCTTTTTAAGTATTTAATTCTACATACTGCCCACGGTGGAAATAAGCGAGAAAGCCTCTTTTGAAAATTTCCAAAGCTTTGCAAAATCAAGAGCCCCTGTGGAGAGAGTTCCCTTGGCACCAACAGCCTAACGAAATGCATTAAATCTCGTACACCACTCGGCCATCGCGTTGGAACTCGAACACCGTTCTGGCATTTACAAATCAAGTAAGATTGAACAATTAGTTGATGCTATTATGTCGAAATAAAAATATCTGCTCAGTGTAGTCATATTTGTTTGTAATGTAATCCACGCCTTTTGAATAGAACACACCCTGATATGTGAATTCATACTTTGGTCATTAATTTTTCTTGATTTCAGTTTATTTCACCACATCAAGCAATGACTGCTCTTAAGATTCCTTGATTTGATTTCAAAGGATATAAAAAATCATACAAGTTTAATCCTTTACCAAACGTAACGGCCAACACCGGCCAGCGCTATTCTCAAAAATCGCCAATTAATTTTCATTATTTTTTCATTTTTTGTCTCAAAAACATAGGTTATGACCCATCGTTGGAACGAGCTTGTCGAGCTCGTTCCAACGAGGGGTCGTAACCTATGTTTTTAAGACAAAAAATGAAAAAACTAAGTTATTCAAGGATTTCTTTTCTGCTTTTCATGTTAGATAAAGGGTTAAAAAGTGTAAAATTGAGACAATCTTGAACGCATTTTTATCCATAAAATATTACGTTTATTATTCTTCAACGAAACACGTGGAACGTGAATTCAATTTCCCTCATTTCGAACATGCGGTCGCGTAACATACGAATACGTCACTGCAAATGTTCTTTTCTACAGTTACGTACACTCTAAAATCAGTTGGTTTAAAAATAACCCAAATCAACTGCTTTGAGTGAATACGAACTCAGCTGATTTTAATGTGTAGAGCAAGGAAGCATTGTTTCATTGTATCGTCTAACAGCAGCCAATTGTACATTTTTAACGTATTTTGTGAAATTGTAATACGTGTGTTCACGTAAAAGTGTAGGTCCACACTGTTTCTCTACTGCAGTGTCAATGATTTCGGACACAGGGAACGGAATGTAGGTATTTATTTTGTTACAAAATGCTTCAATTACAAGTCAAACAACCAAACACCGAAAACGCTTAGTGATATCTGTCTGATCTTACTGCACAGGACGCGTCACCTCAGGTGAGATATTCTTTAATACAAATATTGGCAAAAGATATTCAAAAAAATTGTGAAACATTTCCAGCTATTTTATAAGGTGGCATAAAATAAATATAGAATATACCCATAGTAGCTTGGTGTACCAAATGTTCACCACGAGTGGTGAAGTGGTGTTAACCGCAAGCCTTTGGCGCGCGGTTAACACCACATCACCACGAGTGGTGAACATTTGGTACACCAAGCTACTTTGGGTATATTTTATTGATACCATGATCGTCAGATTATTAAGAGTCGTTTTTATTTTTTCTCGATTTTACTGAGCAGCAGCCGTACATACGTGTGAATTCGTTTTTGTTTACATGAGCATCGCTGGGCGGTACTTCCGCCATCAATTTTATCACCGAAACGAAGTAGAAAAAGAAGCAGGTCCTTTTTCATTTTAATAACATAATAACATACTATTTTGAGTTATGTATGCTTTATTGACTTGAGACGATGCATGTTTGTTCATTTTTGGTGTCTTATGGGGTAAACTCATCAAAGGTCAATTGGATGTAGTTCCACTGTAGGTGTAAAATTTAACTAATGAAATCCCATTGCTGCCGCGTTCACCACGGTTGGTATGTGAAGCTCAGATTTATGTCATAGGCTTTTCATATATAGTAGAATAGGTAATCATGGTAAAAGAAAAATATTCTGTATCCAAAAATCATAGTCAATTAAGGAAAAGTCGCTAGGGTAATTGTAATCCCCATAGATAATTACTGCTCATCTCAGATTGTACGCAATCTAAATATCAAAGTTGGGTAATATTGCAGTCGTTTGTTGCAACCACTTTTGTCACAACAACCACTTTTGTTACAGCTCACCACTTTTGTTACAGCACTTGCCCACTTTTACTACAGCTAACCACTTTTGTTACAAATTCAGCCACTTTTTTGACAAAATGAGCTCACCACTTTTGTTACAACCATCGCCCATTCTTGTAAAAAAACATCGTTTACCACTTTTGTTACAACAGTTGCTCATTATTGTTACAATTTTTGTCAGTGTGAAAAATCTGCAAGTAATGCGAGACGTGACGTCCAGTCATGATGATCGGGAGCGCGGTTGCTTAGTGGTTAGAACCTTGGTCTTGAGATCGGAAGGTTGTGAGTTTGATGCCTGGCCGGGGGTAACTTGCGTTATGTTCTTTGTGAAGGCGCTTAATCCCAATTGCCCTCTTAGGAACACGGTAGCGCCATGTGCTGAGACGTATCGCACGTTGTTAGCACACGTGCCTACAACCAATGTTAACCCTGCTGCTGTGGGATTAGTACGTTAGAGAATTGACAGTTACTCGCCGCTGCTCGGTGGTACTCTCTGGGTACCCCGGCTTTCTCCACGCGTAAAACTATCTTCGACACAATATGACCTCAGCTATTAAAGTGTCACAAAACACCAACTGACTTTTGAGTCATGCTTTAACAAATCAAGTAATAAACTGATTCATGCTCCGAATTACTGGATTGGAGTCATACTCTCTTGAGTCGAATCAAAAATTGAATCAGGTTCCAAATTAAAAGAGTTGAGAAACGCTTCCAGGAATTGAATTATTAGTCGAAACATGTACCAGATCAATAAACTTTAGTTATGCTTTTACGCATCAAATCATAAATCGACCCAGTCTGTCTATTAATAGACTTTAGTCGTCGAATCGTAAATCGAATCAGTTTCCAGCCCAATCGACTCAACCCTTTGAACTCGTACGACCGATTTTTCGGTCCAAGGCATAATCTCGTCCCATTTTTATCTCATTATAAGAGATCTATACATGGCGCATTGGTGATATAATAATAACCGCAGTCTGCAGACAGGCTGCAGACTGCAGTTATTATTGTATCCTCCATGTATGGGAGCGCGGTGGCTCAGTAGGTGCAGGCTGCAAGCCGAGAGGTCCTCGGTTCGAATACCACCTGCGGCAACCGCGTTGTGTCCTTGGGCAAGACACTTCATCTCCACTGCCCGCGTGGGGGCACGGTGGCGTTGTGTACTAAGACGTACTGCACGTCGACGGTGCACTTGTGTTTCAACCAATGCTAACCCTGCTTGTGTGGAGTTAATATGTTGGGGAGCTGACAGTTGCTCGCCGTTGCTCGGTGGTTCTCTCCGGGTACTCCGGCTTCCTCCACCCGTAAAACTTTCACGGTCATGATTAGCCATTGTGCATAAATATGTGACCTTAAACGCCAATAAATAAATAAATAAATATAATCCTCCATGTATATTGATATTGGACTGACCCATCTCACTGTAATTGTACACAAAGGTGATACCATTCAGGAAACGAGGGTTCAATGGGTTAAATCATGGATTTATGAATCAAATCAGAAATTGCGTCCTAGATCAGATCAGTTGACTTCAGTCATGCTTTTATAAATCGAATCACAAATCGTATCGAACTCCATAACAAGAGACTTGAGTCACGCTTTCTGGAATCGAATTATAAATGGATCCATGACTCGGACCAATCAACTTGAATCATGCTTTTATCAAAACGTTACAGAAGTTCACAAGATAGTGAAAACACCGTTTCCTTACTTTAAAATGGATTTCTACGGAGAATCATAGTCCAACGTTCAAACTTTTTGGGAAAAAAATGTAAAAGGCCAGCTTCTGTATTCTTATTCTGCTGTGAAGGAAAATGCCCGAAGTTTGTGAAACTGTGCGCACATCGAAACAAAGTCGCTAACATTTCGAAATATCGATTTTTCTATGAAATTTCCACACCCTCATTGTTAACTGTACGGTTAAGTGGAGCGGACTTTCCTGTAGATCACTGTTTTCCTATTTTTAAAAGGATTTCTAAAGAGAATCTTAGTCAAACGTTCATACTGATCGGGAACACAATTGTAAAAGGTCAGCTTCTCTGTTCTTTTACTACTCTACAGGAAAATGCCTGAAGTCAGTGAAATTAAGCATCGTCTAAATTTGGACTATACTAAAATAATCAGTATGGACTAGTTAATATGAAATGTCTTAGGAAAGAAATTGTAACGTTACTCGACAAACAATTGGTTTTGATTAGTATTATTTTTACGAATTCCAAAATACCGATTCAAACAGAAGCGCCACAAAGATGGCCGAATGGGGAGGGTTAAGCCCTGTTGTTTCCAGACTGAGGTAGCTCAAATTATGCCTGGTGGAATATTCCAATGACGTCATCAATGCATGCCTTCGACGAAGGCATGCGTGGTGACGTCGTTGGAATATTAGTTAGTCGGGATTTTAGTTAAACAACTCAAGAATTCTTGAAAATTTATTTGTGGGTAAATCATATATACATGGTAGTCCTGATGAAAGTTATCTTGTTCCGCAGTATAATAATAATAATAATAATAATAATAATAATAATAATGATAATAATAATAATAATAATAATAATAATAACACTTTGGCCGGCTGTTGATTTGTCATGGTTCTCAGGAGAGAATGCCTTGATTAGCCGTGTTCTCACAAATGCCTTCTTATCCCCACGCCTCTTCTCTCCTCCAAACACTTTAAGACGAACTGCTTGATGACATCCTGTACTCCATTCTTCCCAATCTCGCCGATAAGCATACCAACTCTCTCCTTTGTAAGTCACCTACAAATTAGTGATTCGGGGCCTACACTGTCCGAATGGGGAGCCACTGTCGTTAATTTGTATGACCGTCCGTGTGTGTGTGTCATAAGTCCATGCATCAAACAAAAATGTTTCAAGTGGAAAACAATTGGGGGAACAGAGCCCCCTCTCCCTTAGAGACGCCCTGCATTAACCCAATGAACCCTGGTGCTATCTTCCATGTCAGTTCAATGGCAGAAATTGGAAGAGTCCATATTCATTATTTTGAGTAGATCAATTAATTTTTTCAACGTGCAGCCCTAAGGCTGCACGTTGAAAATATTGATTGGTCTACCCCACACATTCATTTAGCAGCTATCTTACGTAATGAAATTATGACGTATCATGTTCTTGGACCGGAAAAGCGGTCTCTCGAGTTCAAAGGGTTAAATTAAAAATAAATAACCACGTTTTAATTTATTACTTTTCTCTGAAGCAATTATATTCTACACTGTTATTCAAATCAAAGGCGTTTTTGGTTCATCACGTGTCGGTAGCGAATGTTGCCTTGATTATAACATGTTCAATGGAATTGTGTTTAACAATTAGGTCAAGTGTTCTCCACACCCTCCAATGATGATCAATAAACTAATTGTGCTGAACAGAAACGCCCTCTAAGTCACTGAAATACGACATATATATATAGGGTGCACGACTCTCGGCTGGACAGATATTCCATTCCTACTCATTGTAATGAATGAATTACACACATATGACGTCAAACGCTGTCTGAAAAAATAGGCGTCTCATCCTTCGCAAAAAAATCCTAGCTTTATATTTTGTTAATTCATTAGAGCAACTGTGGAATTTCAACATAAGACAACGGAACTCACAAATATTTCACCTTTGAATTGTTTTTAACTCTTTCGGAATTCAGTTAACTCACTGGCGAGGGGAGGTAATCTGAAGGCAGAGAGAACAGTTGATCACGGAAAGCAAGAGTAACTCTCTTCTTTCTCTCTTCTTGTGCGCACCAGACAACAAACCATTTACAACTTAGTTTAACCCTTAGCCATATCCGTCCAACGCTATTCACGAAATATTAAATATTTTTCTTTGTCGAGTTCATTCCAATGGGTTGGGGGATAGGCCATGTTTTGAAGGCAAAAATGACAATATTTAGTTACTCAAGATGATTTTTGTTCAAGTGCCGTCTTGTGGTTGTGTTGGGTAAAGGGTTATTATTACGTTCTCGGGCCACCGGTCAAATCCTGTAAGGAATGCAACACTGTTATGGGCTGTTTGTTTACCCACTTTTGTTGGAGTACATGCGCAGACAACCGTTGATTTCATGTCACGCCCATTTACTTAACAAGATGTATATATATTCTTTTGTGCTCCAATTATAGATATTCCAATCAACAAGTATTTAATTCTCCTTACAAACATCAAGATCTTAACACAATTCTTGGAACTGCGTGGCGTAGTCATTAGAAGTACAGCCGTGATAAGTCTTCGTTCATAATTACCTAATACACAAACATGTTTAATAGTATTGGGGAAGTCATCAAAGTTTCTTTCATTAAGTTAAAGTTTCTGTCACACCAAGTCCCGATTGAGAATCACTTCTTGCGCAGATTCAAAGAAAATGCATATCGATGATAACCTTATCTTCGAACGTTTGGAATATTTCAGTTGGCCGGAAAAGCGAACTGTAGGTCGCTTTTCCGACGAAATGAAATATTCCAAGTGTTAATCTAAACACAGGCTATGGTCTGTTTAATGGCTAGACTGGTTCCAGTCCATAAAAGTGTCGAAGTCCTTACAGAATTTGACTAGTAGCTTGAGAGCTTTGGTCATTATAACACCTTTTCTAAGAGTCAAGTGGAATGGCTTAAACAACTCAAATCAAAATGGCATATCGCTATTTCGGAAAATAAGTTGACGAATTAAGACTGTTCCTGCGAAGCAGTTTCCCCTGAAAAGGAGTTCTAGATCGCCCATTTTGAAGTGATGGAGTTCTTCGCTGGTGAGGTGCAGGTGATAACCCGACCCTCCTATTTTTACACTTCGTTGGAAACTTCGATTGTTAATCTTTTGAACCCGAAGGGACAAGGCCACACTTAGAAAATAGTGATGGTTCTACTCACAAATAATGACGAATATGGACTGTTCCGTTTGATGCAAATGAACTGAAGTAGAACATACCATCAGGATTCAAAGGGTCTGAAACAAATGAAAATTAAAAGCTATGAAAGACCATCTTCTCGTTGTGATGGAGCAATTAGATCGTCCATTATGCGCTGTAGCATAATTCATTTTTGTTTGATATTTTTCCGTCAACCATGATAAGTAATTTTGGTTTCAACAGTATACTGAGGCAGAATACGGCGAGGGTGGAATTAGTGTTCAAGCTGTGGGGAGCCAATTGCACTAAAAAATCGTTTGGCACAAGAATACAACATCCGGCACCAAAATCTGTCACCACAAATAAAGTTTTGGTAGATCTGAAAGGCATTGTGCTTTATTATTTCAGTGCGTCCTTTTCGAAAAGAACGGCCCTAAAAAATTTTCATTTGGCACCAAACGAAAATTCCATTTTGGGCCAAATAACATTGGTAGAATATGGGTGACAGGAATAAACGACCGAGTTATAGTTTGTCATTTGTTTCACGGGCGCCGCCTACGAGTGAAGTATAAGAAAAACTCCTACAAGTTGGTTCCTGTTCCACATATTGTTTCTGAGTTGTGTTCTGTATTTATACCACGATTAAACTCGAAGTGAATGAAGGTTAGATTTGTATCCCCCGCAAAAGAGGGATATAGTGTAGAGCTCCGTTACCTGTCTGTCCGTCCGTCCGTCTCCTTGCGGTCCGTCCGTCCGTCCGTCCGTCCGAACTTTGTTTATGGCATAACTTGAACAATCATTAGCAGATTTCAAATATTTTTGGTGAATGTCTCTATAGCAACAATGTCTATGTCACGTTCGATGACCACCGATATCTCTTGAACATTATTGGAGTTTTGGCCCTTTGTTATAAAAATATTATATAAACCTTGTTTATGGCATAACTTGAAGAATAGTTAACAGATTTCAATTCGCTTTGGTATATGTCTCTATAGCAACAGTGTCTACGTCAAGTTCGATGACCAGCCATATCCGATGAACATTATGGGAGTTATTCCCCTTTGTTTAATGAAAAATATTCTGTAGATCTAGTTTATGGCATACCTTGAACAATATTTAACGGATTCAAATGCTTTTGGTATATGTCTCTATAGCAACAATGTCAATGACACGACATCGAATCTGATACAAATTACAGGATATGCATATGGTCATGATAATGTATATATATCTGGCAAAGATGAATACACACAGCAATCGAGGCATAAGAAAGAGATAAATTCGGAAATGGACTGCATGAGAAGCGAAGCATATAATCTGAAATATGAAGAAACTCTTTGCCGTATCGAAAAGATGATTTTGCACTGGGCGCAATACATCAGGTCTTTTGAACGATTTTTGCCATCATCTTGATCGCTATATTGAATTCAAAATTAAAAAATGGCAGCTATTCATCATAATCATTAGTTTTGTGGAGAATAGGTCACATAGGTCTAATTTACCAGATTACAAAGATTCGGATCAGCACAGAGAACGAGCTAGATCAAATCATGAGCGAAGAATCCGAGGATCCGACCATGATAGTTCATCGGATTCTTATAAAGGCAGTGATAAACATAGGCGACATAACTCCTAGGTGCATGAGAAGAGACTATCCCTCAAGTGGATCTTCCCGTACTAGACGTGCACATCAAAAAAAGGGCAACGCTCACAGAGTAGACATAGATCTGATGGTGGGACTCGATCATCAAGTGATAAAGAGAGTGACAGATCCAGTGGACGACATTATCACAGAAGGCGACATCATTCCCGTAGGAGAATCAGGAGTCCATAGCCACCAAACTGCCTGTTTTCAATGGAAAAAGGTCGATGAAATGCGATCCCTTCATTTTTATATTTGAGAGGACAGTTAGAGATAGACACTGCAGTCGACAAAAAAAAGTTGAATGGCCTGTATGACTGCCTGTCAGAGGATGCATTGGAATATGCCAACCTATATATTACACGGCTACCATGACTACCATAATCTTAAACGCGAGTTGAAACGTCGGTGTAGTCTTAAGGAGGTAGCAGCTTCTGCACGTAGACAGCTTCAGTTCATGAAGCAAAGGGAAGAAGAACCAGTGGAAGACTTTTCGCAGAGGGTACATTTATTGACGCTAGATGGATACCAAGTATCTGATAGGAAAACAGTGAAGCAAATTTCCGGGGGGGGGGGCATTTTTACATGGTTGTCGAGATAAAGAAGCCACCAAGGTGGTGATGGAGAAATATACTGAATGCTCTTAGGTTTAAGGAAGCGTCCATAGCTAACCAGACAGCTATACGTGGATATCGCTCTAATCATCACCAGAGACAAGTCAAGTGTTCAAACCCAGACTCAAGCGAATCTAACGCTGACTTCAAGATAAATAAGGTGGAGTTAGAAAGCAATAGCTCCTTCTTAGGAAAAAAAGTGGGAGATCTGAAAACAATGGTGCAGGACATGTCAGCTTTAATCAGAGATAAACTTGGTGGACAGAAATTTCAAGGAGCAGAATAATTTATATAGACCTCCTGCATTCCGGCAACCATGGAGACAAATCAATAACTCTTTTCAAAGGAAAAATACATACAGGGGAAATAACAAACAAAAGTACCTTCCTCTCAACGGTCTTGGAGAAAATTACCTACACAGACTAGTCCAGAATATGGTAACCCCATTATTACAGATGTCACTCCTCAGGAGGAATTAAACCAAAGTGGACTGGGTGAAAAGGCCATCATTCGGTCCAACAACAAAGAGGCCCAATAGGTAAGCACTTTATGGGTAATCAGGAAATTATGAATGTAAACAGCCTTTTCGAAGACACTGTTCATTTGCCAGAAATAATTAAACACAGAGTGAATTGAGAGTCTTTGATGATGCATTTGAAGGTTAATAATGTAAATACTACCCACCATCATGGACACTGCGGCATGATTACACTGATAGGTTAGCAGTTGTTCAAGTCCTTCTATCCTGCCCCAACCAACATGGCCAAAAGGGTGAAGTTAAAGGAACTGGTAGCCAGTCTGTGATTGGAAAAATTATTCCAGATACAAAGATCATAATCGGATTCAAAGCCCTTAAATTGGACATTTGTGTAGCACCCATTGATAACAAATTTATATTGGGATTAGATTTTCCAGGCCAACGGGTGCATAGTTAATTTATGAAACAGTACCTTAACTATTGGGGATGAAATAGTAACGGTAAACTTCAAGAAATCTGGTCCAGGCATCGATATACCTATTGCAAGAGTGGTAGTGAGTAAAGCAATCCCTTTGCCACCCAAGACAATATTAATTGTGAACATGAAGATGGAAAGTCCATTAGCTAATAACACATCTTATATTTTTGAACCTGCACATCAGAGAAATGGTGTCCTGCTATAGTCTGCGATTGGTAATGGGGAACGTGTAATGGTCAAGGCTATAAATGATAACAGTCACTATTTGAAGTTAAAAAAGCACAGCTTAGTTGGAACTGCTGAAGGTATAGAAGAGGAGAGTGTTCAAAGTTTAGGGGACTTTGAATCACACATTTGCCAGCTACACAGAGGAGATACAGTAAGAGGTACTAAAACCTGTGTGTTTGGATCCACAGTGAGGGTTACAAGGACTGACAATAGAAGTGCAAACTCTGTTCTAAGTTTCTATGACTTCGAACCGTTTGCACTTCGATTTGTAGCCACTGACTCTCAAATGGACCAAGAACAACATCCATTCAATTTGCAAGAAAAAATGTCACCTCACCTGAGAGAACTATTTAACAGATCTACTTCAAATCTGAAATATCAGCAAAGTATGGAATTGGCAAAACTGCTTATTGAATTCCAAGACATCTTTGCACACCATGACTTGGACATGGATTGCCTATAGGGAGTAGAACATAAATTAAACACTGGTAATGCGCCTACTGTAAAGCACAAGATTAGGCTTTGAAGACCAAGAATACAGTCACCTACAAAAGTATTGGAGGCCGACTGGCCGCAGCTCCTGTCTTAATGTAAAAAAAAGATGGAACTGTACACTGGTGCATTGATTTTCGATCACAAAATTCAAAAACATTGAAAGACAACTTCCCTTTACCACCGATAGAGGACTGTTTGGGCACACTTTCTGGCACTAAGTATTTCTCGACACTTGACATGGCCTCGGGGTTTTATCAAATACCAATACATGAATCCGACAGAAAGAAGACAGTTTTCATAACTAAATATGGATTGTTTGAACATGCTCGCATGAGTTTCGAATTATGCAATGCTTCGGCTGCGTTCCAGCGGGCCATATGGTTTGTGTTGCGAGGACTAACGTGGAAAGAGCTCCTAGTTTACCTTGACGACATTGTTGTCTTGGGCTCTGATTTTGAGACGATGTTGAAACATCTCAAACATGTTTTTGCCAAGTTTCGACAGAATAATCTAAGGTTAAAACCAAAGAAGTGTCAACTTTTTAATTCCTTGTAAAGCTGGTTAGTACAGGAGGAATAGCAGTAGCGCGTTTCAAGATTAAGGCCAAGTGGCAAGTACCAAAGACTCAACATGAGTTAATGTTATTCCTTGGGTTCATTAACTACCACATAGCTCACATAAGAAATTTCACTGAGCTCACTGCTCCACTTTATGAGGTAACAGCACCAAAGAAGCAATTTACTTGGCTGAACGGTCATCAAGATGCTTTCGATAGCTTCAAGAACGTAATGGTAGAATCCCCACTGTGATCATATCCAACATCCACAGGACACAGGGCAATTTATTCTTGACACAAATGCTTTATACAAAGCTACGGGGGCAGGACGATCCCAAATTCAAGATGGGAAAGTAAAAGTCATTGGCTATGCGAGTCATTTTCTACTGTCTACACAGCGTAAGTATTGCACTCCCAGAAAGGAACTCCTTGCAGTCGTAAAGCTTTGCAGGAATTACTGACATTATGTTCCAGTGAGACTAAAATCCTCCTTCTCTGATTGGACGAGAGGTAGCTCAATATATTCTATGTTTACGGCCCAAGTGGCAAATGTTACCGTCTGACGTCACAACGCGAAATATTTGAAATGACGTCGTCCGTTTCGTAACTGATTCATCAACCGAGTGACAAGCAAGCCGCTTCATTTTTTTGGCTGTTTCACGTGTACAGCAGACGATGTTCCGGATGTAGTGTGGTTTAAATTGCAAACCGATTTACGATTTGAACTAAGATGGAATGAGTTTATCTGTTTTTTTTGATTATTTATCCAGTGCCGTCGAAGATACACGAGAGGTTTATTTACTAAACCTGTGATCGTTAAAAGTTGCCTTGAACAAGGCAACTTTTAACGGTCACAAGTTTAGTAAATAAGACTCTCGTATTTCACGACGTAGGTTTTAGGCTATGAGTAGTGTCTTATTGGAACATATACATTATTGTGATGAGCTGATGGTAACATGGTCTGAGGTTTGGGGCTCGGAACGTATGTTCAACCTCGATGCTTCGCGTCTCGGTTGAACATAAGCTCCGAGCCGCAAACCTCAGACCATGTTACCTTCAACTCATCACAATAATTTATAATACCTTGGGTAGAACATTTAGGAGAGTGTTCTCATAATAGGATAAAAGGAGTCCCACTGTGAGATCTATGTCTACTCTGTGAGTATTGCCCCTTTTGATGTGCACGTCTATTACGTGAATATTCGCTTGATGGATAGTCTCTTCCCGTGTTCCTGGAGCGATATCGCCTATGTTTGTCACTACCCTTATATGAATCCGATTAGCTATTATGGTCTGATCGTCCGATTCTTCGAACATTCTTTGGTGCAGCTCGTTCTCTGTGCTGATCCAAAACTTGGTAATCTGATGAATTAGACCTATGTGATTTCTGTCCACTTTTTTGATGCCTTGTGTTTTGTCTATACTTTTCTATCTTAGGTGTAATGGTCTCTGACTCACGAGTCTTTCCCTTATGAGAATTGCTGGCTAATAATTTTCGGTCTTTCACACCAGCACCATAAATCTGATATTCATGCTCCTAAATGGCATCATCAGAGTCAGTGCGATCTAATTCTAATTTCGGCCATAAGTTTGACTTGAATGTTGAAACCGGTTCTGCTGTTATTCCGCGTTCTTTCAGATATTTTGTTTTGCCGTGTCCTTTTTCCATAATCCATGTTGACGGTAAATGATTCTCAGCTGCTTTCTGTTTGGCAACTTTCTGTTCTTCTAATGCCAAATACAGCTTATGGTATTCTCCATCAAACCTGTTGCTGATCTCCTTTATTTTCTTTGATGAGTCCCTTTTAAAGGCTTCTAATGCATCTCTTTGTATTTTGAGTTGTGCCTCTGCAAATAATTTAGAAGCCACTAAATCCGCTTTCTCATTCTTCCATCGTTCTCTTTCATTTTCTTGGTCTTATTTTATGGAATTTGTTTCTTTCCTCATCTCTGATATCATCTGTGCAACATCAGAGGGCATATGTGATGTGGTGGGTGGTGGGGAGTAATTATTTGCAAATGGCTTTTCGGGAATAGCTATAAGTTATCATTGGGACATTTCTAAGGAAATAATATCTTCATCTGTCCAGTTTTGCTAAACTAAGGCAGGTATACCTGTTTCCCTAACAAGATCTTGCATTTTCAATACACATGTCGCCGGACGACAGTCATAATGTCTTTTTACCTTGACTGGACCTATATTATTTAAATGTTGGAATTCATCTAATGACATTTTTGTAAATTCAGTGCTATTGTGGGTGTACAAAGAAACAATCAACAAGGCCTACATCAAATATTAGTTTGAGTGTAATAAAATTTTGTTTACACAAGAATTCCAACATAAGAAATCATATATAAAGTTTAGGTTTAAGTTTTCAAACTCCATTTTATCTTTTTTATAGATATATTTCATTTATGAACGTAAACGAAAAAGAACATTTTCAGAAAATATCACCAAAAACAATTGTTTTTTCCGCTTTTTGCTTGATTTGCATGAGTTGTTGCATACAATACTTGCGTGGAGCCTGACAATACTTGCGATTGTAAGAAGGGGCGATATTCATAACTTGAAAAGCGGTGAGGTTTGATTTGAGATGCAATTTACCCCGAAATATGAGATTCGCAGGTAATCTCAACGCATTGTGCACAGATATTGTATGGGGATTTCACGGTACGGCCTGCAAATCACACCCAATATAATTGGAATAAGGCCCAGTATCTGATAATAACTGGTAGAGTGCTAAATTATTTTTGGCCATCAAAATTTGTCCACATATCTTTGCCTTGTTATAATTTATAGGAGAGTGCCTGTGAGCACTCTCCTATAAATTGTAACAAGGCAAATCCTAACAGACTAAATAACTTCACTTTAAAGATAATACGAAGCAAATCCACTGAATCTGAAGCCGCTAAGTTGCAGTACCTGTACTTCAGAATAAAGTCCAAATATGGGCTTCTAGTACTCTACCAGTTAATGGCCGTATTACAAAAACAAACCAACGCAGCTGTAACACAAACTTGTGAGAAATGGCGATCAACGCCGCTAAAATAGTTTGGGATTACACCAGTATCCAGTGAAGAATAGGCAATATTTGCTAACTTGATTTATTCAGATTATCATACAAGGGAAGGTAATTACTCATCGAACTGTTGATTAAATAAAAGAGCTGATGCAATACCATTAATTAATTGTCCTTGACAAATGGGTGTCACTTTTCACGTCTGGTGTTAGGCGGGCGTTAAATCCATGCATCCGCAGTGCACTTGAATCATAGTTTTGTCAACAAATGCAATGACTTTACTCTAACAGGTGTTTATATCTATTGTTTGCAAAGTAGCAGTGCACCCAATATCCACAAAAATAGTG
Source organism: Pictodentalium vernedei (assembly GCA_031216915.1). Classification (NCBI taxonomy): domain Eukaryota; kingdom Metazoa; phylum Mollusca; class Scaphopoda; order Dentaliida; family Dentaliidae; genus Pictodentalium; species Pictodentalium vernedei. Next base: position 403,534,638 of record CM062293.1, read on the forward strand.
AACAAAGATGCACCTTATGTTTATTGTAGTTAATCACTCGTTCAAGTTTTTGTCTTGAGTTCTAAGATGGGAAGACCACAATTTTGAGTACAGTCGTCCTTTCTGTTTATTTGTTGATGTGTTGTTTCCCGTAGAGTGTTGTTATTATACGCAGTACGACCGCTGTGTTCTGCTCACTTCCCACGCGTGGGCAATATTTCCAAGGATGCAATGATATTAGATTCCAAACACTAATTATAGGAATAATCATCAAAAAATGAATTAATGAAGCATCGGGTACAATTAATCAAAATTTTGCTGATAATGATTTTTATTATCTTGTAAACGCATGCGTGGGCCACACTGCCTACGCGTGGAATACTACCAATCCACGCCGACTGTACTCTTGGCCAATGGCGAATATCGATCAGATTGCGACCTAATCGTCATTCTCTGTTCGCTGTCCCCCACACCACTGTAAAACTTCACCTGTGGAAAAAGGAATGCATGAACTTTTATTTATGAAATCGAGAACGCTATCGCTCAGTGGTTACGGCATTGGACTGTAAATTGAAAGGTGCACGGCCCGACCCCCCTTCCGGGGGGTAACTGCGTTGTGTCCTTGGGCAATGCTCTTAATTGCCCGCGTGGGGGCACGTTGCCGCTGTGCACTGAGGCGTACTGCACGTGGATGGTGCAGTTGTCTTCAACAAATGCTAACCCTGCTTGTGCGGAGTTCGTGCGTTGGAAGTCTGACAGTCTCGCCCCTACTCGGTGGTTACTCGGTTACCCACTCCGGCTTCCTCCATCACTAAACCTACCCGACACGAGATGACCGAACATGTCGTTAAACTCCAATAAAAAGCTTATTTATATTGTTTGAAAAGTAGCAGTGCACGCAAAATCTACAATACAGTTCAAGTATTCGTCTTGAGTTCTAAGCAGGAACGACCACAATTCTGAATGCCCTCATTCGGGTTATTTGTTGATGTGTTGTCAGTATATAAGCGGATAGAGAATTTCGACCAGATCTTGACTGAGTCACGATCTGATCGACATTCCCCATTCACAGTCTTCCCATACAGTACTGTAGGATCTCACCTGTTGAAAAGGAATGCGAAAACTGCGTTTCATGCGTTGTTGCCGTTCGTTCTTAATGAAGTCTAGATTTCTCAATGTTTTATTTATGAAATCCCAATCCACTGGCGTAAATGAAAAGCGTCCGTATAGCGATCTGATCGAGAAAAAGACCGTTTTTGTGACCACAATACTGTAACCCCCCCCCCCCCCCCCCCCCCAAAAAAAAGAGAAAGATTTGTCTTGAAGCTTCAAACATGATATGATGTAAAGGGGTGCAATAACCGACAGACGCTCAGTCACGAAGGCGAGATAACGAATGGTTACCGTTCTGTTATACCTTGATACAAGCGGGTAGTAATATTTCGACTTATACCACAGAAAGTATGAAATTTTATAGTAAGAGGGGAACTCGGGTGGATGCCAGTGGAAGGTGGAATAGATATGGGAAAATTATGCTACCTGAATTACCTGCTACCCCCCACCCCCCACCCCATCTCAAACAGCAGATGGTGGAAAACGACGATTAACCATGTATGGAAGTTAAGGAACTCTAATATTCAAACAGGATGGATAAGGAAGGCGAGGGAGCTAAAGGAGAATTATTCTATAGAACTGAAGATCTAGAAGGGGACTGAAGCAGGGGAGTGGATTTATCAGGGGAAGGGTACTCGAGAATTGCAATAGAAACTGACGAACTGGAACTAGGACCAAGAGCTCTTTAGACAGGTGGGTTATATAAAAAAAGATGCGCCAGCTTTTGAGGATTGTTTGGGGAATGTCATTGTCACTGGAGTTGAGGGGCAGCGTGCAAGATGTGTAATTTAGGAGTAACAGAGACCCTGGAACATTTCATTTTAAGATGCTTCAAATATTTGCCAAGTAGAAATGGACGACTCCTTCGAAAACTAATGGAAACTGGGATGAAAACATGAATGATAACTGAATGAGGAATAACATGAGGGAAAATGTGAATTTTATAGTCGTGGAGATCGAGAAAGCACCAATAGTGGGAATTCTGAAACAGTTTTTGACTTAACGCTGGTAGATTAGGAGGGAGAGTGGAGAGGTCTAATCCGGCGGGGGACTGGGTTGATGTAGACCCCCACGTTCGAGGACCGCGACAAATAAGCAGATGACCAAATGTGGCATAGGGAGCGTCAATGGTCGTGACTCAAGATTCCTCCAGTAGTTTTATAATACAGTTCGGACTTCAGTTGTTACCAACACGTCTTTGCGATGAGGTTGTGATCCGTGTGCTCTCTCGTGAATTTTTATAGCAAAAGACAACTCGGACAAGTAGCTCCTTTTTCGAGTATCAATACTCGTATTAAATACAAAGTCTTAAGAACCAAGTTCTTACGTCAAAATATCAAAATAGTCTCAAAGCATCAAAATCTGACACAAGTTTTTCGCCAATAATGGAGTGACGGTAGTTTCCTTAGGAGAGTCGAGGCTTACTGCCCACCTACATATTTCATTTAATGTGTTCAGGATTTCTAACACGCTCCGTTTGTGAGTACGGCCGGAGGTGGGCCGCTCTAGTGCTCAGCTGGCTGTTATACACGTAGAAACACGTGACTAGCCTTGGATAGAATTGCATATTCAGGCTTGTGATCTGGAGAAATTCAGTCAGTTGATCAGATGACATGGGGCACCCACAGCCAAAGAAATGCCTCCAACAGCCCGTCCCGATGTAATGTAATGTAACTTTATTTGCAGCACAAGTTTATATTTATATACAAATACATTAGATACATCATGATTTCACAGAGAACAATATTATCTACCAATATATCTACCAATATAAAATGACCTACACATACTGCGGGGATGTTCCAGCATGAGTCCTCAAGCTTCAATTGGCGTCGGCTTGGGGGATGTCCTCTGTTAAAGTCCCCGTGATTGCACCGTAAGAACCAGCTGATACCGGCTAAACATCACGCGACACATCATTCAGTGTTTGAGTTCGGCAAATCAGGTATGATTTGACAGAACAATGGAACTAGTTGTCTGCCAATTGTCAAGTCCCCATCTACTGAGCAGTCCATCACGCCACGCCCAGAGTACAGATGAAGTTACTACACCGAAACAAATAGTGACGAGTGACGTTTGAGAGAAACCTTTATTAACATTCGTCAGCGTGTAGCTACTCTCTTGACAGTTTGGTATAAAATTCTCAACTATTGGAATGTACACCGGCAAGCGGAGTAATTTAATTGTGTCAAAATAAACATTCTCCAAATTATGAATCAGATAGACTGATAACTAGACTTGGTTTGGAGATTGGGGAGAAGGGGAGGAGGTATAAATGGTAAATTTATGGATGTTCCCAAAAGTTTTGTCCACTTGCAAAGTCACAGTGTATGTACTGTTGCCGACTTATGGAAGTCTTATATGTCCCATTATTACTCATTTTTCAAATTTGGCTGGCGGAGGTTATCATATTCATCACTCCTGAATGGATGCACAATGGAAATTCTAGAGACGTTACTGGAAATATTTTCTCAATTTTATTCTTAATTTTGAGTAGACTCAGATGTGATAACGCTATATACAATTGTCCGTGACAATCGACACTACACTCTCCTGTCTTGTCCAATAAATCAGTCAAACGCCTTGGATTCTGCCATGCCACCCTTCTACCGTGAGCTTATTTGTCGTTGAACTGAATGTCGAGTAGGGCTAGAATGTAGAGCCTTAACACCCCCAGCAACATCACAAACTAGGGAAACACGCCCTTCAGATGTACAGATTAACCGTCTGCATACTGATATCAAAATATCAAAATTTCTAGCCTCACGAGTTTCCCATCATGTAATTAGGAATTGAACCAAATGAATCTTGTTTGACCGAGCTCATTAAATGCCAAGTTACATTATGAGAAATTTGAGCTGCTTGAAATGTCCTTATTTTAACGTCAGCGTGTTAAGGGTTAAAGGGCAGACCACCAAGAGGCAAACTAATAGCCATTATGTTCTTCTGTCTCCTGAGTGCGATAAAATTAAATAGTTTATTCAATTATCCATTCCATTCCAATTGAGATACAAAGAACTTGCACGTCCGTCGTGTGTATTCTTTTTCCGAGGAAAAATCGGGGCAAAGTAGAACACACCTCTTAATTTTTTCTAACTAATCTAGGGAATAGCAATGCGCCATGATCTGTCCGCTGCCAATGTCTTCAGCCTAATTCAAACCCCACTAGGTGGAAAGTAATATTTAGTGGCTATTACTTGTTTAGTTTCATCTCGGTCGAGATATCAGTCCGAGGTAACTTCGTATCAGCCTGTGACCGAAGGCCGATATAAAATTAACCAAGTTTTATACCATGATTACCTATTCTACTATATATGAAAAGCCTATGACATAAATTGTAGCTTTATACACCAACCGTGGTGAACACGCCTGCAATGGGATTTCAGTAGTTAAAATTTACACCCACAGTGGAACTACATCCAATTGACCTTTGGTGACGTCGACCTGAATGCAACTTGCCTAAATTTATCGCACGTCGCCTCAGGAAGAATGAAATGAAAGTGACAATTATTAGTGTGTGAAACACACAGACTATTGTTTTTGTACGGTTTCTTTTTCTTTTTTTTCTTCTTCTTCTTGTTCTTATTCTCCTGTCTTCTGTCTTCTATGCACATCCTTGTCCTCACGATAACTCGAAAACGAATCGTCCTATCTCGCTGATGTTTGGCATACTGATAGATACTCACACGTTCTCGGCCACCTATGTTTTTCAGAATCCTGGGGTATTAGGGGTGTCCATAGGGGTGTTTTCAAAGTGGGTCACGCCCATTTCTCAGGCATGGTATGACCTACTGACCTGGGACCAACACTAAATAAGTCGACACTCGAAGGAGATTCAAAATATGGACCAAGGTCACTGAGGTCACCCAGGGGTCATTTAGTGCATATTGTTGGAAATCACATTTTTTGACTCCAAAATGCATTCCCGAAGTTCGTACATGCATTTTTACACGAAAAAAAGTGGGCGTGACCAAAAATTTTGAAAGTGGGTCACGCTCATATCTCAAGCATGGTATGACGTATGGACCTAGGGCCAATACCAAATGAGTCGACACTCGATGGAGATTCAAAATATGGGTCAAGGTCACAGAGGTCAACCAGGAGTCATTGGGTGCATTTCTTAGAATTGCTGGAAGCCACATTTTGAACCCCCTAGTGCATTCCCCAAACCCATACATGCATTTTTACATGAAAAAAAGTGGGCGTGGCCAAAAAAATGGTATGACGTATGGACCTGGGACCAACACCACATAAGTCGACACTCGATGGAGATTCAAAATCTGGGTCAAGGTTACTAAGGTCACCAAGGTGTCATTGAGTGCATTATTCAGAGTTGCTGAAAATCACATTTTTGGACTCCATAATGCAGTTCTCGAAGTTCATACATGCATTTTTACACGGAAAAAAAGTGGGCGTGGCCAAAAATTTTAAAAGTGGGTCTTGCTCATATCTCAAGTATGGTATAATTATGGACCTGGGACCAATGCCAAATGAGTCGACACTCGACGGAGGTTCAAAATATGGGTCAAGGTCAACTGAGGTCACCTAGGAGTCACTGAGTGCATTTTTTCAGAATTGCTGGAAATCACATTTTTGGACACCCTAGTGCATTCTCCTGATCGAACCCCTTGAATACTGTGCACATATATGCCTTTTCTGGTTTCTTTGAAAAAAAATTTTGATTCTTGAATGGAATGAATTCTCTAAATAATGTTAACGAAACAAAACTATTTTATTCCAAAAATAAGCGTCCAAAGTATTCCAATTTCATTCATAGTGGGGTGCTCAGTAATCAGAGGCACAGGCTGCAAGCCGAGAGGTCCTCAGTTCGAATCCTACCTACGGTTACCTCCTTGTGTCTTTTGGCAAAACACTTCACCCCCATTGCCCACGTGAGGGCATGGTGATGTTGTGTACTAAGGCATACTGCATACTGATGCGCTTGCACTTACCCTGCTTGTGTGGAGTTAGTAAGTTGGGAGCCTGATAGTTGCTCGCTGCTGCTCTGTGGTTCTCTTCGGGTACCCAAGCTCCCTCCATCCTTAAAACTGTCCGACACGAGGTGACCCTGGCTGTCAAAAGTGTGTTAAACCCCAATAAATAAATAAATAAATAACATTCATAGAAGGCATGTCTTGATGGTGTAGTTGGAATATTTCTGTCTTCTATGCACTGTTTGTCAACACGATAACCCGAATACAATCAATCCTATCTCAGTGTTTTTAGTATACTGGTAGACTGCCTGCCATTAGTACTCTGCCATCTATGATTTGGAGGCATGTGGGGCCTTCGGGCTCATGAGGTTAAAATATGTTTACAACATATACTGGCAAATGAGTTCGCTGAAACAAAAAGCTATTATCTAAAACAGAAGATAATCTCTCAAAACAAAGAGAGTCAGAGATGAAGCTGTAAGTGTTGCATGGAATAGCATTGTATTATGTATATTATTTATTTAGTGTCATGTTACAAACTCCTCTCTCAGATCACCCTGAACAAAAAAGAACCCTCCACTTTTCAAAGCATTTTTAAAATTTATTTATTCTCAATCATAACTCAAAATCGACAGGTTTTGGGAGGAAGTGGTGTGTTGCTTTCTCAACACGCCTGTCACATTTATAAAGTAATGAAATGGAATATTTGAATGGTTTGTTTTAACCCTCTTAATACTTCAATATGAGTACAAACACCATTAATATAACTCATGGCTGCAGAATGTTTTTCACTTTCTTTTATCTAACATTTAATTCTATGCAGAATGGGGCACCTTTTCAGTGTGCCTTCCAATGTAAGAGCATTCTTAACCCCTTACCCAGAATAATGCCGAAAACCTGTCAGTGTTATTCACAAAAATGTCTATTCAGTTTTAATTACTTTTTTATTTTTGCTTTAAAAACATAGCTTATGACCCCTCATTGGAATGACCTGATTTTTAAGGGATTATTTATTTATTGGTGTTTAAGGCCACAAATTCTGCACAATGGCTAATCATGACCACGACAGTTTTACGGGTGGAGAAAGCCAGAGTACCCGGAGAGAACCACCGGGCAACATCGAGCAACTGTCAGCTCCCCCACATACTAACTCCATGCAAGCATGGTTAGCATTGGTTGAAGATAGGTGCACCATCGACGTGCAGTGCGTCTTAGTACACAGTGCCATCGTGCCCCCCACGTGGGCAATGGGGTGACGTTTCTTGTCCAAGGACATAGCGCGGTTGCCACAGGTGGGATTCGACCCGAGGACCTCTCGGTTCGAAGATCGCAACTCTACCAACTAAGCCACCGCGCCCCGTTTTAAAGGATTAAAATGGGGTATTTAAAGGGGGTATTTTAACCCTCTCAAGATCTTAATATGGGTCCCAAAAATTATATTTTATGCAAAATCGAGAATACTGAAAACCCTTTCCATTATCACAATGTTGTTCTGAACAAACATGGGCATAGATGGGACCTCGGAAGTTTGCCAATGCCAATAAGTCTTTCGATAGGCTATTGGGGGCCTTTAAGGCCTTTTTTACGTCGAAATTCCAACATCCTGTACTCGCAATATATTTTCCAGAGCCTACCAGAGGTACCATGTACCTTAACATTTTCTAGCTAATATGAATATTTGTCATCAAATATGGCAGATCCGTAGTTGGTGGAGCCAATATTTGTAAAAGTAGTTTATGCTCATACTTCAGGCTTGTATGACCCATAGACATGGATCATATACCGAATGAGTTGAAACTTGCTGGAGGTTCAAAATGTGGTCCACCACAATGTGGTCAACAGAGGTCATTAAGAGCATATTTTTCAGACATATTAGGATTGCATTTTATACCAACTAATGCAATTCTGAAGATTATGCATGTATCTCATCATTCAAATAAATGGCAGAGCCAGTAATGTCAGTTTCTAATTATATTTTATGCAAAATTGAGATTAATGAAAACCCTTTCCATTCTCACAATGTTGTTCTGAACAGCAGTCGAAAATAAAGCCATGTTAACTTTTGTTAATTTTAATAAACGAAAACAGCCGGGAGCTGTATGTTGTAACAAATGGAAACTAGAGTTTTTACGGCAAGATAATTAGAAGCAACTTGTTCGTAGAAAATCCGCCAGGAAAAATATCTTATCAGTACGACACTTCCCAACACCATGCGTCGTCCACTGTGGCACTTTGATCAACAAATGTGTTCCTACAGTAATTATTAAGTATTTATTCTCATCAGGAATAAAATTTAGCGGATCTTACCTCCTAAACCTTTATATTGATGGAAGGACAGTGTTTGTATTGTATTTCACGATGCGCATACTTTTGATACTACTCGATCGAACCCTTGTGCACATATATGCATTTTCTGGTTTCTTAGAAAAATTGTTCTGATTCCTGCTTGACTCTCTGTAAATACTGTAAGGGAAAAAACATTTCTGATTTGTTAAAAACTATTTTATTCCCGAAAATAAGCCGCCATAAACTCTTTTCCTATATAGTTTTTTCCTGATGCTTTAACCCTTTTCACACAGATTTGAATTTTCTGGATGCAGTAAATTCTGTTTCTCTAGTTTATTACGTTTTTAAATGAGTTTACCCTATAAGACACCAAAACTTAACAAACATGCTTTGTCTTATGTTAATAAAGCATCCATAACTCGAAATGGTGTGTTATTATGCTATTAAAATGAAAAAGGCACCGTTTCATTTCATTTCGGCGATAAAATTGACAGTGGAAATACCGCCCACCGATGCTCGTGTAAACAGAAACAGATTCGCATGTATCTACTCTGCTGCTCAGTAAAATTGAGAAAAAGTGATAGCGACTCTTAATAATCTGACGATCATGGTATATATAAAATGTACCTAAAGTAGCTTGGTGTACCAAATGTTCACCATTCGTGGTGAAGTGGTGTTAACCGCGTGCCGAAGGCTCGCAGTTAACACCACTTCACCACTTGTGGTGAACATTTGGTACACCAAGCTACTTTAGGTACATTTTATATATACCATGATTGTCAGATTATTAAGAGTCGCTATCACTTTTTCTCAATTTTACTGAGCAGCAGAGTAGATACATGCGAATCTGTTTCTGTTTTTGGTACACCAAGCTACTATGGGTATATTCTATATATAACCTCTTTATTTATTAAACCCAAACAGATAATCACAAAATTATCAGTTCTGTTACAATCTTCTGACAGTGTTATTGGTTCTCAGTCTTTTCACAAAGTTCGGAGTTTCCTTTTATCCCTTTCCCAGTTCAGCTATTAGGTTAAGCCACAAATAGCTAAACTACGTCTTCTCCTACTAAAGCCCCGTTTATACGGCGAGAAATACTCACGTGTGTATATTTTGCATATATGCAAATTTACTCATGTGAGTATATTTCACCGTATGGACGCAATTGCTTATATGCATATCTTACTCACATGTGTAAATTTGCACCTAGCCAGGCCAGATGCAAATATGATACAACATGTGAGTAAATCGAGTTGATGTGTGCAGATTCTGCTCTCGTGAGCAAATCCGTCCGTATGAACACACAGCAAATTTGCACACCTGAGTAATTTTCTAAACCGGCGACATCACGGGATTCACGTCTATTCATACAAGCGAATGCCCGGGAATTGAGTGTGATTAGTCGCTTCACATCGATTAATTGGCGTTAATTGTGGTCAGTAACAGCTAGGTGTGAGACGCGTGTGGCATCATGGCTGCAAAAAATCGCTCGAAACGAGGTAAAAAACGTGGATCTGCATGGGGTGATGAGGAAACATTGTGTCTTCTTGCGATATGGGAAGAAAATGTGATTGAAGAACAGCTCGAGAACCCTCAAGTGAATAATGCTTCTATCTACAAAACTGTTGCAGATGAGATGGCTGAGAAAGGTTTTGAGCGATCATCAGAGCAATGTAAAATTCGCATTCATACGCTAAAACGTAGTTACAGAGATTGCAAAACTAACCCGAAGAAGAGTGGGAAAGGAAGAAGAACATGCAAATTTTATGATGAATTGGAAGGTATCTTCGGCAACAGGGCAGCATCGTCACCCCTGAAGGTTATAGAGAGCTTAACCCGAAAAAATGAAGAATCGGGTACAAGTGGTAGTGATTCTGAGAGTGAAGCTGCTGTCCGTGATCCTGACTCTGACACTGAAGGGAACGAGGATGTCCACTCTCCCAAAAATGATGAAGCAGTACGTAATGATATTACACCTGAAGACGAGCCAAAGGCCGGAGGTTCTACAGAAAAGAGGAAGAAAGGCGTCATTGGTGACAAAAAGAGAAGATGAACAAAAGGTTGAGGAAAACTGAGCTAGAAGTCGCTTTGAAATCTGTAATGGATGGGTTTGGAGCTGCCAATGAAAAGGCAGAAGATAAAATTATTGATCTTGAAAACAAAAAAATTCAATTGGAAAAGCAAAGACTTGACCTGGAGAAAGCTAAGCTGGAATCAGAAGAGAGAATGAAGAGAGAAGAAAGGGAACACCCATTCAACATGATGAGAATGATAATGGGTGCGGTTCGTGCTGGACCTTCGCGTTCGGATTCGCCAATTCTTCCCAGTCAACATGCGCCTAATAACCAAGGCCAAATGTATGGTAGTCAAGGTGGTTTCTGTCAGTTGCCAGCAGATTCTAACCAGCCGCCATGGACACCTAATGACTACAGTGGTCAGGAGAATCCAACCTACTATGACTTGTAACTCACCCAAAGGGAGAAATAAATAAAAGACTCAAACTCTTGAACACGACCAACTTCTCAGTTTGTAAGTTGGGAATGTCTTTTCCGTTAAAATTAATTAAAATTAACTACACAAAATGCGTTTGTTGATGTGTACATAAACAATAATACAAACTTTCACATAACTCGAGGGAACTCGTGGGTTTGTGGCTGAGACGCACACTGATTCTACAGTACTGAGTAGCTTCATCCCACTGCCCATTTTGGGGCTTGATTGGTCTAGTCGATAACGCGTATATCACGTGAAGTCATGGGCCGCTCAGCAATGACTGGGGTTAACTTCGGTTACCTGAGTACGTCACCAGTACGTGATCAACCCCGGTGGTTTCTACACATAGGGTTCTCCTCTAGGCGTGTGCACCGTGTGGTCTTTCCTCCACCGCTAATCCTGGCAGTCGTTTGTCGCATATAACGGCTAGATCGACATTAAAATCTAATCAATCAATCATTCATTAAATCAATCAATCAATCAATCATCCTTCTCTGACATCTAACTCATGGAGTTAGACTAACTCCATAAGTTAGATGTCAAAAATGGATGATTGATTGATTAATTGAATGATTGATTGATTTTAGTGCCCCCTTAGTTGGATACAATGGAAGTGAAGGTTGTTTTTAACTTCTGTTATTTATTATACCTTGCCATACATAGGTATTTATTAGGGACCGTAGATGTGTCTCATCTACTGTAACTGACACAAATATATTCTGAAAACTTGTCACAGTTCCTCCTGTAGGAATGCTTCAGCAAGTTCATCGCGAAGACGTTTAGCACATCCGAGTGGTTCATCGCACTCATCCTGTATGTCCAACACTTCACCCGCTGTGTCTCCATCAACGCAGTCATCCCAATCTGGTTGGTATTCTTCCTTCTCAGATTCACAGATATTGTGTAGAACAACACAGCAGGCTATTACTGTGCATGCAAATTCAACCTCAACATCCAGCCGTTTCTGAATACATCTCCAGCGCCCTTTCAGACGACCAAAAGCATTCTCTATTGTCATCCTTGTTCTGCTGAGTCTGTAATTATAAGCACTCTGAGCTGGTGTAAGATTACCTCTATTGGTGTAAGCCTTCAAGAGCCAATTCTTCAGAGGATAGGCTGCGTCAGCAAGAATTACCACAGGCATGTTAGAATTGCCAATCGTTTTTATCCAGGGTGGGAACAGAATGCCGCTTTCACCTTTCATGTAAATCTCAGAGTTTGCGAAGACACGCGCGTCATGGACGCGGCCAGGCCATCCAATATTCACATTTGTGAAAATGTAGCGGTGGTCGGAGACAGCTTGTAGTATAAGCGAATAGAACCCTTTCCGATTGACATAATCGCCATGATAATGTTGAGGTGCAATGACTGGAATATGACTCCCATCGATGGCCCCTGCGCAGTTCGGAAAACCCCATCTATCTTGGAAGCCTTGAATAACCTCCACCAGACCTTGACCTTCCGGGAACTTCACGTAACGATGGAATAAAATATCCACGATAGCCTCACAAACCTGATGGACACACATACAGACTGTAGCTTTTCCAATGCCAAATAGGTTGCCAACTGTCCTGTATTCAGCCGCCGACGCCAGCCAATAAAGTGCTACAGCAACTTTTTCCTGCACAGTCAGAGGTTCTTCAACAGTTCTCTCTGCGGGTTGAAGACTTTCATTCAGATAATCACAAAGTTTGTCGAATGTTGCTTGCCCCATTCTAAAGTTTGCCAGCCAGTCCTCGTCCGTGAATTGTTTCATGACGGTATCTTGAAACCATTTCCTCGATCTCACTTTCCGTCTGACATCCCGATAATTAGAAGTCCCCAAAGTCAGTGCAAGACATAGGTAATATGGACATTTCCTTTTGCGACGAATATCATGTAGTCTTAACATGTCCATGACTGCGACAGAAATGAATAAACTTCTGAATTACACCACACTTGCTCGTGTGACTTATAACTCACATGAACGCATAGCAAATATACTTTTGCTCACATGTGTAAATTTACTCATGTGAGCAAATTTGCATATAAGTATTTCCTCGCCGTATAAACAGAGCTTTAGACGGATCTCTGCTTTTGACTCTGAATGTTAGTTGACGATGAACTTTCTGTAAAACTCTCTTCTTTCTAATCCTCACTTATTGCCATCACTAATTCCCCACCATACAAAAACTACTCTCTTTTGCACTACTCGGTAACAACCCGTTTACAAACTGATTGCTTTTGACGAATAATGGTGAAGGAATTTGATGTAAACAAAACGCATGAGGATAGTAACGCCTCCAGTTTGGTCCATATCGACAGTGTCATATCTGTGTGTAGAAGTCATAACAGCCGAGCTCGATAATAGGGAATTCTGGGAAAGAAAATCTATACCAAATAAATAAGAAGTAGGAAACCTGATCACGTGATTCCATTGCGTAGCACCCCAAAAATTTACAAAGCAGCAGCGGCAGTAAACCCCATGTTGGTGGATAAGAACAATAAAAACTTTTTCTCATTTGTTAAGTTTGTGTGGAACTGAATCCTAAGCTGCTCTCTTTCAACAGCTTACAAGAACCAATGCCATATGCTGATATCATTAGTAAAGTAAAACAAAAGACAATTCGTCGGCTGAATGCTAGAATGTCATATGTCCCATAAGGGACATAGAACATTCTAGCACTCAGGCGACGAATTGTTGTTGTAGTTTTACTGGAACATAATTAGCTATGGACTGTGAATAAAATGTAATTGGTGTCAATAAACAGAAACTGGGCTTCAAATAACTGGTTTATTGCTATAAGCCCATATCTGGGCTCCACTGAAATGCGCTGGTGCCTCAGTTAAAAGGCTTATTATTCCCTGGATGTACGTCGTATTCTTTGATAAATAATAATTCTTTGTACATATGGATTTTTTTTGTCACAATTGATTAGAGAGTGCTAATTGGTATAACTTGTTACAAGTCAAATACTTATGAACTAATTCTAACAACTAAAATCAATCTAAAACTTTACCAGTTAACTGGGATTATGTGACTGTCGTACTGTAGCCCACTGGTTATATTTAACCCTCTGAACCATGGTGGTATATTCCATGTAAATTCAATGGCAGCCATTGGAAGAGTCCATATTAATTATTTGGGGTAGACCAATTAATATTTTCAACGTGCAGCCTTTGGGCTGCACGTTTAAAATATTGATTGGTTTACTCCACACATTCACTAACCAGCCATCCTACTTCATGAAATTATGAGGTACAATGTCCCTGGGCCAGGAAAGTGTCCTCTCGCATTTCAAAGGGTTAAGAGAAAAACACTGCAGTTCGAAAACAGCAGTTTAATTTGCTAGAAAATCATATTGGCTGTTCAAGAGGAATACAAACTCTATTGATCACGATTTCTTTATTGGAAACACTATATTTGTTTATTAATCTGCGCAAATAGAATAGCTCATCGCTAGGGGTAAGAATATCAGATTCACTTCAATCATCACTTTTATTGCAGAAAATTCACTTTGTGCAACCTTCGATTATTATATATTTCTTTGACGGACCTTTTGTCCTTCGCGTGGTTGTTATCTTGCATAACATCAAGGAGAGCAGTATAGTCGTTATTTGTAATTTCCAATCTTACATAGAAACGAAGGATGTCAGCTCCACCGCATATATTTGAAGCGTTAAACAATTAACAATATACTTTATCAGCATTCCCTATGTTTAGTCACGACGGAGTGGCCATATGTCACGTTTGTTCCCAAAAAAAAATAAAAACACGTGTGGAGCGAAATTGGGAGCCAGCGATGGCGGTTAACGTCAATCGCCTCATATACAACTTCCTTTAGCCCATATCAACTATATCAACACCCATGACACAGGTATTGACAATACTTTATTTATATCATTGCATTTGGAAGGTTGAACTTTCGCTCAATGTTGCTTTGCAAAGCAGCGAAGATACGCATCTCGACTCCGACTGTACACAGTCACATTTCAGTGTGTTCCTACTGTAAAGTTTTGTTTTCAACTCGGATTTTCCAAAAAATTAATAATATTACAATTGATACTCACTGTAAAATTTAATGCTAACACATATGGTCACGCTTCAAGTGTGTAAAATACTAATATCTAATTTTTTGGACGCTGAATCGAGATCACGTCCATCATTTTCTCACCAGGATTACGCCTGGTAATTACTCCTAGTGTGTGACGAATGCCCCATCCCCGCCTCACCTCACGTGCTCCAACATGGCGAATCGTGATCTCCTCTGTTGCATACAGTTAATCTGTGAGTTTCATAAAAATCGGCCTGAAAGTTACTGCCGCAAGTCCTCACTTTTTTGTCAGGTGTAATTTGTATTTAGATTGAATAACGTTATATAGGGTATGAATTTTTATACCATGATTACCTATTCTACTGTATATAAAAAAGCCGATGACATAAATTTAGATTTACACACCAACCGTTGTGAACACGCCAGCAATGGGATTTCAATAGTTAAAATTTACACATTCAGTGGAACTACTTCCAAGTTGACCTCTGGTGACCTCGCCTTGAATGCAAACTTGTCTAAATATATCACTCGTCGTCTCGTGAAGAGTGAAATGAAACCGGTAAGTATTTATTACGTTTACTACGTTTTCAAATAAGTTCAACCCATGTGATACCAAAAAGTAACAAACATGCGTTGTCTCGTGTTAATAAAGCATCCATAATTCGAATAGTATGTTATTATGCTATTAAAATGAAATAGGCCCCGTAATTTGCGCGATTCGTTTTCTATTTCGTTTCGGCTATAAGAATGCCAGCGGAAGTACCGCCCATCGGTGTTCATGTAAACAAAAACAGAAATATTGAGTTATTTAACATTTAAACTCTTATTAATCTGACGATCATGGTATAAATAAAATATACCCAAACAGCTTGGTGCATCAAATGTTCACTTCACAACTCGTGGTAAACATTTGGTACACCAAGCTACTATCGGTATATTCTATATATTTTCGATTGAATGAACGATTGTCGGCTTCTTTTTGAGTAACTCATGTACCGAAATGACCATCATTGTCTTCTCCATTTCCATTCACTACTTGGATTTTATTGTTTTTTTGTCTTCGGTGTGCAATTGACCCTTTAACCAACCAGACTAGAGGCGACACTTGCAAAACAATTCTTGAATAATTAAAAAGTTTCAAATTTTGTCTCAAAAACTTATTTTTGACCCCACATTAGAATGAGCCCGCTCACGTGAAATAAAACGTGAAACAAGGATAAAATATCGATGGCGATGTTTATAAATAGCGCTGATCGGATTTGCAGCTACGTTAGGTAAAGGTTTAATAAATTATTGACTATCGACTAGACGCAAAATATGGGTTTGTGAGTGGAGAAGGGGTCTGGGGCGAGTATGGATGGATGGAGGTGTCCAGTGCGGCTCTATTTTTTAATGATTTAGTTATCCACTGGACTCACGAGCTACCGCAAACCAGACACTCTAAACATAAGTCCGAGCTAACTGGATTGTGAAAACTATTGTAAAGAAATATTCTTTCAAAGAGAGCGTTACACTTGAATTTGACAAGACCGAATCTCTATCGTTCGATAGCCATTCACAGCGAAATTTGTCCTTAGAGTTAAAAGCTGTCAAAAGTTTAGCGAAAGCAGTTCATGCTTGCAGAAATCACAGCAATGATATTTATTATGGATATAATCTTGATAATTGTGCTATTTTTCAGATGGAATCGAAGACAAAGGAATGTGAACTGACAATTTATCAGATGAATTTAAACTTTGAAGAAATGAAAAATCTCCACGGATTATTTTGTGACAAGGAAAATGACATATTTTTGTATGTAAAGAAAATCATCCCCAATTCAAGGTATTTTTTAATATGAATGTCACGCTTCAGTTTTATTTATATTTCGTTTTTGTTCTGAAGAGAGTTTTAGCTACAATTATTGGAAGGATGGGATACCATTGATATTCATTAACCCCCTGCACATTGATGTCAAAATATCTAAAGTTCAGGCAGAAAAAATTCCCATAATGCCACTAGAAATTTAACCAATTCAATCTCGTCTGACAGAGCTCATTGAAAAACAGGTTCCTGAAATTTTGACATCAGAGTGAAGGGGGTTAAATGAAGAAGTCTAAACTTCCTCAGGGGCCAGTACTATAAAACTTCTGCAATTGTATTTTCCCGAATTATATTTTTCTACAAGCAAATTTTAACGACGGAAATGAATCATTAACATTTCAAAGATATGGCAGTTTGCCAACTGGCAAATTGCCAAATTTTTGAAAATGCTAATGCTTCATTTCAATTAGTTATTTTCATAAAAAGAAAATACAATTCTGAAAAATATAACTGTAACTGGAAACAGCTTCGGTACAATATTAGTTTTCCATGTTTTGAACAAAGTACGTGGCTTTCATGTACAGTACTGGGACCACAAAGGCGGTCTTTTTCGCAGTCAGATCGCGATTTGGCCGCGACACACTTACACAAGTGGATCGAGATTTCCTGAATAAAATAGGGCGAAATCATGAGAAATAAACGAAAATAGCATCTCAGATACAACTTTTGTTTTTCGAAAGGTGAGATTCCGGACTGTAGTGGAAAGGAGACGGGCAGCATCCCTCACTTTGATCATCATGAAAATCGACTTTCGATAGTTATCTCCCTTATTAATCACATGCGGAAGGTTCAATTATGAAACAAGTAATTGCTGAAAAAAGCACCTATGCCATATGACATCAGTCGAAAATAAGGCCATGTTAACTTTTGTTACTTTTAATAAACGAAAACAACCGGGAGCTGTCTGTTGTTTTGGTTTATTAAAAGTAACAAATGGAAACTGGGTTTTTACGGCAAGCTAATTAGAAGCAACTTGTTCGTAGAAAATCCGTCATGAAAAATATCTGTCAGTACGACACTTCCGAACATTATGCGTCCACTGTGGCACTTTGTTCAACAAATTTGTTCTTACAGTAATTATTAAGTATTTATTCTCCTCAGGAATAAAATTTAGCGGATCTTACCTTCTAAACCTTTATACTGATGGAAGGACAGTTTTTGTATTGTATTTAACGATGCGCATACTGTTGATATAATGAAGAAAAAAGTTACAGAACATCAAAAGATGGTGAAAACGCCGTTTTCGTATTATTTTTAAAAGGGGTTCCAACAGAGAATAATAGTCAACTGTTCAAACTGATTGGGGAAAATTGTAAAAATCCAGCTTCTGTATTTTTATACTTCTCTACATGAAAATGCCCGAAGTTTCTGAAATGATACTCTAACATTTCAATAATTCAGTGTTTATATGCCATTTCCATATTGTTAGTGTTAAATTTTCTGACATCTTTAGAACATTAAGGGGAGCTAACTTTCCCTTAAATTTCTTCCAATGACGAAAATTGTCAGTCCTGGAGAATTTCGAGTGGATCGCTACCCAATCCTCTCAAAATTCATTCAGTTAGGATTTATTCCCGGGAATGAAAATTAAGTCAATCACGATAATTTTGTCTTTTCTGAATATCAATCCCAATACCCGGGAAATTCACAGGACAGAACCGGGAATCAAAGGTTGTGCTCAGCAACCTTTGATTCCCCATTCTAGTCTATGAATTTCCGGGGAAGTGGCACTCAATTTCAGAACCGGTAACCGGGAAATTCCCTTTCCTGAGATTAAACCACGGCTCCAACGGCTGTGCTGGTGACGGAAGAAATTCATATTCGACGTAATCTCATAAACTATAAAATGCAATCATTGATAACATTGTCTATTTTTCCCGGGTATCGTGATTGACTGTCAGAGACGCAGAGCTTTGAAATTCCCGTTCCCGGTATTAAACCTTAATTGCAGTACTGCAGCTTGAATTTTATGAATATTGAACAACCATCATCGTTTACCAGTATTCGCGATCCGGTGCAAACTGAGATGAAAATACAACTTCTCCACGTGAATACCTGAATCACTCAATAGAGCAAATGAAGTGCTTCCGCAAATGGATGGTAAATGTTTACCTGCCAGACTTGAATAGACAAGTCTTTCCATTTCTAATAAATAAATATTTTTCTGTCATAACCTCTGATCTCTGTAGAACTGGCTTACTGGAACGCTCAGTGTTGACAAATACAAAAAGTGGCTCCACCGCCACCATGTTAGGAAGAGGGTGGCGAAGTTTCTATTGATAAACAATATATCGTTGAGCTCGCTCCAATGAGGGGTCTTAAGCTATGTTTTGTCACAAAAAATGAAAAAGTAATAAAAACTGAATGGTGAATTTTGTGAATAGCTATGGCCGGTTTTGGCCGTTGCGTTGGGTAAAAGGTTAATGACACAAAACAAGTGTGGAGAATAGAAAATGGATGCATTGTTATTGGGTTCCGTACAAAGCCACAGGAAATAGCCTTCATGTCATCAAACGCGATTGATTTGGAGGAATTACCGCATTGGCTGACTTCACGCCATCATGCGGGAGGGGGGAGGGTGAATGAGGGCGTTTGTTTCTGACGTTCCTGTTCTTGGTATACAATTTTTTGTCATGAGTAGGTTGCACTACATACTTTTCCAAGAATATCTCATTGCTTTATTATGTGTCAGGCCTCTTTAATTTTGGAATTCCCTCGGCGATGAAACTCGACCGCGTCTATCGAAATATTATTGTTTGCAACAGAGATGAGCTTCCTTTCAGCGTTCATATAGTTTAATGATTTAACGATTTAATGATAAAACAAGACAAAAGATAAAATGGTTACCCCTTGTGTATTAGGGTGTACGAATTTGTAACTACTCACTGTTGGTAGATGAGCTTTGAGTACAGTGAACATATTGCACACATCGAATTATGCCAATTCCAAATTACTGCAAAGTAAGCTGCCGGAAACAAACTTGTGTAGTACATGTATGCTAAAGAAACTTTGTTACACCCGTTTTTCGAATACAGTCATTCAAAAACTCTCCTTATAATCCTTAATAATATTTTGAGATGTAAATGTAAAATGTCTTTCTCCATTACACCTTACATCTAGTTTTCTCCAAGCGCCAGAAATCGCGCAGCTAAGTAATTCCTCCTGCAAATTGAGGGGGTTAAGCCAGCATTCAGAAGCTTTTTAGAGCAGAAAAAGAGAGTAATCGTTTGACTGGACTGGTTACGTGAAATAATTCATGAGAGGCGAGGGACGTTGTACAAACATGAGTGCGCGAATGCGCACGAGTGTTTTACAATATAGTCCCTCGCCTCGACTGAATTAATTCACGTAACCAGTCCAGTCAAGCGATTACTCAGTTTATTACTCTTCATTATTAACGATAATTATATTATTTGACCCTTTACCTAACGTAACGGCCAAAACTGGCCAGCGCTATTCCCCAAAATCGCCAATTAATTTTCATTATATCTTCATTTTTTGTCTCTAAAACATAGGTTATGACCCCTTATTGGAACGAGCTCGTAACCTATGTTTTTGAGACAAAAAATGAAAATAATAATTATTCAAGAATTTTTTCTTTTTTTTTGCAAGTGTCATCTGCTTTTCATGTTAGGTGAAGGGTTATAAAAACAAAAAACAATAAAGTCCCCTTTACCTGACACAATTGTTGATTGCATAATTCACTTGTGAAGTTATCGTTTATAATCAAACCCGGAAATCCCAGTAAATCACACTTTGGAAAGTAATAAACAATTATACCGTACTCCCTTACTAACGTCAAAAAGCAAAGGCTATTCAAGCGGTCTAGGATGAATTTCCTTTATCTACAGTTTCCTGAAAATGAAGGCGTGATTGACACGAGTTTGGTCGATTCTCACAGTTCTTAGGAAAATTCTTCCTGTGTTTTTTACCTCTCACGGACTGGGGAATGCCACAGTCACAATTACCCTTTCCTGCTGTCCCGACAGTAATATAATCTCTTAATTACACCTAGAATTCATTCAAGTTTTTAAAATAATCATATTATATACGGGATTCCCTCACCCTCAGAATCCTCCATTTAAGAGTAGCACGCTGCGCCATAGGGCTGTGTGGGTGTTGTTCCTTTGTGTATAATTAACACAAACAACCCGACAATTTCCAGAAGCCTCCGTTTTCCAGTATTGTTTTTGTATATGATATGTAGTTAAACTATTTCCATCCAGTGGTCCATGTTCTGTAACTTCACAACGTTGAAAATATTCCTTCATGCAAATCACATGTACCGTATATGTACCTCACCAAGAACATGGCTGACAATGTTCGTCTTTGGAGAGATTTACCAGAAAGTTAGCTCCCTTTAATTTCTTAAAGCTGTCAGAAGATTTAACACTAAGAGTGTGGGCTGGTCACATAAAAATTGAAATTTCTAAATGTTAAGGAATTTGTATCATCGATGTGTGCCCCATTTCATAAACTCCGAGCCTTTCACTGTAGAGTCTTATAAGAATACAGCCGCTGCCTTATTTGAAAGTTGGACTTTTATTCTCCGTCGAAACCCCTTTTAAAAAGAGGAAAGCGGCGTTTTCGCCATCTTTTGATGTTCTGTAACTTTTTTATGTTCATTATATCAACAGTGTGTGCATAGTGATATGTAATGCAGACACTGTCCTGCCCAGTAATATAAAGGACTAGGAGGCGAGATGTGCTATTGTTTCCTAAGAAGAATAAAAAAAACTTACAAATTACTGAAAAACATATGTACTAACAGACCTGAAAATAAGCAGTCTGACTTTGCAGAATGAGGTCCCCAGAGGATGAATTTGATGATGCTATCCCATACAGTGGGCTAATTTATAGTCTGGGTACCTCTTTCTCTTAAGTTATGAGACCGTGATTGAGACTGAGGTTCACAGAGGGTACATTTAGTGATGCTACCCTGCTGTGCAGGATAGCATCACTAAATTCACCCTCTGGAGATATCATTTTGCAGATGACAGTCTGCTTATTTTCTGGCTTGTTTACTAAACAAAGAGCCAAAGAGGACACTTTGTGTCAGGAGGTATGATACTGATAGATATTCTCAATGACGGATTATCTGTGAATTAGGTACTTCTAATTATCTTGCCATAAAAAGCCAAGTTTCTTTTTGTTACTTATAATAAATGAAAATAGCTCCAGAAGCTGTCTGTTGTTTTCATTTATTAGAAGCAACAAAAGGAAACCTGACTTCATTTTCTACTGATGTAAGAGGTCATAGGTGTTTTCGCAACAATTTTTTGTTTTTAATTGGACCGTCCTTGTCTGTCTAATAATTTCAGGGGAGAAAACTTTATCAAAAGTGCATTTTCATGACTATATTAGTAAAGTATGATAAATTACACTTTTTATTGCAGGCAAGAGGATGTGTCCACGTATAACGTGAGAAGATCATCCGTAATCTGTTCAAATAATAGTTACCAAGCTTCTATTAAACAGTTATTTGTAATCAAAAGACTGGAGATACAATTCTCGGTAAGTAATAGCGTTTTGTTAATATTTTAAAAAGTTGCTTAAACTTAAACCTCACTACTCAGTCTGAATGTATCCTTCCGTAAAAGACACATTGGATATGACATGAACCTCTTCGCTAGTTACGGGTTTGAATTTCTAAAATAGTCGAATAGTTTTGCTTTATTTGGATTGTGCTGAGTATGACTGACAAGAGAAAGAATCCAGGACATGCACACAGTAATGAAAGTAATTAACCCTTTATCAAACGTAACGGTCAAAACCGGCCAGCGCTATTCTAAAAAATCACCAATTAATTTTTATTAGTTACTCAAGAATTATTTTTGCAAGTGTCGTCTGCTTTTCAGGTTAGGTAAAGGGTTAATGCTGGAAAAAGAAGACAAGACGTTTTTGAAAGTGATAATGGCAGCAAAAGTGGCATTTCCCAAAAGAGAGCCGTCACTGTTGCTGCTATTGTAAGAGTCAACATACGCTCAAGAATAAGTGTGGGGAAGAAGGGACTGCCACATGGACCCGCCATGGTTCGCCCTGATGGGGAAAAAATAAAATTAGATTCACAACAAAAAATAGAATTTCCTTGATTTTCAAATCTTGGCGAGCAAGCCTGGCAATAAGCAGACTGTCAACTGTAAAGTGAGGTCCCTAGAGTGTGAATTTGGTGACGCATTACCAAGTTTATCCTCTGTGAACCTCAATCTGATTCAAGGTCTCAGGCCTAAATAGAAAGAGATGCCCAGAGGATAAATTGGGGGATTCTAGCCCACTGTATGGGATAACATCAGTGAATTCACCCACCGGGACCTCCTTCTGCAAATGGCAGATAGCTTATTTCTAGGCTTGTTGGTGAGTGCGACGAAGGGTGATAGGAGGTGTGTGTGTCTGTCTGTGTAGACGTGAAGGCCATCAATTAACACAGGGACCTTCGAAACAGCTGACAACACTCTTTCATATCACGGCGCATATTATGATTTTCTATGAGCAAATGTACAAATACCCGCGAGACACTCTTTTTTGGTTTGTATGTTTTTGATCCCGACCTGGTCTATTTCTTCCACTTCATCTCGAAGTCTAAAAGGCAAGCTCCCAAGCTACCAGTCAAATTATTGAACGAACCAGACGTTGTTACAGCCTAGAATTAGTCTAGCCCTTGAATAGTCCATCGCCTATTTTGGATTCAATCGGCTGCAATATGGCAGGTGGCCCCAAAGGCAAACCGCAGGTTTGCCGTTCCAAACAACTGAAATATTCCAGTCGATTGAATATAAAAATAGCCTAAATCACTTTCTTTGAATTAACGCAAGATGTGTTTCCTCAATCGAGACTTCATTTGGGCGAGTCTGTCATGACATTACCAACAGCATTATAATGTCTGTTTACTAAATAATTATGAATGACAACTCGCCACGGTTTTATGATTACGCCGCGAAATTCCACTAATTGTGTTAATAGCTTTATGTTTTCAAGGCGAAGTAAAATCTTATTGATTGGAATATCTATAACTGGAACACGAAATAACATCGGTATATCATTGTGCATAATGGGACATCACATTAAATCAACAGTAGCTTGCCCGCAAACGCAGCGGAAGGTGGGTAAACAAATAGTTACATAAAAGCGTCGAATTGCTAACAGAATTTGTCTGGTGAAATGAGAGCCTTGTTTAAAGGCCGAAGGCGACTAAATTTGTTTACAGTTGCGGTAATATTCTACTGGAGTGTCCGTCTATTGATACATTTGCACATGCCTCCTGTGCAGCCCCAATTTCGCCACCACTACCTATTGTCAATATAAGAGGCTCATATGATAACAAATAAGAGCAAAACGACAAAATGAAGCAGCGCTGTGAGTATTTGTGAGGCTATGTTGAGCCACAGGTTACGGAAATACCACCCACAAGTGAACACTAGAGGTTTACGATATTTTGTCACCAGCACACCACCCCAAAGTCAAATGATTCTGTATCAGTTTATAACAAGTCTTATTTGTCTTTACAAACAATATAGCGGAGTCATGGTAACTGAAAAGCAACTTTGCTTGCGAAAAATATTCAATTAACAGGAGCAGTCAATTAACAAAGAACTGGTCACATTCCTGTATTCTTGAGATACATTGAGTATTTGTTCTCTCATATTTTGTTTGAACCTTGCTGACCATATTTGATTCGTTGAAGCAGGGTGCAGCTTTTATGAAAGTTTACGAGATAATTCAATCCTTTGCCTGGCAGGCAAGAATTAAGAATTAACCCAAAGCTCTTCTGGAGGTTCACATAACGTTAAAATTGTTTCTTTTTGACCATGCTTCAAAACAAACACTACTTTTAACCTTTCCCCAACGCATTTAAATCGAGCAGTTGAAAAAAAATATATATTATTCCAAAAAAGTAGGGGATATTTGATAAAAGTGAGATATATGAAGAAATATATTTATATTTTCATCAAAAAGACAGATGAGGCATTGTACTGTGACATCTGGGGAATGATTTTTCATTTCCTGATAGTTTGGTGTCTGACAAACATACATTCCACGCACTGCGCTGTAGAAGACATGGACGGTCAGTCAAAGAATTTACCAAATTCAGTCCAAGACCTCAATACCTTGTAAATCCTCCTCGGTTCTCGAGACAAGCGCAGATCCGACGTGGCATACTCCTCACCAAACGTCCAATATAAGATTGACTGATGTTATTCCATTCTTCCTGTAGTGCAGCGGCGAGTTCCTGGACATTGGTAGGGACTGTTGGCGTTGTTGTACGCTCCTGCCAAGCATATCCCAGGCGTGCTCGATTGGTGAAAGGTCTGGACGCAGTGCTGGCAAAGACAGTGTAGTGATGTTCTGCTCCTGGAAGAACGACACGGGCCCTGTGTGCTCTTGCATTGTCATCTTGGAAAATGAATCGACGGCCGTGACGTCGCGCAAATGGCACCACATGAGCTGCTAACATGTTGTCACGGTAGTACCGCCCTTTGACACGCCTTGGACGACATGTAATGCTGCTCTGCTTGTCATAGTTACGCCATGTTATTGTTCGTTCCGCCGCCGCCACACTCTAGTTTGCTTATCGTGGAAGTCGAGAGTGAACCTAGATTCATCGGAAAACATGACGTTGCTCCACTGACGATTGTCCCAGCGCTGTGGTGCTCCACACTAATTACGCCTTCCTACAATGTGACGTTCATTCAAACGTGGAATTATTCGAGGTCGTCGAGCATACACATTCCAGCTGTGTGGGCGATTTCGGATAGTCTGAGCACTGACTCGCACATCTGTCGCTCGGTGCAGCTGCTGCCCAATTTCTGAGGCACTTTGATAGCGGTTACGTAATGCTGTGGTTCGGATGAAACGATCCTGGTTAGCAGTTGTCGCCCTTGGACGACCTGACCGACGTCTATCATCAACATTGCCTGTCTGACGGTAGCGTGACCACAACCAGCTAATCACCCATTGAGAACGTTAAGAATTGCCACTGCAGTCTGTCTGTTGCCAGCTTCCAACATGCCAACGGCAAGTAAACGTTCGTCACGTGTCAGTCATCGCACACCTCAAAAGTTACGTTTCGACCAGAAAATATTGATGAACGAGTTTATACCGAGAAAACAACGATGAAACCTCCGAAAAAGCCCGTCCAGTACAAATGAAAATTTCTAAACGTACCCCACAGACATTAACGCGGCGCTCGTGCGAGAAACCTGCACGAAGTTGTTGTGGGCCGGTGACATTCATGATCCACGCTAAACTTGGTAACATATTGATGTGTCCAATCACACGTATCCAGTACCATTTTCCGAAAATATCATCATCAGTTAGGATATCCCCAACGTTTTTTGAATAGTATACTTAACTCTTTACCTAACATGAAAAGCAGACGACACTTGCAAACAAAATTCTTGAATAACTAATTTTTTTAATTTTTTGTCTAAAAAACATAGGTTATGAACCCTCATTGGAACGAGCTCAACGAGCTCGTTCCAAAGACGGGTCATAACTTATGTTTTTGAGACAAAAATGAAAATATAATGAAAATTAATTGGCGATTTTTGAGAATAGCGCTGGCCGGTTTTGGCCGTTACGTTGGGTAAAGGGTTAAAACATTTTCAACAAAACTATAACATGTGACCTCGAACTGGAACGAGGTGTCACACGAAATAGTTTTGTTGACATTTTTTGAAAACAATTAAAAAACAATAATTAAAATAATAAATTTTGATTTATTTATTTATTTATTGGGGTTTAACGACACTTTCAACAGCCAGGGTCACATCGTGTCGGACAGTTAAACGGGTGGAGGAAGCCGGAGCACCCGGAGAGAACTGCCGAGCAACAGCGAGCAACTGTCAGACTCCCCAACATACTAAATCCACACGATCGAGGGTAGCATTGGCTGAAGGCAAGTGCACCATCGACGTGCAGTGCGCCTTAGTACACAACGCCACCGTGCCACCAAATGGGTAAGTTGGATGAAGTGTCTTGCCCGAGGACACAACGCGGTTGCCGCAGTTGGGATTCGAACCCAGGACCTCTCGGCTTGCAGCCTGCACCTCTACCTACTGAGTCACCGTACTCCCAATAAGTTTTGTTATCCTCTGCGTTGGGTAAAGGGTTAACCATATAAGATTAGTGAAGATGAGCGCGACAGAACATAGCTAACAGCTTACGGAACTCACAGATGTTTTACCTTACCATTCGCTTTGTTGCTTGAAAGTGAGAGGTTGACAGAAAAAGACGCAAGGTCGTGAAATAGCACTGAACGCATCTCATTTCAAGTATTGGGAAACAAATTGTCTTCTTTATGGTAATGACGCACCGATGTGACCGGAAACATACCAGAAATCAATGGAACATGCCCTATTTTTAGCTCGAAGCATAAAAATGCTATTAGAGCGAATAATAAACTGAATAGTAGGTTTATGCTTTTCAAAACACAAATAATGAAATGGATTCCACACAAAGAATCGTGACCAACAACCATGCATGTTTTTATAACCAATATTGACAATACAACTTGTTTATATTTGATATTCATTATCTCTGTGTTGCATGTATACACACTTCATATAAGAAAATAATTGTAAAACAGAAGCTGAGCTGTATGTGGGATAAAATGTTTGAGTGTACTTTTATAAGACCAATATTTTGGATAACCCTTTAAATCCCAGTGGTTCTTGAATTAACACTTTGAACCCTCGCTTACTGGAATGGTATCGCCTTTGTGTACACTTACAGTGAGCTGGGTCAGTCCAATATCAATATGCAGAGGGGATAAAATAATAACTGCTGTCTGCAGCCGTCTGGCTGCAGACTGCAGTTACTATTTTTTTACCAATGCCCCGTGTATAGACCTCTTATTATATGACAAAAGTGGGACGAAATTTATGCCTTTGACCAAAAAATCGGTCTTCCGCGTTCAAAGGGTTAAACGGCGGATTTATTCCTCACAAAATAGAGAATAAAAACAATGTTTTTGTTTTCTTACCTTTTCCCTTTAGCTGTCTGTGACACAACATAATTCGATATTTTCTTAATGTTTTGTGCATGTTTTCTCCATTGCCTCATCTCCAATGCATTTAATTGGTTTTTGGTACGTTTGGTACTTCTAAGAGAAATTCTGGACTTTTATCAGGAAAATCAAGTCCACTGGTCTCGGCGCTTGGGAAAAACATTGAGTAACCAAAATGGTGCGCTCCCCTTGGATCCGCTATTTGATTCGACTATATGCTGTGAATAGTCTTGAATAACGCGAGGCTTTGAGGAACACAGGGATAAAGAAAAGTTTAATAGTGTTGGTAATAAAATATAAAAATCAATTGGCAGACGTAAATATAGTCCGCAGAACAATTTCCCAGTCTATTGTCTCTGGAATATAAGTTATGTTGCTGAAAACAATAACCCTTACAATCCAATGTTCCTTCCCTGAATAGCCGTTTTCGATGCTATTTTCAGCATTGCGATGAGTCTATTTTGCGTGTTTATTTCACGCGTGTTCTATGAAATTCCTATCAACAGCAACACCAAACCACGTGGAAAATGAAAATCCGTTCCGTACACATGTGCCGAACGGAAATCGTTGAACAGATGATTGATCACTGGAAACTGAACCGATTGCGAAATTACTAAATAAAATGTCTAAAATTGAAGGATATGGCGAGTTTAAAGTGTACGAAAATAGCGAAGATGAAATAGAGTCGATATATGAAAGGAATAATAAATATCCAGAAGAAGAGTATGATTACGCAAATTTATTTGGTGATGAAATGTGTTCTTTTTGTTGATAGTTGTCAAATGAATTGCTGAAAGTCTTTCTAATAATTGTTTGTTTAGCCGTGAAGGCGTGTGATAAACACAGAACGACACGCGCGTGTGAATGGGTTAATCAATAGGACACTTCTGCCATCGCGGAAGAATAAAAATTGAGGCCTGCGGCCTCTCGTTTTATCCTTCCGCGCTGGGTTGATACTCACTCAACCCAGTTGATTTCGGTTGATTTTTAAACCAACCGATTTTCGAGTGTATTTGTAGCGTACAAATCTTTTATAAAGGTAGTCAGGTATGTTGCAAATTGTTGGTGGGCAAACCATCGGGCACCAACGTCCGACACCCCCAAAACAATTTTGTTAGTTACGACTCAATATCTCATTTTTTTCTATTTTAGAATATTACAGCTCTCATCAGGCTGACCAGGAAGTACCAACAAATAGCATGGTTCGATTTCAATATGATGTTACCATCAGCATCAACTACAGATGAAATCGGAATAAGGAATCGCTTTGGAATAAGGTGAGCGTCCTGTACATATCGTGTTAACTTATTAGATGACACAGGTTGCAGACATTAACATTCTCCTAAAATAGCTGAACAAAAATTTCTTCTTCAAACTTTGTTCATAATTTAGCATTTTGTTTCTAACAAACTCCTTTTTACGTAAAACGCAAGCAGAAATAATCATCAGCTTTATCCAGTGATCCAATGTAAATAATTTGTGGTTAGATTCTGTGCTTTTTCAAAACTTGGTTTCAGTATACTCTCCATGAGGTGTATTTTGCTGTTCTTCCTATGTCCAACTTTGTCAGCATTCATTACAGTACTGCAGGTAAAGCCGGCTCTGAATCGTTTGTAACAGTATCGAAGGCGAAGTGATGCGCCGAAGCGAGGCGTCATTTCGAAAGCTACTGAAGGATATTCCTCGTTATCCATGAAGTCGATGGATATCGAGAAATATCTTTTAGATAATTTGCGATAATTCACAGGCTAGCATATAATAAAAAATGTTATTTACCTATCCTTCATCTCTTCTATTTGTTAGCCCGAAAGGGCGTGTCTTTTAGTTCTGGGAGAAGAGTTATTTGTACAAAGTGAAGTTTAAAAATTACTAGCCCTATTTTGTCACAGTGCACAGTTTTTTATGAAAAGACACTGCCTTCTCCACCTACGCTTGGATACCAGTGGCGTAGCCATGGGGGGAATCATTCCCCCAATCCCAATTCTTCGATCTCCATGGGACGTGAAATACCTTTCCCCCAACTTACGATTTCGATCTTCGGGATATGGCTGCGGCATAAAAATGCCTGACCCCCACCCCCCTCCATCCCCCACATAGTACCTCATCCCCCAATATAGAGACTTGGTTACGCGCCTTTAGAAAACACTCTATACATACGGATACAACATATATAATGTAAACTTCATCACATAATCTATATCTTTTTCTGGCTATTAAACTCATACAGTACGTGGAGAGTGCATTATCACTAAATCACCCGAAGCGTGGAGATTCCACCCAAGCAATAATTGCAAATTTGTCGTAATGCACAACAAGCACAAGCAAAGTTCCAGCCAATGGACCTCCGGGTAAAACCCGGAGGTCCATTGGCTGAAACATTGCTTGTGTTTTTTGTTCATATATACGGAATTTGAAAGTTATACTTTGGGTGATAATTCCACTCCGCGTTTGATTTAGTCACAATCCACTCTCCACGTACTGTATTTTCAAACCAGTGAAGCGCGACCATTTAGTAACATTCTGGAAGCAGACCTTTGTGCAGCAGTTGTATTTTTGTGAGAATAATAATCGTTCAGTTGTATTCTTAGGCATTGTTTGTTTGTTTGGCAAACGACACTTTTAACGACAATTTTTTCCCAATCAATTTGAACAATTACTATTATTCTCTGTTGAAACCCATTTAAAAATAAGAAAACGGCGGTTTCACCATCTTTTGATGTCCTGCGACGTTTTTTCTGTTCATTATATCGACCGTGTGCGCATCGTGACATAAAAAACAGACACAATCCTTTTCACTAATATGAAAGTCTAGGATGTGAGATTTTTAAAAAATTTTCCCTTGGAAGAATAAAAACTGGCAAATCACTGTAAAAACACATTCGCTGAACAAACGGCCAAAGTGGACCTTAGTGTTGGTAGGTGTGATACTTATAGATATTCTCAATGATAGATTATCTGTTACCTAGTAAACAAAAGCCAAGTTTCCTTTTGTTACTTTTAATAAATGAAAACAACAGACAGCTGAACAAGAGATGTCCGAGAGCTGTCTGTTGTTTTTGTTTATTAAAAGTTACAACTTGGATTTATTTTCTGCTGTTGTCATAAATGTTTTCTCAACGATTACTTGCTTCTTAATTGGACCTTCCCTGCACCTTTAATAATGTCAAGGGAGATAACTTTATGGACAGTAGATTTTAATGATGATATAAGTTAGGAAAGAAGGCCTTACAGGAAGTGATGTTTGTTACGCGATCCATTTAGGCATCCGTTCTCGGGTGTTGTTATCAGGTAATAAATAGTATCTTCACCTCGCCCCTAGTTTTTAGTTTTAGTGACTCGTCCAGTAAATTAGGTCTGTGCCTCATCAAAGTCTTGGTTTAGACCTAATTACTGATCTCGTTTCGTAAATCTTATATAAATGGAAAGTCTGTGATTCAGCTATTCCGTCATTCCGTCCAGCTTTCTAGCGTTGGTTATCTCCATTGATATGCAATGGGCTATTTTTTCGTCGGGTGGACGGGGCATCCCGTCCCGGATGGGTGGACCCGCTAGTTTCAAGACAAACTAGGAACTCATGGAAGATCTTCCATATAACAAACAATATAATAGCCGATTCAAATATCATGAACTTGTTCTGAATCAGACCGTTTGTGTAGTAAGTTGGTAAAGTTGTTATGTTCCTCAATCCTTCCTCAGTTAACTTTGAGATATTCAGTTTTCCTCTGTCGACAAATCGTCACCTGAGTGCTAGAATGTTCTATGTCCCCAATGGGACATAGAACATTCTAGCACTCAGGCGACGAAGTGTCTAGCATCGTATTTATAATTAGGGTCTTGCGAATTTCAAATTTTGGGGCGTGTCGAATCTCAAGTTGTATCGTTTCCACTTTTCAAAGTGTAGCTCTTGCTCCTTCTTACAACGGTGGACCATAGCAAATATTGTCAGTCCCCACTAGAATATTTTCTTAAGGTATCGCAGCAGTAAATATTTGAATTAGAGTTACCTGTCTTGAAATGTTGCACTCGGAAATGATGCAATCTCTAAAAATAAGCAGCCTTGGGAAAATATATTGTTTTAATAAACATTTGAAACATTCTAATGACATCTTGCGTTATTGTTGAATTTTCCAGATAAATAAAGAGGGTGATTCGATGACATTTGGACCTAAAACATACAATTGACTTTTGGTGTGATTTTGTTGGGAATTCCCTGAAAAATATGTGCACGTGACCGGTACTTCCCTTCCGGTCAGGTTTTCTCTCTTATTTGTTGCATGACCCATTGTTTTCGGGTCAGAAAAGGTTTTCTGAAGGACTGTACGTGACAAATATACTACTCAAAGTTTGCTAAGCACCAAATATTTGAAACATCATTATGAAATTTGCTGGTGACATATTTGCGATATGTTTGGTGGATATGATTGAGGAATGTATTGGGATGGTCCCCAGTGTTTACATTAGCTCTCTTGACAGGCAGATTTTTTGTGACAGCCATGGAAAGCATGTACCCCTTGATTTTCATGATGTTTTCGTGTACTGTCTACATGGACATGACATGTGTGGGGTATTCAATCTTCATTTCAACACAAACCCTTGTGATTTCATGATTGAATATGGCAAATGCAAATGTAAGAAGACATTTGTCTGAAGCAGAAATGTGGCAGGCTGTAAGGATGGTGGAGCGAGGGGTTATCCATCGTCAGGTTGGTGAAGCCCTTGGTGTGCATCATACGGTGATCACCAGAGCCTGGGCAAGATTTCAACAGTATGACACACCAGTAA
Source organism: Pictodentalium vernedei (assembly GCA_031216915.1). Lineage (NCBI taxonomy): Eukaryota > Metazoa > Mollusca > Scaphopoda > Dentaliida > Dentaliidae > Pictodentalium > Pictodentalium vernedei. The sequence goes on from CM062293.1 coordinate 403,567,130, forward strand.
GTCGGCATGGTGGTGGCAGAAACAGGGCAACATCTGCAGCTGAAGACAGGTTTTTGATCATTCAGGCCCGTAGGAACCGCTTTGCCACAGCAACCCAGCTTAGCAGTGACCATCAGAATGCATCCGGAGTAAATGTTTCGACGCAGACTATCCGGGCAAGGTTGCACGAAGGTGGTGTCCGATCGAGAAGACAATGTATTCGCATTCCGCTGTCCCAGAACCACCGCCAGGCACGATATGAATGGCCATGGACCACGTTGGATGGACCAGAGAAGATTGTCGACCTGTCCTTTTTACAGATGAGTCAAGGTCAAGGTACTGTCTAGACCAATGCAGATAGACGTTCTAGGTATGGAGAAGACCAGAAGAGCGATTCCATGCAGCCAAAATTGCTGAGCATGACCGCTATGGTGGAGGGTCAATCATGGTCCGGGGCGGAATCGGCTGGGGTGGACGTACATAGCTCTGTGTCCGTCCTTGAACGTGGTACATTGCCTGCTCAACGGTATATTGATGAGATCCTGGATGTCCACGTCAGATTGAATGCAGGTGCAGTGGGTGATAGATTCATTCTGATGGACGATAATGCCCGTCCTCATGTTGCCCATGCTGTCGGGGAGTACCAACAGAGGGAGGGGATTGAGCGTATGGACTGGCCAGCAAGATCCCCTGACCTCAATCCAATCGAACATGTCTGGAATGAGTTGCAGCATGCAATTTCAGCCCGTCCAGTCCAGCCAACAAGTGTTCAGGAGCTTGGTGCCATGCTGGTCCAAGAGTGGAACAACATCCCACAAAGGACCACCAGGGATCTGATTGGGAGCATGAGAAGGCGTTGTCAAGCTGTAATTAACAGTAATGGGTCTCATACTCGATATTGAAGCCATACCAGTTGGCTCCGTCAACTTTTTGACAAATTGAAAAATATCCTCTTTTACCAATAATATCCATTTTCCATGGTTATCGTATTCAAAAGCTACACAATAATGTCAAACACAAATAAAATCTTAATTTCTGTACTTAAATCATTAAAGATATAATTAAATAAAAAATGTATACACTTTTCATTACAATAGTTCAACTAAAACGTAAAACAGGTAGTCGGATATACTTGGTGCTTAATAAACTTTGAGTACTATATATTTGAATGCCAAAATTGAAGTGATGCGATCATATTTTTTTTTGCTTAAGGTTGTAATGGTCGCCTATGGGAAAATATTTACTGATAGGATACCTTAAACGGCGACCGGTTTATTTGGATAAGTTAATCAAAAAGGGGGAATATTCCAGAAGCGGAATCAAAGTAATTTCGAAAGCGCAACTACAAAGAATTCTTCTTTCATCATCAGGAGCCAATACTATAAACATTTACGATTGTATTTTCTAGAATTGTATTTTCTAGTTATGACTTTAAATGGCTTGAAATGAACCATTAGCATTTTCAAAGATGCGGCAATTTGCCAGTTTCCAGGTAAGAAATACAATTCTAGAAAATACAATTGTAAAAGTTTTAGAGTATTCACCCCTGGAGGTATATTTGATGAATTTGGACAACCTATCTGTGCGATGAATGTCGCCGAGTCGCTCGCTTTGCAGCGAGGTTTTATATCACGGGGCAGGTTGTTCATATTCGTCAGTTAGTGACAGCAATGTCGGTTACTGAATGTACCCTGCGATTTGTTCAATAACAAAACGAACGGTGTATTCAGTGTACCAGAGGTATTCAAGAGACGTCACTTCAACACTTAGTTCACTGTTCTGTCAAGTATTTCAAGTAGCGTATACCCCGAAAAGACGAAAGAGGATGTAACTGATGATAGAAGATTTCAAGAGGTGGGAACTTGATAGGACTGTTGAGAACATTTCGACTATTCGAAATTCTCAATTCGATGCCACTCGAATCCAATCGAACCATCGGGAAGATTTTGAATCGAATCGAATATCGAAGCTTCGCATTAAAAATCGGAGAACAAAGCCGAGGAACTCAGATGCTATGGCGATTGTTCTCAAGGAGATCTATGTCACGAGGCAAGAGAAATAATATCAGGGGCCGCGGAACCGGGGGTGAGGGGTGAGGAGGGGGAGCTTCAGCCCCACCAGTTTTTTGCCGGGCCATGTTTTTTTGTATGCATATATTTTAACACAACAATGACTGGTGAAACAAGGGGCGGATCCAGAGCCTCCCCCATATTTTCGCCAGGTATGTTTCTCTTGTACTGGTTCAGTATCGATGGATTTCGGATCATTTTTTTTTTGCAGTAAGTGCCAGTAAACGCTAAAATGTACACATTCTGTTGAAAAATCGGTTAACTGAAATACATCGTAATCTTACAGACATACAAGTACCAAATCCACCCCCAGACAAGATAACCCACAGACAGTATAATTGCTGTTAACGTCTGGTAAAGCATACAGGTGAGGTCTATTTATCAGCTTTGGTCGTTACGACCAAAGCTGATAAATGGACTTCACCTGTCTGCTTTACCGACGTGTTTTAACGGCTCTCAAAGTGTTAAATCTTTCAAATACATCTCCTGAAAAATCTCAAATTATTCGCTCAGATGCATGGAAATGGGGGTTTTGAGACCCTGGAGTTTAAAATTTTCGTACCACGGGCCGAATCATGGTCGGACCGTCAGCCGGTCATACCGACGACCATCCATAGCCCGATCCATACCCCTCACTTTGAAAATCGTTCCGCGGCCCCTGAATATAACACCAGTTTTAGAACAAATACTTGCTAATCATGAAAAAACGAATTGGAACTAAATTAATGATCCTGTCTAAACAAGGGGATAAGATGGTGTGTTTAGAGAATGGATATAAAATAACTACTTTGGTAATGCTTCATCAAACTTAAAGTTTACATGTTGAAACACATTGTATATAAATACTTCTAAACACATAATCCTGTTCTGGGTTCCAGAATACATTTATATTTATTAGCGTTTGTTACGACCCGTAATGTAATAAATGACCATAATGTAATACCTACCCATAATGTAATACAAAAACGACCCATAATGTAATACGAACCCATAATGTAATAAAAAACGACCCATAATGTAATAAATGTAATAACGTGTAATAAATGTTAGGTACCCATAATGTAATAAAAATTTTAAAAAATTAGATACAAATTACACTTTTCCAGGCCCGTAATGTAATAAAATTCTAAGCTTGATTTTTGTTTTTTCTCTTTACTCCAGCAGTGCGTTCGGCTACTTATGACACATCCTGCGCCTTCATCAATGCTTCCAATGGCCCCTATGCCGTACACAGCCAACATGCGTGGGTGTGTTGGGATTACGATGGAGAGTATTCCGGGACCTGGGGCGGGTATACTCTGCTATGAGTGACAGGCATTATCCCTCTTTCATTTGTACCACCCACGCAAACGACTTCCTCGATAGCCTCTACTGCCCTGCCACAATCATATAGGTCTTCCTTACAAGACATTCAATAATTTTGATTCCAGGATGGTCATTTATAACTGCAATCATCATATTCGACCGGCTGTTCACTTGCATAAAAGCAATGCGGGTAGCAGGTTCCTATACTGTTAATAAGTGCAAGCAATTCTTGCCAAAGTTGCTGAGGCAGAGGGTGTAGTGGGGTGCAGTGGTGTTGGGTGCACAATAACCGGATAGTGGGGGGGGGGGGGGCGTATAGTGTGGGATACAGGGAAAAGATAGAACAGAAGCAAGGCGTTGAGGCAACCGGCGCAGAGGAATATCGGGAAGCGATATGGTGAGTGTACTGGTATTGGAATGGGGGATATCCTATAGCTCGATGGCATTTGGATTAGGCTACTTTGCTCCAAATTAAGCGTACAATCTATCCTCTGTCTCTCCAATTTTCACTACCTAAACAAATTAGTAATTTCCCTGTACTGTACTACTATAAGTTCATGTCGCACCCTCCGCACCTTGAAAGCAATGAGCCCGAGCCCAGGACCACACTTAATAACGACCACATCATATTCCCGGTCCTGTGATCACATGTGTCAAGTAATATTATCAAATGCTTTCCAGTCAAATAGTTTGCACTTCGCACATGCAAGAAAGACCTTACATTTTCAATAAAAATTGTATCAGTTTCGATAGTGACAGCCCTGAGTGAAATGGTTTCAACTCCTCTCAGTGTTATTTTTCTAAAACCTCAACACACCACAGATTGAACACCCTCAATTGATATGAACCGAAGCAAGTTAAACGCCTTGTAGACTGCTATCATCCACGCAGGCCACCTTTGCGAGAAGATTGGTTAAGAGTATGTCATGTTCACCTGTGGCTGTGACCAGCAACTGAGTCGAGTTAATGTGCACATCACATGGTTGCACAAAGCAGCCTCTTTGTATTGAGCTCAGGGGATTGCATTCTCAAATAAATTTCACCAGTGGTGTGGCATCACTCATAGTATGCACAGGACGAATGCAGATCTATAATAGAGAGTAGTTTTGGTGGTTCTTGAGATTATGTTGATTGGAAAAGCATTCCACAGCATTTTCTGAGCTGTGGAGACTACCACTTAAACCACCTACATTTCCTGACAGTTCCTGGCGATTGGCAGGAACTTCCTGCCAACCGCGTACTCTATCACATCGACTATTCGCGTGTTCATCCCCGCTATTGTGCCATCTTCTCCTAGGCTACACTCAAACAACATACGTAGCTAAACACCAGGTGTAACATGGGCATATCCGTTTGACCGTGAGGTGTGACCTTGACCATCAATCCGGTGACCTTGAACCTGTGTATGGGCCGATTTTTATGAAACTTGGTGTGTGGTTCGGGCGCCCAACAATTTTGCCACACCCGATGCCCGTCATGTGTGACCTTGATTGATATTCACACCGTTGACCTTGAACCTATATCTCGGCTCATGTTGGGCCGATTTGCGTGAAACTTGGTATGTGGGGGTAGTTCGGGGCTCTCTCTCTCTCTCTCTCTCTCTATATATATATATATATATATATATATATAGTGAGCGTCCTGAACTACTCCCACATACCTAGTTTCACGAAAATCGGCCCAGCATGAACCGAGATACAGGTTCAAGGTCAACGGTTTGAATATCAAGGTCACACATGACGGGCATCGGGTGTGGCGAAATTGTTGGGCGCCCGAACCACACACCAAGTTTCAGGACAATCGCCCAGCAGGAGCCGATACACAGGTTTAAGGTTTCCGGTTTGATGGTCAGGGTCACACACCCGGTCAAACGGATACGCCCATGTTACTCCTCGTGTCTAGCTATGTATGTTGTTTGAGTGTAACTTAGGAGAAGATGGCACAATAGCGGAGATGAACACGCGAATAGTCGATGTGATAGAGTAGGCGGTTGGCAGGAAGTCCCTGCCAACCGCCAGGAACTGCCATGACTGTAGGTAGTTTAAGTGGAAGGCCGTGTGGTGGACTAATAATATTACTTGACACATGTTATCACAGGATCGGGAATATGATGTGGCCGTTATTAAGTGTCATCCTGGGATCGGTCTCATTGGTTTCCAGGTGCGGTGGGTGTGACATAAACTTATAGTAGTACAGTACAGGAAAATGACTAATTTGTTCAGGTAGTGAAAACTGGAGAGACAGAGGATAGATCGTACGCTTAATTTGGAGGAAAGTAGCCTAATCCAAATCCCATCGAGCTATAGGATATCCCCTATCCCAATACCAGTACACCTACTATATCGCCTCCCGATATTCCTCTGCGCCGCTTGACTCAACGTCTTGCTTCTGTTCCATCTTTTCCTTGTATCCCACACTACCCCCTCCCTATCCATTCTTGGTGCACCCAAATCCCACGGCACCCACTCCGCCCTTTGCCCCAGCAACTTTGGCCAGAGTTACTTGCATTTATTAACAGTAGGAACCTGCTACCCACATTGCTTTTGTGCAAGTGAACAGCCGGTCGAATATGATGATTGCAGTTATAAATGACCATCCTGGAATCAAAATTACTGAATGTCTGGTAAGGTAGACCTATATGGTTGTGGCAGGGCAGTAGAGGCTATTGAGGAAGACGTTTGCGCGGGTGGTACAAATAGAAGAGGGATAATGCCTGCCACTCAGAGCAGAGTATACCCGCCCCAGGTCCCGGAATACTCTCCATCATAATTCCAACACACCCACACATGTTGGCTGTGTACGGCATAGGGGCCATTGGCCGCATTGATGAAGGCGTAGGATGTGTCATAAGTAGCCGAACGCACTGCTGGAGTAAAGAAAAAAAAACAAAAATCAAACTTAGAATTTTATTACATTACGGGCCTGGAAAAGTGTAATTTGTATCTAATTTTTTAAAATTTTTATTACATTATGGGTACCTAACATTTATTACACGTTATTACATTTATTACATTATGGGTCGTTTTTTATTACATTATGGGTTCGTATTACATTATGGGTCGTTTTTGTATTACATTATGGGTAGGTATTACATTATGGGCATTTATTACATTACGGGTCGTAACAAGCGTTTAAGGTCACATATTTCTGCAGAATGGCTAATCGTGATCCAGAATAAATAACATCGAGTGTGCGATCGTGGTGACACATGGCTGAAAATTTTAAAGTTACTTTGTTTCTCGGCTAAATGTCACCACTTTCAGTATCATTTTCCATATATATGCATTATTATATGATCCCTTTCGTCTCTGATTTCATAGTATACATGTTAGTGATTGTTAAGTCACAGGGAACATCATATTTTGCCTGAAGACTTCGGGCTAGAATTATTAAAGGATCTGCAAGGGTTTTTTGCACTGAGATTAAAGTTATATGTTTTTTTATTGGGATTTAACGACACTTTCATCAGCAGTGGTTGCATCGTGTAGCACAGTTTTTATGGTTGGAGGAAGCCAGAGGACCCACGGGGAATCACCAAGCAGCAGCGAGCAACTGCCAAACTCTTCGACTTACTAACTCCACCCACGCAGAGTTAGCAGTGATTAAAGGCAAGTGGACCATTAATGTGCAGTAAGCGTTAGTACATGAGGGCAATCGGTATTAAGTGTTTTGTCCAAAGCCACAACTTAGTTGCCGCTGGTAAGTATCGAATCTTCGACCTTTCCGGTTGAAGTCAAATGGTCTACGCCACCACCAAATTGTAAATTGCCACAACGTCTTTTTAAATGCTCAGTCGTTTAAGCCATTCATTGTTGTAGAGGAAAAATACATATCTGGAAAATACAACTTAAAACGGTTTATAGGAATGAACCCAAGATCTCAAGGCACCAGTCTAATTCTGTTTGGAATTCGTCTCTATTATGGCCGGGAACCAGTCTAGACCTCAAATAGACCATAACCCATGTTTAGATAAAGTCGTCTGGAATATTTCACTTGGTAGGAAAAGCGAACCTCGTTCGCTTTTCCGACCAACAGAAATAATCAAGACGAGTGAATCTAAATATTCTGTTAGCACGATGGGGTGGAGATGGGAGATTTATGGTCAGTCTAGAGCTCAGTCGTACTCAGAGTACCACCTGGGCTTTTACTGAGCATACGTCTTACCAACTCGCTGGGGTTTTTTGAAGGGGGTGGTGGGGGGGGGGGGGATAGATTCGTCATCTCGAAGTGTCACTGAGATGCCTCTAACTTGATATTATAAAGGTACCCGACGGGTATCATCTGAAAAAAATTTAATGATGACAAAACAAGATTTGCTCACATGCCCGCATTAAGATATGTCCATGAAAATATAATTATACACAACACACATTAATTAATTTATCCCCCTCCCAATTGTTCAAATTCTCTTCGGGACCCCTGACGTCCTCGAATTGATGCTGTCTCCTGTCGTCCACTCCACGGCATATTGTCATGTTTTAAACACCGTAAAAATCGCTGCTTCGCCATGCCTAATTTGCATCTCTGCGGGGCTCGGGTTGATCACCTGTTGTACCAAGACACATGCTTTTGTATCTGAATCACTGAAAACAGACAAGCTTAAACAACACGCAAATATATTGTTATCACGCACAGTCATTTCAGAATGTTGAATGTGTGCGCATATCAGTTTATCGGAGGACTGCAAAAGTTCAAGGCAGCTACATAGTCTCAAACGAGACGATAAGCATTTTTTTAGTCTGAAAACGAAATCTGAATTTCATATGCTAGTTAATCTATTACTAGATGCACAAGATATAACAATTTAGTATTTATATCATGATTACCTACTCTACTGTATATAAAAAGTCTATGACATAAATTTTAGCTTTACACACTAACCGTGGTGAACACGCCAGCAATGGGGTTTTAATAGTTAAAATTTACACCTACAGTGGAACTACATCCAAGCTGACCTTTGGTGACCTCGCCTTCAAATTAAAAATTATAAATTTATCGCTCGTCGCCTCGTGAAGAGTGAAATGAAACCGGCAATTATTTGTTACGTTTTTAAATAAGTTTACCTAATAAGATACCAAACATTAACAAACAAACGTTGTCTCGTGTTAATAAAGCATCCATAACTCGAAATAGTATGTTATTATGTTATTAAAATGAAAAAGGCTCCGTAATTTGCGCATTTCGTTTTCTATTTCGTTTTGTCGATAAAATTGCCAGCGCAAGTACCGCCCACCGGTGCTCATGTAAACACAAATAGATTCGCACGTGTGAATATTGATTTATTTAACATTTAAACTCTTATTAATCTTAAAATATACCCAAAGTAGATTGGTGTACTACTCGGTGTGCTCGGGGCTAACACCATATCACTACTCGTGGTGAACATTTGATACACCAAGCTACTGTGGGTTTATTCTATATTTTAATTATTTTTGGAAAAGAAAATTCAAAACTTGCTACAAATCCATATCTTGTGGCACCCTCATTGGAACGAGCTCGTCGAGGTCGTTCCAAAGGAGGGGTCATTATATGATTTTGTTGATTTTTTTGGAAAAATAATATCTCAATTTGTAAATTACCTGGGAGGATGCGGCCGATGCGTTAGATAAAGTGTAAAGTTATTACAGTTGAGAATTTTAAAATAAACCTATCATTACTATTATGTTTATGTATAAAGTGTTCGACTCGTCGAGATATGGCCTTAGAATTAAGAGCTCGACTCTGATACAACATTTTGTACATACATACAGTAATAGTGATAATATATATTTTTCATAGACGTAACTTTGAGTTATGTTTTTCTTTTTAGGTTAGTTTTCAGATATCGAAGTGAGTGTGCAGATATGTCTGACGATCAGTCTACAAACGACACCGCCGACGACTTGCTGAGAGTCAACACTTCAAGATGGACCGCAAAAAGCCGGAATACCCGGGAAACGGTTGCTGGTACATTTGCTCCAAATATAATATCAGAAACAAATAAAATGTTTACAACACCAGAAAATATAACAAAAAATACAGACTTTATAGCTACATTACAAAGTTTGTTGCGAGAAAATAGTACTCTGACAAAATTATTTACCGCCAGCAGACGATCAAAATTACCTAGTCCAAGTAAAAGTTCAGTAAAAAGTTCTGAGACGGCTGTCAGTAGTCGGGATATTGCAAGTCTATTATCTACGTCAACTACTTTGCATCAAGACAGTTTTTCGCACACGCTAATGGCAATTATAACTGATGAGCCAACTACTGATAAAACACACACCACAAGTTTTTCGACGTTTCGTTCAACGTCAGCGATGGTCAACGAATATTCTACACTAAATGATAAAACAATATCAGAATCGTCATCGAGTCAATCTACCACATTGCTAGACACACAGTCGCCGACGTGGAGTACGAGTTCTTCCACTTCCACACTAAAAATGGAATACACTTCAGCTGACCCTTCGCCCTTTGAAGACTCTCCTACAACTGCGTTTCTCACGACACCTGACAAAATTTTATCAAGTGATGCCAATTCGTCGATCATTACTCGTTTCACTGTGACAACTGATGACATTTCGTCCACTTCATCAACTACACCCAGCATTCGGGAAACAACCCCGTCGAGTACAGCAATACATTCGACGAACGCAACATCGGTAACTGAAACAAGTACAAGCGAATCAAAAATACCCACTTTGACTCAATCAACAGAACATAACACGCAAACAGTTAGGTCGTCCACAGAAGGATTTTCTAAAACCACTAACTCGGAATTTACAATGGCTGTTAACAGAACTCAAACTACTTTTCCAACAGACCATACGAGCGACAAAAACCGAATTACCCCCAAGGAAGAGATAGACAAAACGGAGAACGAAGAATTCTGGCCAGTGGTTGTCGGTCTGGTAATTGGACTTCCCGCGGTTATAGTTTTCGGTATAGCAATCACAGTGATTCATAGAAAAAGGTCAACAAAGATTCCCAGGTTTACCGCTTCTGATCTCCGTACTGCTCGCGCAGCTCATACTAACAATACTAGATGATACTGTTATAACAATAGAAGTAGTTACATAACAGCTAGTTATTCGATACATTCGTGTTCTTGCCATATTAATAAGTAGCTATTAAGCATATCCTTCTTTTTATAACATTAACTGCTAGTGGTGTTAAATATTCTCCATGCAGAATATTACTATAAAATTTTTACAGTTGTGTTTTCCAGAATTGTATTTCCAGTTATGATTTAAATGGATTAAAATGAACCATTAGAATTTTCCAAGATATGGCAATTTGCCAACTGGCAAATTGCCATATCTTTTAAAATGCTAATGATTCATTTTTGTCAGTAACATTAATAGGCAGAAAATTTTATTCTAGAAAATACAGTTGCAAAAGTTTTACAGTATTGGCTACAGGCTATTTCAATACAGTAAGAGTGGATTACTACCAAAATATAGCTGGTGAATTGTCCACTTGACACATAGGGTCGTAGCAGTAGAGTGACAGAAGGGGCAACAACTACCAATGTCTGCAGTGAGAGGATACGCAAAAATCGCAGTTGAATTTTCTAATTATTTTAATTTTTTTTTCATTTCTCGATCTTGTCAGTAACACACTTAGATCCATTTTTTTAATTCTCATAAGACCCCTCACCCACCCCCCACAACTCAAAGAAGAGAATTTGAAATGCGATGGTTTCTGGGAATCACCTCAAGACAAACCATAGTATTTACTCTGATGGCATCTTCTGCATTTTCTGGTACTTGAAGCTGCAGGTTTAGATTATATTAAAAAAAACTCATTTTATGCGATACTAATTTGTCAGTTGCGGTGAGCGCAAGATTCAGGTTCTTCCAATAGTGCAACCAGCGCTTGGTACCTCCCACTGACATGCAACGCGGTTACATAAAAAAGTGAAAGTTGGCGAGTGCTTGTCACGTTTTTTGACAAAAATGATGCGTAATTTCGGATGCAAAACTCTTGCAGTGGTGTTTTATTAGGAATCCACTCTCCCTGTACTGGGAATTATTTTCTTGCACGTGTTTATATGCTCTATACCATCTTCTTGACTTTAAACAGAGGTGGCGGAAGCTCATTTAAAGTGTGTGTTTGAGTGGGATGAGGCTGGGATGTTTGGGAAGGGGACATAAATAAAACATAAATATTCAAGACGAACCGTGGTTTGGACCGGTGAGAGAAATTTGAAAAATGAATCCCCAAAAGAGCTATCTCGTTGATTATCACGTGTTGATGAAGGCAATGTAAATGTTAAAATGTATTTGATGGAAGAAGGGTGCGTCGATACGGCTAACAACCTATTTTCGTATCATATCAGTGACGTCACAGATGGTAATCGTATTTATCGTTCATTGAGAGCATGAAGGTGTCAAGTGCATAGCGGATATCCAGTGTTTTTGAGTGGGTCCCGAAAATTATCATGAGTGGCCGATACAAATGTTTATGTTTCGCGAGTGCTTCCGCGAGCAAAAATAGCCGTTTGTCTCGGTCACAAGTGAGATAATTTTAGGTATCCACTCAAAAACATTAGATTTTCTTTTTATTATATGCTTTTTATAAGAATCTGATAATTTCACTCGTTTCAACCATGAATTGATGCATGAAAGTAAACAGCGCATTGAATCAGAGATGCGCGAAAGTGATTTGATCGATATTCGGAACAGATAGCGTCTTGCGATCTGATTCAGCTGGCGGGTTTCTAGTCCAAACATGGCCTGAAAGTCCGTAATATAAGTTTTGGTTTGGTACGTCCTTTGAAAGGACGTACCAAACCAAAAACTTATATTACGGACTTTCAGGTCATGTTTGGACAAGCGGGTTTCATGCAACAATTCAAGGTGAATATGCGTTGAATTGCTGCTGGAAAAGATCGGTATCCACTCGAAAACACTAGATTTTCTTTTCACTATACGTTTCTAGAACAAATTGATCATTTCCAGTGATAATTTGACTCGTATTCACCTTGCAGTGATGCTTTGAAAGACGTCATTGTGATTGATACCGTGAAAGTGAAAATTTCTATATCTTCACAAGGGGGGTACGATTTCTATCTTTCCGCAATTTCTTCGATAATCTATCGTTTAGCATATAATAAATTGCTTTACCAAATGGATAAATGTCCGCTCGTCTCTATTTCTATTGTACAGGCTACGGCCTAGTCATGATTCGGCTTTCTTCCTCTTCGTCAGTCATCTTCCATCCCGAAGGTTAACCCTCGGGTTGGAAAACGGTTGGATTGAAGAAGAAGAAGAAATAGACCGTCCACGCTAAAAACTAAAGTGTTAAAAACTACACTTGAAGTGCTGTATTTAACATTTACTAAGTGCTGAACTAGCACTTTGTTTAAGTGTAGATATCCCAGAACTTGACAGGTGTTACAATAATACCACTTGACAAGTGTAATGTCGCGACACTTAAAAGGAAACAACGTAGATGACGCGGATCAGGCTCGAACTCTCGAGTCTGATCCGCGTCATTTGCGTTGTGTCCTTTTAATTATGTACCCACCAAGCGCAAATCAAATTATGGATGATTCTGGAAGAACCACCAATGCTAGACACATTGGAAGTGCCATCCATTCAAGTTTCAGATGTCTGACGATTGTAATGTATAAGAGCTTAAAGCATTGCACTTTGAGTGTTAAAATCAAACCCTAAGAGTTAGAATGGGTTTAACACCTTGAAAGTGTCAGTTTTAACATTTTAGTTTTTAGTGTGTACCGGTTGAAGGTAGAAAGTTTTGACCAAGAAAGTCCAATCTTTATTGGGGTTAAACGACACTTTTGGCAGCCAGGGTCACCTGGTGTAGAACAATTTTACGGGTGGAGGAAGCCAAAGTACCCGGGTTACTGCGAGCAACTGTCAGATTCCCCAACGTACTAACTCCGCACAAGCAAAAAAGTGCACCATCGGCGTGCGGTACGCCTTAGTACACAGCGCCACCGAGCTCCCATGTGGGCAATCTCCTTGCTCAAGATCACAACGAAGTCACCACGGGTGGGGATTGAACCGTGAACATCCAATGGCGTAAGCACATTTGTTTACTTTTGCAGATATGTATTACAGTAATGCCAGTTTATTGACATACTTGCATACTTGCAATTTTTAAAGTTGTGGTTCGCCCGAGTGGCGTGTGCAAAAAATGCCACGTGTCCCATGTGCCCCTACTGGTTCCGACACCCCGGACTTTTACTCCTTTACCCAGAAAAACTCGTAAAGTGCGGAAGCCATAATAGTTCTATTTTTTGTTCAAATATTTACTTTAAACCCATCGCAGGAACAACCTCAATGAACAATGGAGAGACATTAGAAGTTTTTCTGTCAAAGAAAATATGAAACAAAAAATCATCAATCAGCACTCCAGTATGTTGAATCATTGGTCGATTCCACCAGACTTCTAGGTAACGGGTACTCCTTTCGCATGACTTACAACTAGTATAGAGCGATAATATTAACCCTTTACCTAACACGAAAAGCAGACGATACCTGCAAACAAAATTCTTGAATAACTAAATATTTTCATTTTTTGTCTCAAAAACGTAGCTTATGACCACTCATTGGAACGGGCTCACAATGATGGGTCATAAGCTACATTTTTTGAGATGAAAAATAAAAAAAATAATGAAAATTGAATGGTGATTTTTGTAAATAGCGCTGGCCGGTTTTGCTGTTACGTTGGCTAAAGGGTTAATATTATTCCAGAACTAATAACGTAAAAAATGATGACAGTGAATAATTGTTATGGAGTATAGACTCAGTTATGCATACATTTTACTCATATCATGCTTTGTTGGGTGTGAACTCTGGTATAATTTGTAATATACGCATTTCTATCGCACTGTTTTTGAAGTGAAACTAGTAAATACTAGTAATTGAATTAACATTTTACAGATTGTCGGGAATTCCTTTTCCTGGGATACTTTCAGATTAAACAATACAATAATGCTAATTCCTTTGAATGTTCTTCTGTGAATAAGCCTGTGTCACAGTAGCTAATATCAGTGTTTTCAGGTTGAAGTTTCACCATATGGCGTGTATCTGCACACCAAAGCGTAAGTAGAACCCTCAGAACGGACATTTACACTAATTTTTAAGATCACAAATCCGTTGTTCCAGGCCAGATGTGTCCAAACCTTCGCATATTCCGAAACCGGGGCTCAAAAGGATTCGAAAACGTACATCAACCGGATTTATATCGTCATGTAAATCGACTTTCGATAAAGTTATCTCCCTTGAAATTATTAGACTCGTGCGGAGGGTACAATTTATTTATTTATTTATTTATTAGAGTTTAACGACACTTTAGACAGCCAAGGTCACCTCGTGTCGGACAGTTTTACGGGTGGAGGAAGCTGGAGTACGCGGAGAGAACAACCGAGCAACAGTGAGCAACTGTCGGACTCCCATAAAACCACTACCACTACTTTCTAACGCAACTCTACTGCTATTGTCGTTGGACATCACTGATGTTGTTTCTTTTCTTTCTTACAGTAGTGTTAAGACGTGATCCCAATCATGCAACACGATTATGGCATCACTGACAGGCATGGAAATAACACGCGAACTGTCGGGGATAACGTCAACTGAAAAATATGTGAACTCTGTACAGATCACGATAAAACCACAGCGTACACAGAATTTGTATCAAAACAAATAGCAGCAAATGAGGCGCGATATCGCCAAATCGAGATCGCGTGTTAGTTGTTGCTACTTATTTTGGTGGAAATTCTGTCCAGACTTAAACAACATGACTTGCGCAGTAAAACCAAAGAAAGCGGAAGGAGATTACAACACTTTTTCCTGTATGTTCCAACCATGTTATCTAGCGTAACCTGCTAACAGGTTACGATTTATGCTCTTTATTTCCAGGCCTGACTAACAGAGGCGTTTTTATACTAAAAATACGGTCTCGTTTATAAGCCTTTTTCGAAACTGCCATTTTGGCTTTTAATCTATGCGAGGTCACAGGTCGCGAGGTGTAAACATTCCAAGAAAACACGTTATAAGCAATGGAAGAAGAGAGCAGGTGAAGTGCTTCGGACCCCATTACGTTCATTAGTGCGAATTCAAAACACATTTTACCATTTGTTTAAAACAATGGCAGTATTGTATGAGTACTTTTATTATTTCGAATTGAGTTCCTATCGACTTAAATGGTGTTTGAATGCACTTTGTGTCATGACTCTGTGGCTGTCGGCACTGTTTCGTCAACTTTCGGGGATTCCTCAAGCCAAGAAACTCCGTGCAACGAGTGTTTCCTTGTGGCCACTCAAAACAAGTCCACCTCTCCGTAAAAAAAAGTCTTTAAACCTGCAGTATCCCATCGTTTAAAGACGTCTTGGGCTGCCCCTTCAGTTAATTCGAATGATGACATCGGTTCTACGAATTTAAACTTGATATTTCACCCAAAACTAGATGTCTTGACTGACACAGATCTCAACGCGAAGAACATGGAAATCGCTTTGTTTATACCCCACGACCTGTGATCTTGCATAGATTAAAAGCCAAGATGGCAGTTTCGAAAAGGGCTTATTGCGATAACAATATATACACCACGTGACAGATATATTTTAAATGCGATATATTCGATAGTGATTACGAGTGTTGTTCGTAATCAAAGATTGTGACAAGAAACATGATTAAAAATATATTTCTGTTTCAATTAGCAACAAATGATAGCGATTTGGTCCTGTTCATATCGATATACGGCAAAAATACGACAGCGTTTTTGCTTTTTTTCATTTTGAAAAAAAATCATTTGAAAAGCGTGCTCCATTCGATCCAGCGGGGATCATGGAATAGTGGAAAAACCGGAAGACGCAAAAGCAACGATGCTCGCTGATCGGTTTCGGAAATACCTCTAACCGAATTCGTGTTAGGCCGGTCCTCATACCGAAACCGAAAGATATCAAGATGCATCATAAATGAACATAATCTGGGTATCGGAAATTGGATATGGGTATGTGGAATAGCGTAAAAACGCCTTTGGCCGCTCACGTGGGCTACAATGAAACCAATATCCAACGGAAAAAGATGTCACATCCCGTCCCAACACTCGAAGTACCCGCATGTCTTAACCCTTTACCCAACGTAACGGCTAAAACCGGCCAGCGGTATTCACAAAAAATGCCAATTGATTTTCAGTATTTTTTTCATTTTTTGTCTCAAAAACATAGGAAAAAGAATGAAAAAAAATTAGTTATTCACGAATTTTGTTTGCAAGTGTCGTCTGCTTTTCATGTTAGGTAAAGGGTTAAGTAAGTTATTGGCAAACAGTGATCATCCGACTTACATAACTGATCCCTACAAAATTATTATAATACTTCAATACCAGGATGACGATATGCGAGGGGGGTGTAACTAAAGGATTTGTTACGAACTTTTTAGCCTCATACGACAAAATCAAACAACTTTGTGATTCTAGGGACTCTCCTTTAGCGGTGCCCTGGAACAAGATATTTACAAAATGATCACTCCATAAGGGATGAGGACGTTAGTGAGCTGTTAGACAAGGTCTCAATAAGGAAATTTTTTTATAGGCCCCAGAAGAAAGAAATGAAGAATCACATGCTTGCCAGTAATCCTCCACTATTGATCATACAGGACGAGACAAGGATGAAATGATCCTCGAAAACAAAGTTGAGGAGATGAGGGATGTTAGCCCAGACCTCATAGGAATATTCCCATGGGTCTCATCAGCCCATTAGGGAATGGATGAACTGAAACATCCCTGAGCTGGTTACGTGAGACTACACTGTTTATACATATATAGCAGAGACCAGAAAAATTGTTTGCAAAGCAAAATTTTATCGTAGTGTGACAAGTAAGAAGTAGCTGTAAGCAAGAAACAGCAATGGGAACAGCAGAAGAAATTGTACAAATTTGTAGCTGTACCTTAGTGGTAGAGGCCATGACATGGGTCAGTTTGGAACCCAACAGAAGTGACATGGTTGGTCTCTATATGAAAGTCAACATTGTTGTTAGTGTTGAAGAAACAGCAGACTACAAACAACAGTATCTGAGAACATTTGAGGTTAAACTTTATTGCTGGACATTCCACAGTTCTCATGGCCTCTTGTAGGGTAAGACAGAAACGTGTCGTGGACAAGGGCTATAAATGTGTGGGCTGATAGTGAGTGTGGTTAAGTTGAAAGGTGCGATGTAAGTTATTATTAGCTCTTAACGAGACGATCTAATTGGTCATTTATTCAGTGTGGCTGGAAAGAGAATAGGACCAAAGACAGTCAGGAATTGTACGAGGTAGCTAGAGTAAATCTAGTTTCGAAAGAACAATGGCGAGGAATCAGAAGATATGAGTACAAACACCTTTAATATAACTCATGGCGACAGAATGTTTTTGCTTTCTTTTCTGTAACATCTAATTCTATGTGGAATGGGACACCTTTTCAGTGTGCATTCCAAAGTAATGCATTCTTAATCTTGTACCCAACATAACGGCGAAAACCGGTGAGCGTTATTCACATAAATGTCTATTCAGTTTTAATTACTTTTTTCGTTTTTGCTTGAAAAACATAGCTTATGGCCCTTTATTGGAATGAGCTCATTTTTTAAAGGATTATATATTTATTTATTGGTGTTTAAGGTAACATATTTTCTGCACAATGGCTACTCAAGATCGCGACAGTTTTACGGAGGGGGGGGGGGGAGCCGGAGTACCCGCAGAGAACCACCGGGCAACAGCGAGCACCTGTCAGCTCCCCCACATACTAACACCACACAAGCAGGGTTAGCATTAGTTGAAGACAGGTGCACCACCGACGTGCAGTACGCCTTTGTACACAGCGCCACCGTGCCCCCACGTGGGCTATGGGGTGAAGTGCTTTGCCCAAGGACACAGCGTGGTTGCCGCAGGTGGGATTCGAACCTAAGACCTCTCGGCTTGCAGCCTGCACCTCTACCAACTGAGCCACCAGCCCCCTTTTAACAAATTAAAATGGAGTATTTAAAGGGGGTATTTTGACCCACTCAAGATCTTAATATGGGTCCCAAAAAATTATTTTATGCAAAACGAGAATAAAGAAAACCCTTTCCATTCTCACAATGTTGTTCTAAACACAAATGGGCATAGATGGGACCTCGGTATTTTGCCAATGCCAATAAGTCTTTCGATAAACTCTTGGGGGACTTTAATGCCCTTTTTACGTCTATATTCCAACATTACTGAACTCTTTTACTCGCAATATATTTTCAAGAGGTACCATATACCTTAACATTTTCTAGCTAATATGAATATTTGCCATCATCTACAAATATGGCAGAACCAGAGTTTGAGCAGCCAATATTTTTAAAGTGGTTTATGCTCTTACTTCAGGCGTGATATGACCTATAGACGTGGAAACTACACCGAATGAGTTGAAACTTGCTGGAGGTTCAAAATGTGGTTAACCGAGGTCATTAAGAGCATATTTTTCAGACCTATTAGGAATTGCATTTTATGCCAACTAATGCAGTTCTGAAGATTATACACGTATCTCATCATTCAAATAAATGGCAGAGCCAGTAATGTCATTTTTGATTCCTTTATCGAACCCTTTAAATGCTGTGCACATATATGCCTTTTCTGGTTTCTTATTGTTCTGATTCCTGTATGAATATCTGTAAATACTATAAAGGAAAACCCATTTCTGATTGTTAAAAACTATTTTACTCCCGAAAATAAGCCTCTATAAATTCTCTTTCTATATAGTTTTTTTTTCAAATACTAAAACCCTTTTCACACAGACTTGAATTTACTGGATGTAGTAAATTCTGTTTCTCCAGTGTTTCAAATTACCTTCGTAAAGACAGAAACCACTCTATTGTTGAAACTGCAGCAAATATGTCCAACCGTCCCACTTTCGACACAAACCTGACTAGGAATTCGACGACTCGATTATTTGCTTCGAAATTTAACCCAATGCTAAATGATACCCCATAGCCTTTACATATAGATCCCACCAATGTGCGGACCTCAATTACTGGGAGTTATAAGACCAATCCATCGAGCATGGCCTAGATGTAAACCGGAATATCGTCATTCTAGGGGATCTAAATTCTGACACAAGATCCATTAAATTATAGGCCAATACAACCGGCGAAATGTCGTACACAATGCTACAAGGATTTCACTAAACCTTTCAACCATCTTGGGTCCCTTACTTACTATATATTCAGTTATCGTACTGGAAGCTGATACTATCGATCTTGAAGAATCTGACTATTTGGGTGTTTATGGTGATTTCGCAGGCTACTCGGCTTCTAGATAACCTTATTATAAAACGATACGTAGTTATAAAAAAAATACGGCAGTGTATTAACGCCATTGAAATTTAATATTCCAAATTGCTAAACTGTTATAGTTCACTTGGAGGCAACAATTAACAGTTTAATCAATCTGGCAGCGTATTAGCGCCAGTGTAATTTAATATGTTAAGCTGTTATAACAGAATGGCCTGGAGTTGAGTAACCTGTTATAACAGTTTAACAATTTGGAATATTAAATTTCAATGGCGGTAATATGTTGTAATAAAAAGACAATTTTTACTACTGCTTATAATACTCTTATGCATACTGAGAGGCCCGAGATAATCTGCAGTGTCAATAAATGAAGCCAAAATGCAAGTTAGTAAATGCTATTTTCAAATAATGCTTGTAACAATCCCGCGATCAAAAGTATTCGTCCGTTCTTCGGACAATCATTGGTTTAATTCTGAATTCCGCCCTAACATTAGACGGATTTACCGATTGAGGAAAAGAATTCTATATACAAAGAAAATAAGTGATTAGAATGCATACATAGAGAATGAGAAACAAAGTAAATAACAGGAAGACATATGCTAAGCAACAATATCCAGCCAATCTCAAAGAAACTCTTTCTGAAAACACATCCCCCAATTTTTCCTCGCATGACATTAACGTCCTCCTCAACAAAACCAATAACCTCTCGGTTCCCCATTTTATCACGATAACTTGTCGGACCTAAACATTTGATTATTGATGATTTTGAGAAGTCACGTTTCCTAAATGGAACCTTCTTGAAAAACAACAGCATTGAAGACTGTCTTCAGAAACTCACTGAATTCAACCCCAGGTATAGTGTGAAATTATCAGCTCTCAGTATTGAAGGAAGCGAAATTATGAGTGCAATTAAATCCAAGAAGTCTGACCACGATGACGTCAGCTTTGGGATATTCAAAGGTGTCGCGGAAAGTGTGGCAATGCCTCTAAAATGTTATTCCAACAGCATAGATGAAGACGTTTTACCAATGATTGGAAAAAAGCAAATGTCATCTCATTTTAAAAACATAAAGATTCCTCAGATTGTAAGAACTACAGGCCAAGTCACCTACTTCCAGTATGAGGTAAAGTATTTGAGAAAGTAGTGCTAAAATATGTTTTATACACATTTTTTTTTTTTTTTTTTTTTGTGGGGGGGGGGGGGGGGGGGGCACGGTGGCTCAGTTGATAGAGGTGCAGGCTGCAAGCCGAGAGGTCCTCGGTTCGAATCCCACCTGCGGCAACCGTGTTGTGTCCTTGGGCAAGGCACTTCACACCCATTGCTCACGTGGGGACACGGTGACGCTGTGTACTAAGTCGTACTACACGTCGATGGTGCGCATGTCTTCAACCAATGCTAACCCTACTTGTGTGGAGTGAGTATGTTGGGGAGCTGACAGTTGCTCGCCGTTGCTCGGTGGTTCTCTCCGGGTACTCCGGCTTCCTCCACCCGTAAAACTGTCGTGGTTATGATTAGCCATTGTGCAGAAATATGTGACCTTAAACACCAATAAATAAATAATAATAAATAAATACACATTTTTGTGATAAAGAATTAAAGTATGATTATCCGTCAGTATTTGCCCTGGCCACAGTACAACATATCAACTCGTCGAATTATACCACTCATTTCGTCACTCTTTCCCTAAATATAAATAGTCGTATAAAATCGACAAAAGTAAACTATCAATACTTTTCAACTTATTAACCGATCAGAAGTGACCGTTGAGCCAGAGAAACAAAGTACGCCGTCCTTCTGTTAGACTATAACACCGAGCTCTCACAAAGGAAATGGATCTTGGTGTTTTGTTCAAAGAGCTCGATCCATGTGAGTTGTGACCACGGCCAGATTTAAGCTCACGCTCGTCGATATGCCAGCTTGCCCCGCCCCCATACCACCCCGTCCCATACCCAGTTGCCATCCTAACGCGAAACTCTTTTGGCTAAACAATAGTAATTATATTTGTATATTTCAATGGAGCATGGTAGCCTTCTGTTTCTAGTTTAGGATTAAGGATTAACGTGCACAGGGAACTTTCTATTTTTATAATCAAGAGAATGAAAAAGGAAATACAAATCTGTTTTAGTACGTATGGCAACGTTGATGTGCAGCGTGGCATTGTGATACTAATCAGTTTAATCGGATTAGTAACTGGTAGAGTGCTAAATTATTTTTGACCATCAAATCTTGTACACATGTCTTGCCTTGTTATAATTTATGGGAGAGTCTCATGTTCAGTGCATTTGCTTTGTATTATCTTTGAAGTGATATCATTTAGCCTGCAAGGGTTTGCCTTTTTACAATTTATGGGAGAGTGCCTGTGGGCACTCTCCCATAAATTGTAAAAAGGCAAACCCTTGCAGGCTAAATGATATCACTTCAAAGATAATACAAAGCAAATGCACTGAACATGAGCCTTCAAGCTGTGGTACCTGTACTTCTGAATAAAGCCCAAATATGGGCTTCTAGCACTCTACCAGTTAAACTGTTTAAACCTATTACTAATCAGTATAATCCGATTATCAATCTATTAAAACAGATTAGTAATTTACTTAAATGGATTAGTAATCTACTTAAATAGATTTGTAAAATGTTTAAACGGATTAGTAATCAATTTAAGCGGATTAATTGAATTACTAATACCCATGAAACGTACTGCGAGGACGACGACAAATTAGTAATCAGAAAATAGCATAGGGAGGTTTAAACGTCCCCAACTGAGGGAGTTTTGTTGGAACAACATGGTCAGAATTCCCATATGACTTCAACATTTTGCCGAAAACCTACCGTCGAAGCGGAGAGCTTTTCAACTCTTATCAGTCGTACCCCATATGTACAAAATAACAATGATTGCTTCCGATGCGACCTTCACCCTCCTCAACATCCATCATTCATCGGCTGTTTGGGTCCCCACCCCATTTCCTGCCTTCGTTGCCTGAGATGCAAATAGTACATTGTTTTAATAGAGCACTTTGTATCCATTAAGAATGAACAAGAGATAATCAAGTAACCTTCTTTCTACAGCACTACCAAGGGATATCCGTTAAAGTTTGTATGATCGCTATAGCTGTAACGCCGCCTACTCCCCTACTACTGCTACCACCACTTCGCATATCATCACTACTGGTTTTATAACGAATACTGATAGCTGCCCCGACAAATAGAACTGGCAGGACTTGTTTTGTCTGGTGGGCCCATGTGCACATAGTGTGAAATAAACGCATAGTGTATCAGTACGTACGGTAACAATGTGCAGTGAAGACCATTCTGTGCTGGGAATATTCTGCGCAAAAGTGTTTCTTCTGTCTTGGTTCACAAGAATTGGCATTAAATCGGACGGAAGATCATGGGTTTAAGATCACATATGGTCATGATGATGATTTATTTCTGCCTTGTACCTTATATAAGGTATTCAAAGCACTATGAAGTACATTACATAAATTAAAAAAAAACATGTCTGTGGTAGTCATAAGATATACACGTTGAGAATAATACAGTCTCTCTCTCTCTCTCGTTAACAGAATAAATTACAAAGTTGGTGGGTGGAGTGGGGTAGGGATAGGGGTTGGATGTGCCGATACAAAAAAGAAGCAAGCAGCAAATGCCCGTGATTTGACCGGTATCCATGTCATAGTGTACTAAGTTTAAATTGCCTTCAGAGTATTTTACGTTTTCTCTGTGAGATTATATTACACTTGGGTGGCTAGGGTTGAGTACATAAAAAAGTATCACAGGCACACGAAAGAAACCATTCTAAATAATGCTAATATGGAGATAATTTTAATAGTAATCTAGGCTTGGAAGAGCTGGTTACAGGGTGTGTTCCTACGTTTAAACCACAAGTAGTATTTACCCGAAGAACGTTCCCTCCTTGCATCACAGTCGACACTCACGAAAGATAGGTAGGGTGGTGGTCTATGTCCCAGGAGTGTCCCCTGACAAAGAGTTATCCGAAAGAATTCTACACAATCCTCAAGAATTTATTAAAGTGAACAAAGGCACTAGTCCTACCGACGAAAAGGGGGTGGGTGGGTGGGGGTGGTTTTGGGGAATGTGGTCTGCGATACAAGGACAGGTGCCCAGGAATACTAGGTGTCACAGTTTTAGGGGCTCATTTAGATATATTAGAATATTTTATTACAATTCTTTACCCCCATTCTTCTCAACCGCAGCTATTACAATTCTAATTCGAGTGTCGCTACAGGATTGCCTATTCACATCCCTATCCCAACTCCCAATATTCTCCAGACCTGTATCCGCAGCACATAATAGTAGATGAAACTAACTATAAACTTAGATATGCACGGGTATACACGCATATATAAAATACAAGGGTGGGGGTGCACTGTACTTGTCAGTTCAGGGTGTTGAACAAGTCTGAAAGGGTGTTCTGTACTGGGAGCCTGAGGTCAGCCTCGAGAAGTTCCACTGAGATTAAAAATCTTTGAGTTAATTATTTCAATGGTCAGAGATCCCCACTTCCCGTCTCAGAAACACTGCCCATGGCCTCTCACCGGAGTGAGCTGGATGTGCTCGCTCCTGTGAGGGGTCACACGCACATTTTGAGACTAAGAAATTAGGATGTTATACAATCCGAATGGTAACTTTCATAAATAGTGCTAATAGTTTTGTCCGTTATATTTCGTATAATTTATACAACTTTAAATAGGTAACTGTTGACTGGACACTAAGGGGTATCAGAATTGTCTGAAATTCTTTGATAAACTTGGCTAAATTTCCAATTAGGGGTGCACTGCACTTATCAGCTCAGGGTGTTGAAGAAGTCTGAAAGGGTGTTCTGTGCTGGGAGCCTGAGGTTAGCCTCGAGGAGTTCCAATGCGATTAAAAATCTTTGAGTTAATTATTTCAGTGTTCAGAGATCCCCACTTCCCGTCTCAGAAACACTGCCCATGGCCTCTCACCGGAGTGAGCTGGATGAGCTCGCCCCAGTGAGAGGCCACACGCATATTTTGAGACTAAGAAACTAGGATGTTATACAATCCGAATGGTAACTTTCATAAATAGTGCTAATAGTTTTGTCCGTTATATTTCGTATAAGATTTATACAACTTTAAATAGGTAACTGCTGACTAGACACTAAGGGGTTTCATAATTGTCTGAAGTTCTTTGATAAACTTGGCTAAATTTCTAATTACCTTATTGTTTGTGTTGGAAAATAATGCTTGAAGCTTAAACATATTTGGGTTTCGTGAGTAGTAGGCTTTTATATATTTTACTCGGAGGTGATTGAGTTTTTCGCAGACAAGTATATAATGGAATTCATCACCAATGTCTGAACCGCAAAGATTACATTTTCTTTGTGACATTTCAATGGATGTCCAACTTCCTACTTCTATGGGCAAGTGGTGGTTTCGCATGCGGAACTTGAGCAATGGGGTAGCTAATGAAGGTGGTAGTTTTATAAGGTAATCTTCAAACGCAGGGTAAGGCTTAATTAATCCATAAAATTGAAATTTTGTAGAGTTATCCAGGGTCGCCCTCCATACTTGTAAATTCATATCGGATAATCTTAGCTTTACTATACAGTCGAACCATTTACAGTCAGGGATAAATTGATTTGACCATAAATATCCGAAACCTATACTATTCAGCAGAGAAGAGATGTAATGTATCCAGGGGCTCGTATATTCCCCATTAATATGTTTACCATATATTAACAAGTAGAGTAGCCTTGATATTTTTGATTCGTTGCTACACACAAGTTTGGCCCAGAAGTTTAAGTTTCTTATTTTTATTGTGGTGTCTATAGGGGTTAAACCAAGTTCTCCATATAACAAACTACTTCCCGTGGATTTTTTTAGTTTCATGACGAATTTTAGGAACCAAAGTTCTAGCTTATGTAACCCAGAGATGTCTGTGTGTCCCCATATTTCACATCCATAGAGCATAATTGGGACAATGGATTTATTATATACCTCTATGACGACATCGATTGGGAGTTGATGATTTCTCATCTTGTTTATCAATGCATACATTGCCTTTTTTGCCTCGCTACATCTATTATTTTTTTCTGTTTTATAAGACCCAGTCTTTGTAAAAGTTGTTCCCAGGTACTTATAGCTATTGACCACCTCTATAGGCATACGACCTATAGAAAAGTTATCACGTGGGCTTATTCTGCTCCCGAATTTTATTATCTTAGTCTTTGAAATGTTAATATGTAGTTTCCATTTCACACAATATTCATCAAATACATTTAGTAGCTTTTGCATTTTTTTTCCTGAGCTCGAGAGAAGAACTGTATCGTCAGCATATAATAGAACAAGGAGTCGTAGGTATACCTCGGGATCATTTGTACAATTAAGAGAATTATCAAATTCGATATCAAAGCACTCATTTCGGAGCAAGAACGATTCTAAATCATTAAGGTATAACGAAAAGAGGATCGGTGATAAATTTTCCCCTTGCCTTAGGCCAACATTACTGGAGAAAAAGTCAGATGTCTTATTTCCCTTCATCACCGTTGATTTAATATCGCTATACATATTTTTAATTATATCAAAAACTTTCCCATCTCTGTGATATTGAGACAGCTTTGACCATAAAGCTGAGCGCCAAACAGTATCAAACGCTTTGGAGAAATCTATAAATGCACAGTAAAGGGGCTTCTTATTCAATCTCATCAATTCCCTTGTAATATTCAGTGAGAAAATATGGTCAAGTGTGGAATATTGTTTTCTGAACCCTGCCTGAACCTCAGACAGTAAGGAATTTTCACACAGGAAGGTTGAAATACGTTCACTCAAAAGGCTTGTAAACATTTTGGAAATGTTACTGACCAAAGTAATTTTTCTATAGTTATCTACATCGAGGGGGGAGCCTTTATTTTTATATATTGGTTTGATAGTACCGACAGTCCACGCCGTTGGGAGGCATCCACTCTTGAGTATGATATTAAAGAGTTTTGTATATATATCTTTAAACAGGTCAAAAGTTGTCTTGATATATTCATTTACTATGCTGTCAATTCCCGGTGCTTTCCCATTTTTTAATTTTTTTACAATCTTTTCTATTTCTTCTACATAAATGTTATCGTTTAACATGGAGGTATCCAATGAGGGGTGCGATGATACTGGGGGCGTATTACCACGTGTTTCATCTTGGGTAGAATCTATGTCAACATTATCATTATTTTTATAATATTCATAAAATTCTTCCAAAGGAGGTTTTGGGGTTTGTTTTGAGGGTTCATTTAAAGACTGCATGATTTTCCAGAATTCTTTACTATCTGTTTTTTTACAAGTGCGAATTTTTTGTTTAAAAGTGGTCATATATTGAAGTTTACTTCTTTTAAGTGCTGTTTTGTACAGTTTTCTATGCCGACACAAAAGGGCTTTGTTCTCAATGTTGGGGGACTTATGATAAGTTTTTCTCGCTTTCCTAAGATTTCTCCTGGCCGAGAGGCAGTCGTATGTGAACCAGGCTCGTTTATTTATTTTATGTTTTTTCTTTTGGGGTTTATCATTTTTCTCCCTAACACCAAATGTTTCTTTTGCCGCACTCAAATATATAGAGCATAAACCGCTATTCACGTCGTCTATATTCTGTTTTGTGACAGTTTCGTTTGTTTCCAGAGCCACCAGTCGTTCTAACAAAGAATCGACCATATTTGCATCAACATTATTTCGAAATTCATCTACTTTTGACGAGTCCCATTTATTCACGTTATTAGTAACGGCCACTCCACATGCGGGGTCTTGTGCAGACTTAGAATTCAATTTCACGTTTTTACCGTTAGAGTAAGACCCGTTATGTTTTCCATCCACCGACTCGCTGTCATCATATCTTTTGTTATCATTGCAAACAACGGTATTAACAGAAAAACAAATCGGGGAGTGGACGTCAGAATACAGTTCACTGAACTCATCCACTATGAAATCTATCAGGAGTTCGGCGAAGTCAACAGTGCATATAAGATAATCAATGACGCTAACCCCTTTACAAGTTGCTGCTCCCAGAGGTTTATCCCTGCCAAATCGTCCGTTTATTACAACTAGATTATTATTTTTACAAACATCTATTAATTTTCGTCCAAAAGTATTAATAAATTCATCCTGCGTGTGCCGTTTATGTGCTACAACATTGTTTTTTATAATCCTTTCTAGCACGGTGTCTGACAACTCATTACTTTTTCCGATTCGGGAATTGAAATCACCTACAAGGGCAATATTGTCGCTCATCGATAGTTTATCTAATATCGACACATACAGGGATTCGTGACCGTCCCCATTATCATATCTTGAGCCCTCAAAAGGCATGTACACATTACCTATTAAAATATTTGAATTGTTCCCAGTGTCAAGTTTTATCCATTGAATATTATCATTCTCATCGGGAATAACTGAAATTAAGTTATCGGAGGCGTTTTTGACTGCTGTACAAATACCACCAGATCTACCAGTTGAGAATTTTTTACGATTTTTAAATGGGAAAACGTGAAAACCATCAATTTGGACTATATCGATATCGTCAGTCTTTGTTTCTTGGAAACACAGGATGTCGAACTCGGAAATATAGTCTACAAATTCAGGGTCGTTAAGTTTCGATAACAGGCCACAAACATTTAACGATAACACATTAAATGTGATACTTCTCGGGCTGGCCTACTCAGCTTCCCCCCTTCCTACATCCATCTGTGTTTGCTTATGCTGTAATTGATACACCCTATACGGTGGCGGAGTGGAGGGGAAGTATGGTCTATTGTTTATGAAAATTCTATCTCCAACAATTCTCGCATTGTCTCCTTTCTGTTTCGCACTTTTAAAAATTGGCAAAAGAACAGTTCTCCTGTAGTCGGCAACTTGCTTTGGGAAGTGTTCACTCACATAAAAGTGTGAATCCTTCAAAATATACGACCTGTTACGTACACACTCTCTGTCTTTGTAAAACGTAAATTTTGCCACTATTGGTCTAGCCTTATGGGGGTTTCTTTTACCCAGTCTATGGACCCTTTCAAAGGAGATCGGCCTGTCTATTTTCATTTTATCCTTCAGAAAGTCTACTAGTACATCTTCCGAAGAAGTTCTGTCATTTTCAATTTCCCTTATCCCTGTGAATAACAGATTATCGCGCATGGATTGTGACTGAATGTCTATAACGGTTTCTCTGAGCTCAGCGTTGTTCTCCTGAACAACTGATAGATTCTCAATGGCACGAGAGCTATCTCCCTGCAAAGCATTCACTGAACTCTCGACGTGACTATTTGTAATTTGTAGGTCGGTTACGTCGTTCTTCAGCTTACGTGAGTCCTGCTCAAGTGACTGAACTCGGTCACTGAGATTTTCCACATTACTTTCTATTGTGCTTAATTTTGTGTGTATCAGTTTTACATCTGATCTCAGTTCGTCCATGATATTTAACCGTTCCGTAATTGTTTCTAACATTCTGAAAATTTTATTAAATTCCTGTTGAACACCCATCGACATTACTGGTTGTTTACTACTACTTGTGCTAATATTTCCAAGTTCAAGGTACACTGGCTGTGTAGTTTCTGATTCTGGCATTTCAACAAGTGGTGACCCCCTTTTTCTTGTAGGGCTGTTAAACAATAAACGAGAATGTTCGTCACCAACTTCAAGGATGTCAGAGTCCTCATTAAAACTACATACATTACCAACTATTCTCAGACTGCTAGCAATGGTTGAAGGCAGATCACTGAATTCAGAACATCGTCTTCGAATAGGACTGCCGCGTTCCGCCATATTTCCTCTCTCTCGAGCTGGAGGTGTTAGCTCGGATGAAGCTTTTCTTTTCGTCGTAGTTGCTAGTGCTGTGGTTTCTCGCATCATAATTACATATCTCCTCGATAACTTCTACTTACACCATATAGTTTTCACAGAATAATAAGTTTACAAGTATTTTTTTACATAAAAAAAAACAGTTTTTTTTGCGGAGACTCAAATTCTGCTTGTTCCTACCACAGACATGGGGCACTTCAGTTGGAGATTTAGTCAAGATCTTGCTGTTGTGATTGGCAGTCATTATCTGAAAAAGATCCTCTTGTAACAAAACTATCGGCAGACAGTTAGATTTTCGACGTTGGGCCTAAAAAAGATCATTTACGTAGTGGGTGGAGCATAGGCACGACTCCAGATTTGAACTCTGCGGCAGACCTGATTTCTCATTAATGTGATATGGGTGTTGACGCTCAACAGCTTCTACTCGTATCCGTCCTGATAGTCAACCATAGATCAAGCTGTTAGCCTTCTTATTTCGTAATGGTGCCGTTTGTGGAAATGGAGACCGAGTCTCCTTATTAAATCAATTGTCATGATATCAGTCGGAAGATTACCTTCTCTTTTGTTTGATAGGCCATCCACGAAAAGTCGTGATAGCTGCTTTCAGAAGATATCGAGCGGTGGAATCCATGGTATAGTGGGTGCATATTGTTATACTGTTTCCTCATGGAATATAATAGTATCAGGTTTGATGTGCTCTAATAATTTACAGTATACACTTATTGCATGATCAACCTGTAATTCTCGATATGTTATTTGAAGGTCATTCTGTGAGATTTCAACCAGGATTGTGAGTTCAAGCATATCATTTTTGTATCTCTAAAACAATTTGATAACATCATTTTCCTAGAACAGATACATGTATCATGTCTGCAAAGTTCCCTTTGTGATGGTTCCTCAAATGAAATTATGTGCTAAAGCAGATTCAGTATCAATGTGACTATAACTCTATACGGTCCGTATTGTAGAGAGAAGAAGTAATGCCATTTTTAATAACTTAGAATAAAAATATCGGGAACAGGTCCAGTTAAAATGTGCACCGAACGGAATGTGTTAAAATGAGCTGTCAGCTAACTGTAATATAACTTATCCCCTTTTTCACGAAAATACCAACTGTTGACAACGTTTCTTAGACAGCCCTCTCATAATATCGGCGTTAAAGATGAATGTTATTAAGGATAAACCAGAATCTCAAATGAGCCTAAAATGTTCATCTGGGGCATGTTATCTTGACGCAAACTGAAGTGGTCAGAGGGAGGAAGAAAGAAAGAAGGGTGTTGATGTTAAGGAATCAGAAGGATGGTGGCAAAAGGGACGTGTCTTTCAATGACAATAAACTCTGAAATAGAATGTCTGTTTCTTTAGCCTCACTCCCCCTCCGAGCACAATCCTATTTTGGGCTTAAAATAATATTGAAATACGACTGAAGAGTTTCTCTCTGAAGAAACCTCCGAGGTTGGTCAGAATTTTGTGCTGAAATTGGATGAGATATTCAGTGCTTCTGAAAGCCATCAATCGCTCAAAGAAATGGAGTGAAATGGCAGTCAACAAAGACATGTTTAACCTTTTACCTAACATGAAAAGCAGACGACACTTGCCAAAAAAATTCTTAAATAACTAATATTTTTCATTTTTATCTCAAAAACATAGGTTATGACCCCTCATTGGAACGAGCTCGACGAGCACGTTCCAATGAGGGGTCATAACCTATGTTTTTGAGACAAAAAATGAAAAAATAATGAAAATTAATTGACGATTTTTGAGAATAGTGCTGTCGGGTTTTGGCCGTTACGTTGGGTAAAGGGTTAGAACCACTTTTTGGACAAATTGGTTGCTTTCTGATTGTGTGCTGTTACACACACACGAACACATGGAATCATTAATGAAATGACAACAGAGCATTTGTTTAAAAGAAAATCTACACGATGGATCTGAAGCAAAGAAATCTTTGAAGAATATTCCTAATATCATTCCAAATTAAAATTCTTGCCCCATTATAGGGAAACCAAACACGAACCCATGGACTTTATTTAAATAAGCATGCACCCCCACCCCACCTCCTCCTCACTGATCTGTACCAGTTATCGAAATATTTTAACTTGTGAATCTTAGGAAAATGTTTAAATAATTTTCCTCACAGAACACTAAGATAACTTTCGGGTTCTCATAACCACCCAAAATATAAACCCAAGGACTTGATTTGTACCAATTGGAATCTTATGGCCCTAAGTAAGCTGCATACCAAATGCCAAGAGATTTTGACTGGTGGATCTGAAGAAGAAAAGTTTGAAGGAATTTTTATCATATTGCATTAAGTTAAAATTCGGAGCCCAAATAAGAACCCAGGGACTTGATTTGAACAAAATTGAACTTGACAACCTCATCCCCAAGGATGTTGTGTGCCTAATATTAAAAGATTCGGATTGGTGCTCTGGAGGAGAACACTTGTTTAATTTTTGAAATGTGCTGAATCAGAATTTTTCTATTATCCCCATTTTGTACCCCATGACACGATAGATCGCAAATTTATGTCCATTCAATTCTGTTTGTCTTAAAGATGCTTAGTGTCAGTTTGGAAAATATGGGCATTGTCCATTTTTAGCTCCTGGGTTTTCCACGATCAGTGCGGGGTGGTGAAAATATTTTCCGGCGTAAATAAATAACATTTCCCCTAATACTACTGCATACCAAACTTGTTTCAAATTGGCCAATTGGTTCGATAAATAGGACTTTCGCATTAAATTCCAAAGTTTTGTGACTGGTGGTTTATGAGAAGAAGATTTTCACAGAATGTTGGGCTCTTGGGGCATAATCGTCTGTCCGTCGGGTTTAGAAACTTCTATTTGGAAGCGTTTTCCCCAAAGATAATTTGTGCTACAATGTATTGAGTTTGGTCCAGTGGTTCTAAAATACTGATATGCAAATCGAACGGACGACAGACGATTGCAATAGCTCACCCTCACCTTCCGTCTAGAACTGAAATGGTTAAAGGATTTTCTTGATCGATTAATCACATGGATTAACCTTGGTTAACCGATTAATCACTTGTCCTAATAGGTAGCTGAAAAACTGCTGTACCGTTGATGATTTACAGCATTAGCCATTTACCCAACGTAACGGGAAAGCCGACCAGAGTTATATACAAAAATGTCCAGTTAAATTTTGTTTTCACTTTTTTCTCAAAAACATAGCTTATGACCCCTTATTGGAACAAGCTAGTTGAGCTCGTTCCAATGAGGCGTAATAAGCTATGTGTTTGAGGCCAAAATTGAAAATTTTAGTAATACAAGAATTTGTTTTGCAAGTATCGTCTGCTACCCGCATTATGGAAAGAGTTAAGAATGACCATTTCCTCCTACTGATACAGTATAATAATAATGCAAGTGAACAAGTATGTCAGCACATAACTTGCATGCTTTACTCTGTCCCATATAATTGATGTGAGTTAATGTGACAATGTTTGCCTGTTTTGGAGCAAGTTTGTTCCTTTCTTAGCTCATAAAATACAGAAGTGCAAAAGTAACGGTCATTCGATCAATTACTTTTCGATCGATCAAGACGCGGATCACTGGTTAATCGATTAATCGGTTAACCGTTTCAGCTCTACCTTCGTCAGGTTCGGTAAAAACTAAGAAATTTTCTGACTATTTATTTCAGCTCACATTGCGCATGGTTATGTAATAGGATAACCAAATAATATTTGGTAATGTTTTCGCAGAATTTGTAAGAATCATTAATGAAATAAAAATCGTTCATAGTAATAGGTTTTCTTGAAGTGGAAATTTACTTTTGACTGAAAATTGTTTTCCACTCTTGCCAAAAAAAAAAAAAGTAGCATTCATCCATATTGTCCTTAAAATCTTTTTAAGTATGACATGCTTGTTAAATTATGCGGCATTATATATGTCGGTCGAGTGGCCATGTGTCTACTCCGCAAAATGGCTGAATAACGCTCTTTGTCAATATAACACAATAGGTTCAAACTTAAAGACACAATCACTAAATCATTTAAAGGTAGGGGACTCTCCGAATGGAGCTTTGAAAACCAGGACTGTCCAAGGCATGTACACGCATACTCGCACTGGACATACTACACTTTGAAACACAGATTCTAAGACATGCGCACATATATAGAGAAAAAAGCTTTCAGGCTGCCTATACTTTTCTTTGTAGTCGATGTATCAAATGTCAGAACATAGAGGAATTTATTAGACGTAAAGTTGACGATTTGTTTAATCATTTTCATAGCAATAGTGATTATTGTCGCTCATTTTATTATGATGCTCTGATGCACACTAAAAACTAAAGTGTTTAAAACGGACACTTTCAAGGTGTTAAACCCATTCTAACTCTTAGGGTTTGATTTTAACACTCAAAGTGCAATGCTTTAAGCACTTAGACATTACAATCGTCAGACATCTGAAACTTGAATGGATGGCACTTCCCATGTGTCTAGCATTGGTGGTTCTTCCAGAATCGTCCATAATTTGATTTGCGCTTGGTGGGTACATAATTAAAAGGACACAACGCAGATAACGCGGATCAGGCTCGAGAGTTCGAGCCTGATCCGCGTCATCCGCGTTGTTTCCTTTTAAGTGTCGCGACATTGCACTTGTCAAGTGGTATTATTATAACACCTGTCAAGTTCTGGGGTATCTACACTTGAACAAAATGCTAGTTCAGCTCTTAGTAAGTGTTAAATACAGCACTTCAAGTGTAGTTTTTAACACTTTAATTTTTAGCGTGTGGCAACGCAGATTAACCCTTTACCCAACAAATCGCCCGCATCCGCCCGCGTAATATACAAATTCAGCATTTGAAAAAATATTATTTTTCAAAAAATTTCAACAAAACCATATCATGTGACCCCTCGTTGGAACGAGCTCGTCGATCTCGTTCCAACGAAGGGTCACATGATATGGTTTTGTTGAACTTTTTTGAAAAATAAAAAAAATGATATTTAAAATAATAAATTTTGATATCGTCTGCGTTGGGTAAAGGGTTAACACTTATCATCTGATTAATTGTTGTAAAGATTTAAGATAGAGTCACATGTTAAAGAAAATATAATTTGTCATCAACTAATTTAGAACAATTTTGATGAGCTGAATTCAAATCTGTGGCAGAGCCTTCTTGAAATATTTAGAAACAAAGGGTCGCCCTTGACAAATCATTTAATAAGCTGCCTGCCCCCTCCCAAGCCAGGAAATGATGACTGATAAGAAGAAAGTTCATTTCAGTAAACAATGTGACCACTTTTCTGCATTTAGTGACATATACCCGAAATGACAACTATCTTTTATTTGAGTTTCGTCTAACTTGAATTTGATAGCCTCTCAATATCTTGAGATATTTTAGTACAACAGATCTCATTACACAGTCGATGAAATTTTGAAATTTCCTGTTGACAATTCGCGAACATGGATATGGGTCATGACAGCGCTCGGGAATCTCATAACATGCTTCAAAGGGATAATAAGCCACTAAAATGAAAAAATATCAACTCTCTGATATCGCTTGTACAGTACGGCCGCAGAGGACAGACCACTTTCCACCGGGGGGGGGGGGGGGGGATATTTCCACGGACGCAATAATATTTGATTCCAAACGCTAATTATATCAATAATCATCAAAATGTAATTAATGAAACAGCAGATACAACCCAGTGCTTCGTTAATTCAAATTTTGCTGCTGGTGATTTTTATTACTTGGCAAACGCATGCCTGGACATCACCGTCTAAGCGTGGATTACGACCAATCCACGGCGACTGAACTGTATGTGAAAGAGTGTGAAAAAATCACAGTATACAAAGTGTTATACGACAAACGCAACGCGAAATTACTTTAATCTGTTATTAAAACATATTAATGCAGACGAATTTAAGATGACACGACATTGCGAAGAGACAACCGTAGTTGCTCGAAAGTCATCGAATGAATTCCAAAGAAAACACAACATCCTGACGTCATTTCTGAAAAAAGTACGGTAATAATTTTTACCTTCGCTATTATCCCAATGAATGACGGCCACGAACAACAATGCTCATGGTTTTGGCGATAGCTGGGCATTATTAGAACAATAACCTTATATTACATGAACCTGAAATATGTCACAGCTGTTCTTCTCATAAAACCCAGATGCCAGAAACAAAACCCAGATACATGACTTTATCTATTGCCTAGCGTGCATTCCTGAATCAGACTGGTCGATGGAGCCGTTTCACGATATTTATACGAAAGCACTGAGAAATTCCCCGTATCATCTATCGTTCAGAGGAAAGACACACTACATGATACGGATTTATTTTCCGTTCCTGAACATTAATTTTCCACTTATCGCCTAGCTCTGTATGTGGAAGAGCTACATAGACGACAGAATGTCTTCGATATCAACGACTGCGAATTGGTATAAAGATCACTCTCTGAATTTCAGTAATGCATCAAAGGGACTTCCTGTAAATTATATCCTCGAAGTTAATTTATTTTATCGGAGCTAGCGCTTCTATACGAATATTATATAAAAGGCCGCTCGGCCACACGCTCCCGAAAAAAATGGTATTTTTCGAAGTTGAAAAAGGGACATAACTCTGGCAAAAAATGTCGGACCAAACTCCGATTTGAACTTGACCTGCATTTTATGTTGATGCGCCTGCACAACTAAAAAAACAGTTTGCAAGGTCGAGAAAGGGGCTTAACTCTGGCAAATATTCTTGGACCGCACACCGATTCGAACCTGATCTGTATGTTATGTTGATATACCTACGTACCATATTTCATTTTATTTGGTCAACTCTAACATAACAACTCTTTTTTCACTTTTGCAGTATAGCGGGGGAGGAATTCGCTAGAATTGTGCACTTGGTGATACCTTCCTGAAATTTGGCATGATGTAAGGGTAGGCATCAGAGATTTCAAAATCGATCGGCTACAAGTTGGCACCATCCTCTAGCCACCACTAGCAGCGAAATCCAAAATGGCCGCCAAGCGGATCGAAAAAAAGCTATTTTCGCCGATCGCACAACTGAAGCTCCAAACCTAACACCATACATGTGCTGTAATTGATGTGAATGATGGAGTGAAGCCCTTGGAACAAGTTGGGGGGAAGATTAATGGATAATGGGATCAGAATTTCCGTCGATGTGTGCGTCTGTGTGTCTGACTGTCAGTATGATCGTCCGTCCGTAGATAAATTAGTGTTGAATGTTTCTCGGGAATGCAATGGTCAAATGAACATGGTATGAGAGATTCCTGTCAACACATGAACAAGGGTACTCGATAGTATGCAGCAGTGGGGATACTTGGACATTTGATAATCCAATTAAAGTGACAGTCTATTCTCAACTTCCGGCATTTTCGATAGATTTATTTTCTAAGAAAATAAAACTATCAAATTTCTAGAGGAGTTCTGGTTCAATCTCAACACCATAGCGACACGTCTGCCAGCAAGGGCAGTGCTGGAATGAACTCGGGATGCATTAGTTCCCGTTGTTAATTATACAATGTTATCTTGCCAGTATAGAACATTGGCAAAATGGGACTAGAAGGGGTGAGTGTATGTTTGCAGTCATTCGAGGTACAGGAATATTTTTTGACTACAAGTAGTATTCTTCATTTTCGGCCAGTTAAGATGTGGTGTGTTCCAAGTCAGGATTAATGTTGCCGACACTTAATGCCCATCCCTCATGGTATGCTACTTTACCAGGGATATAGAGATATAGCCACCACTGGGAGCCAAAACATGACCTTTGATGTCGATGAGTGGTCGAAATGTTTTAGCGAATAACTTATCGAAATATGATCCGGTATGGCAATTTGATACCTTACGTTAGATTTATTAGATCAACTCAGGTATGGATTCATTGAGACATGAGTGCGCTACAAGATGAAGGATTTCCAAGTTGATTTGCTATGGAGTAGGAACTGACTAGTCACATGTGGCCTATGGCCAGAGAAAGACAAGGATACCATAGATGAACACACGGGTGAACGAAGGTATCAACTGTTGTACAGAGGCAAAATAGTTGGGGATATTGTATCATGCTATGCATGAATTAACACCGTCTTGTGCAGTAAATAACAGACTATTTTCCGAAATCTAAAACTGTATTCCTATACCCCGGACAATGTAGCAAGCCACATGGGATGAACATTTGTTAGCAAAATCAACTCAACTAGAAACATGACATGTGTTAACTGGCCGAAAATGGAAAAAAAAATACCAGAATAGGAGATGACTGGTCCTAACATGACAGTATACTACTCAATATTGTTACAACAGCCACCTTCACACTTACACAAAGGTGTGCACCTTAATCCAGCTTTCAAGCATTTGCAATTGCCCTTGCAGGCCTTGGCACAACTACAGTGGAGCATCAGTGCACATGCAGCACTTGCGTCTCCTAGGTGAGTCCAAAATGGGACCAGAATATTGAGACGTGGATTCCACTCCCATCCGTACTGTGATGGGTCTGGCACACATAAGTGTTTCTGCAGAGCACGATGCCAAATGAAAGATGACACAAGAATTACCCTTTTTACATGTTGATACAGAGCTGCTTTGGTGGGCGGGATGTTTTCCATAGACTTAAGGCCATGTGTGAACATATGCCGTCTCGCATCATTGACACGTGTACTGACACAACTGTTACTGTACATCTGTATGGTGAGTTTTTCGATATGCTGCATATGAGGGGAATCCTCTGAAAAGACTTGCGGATTCTCAGTCAATTCTATCATCATTTCAGTTGATGCGGGAAAATTCATCCATGCATTCCATCCTGTCTTCTTCCCAATGCCGAGCATGCTGGATGTTACATCACAACCTGTGAAGGCGTGGAAGAAAGTCAGGGCCTTACAGTAATCAGGTCCAAGTTGTGAAGCTATCTCATGAATTGGCATATCTTTATATGCCTTTCCAATTCCAAACCCAATCCACAGCTCACTGAGTCCAAGGTCACGGAATGTTGCGAAATGGTGCAAAGACAGAATGACGACATCAGAATCAACCGTGCGAAGAAAAGCTATTTTGTGACCTTGTGAGACTGCATGGTTGAGATGAAGCATCATGCGCGTGTCTGCTTCCTCGTGGTTCGATGGAGATATGTCACATAAGCTAACATCCTTATTGCATAGTACATATTCTCCTGATGTCGTTAACAACTGGTACTCGGATGTTGATGTTAATTTCAGCAGTTCAGCAGACAGGAACTTGAAAAATTCGTCTTTATTCTCACTAACTTTCAAGAATGCCTGCCAATTCTTCCCTTTAGGTAAAGGGACGTTCTCGGACACCCGTATCAACCTAACTGCTGTCTCACCGAGGCGTTTTGCTCGCGTCTGATTCTTCAAACTGCCTTCGGGGTAACAGTCATAGATCGCATCAACCCTTGTGGTGTTCGTGTTAATCAGAGATTCGATGTATGGCAATAATTGCAATCGAGCATATTCTCCAAACAGATCCGCTTTCTGTGGTTTGATTACATGGACTACAGCAGGCATATCCAAGATGACAACTGAAGCTTGTCTAGCTGCTGAATTCTTCCCTTGTGCAGGAATAGCTGGTAAACAATTGAGAATTTGAGATTTTGTCCCACTCCGTAGCTTACCTCTATCGGATAATGCTGGCGGATCACGTGCATTCTCGTGCATGAAAAACT
Organism: Pictodentalium vernedei; assembly: GCA_031216915.1. Taxonomy (NCBI): domain Eukaryota; kingdom Metazoa; phylum Mollusca; class Scaphopoda; order Dentaliida; family Dentaliidae; genus Pictodentalium; species Pictodentalium vernedei. Next base: position 403,606,178 of record CM062293.1, read on the forward strand.
CATCCATGTTTGAATCAGGCCGGGCTTGCAGTGAAACGAACATCTGGGTAACTATTGCGGCAGTTGCTTTACTTGACATGAGTTTGTCTCGGCCTTTGTCCAGGTTGGCTGGGGGTGGGTTAAGGAAGGTATATATATTTGCCTTGGGAATAACATCATTCAGGGGTACGGTGCATTCCACAAGCCTTTCCTTCAAGAAAGTGGAATATAAATGCTTGCCCCTTTCGGGTAATGACCGTAAACTCTTACTAACTTCGGGGTCCATATATTCACCAGTATCTAATGTCACCAGCTGACCACTAGTTTCATCATAAGGGTTGATAATGAGTCCCTGATTCACCAGATCGAGGAGAGATTTCAATTGATTCAGAAATTTTTTCTGCTCTGATACCGAACTTTCCGGGTGTTCCGTGTTATCTGATGATGTTGTGTGGAAACTTGCATATTCATACTCATCTATAACACGCAGAACTTCTGACCTTGAAAGCTCAATAACGACTTTCTCTTCAGCCTGGCCATAGAGACCTTTTGGACCACTGTCTTCTTTGAGTAGTTGGATACTATGTTCTTGGCTCTGATCTAAACCCATCATACTGAACTTCCTCTCACTACGCTGGACCACAAAATGGCCTTCCATGAATTTGTTGTGGATTGAAGGATGCCGCCTGGGTAGCTGAGACATGTCTCTCAGAAATACGGGGACCCACCGACAATAATTTGTATGTCCTAGGGCAAAAAAGTAACTGCACAACTCATCGATAGAACACAGTGTACCAGGCCAGTTACCGATTCGTTGGTTCCGAACGAATTGACAGCTTGTCAAGAGAAAGTTCCGAACGATTTCACCCCAATAGCGCGCAGTTGGAGATTGTGAAAGAATCCTCTGTTCCCACATTTCAAATGACTCATGGGGCCCAGTCTGCTGACAGTAAATCTCATAAGCATTCTTTCTGAGGATCTCAAGCCAAGCTAGAGTGAGAAGATATGCCTGTCGCGTCCTCTTGACATGTTTCCCACCAAGTAGGGATGATGCTACACCGGGTGTGAATATCTTTGCGAGGTGAAACATTCGCTCCCAACCAGAACCACCCATAAGCTTACCACCAGCTTCTTGGGTGCACATTTCAAGATGCAGGAATCCAATCATACACACCATTCGATCCTCACCTATCTCCTCTGGGAACAGCCATTGACATTTTTTCTGCCTGGCATACAACGGACAGTCACCTTCAATGACAGGTATCTGGCCGGGGTTTACGAAAGCAGTAGCTTCCCTGACCACATACATAGCATGCTTCTGCATACTGAGTGAGTCCGCTTTCTGCTCACTGAAAACAGGGAATACCCCAATAACTGCACGAGGTTTGACATTGTCTTGATCTTCATGTTTTGAAAAGAAGCCTGAAAAGGTCACAGGGACTTCATCAAGCTGCCAGCTGCCATCAACCTTCCCTTTATTGCTGATCTGTGACACATGAGACAACCAGTCATTCTCTCCCACGTTCAAATCTGCATATTCATTGGGCCGTACATTACATTCATCTGGAGATTCAAGCCTGATGTCCCCACCAAAGTCTTCAACGAAAGGAACAAATGCATAGTCGTCTGGGAGTTCAATTTGTGTGTCTTCTGGAACATCTAAACTCAGTGGTGGGGGATCAGTACCCACATTGTCCCTGCTCAGTTGACCAATGAGTGTGATGGACGTACCATGCATATCAGATCTACCAGATACATCAATGTTATCAGTGGTTCCTATCGAGAAAACATTACGTTTGCAGTTAGCTGGGACTACAACACCTTCGTTCTTGAACCGCAGTGAAACAGCTCTCGCGAAACTCCTGCGAACATCCATTACGCGATCATAAGAGACAGAGAGTCCCATTTGATGAAAATCTCTGATAAGATTTTTCATACGATCATGGGCATGCAACTTCAAACCCACATAAAGAGGCATTGGAGTTTCTCTGTCACGTCTCTGGTGAACATTTTGTGCATGTTCGGAGCGTTTCGCTGAATTGCTGATCAACATCTGTGAAATAGTACAAGCCACTCGAGTCTTGGCATTAACAGTCTCATCATCGCCTAAGTTCTGTATACTACATGTGCCCTCAAGTAGAACTCTAAGAAGAGTCAGGAGTGAGTTGGGTACAGGCTCGCTCAAGCAATAAGATGAAAATGATCCCGTGAAAGGAGCTTGAGATATGAGTATGTGTTTACGCAGAAGAAGACCCACATCAACTATCTTTTTTGCCTCTTCCTCAGACACTATACGAGTTAAAGATTCGGACAACAAGGAGCCAACTCGAAACCTACTTGAAATAAACACATCTCTACCCTGTGTGAAGGCGTCCCAGCCATCGCCCAATTTCTGCAACAAATGTTCTTTGAATCGAGTGGAATGTATTTCTTCACTAAGCCAATCAGAACCGACTTGCTTCAACCTCCGACTGTACAGATTCTTGAGATCGACAAGCTTCATCGCGGAATCGTTGTGTTCAACAAATGTTATGAGCTCTGCCATAACGAGAGGGTCATAGGGCAGGCCTGACGCGGAATGTTCGGCGTTCTTCGACTTTTTAGATTTAGCCGCTCGTGCTTCATTGGCAAGCTTACAATAACAGGTTTTGTGATAGTAAAGATCACTAGCAGCGGAATCAAATGCTGCATTGACCCGAGAAAAAACAACCCAGTTCTCGGCTTCCTTTGCCATAATTTTGAGTTTATTGTTATCAGACATTGATCTGCAAATAGGCTCACTGCTGTCACCTTCGCGTTTGTGACAATAAACACACTGGGGCAGTTTCCTGTCACAGCCAGATTCAAAACTTGTCCGTGTTCTTTTAGGACTCAGCGTGGAGCAGGATGCCACTGCCTCATTTCGCTCTCGCTTGTGTAGCACGCGCTGTACGATGTGAGTCCGAATACTGTCACGGCATGTCTTATGATATATTGCCTTATTCGTCAACAGTGACATCGACATACACTCATCACTCTCTCTCATCAAACAATCAATGGTCAAATTATATGGAAGCTCAACGCCATTATCTAGGAAGCGCGTTATGTCTTCCTCAATAGCTTTATAGGCGTCATGAAAACGAGATTCTCTATACGGACGCATCAATTTCTTGGAACTGTCTTGCTGGCAAAAGCAACAACGTTCCCAGTCAGTACTAGTCCGTACACGAAGAGGATTCTCACTCATTCTGTGAATGATTTTTGTGAACAATCGCGTTCTCGAATTAATTTCGACAGACAAATCAGAATTGCTTGCGGAATTACGCCAAACAAGAGATTGTATGGCAAAGAGACTGCTTCATAAAGAGCGTTGTTTCTCCGGGATCAGCGTCATTCAGGTTTGCCTGAATGACGCTGATCCCGGAGAAACAACGCTCTTTTCAAGTTCCAAGAAATTGATGCGTCCGTATAGAGAATCTCGTTTTATTCTACATCATCTCCCACGTCTGTTTCCAACACGTGCGTGGATCAGAGTTCACTTTCGCGCCCTTACAATCGGATGTATAGTCGGTAGACCGTCGAAAAGGAGGTTCCCTTCAGCCGCTGGCGGCCATTTTGGATTGTGCCGCTACTGGTCGCCACCGGTCGGTGTCAACTTGTAGCCGATCGTTTTTGAGAACCTCATAGCCTACACTAACAGTGTGCCAAATTTCAAGAAGGTATCACCAAGTGCACAATTCACCTGTATGTGACGAATTCCTCCCCCGCTAGTAGAATTTATTTCTTCTTTCGTTTTCATTTCTGTAATGTGTTCTCCGTGCGGAGTGAAAAGTTTTGGGGTTGGGTTCTGGTGGAGTTTTGGTGGGGTGGAGTTATACAATAGAAGTAATTTGACTCAGTCGGAAATAACCAAACATATCTCGTTTTTCATTTCTTCATTTTCAAGGTCAACCATGTTCAGCATTGCGAGAGGGATTCAGCTTCCTCAACCTGCAGCTCCTTTGTCTTCACGTCGATCATCAACCGCATCACTAGATAGTGGGTAAGTATTTATTTTTAAATCTTCACCTAACGTAACAGCCATACCTGGTCAGCTCCATTCACAAAACAAAAACGCCATTAAAAATTTTATTATTTTAATTTCTTTCCCTCGAAAACATATTTTATGGCCATTCATCGGAACGAGCTCGTTAACGAGATCGTACCAACGAGAAGCCATAAACTATGTTTTGGGGGCAAAAAAATCTAAATTTTCAGTTCTGGACGAACATTTTTTCAAATGTCGTCTGCTAGTCGTATTTTAAATTTCAGTTCACATCTTTGAATTCGTTTCGATTTTATTTGTTAAATTACTTATGCTACGCAGTTTTGAATTGCGGATGAAACTCATATGAGAAATTCACAGTTGTCATTAAATGACTGAATAAGTGATTGTTTTACAGTGCGACTGATATCCAAGTGTCAAAGGGCATTCAATGTATCATTGTATAATTACTTACGTTCGTTTATAAACCGGGGTGGAGAACCTACGACACAAAAAGACAACTCAAAACACATATTAAAGTAAAATCGACCGTATCTTTGTTAAATATATGCTATTTACTCGTCTATCACGATTGTAGATGCAAAAAAAAAAAACATAATTCATTGTATTTTCTATTGCCTGAATAATCTTTTGGAGCCAATTCTAAGATCTGTTCGTGACAAATTAGAATAACGCCATTTTTTCAACTGACAGGAAATTTCCGATATACCTTCTGGAGTGATGTCTTGGACGAAAGAGAAGTATTACATAGTCTCGGACACGATCAGCCAAGGTGCAGAAATATTAAATAAATAAATAAATAAATAAATAAAAAATAAATAAATAAATAAATAAATAAATAAATGAATAAATAAATAAATAAATAAATAAATAATCACCTATATTTGATGTTAACACAATCACAACAATGAAATTCGGTTGCAAAACGCACAATTTGACCTCATTGACAAGTGAAAATAATACTGTGTCACAAGGGATATTGGCGTATGTGGACAGGTGGGAACCTCAAGCGCCGACACATTCCGTAGAGATTTAATAAAATTAACAAAATGTGTACTGAACAGTAGGGATGATGCGCAAACACGTGAAAAGAGTGTTAACCTTTTACCCAACGTAATGGCCAAAACCGGCCAGCGCTATTCTCAAAAATCGCCAATTAATTTTCATTATTTTTTTTCATTTTTTTTTCTCAAAAACATAGTTTATGACCCCTCGTTGGAACGAGCTCGTCGAGCTCGTTCCAACGAAGGATCATAACCTATGCTTTTGAGACAAAAAATGAAAAAAATTAGTTATTCAAGAATTTTTTTTGCAAGTGTCGTCTGCTTTTCATGTTAGGATAAGGGTTAACGCGCGAACATATTATCTGAGTTGAAAGTCCCCCTATATATTCTGCTCATATGTTGCTGGGGATTATTATCGTGGGCTGTGTTTTTGGGGCGATACATGAGAAAATAATGAAAATTTAATCAGGATTTTTGTGAATAGCGCTGGCTGGTTTTGTTAGGTAAATGATTAAGCATGACAGCTTTTCGTATTGGCGGGAATGTAGCAGCGTACTGTAATTCCAAAAAAAGCATTGTATTCTGAACGCATCCTTCACAAATATAGAATTCTTCAGCTCAAACTATATAGATGCCTTGCTTTCTCGCCTCTCCATCTCTCCCATCTCTGGACTCTGTCCAGACAACCAAGTAATATTTACCTTTTAAAACTGCTTGAATAAGATGCCAAAAACTATCTTTGGTAAAAAAAAAATTGATTTAAAGTTTGCCTTATTTCGAATCCTGTGCCAATCCTTGAGTCCACTCAGATAGTTAAGCTAATTGCTGAAAAAACGGCTGACGACGAAATAAAGGGTTTCCTTTTATACTTAGGCACATCGCAGTTTTCCAAAACACAATCCACCTTTTGATGTACAGTCTGGAGGCCGGTGAAGTAAAAGTCTTAGTCCACCTACTGGTCGATTGCATACCACACACCATATCCTAGTCATACAATTTCTCAATCAAATCATTTCCAGGGACAGCCCGACAAACTGACGCAGTCTGAAGACAACGTTATATTGAATACAAAATGATAATTACACGGGAGATGGCAGATTGAAAGCCAATCTAGTTATGTCATCTCCCTGTAGTATACTTTTACTTTCACATGATTGTATTTTAATATGTATATATAAACTGTATCTGTGTACTGCAAAATATAGAATCTAATCTAATCTAATCTAATCATTTCTATCGGTCTACATATTTGAAACATAAAAGATCGAATGTGAATAGCCTTAAGTTTTTTTTTATATGTTCATTATGGTTTGACGGCACTTTCAGCAGCTTGGATCATATCATGTCGGACAATTTTACGGGGGGAGGGAGCCGGGATGCCCGGAGAGAACTGCTGAGCAATGGTAACTTTTAGGCTCTCAAATTTACCATCCTGACACAACCAGTTAGCATTAGTTGAAGGTTAGTGCTGCGTTGACATTTTGTACATCTATGGTCGACGCGCAGTATGCCTACGGTTCACTTGCATTCAACCAATGCTAAACCTGCATAAGCCGGGTTAATAAATTAGAGAGTGCGACAGTTACCTGGCATTACAGAGCCATTCCCCCGGGTGCTCTGGCTTTCTCTGCCCGTAAAGTTGAACAACTTGATATGACCCAGACTGTTAAAAGTGTCATTGCTCCCAATATAAATAAACAAAGAAATAATGTACACATTTTCCTTTCAGGTACAAATTACGTCGATGAATAGGGATCATCCGTAGCAAAATGTGTGCAGTATATATTTCATACATCCAAAATGTCACCAAATTACAGACAATGGAAGTCAAGTCAATATAAGGCAAACAGAGGGCAGGCCATCTGTCGGCATTTAACTGGTTGAGTGCTGAAATATTTTGGCCACCAAAATGTCTTCACATGTCTTCGCCTTGTAACAATTTATGGAAGGGGCACTCTCCCTTAAATTGTAGCAAGGCAAATCCTAAAATGCGAAGTTATAAGAATCCTCATTTGGCCCCGAAAATCCTCTAATAAGACGGCGGCACGTTTATAGAGGGTATGTTCGATTATGAAAGAGTACTACTGATAGTTCAGATTTCTCCCAAATTCTCGGTTACTTCCTAGAATTATCGCAAATAACCCGACATCTATTTTACTAGGGTGGATTCTCCAGGAATCCTCTGCTTCTGCCTATGTATCTATGTTATTGTTTCTGTCTACCCAACCCGATTCGATTGCTTCGGTGTATACTCCACTAGGCTATGGGTTGGAACAGTTTTAGCTTATTGTTACTATTTTTAGCTTTTCTGTACTGTTCTACCTAGTTCTAACCCTATTCTGGGTACCATTTTCTTGTTCCTAACAGCATGAGTCATGTTTGATTTTTCCGGATAATCCAATCAGATCGCGTTACTGCAACTAACTAACCAACCAGATCACTCCATTCATCCAAAACCCGCGCACTGTCACATCAATAAAATCCAAGCATCAATCGAGCAGTAATTGGAAAAGGTGTTGCTCTTATGACTCGACGCTCGTCGATCTGAGTTACCAAGCGCTTTCAAGCAGTGACTGGAAAAGGTATTGCTCTGACGACTTGAATCTCGTCGAGCAAGTAAGCTATCGAGTAATGAATGGAACAGACATAGCTCGGACGACTCGAAGCTTATCGAGCAAATGAACTATCGAGCAATTGCTCGAACGAGTAACTATACATACAACTCTTCGACTCATCTCGCAAAAATGGGACGCCAAAAGTGGGGGCTGCAAATAAGATTCCAAGCTCCAAGCGCCTATACAGCTCTTTATAGTCGTATCACCGGGTCCTACCACGACTTCAACTACACAGCCTATGACCAGCCTCTATCGTATTCACCATTACTATAGTTTTCTACCATCCTTACAGCTTTTGTATCATACTATTGACCTATGGTACTATGACTCTTAGTGCCTACCATTACACTACTTCCACTACGGGTCCCAGTTCATATCACTATCATACATGTTTTCCTCTACTACTAGCAGTCAAATACAATTTGTTTACTCTAACGACTTGTTCGTACTTACAGTAAGTCGCCGTGAACTGGTCGTATTCCACGCACGGTCAGTGGTGTCCACACATGCATATTACAAGGTAATACAATCATCGTCAGCAAAATTTTAATTAACGAAGCACCGGATTTTACACGGCGCTTCATTAATTAAGTTGTTTATTCATCAGAGAAATACAATCCAATGGACTGAGAAGTTCCATTTCTATACTGCCGCAAGATAGGATGCGAAAGAGAAAGAGATGGAGAAAGGTTTCACTGCTGACAAACCAGTCAGTCTATAGGAACAGGTTACCATATTTATAAGTGTCCGTTTTTCAAATGTGCCGGTAGGGGCTTTCGGGAAATTTGCAAAAAGGAGGCCTGCTTTTGTGCACACCGCCTCCCGAAAATTATATATCGAATCATGTGTTTCCAAACAACGAAAATACACCATGTTTTCGGCGTGTGCGGACCTTAGCTCTCCTAACTTAGAGTGCGTGCGTCGACAAATCATCTCACATCGTTGAATTTGTTTTCTGTTGGCTGTTCGGAACGTCTGCTTCCTGCAACAGAAAGGTAAGGCTGTGGGGTAACTCGAGTGGAGTTGTAACGTCGCAAACCCATGGAAAATGTGGTTTTAAGTCAAAAATACGAGCTGTAAATGTTGTGTGTGAGCCCAATGGAAAGTCATCTCTATTCGAAAACCGATTAGATGCTTTTGCTTGTGTAAGACATGACATGTAATTACCCGAAAATTTCAAGCTCCCAATAATTCAAAATTATTTTCTCAGCCTGGTCGAGCATCAAGCATTCATAAAGGTGACGGACTTTACACAATAACCACACAGTAAGCGACAGCATGGTGTATAATAATGCCGTGTGCTTGTTCCTGATCTGCAGTATACTGACGTTGTGATAGCCTATTACATATACTAGCTGGGGAAAAGAGTTGGTGCCGCCATGTGCAATGTCTGTATTCTCTCAGATAAAATGGGAGTAATGCTTGCTCTACTGCCAAATGATTAGGTTTTATCCGTATTTTATTCTAATGTCTTTCTAACATGGAAACTGGTGCTCGCGAACGCATTTCTCTTGTTGCTTATTAAATCATTCAAACTGAATTGACTTATAGCAATCGCCAGCTTTTTTCTATTTAGTCAGTTATGATTTAAGGTACTTCCACTCGACCGATTTTCATGAAATTTGATACACTTGTAGACATTCGCTTCGTCTGAAAACTGGTAAAAGAAAATTTACAAATTTGGTCCTCAAGTTGAGCGATGCGAATTTTACGTGTTTTCTCTCAACTTTTAATATCCTGTATTAAGCGCCCCCATTTAAATTTTTGAAAATATATTCTTCAACAAAAAACATATCTATATGTAAAAATATGGTGCCGACCGGGGAAATTCTCAACGGTAATGATCGAATTTTCAAGTGGCATTATTGACGTTGACGTCACCAAAAATCAATATTCTCAAAACAATACCTTTGCAACATACAGCTTTCTGTTTTCTCTTTCAGGAAAATTGATACACAAATTAACAACATTTATGTGACACAACGAAAGACAACGGATGTATGACCACGAACAAGCGCAATAGAGGCCGTGGAAGTATTTACTACATGGAAATACTGTTCTGTTAGTTGCTCAAACAAAGTTTACTAATTATTAAGTATACCATAGTCTTTCCCACCCATGTATTTTTCACTTTCAAATTTATTCCAAAACTGTGAATGTATGAAGCCTATAAATAGAACAAGGTGGTTTTGTACTTTTTGTAAATATTTTGGATGGGTTTGCAATCATTCCGTTTAACAGTTATTTATTCCATGCATGCAGCTGAAGGGTATTCCTGCCCAAGAATCTGATCTCTTGTTACTAGAACAGGGATACTTTTGGTTCTTTTAACCAATTTTTTCTCTCTACACTAAATCAACTTTTTGATCATTGATGTTTTGGGTTAACACTTTGAACTCTAGTGGTATATTCCATGCCAGTTCAATGGCAGCAATTAGAAGAGTTCATATTCATTATTTGGGGAAGACCAATCAATATTTTCAACGTGCAGCCTCTGGGCTGCATGTTGAAAATATTGATTGATCTACCCCACATATGTAATGAACTGCCATCCTATTTATTGGCGTTATGGCATATCGTGTTCCTGGGCGGAGAAGCGGCCACTCGGGTTCAAAGGGTTCAATTTCGATGAATTTTTATCAAATCCAGTTAAGACGGCTTGACAGCAGTCATGACTAGATTTAGTGAACAATAATTTTAAAATACTCAGCGGGTTAAGGTTTAATATTCTTTCTGAATAATATTGAACAGACAGAACGATTTATCTAAGTCAAATGCCAGCCATCGATGAGAATTTACTACATCAACAATGCTGGAGTAAGAGCGACTTTAAATGTAGGTGAATAGACATCATGGGAACAAAATCGTCACATTTTAATAGCAGCTAACATATCGGAATATCCATATTCAATAAGGCCCGTGAAGCTTCTAGCATTTGATTCGATGGCCTGATTCAGGAACGAGATCGAATCGGTTTGCTGATTCATTTATTTCGAGTAGGTTAACCCATGCTTTATCATGAAAGGACGATGGCCAAAGTGTTCGCGAAGATGACCAATTGGGAGTGTAAACCTGATTTGCGTCCCCTGTTATGGTGCACACGCGTCTGACTAATATTCCAGCTACATCATCAAAGAACGTCTTCGTCGAAGGCATGCATTGATGATGTAGTTGGAATGTTAGTCAATCGGTATATATTATAGTAAAAAACTGTAAAAAATCATAGAATTTATGGATGAATAAATAAACAATTCCTTTTGTTGTCTTGACTCAACTTCTTTTTCAATTACCGCGTTCTGTACCAATACTCTGAATTGGTTACGCCGGGTTCTCAACAGGCAAAAGGGGTACTACAGACTTTCATTTGTATGATCGACCGAGTGTGCAACAGAAGTCCAAGTATCAAATCCAGTCTGTTAACCCTTTACCAAACGTAACGGCCCAAACCGGTCAGCGCTATTCACAAAAATCGTCAATTAATTTTCATTATATTTTCTTTTTTTGTCTCAAAAACATAGGTTATGACCCCTCTTTGAAACGAGCTCGTTCCAATGAGGGGTCATAACCTATGTTTTTGAGACAAAAATGAAAAAAAATATTTATTCAAGAATTTTGTTTGCAAGTGTCGTCAGCTTTTCATGTTAGGTAAAGGGTTAAGAAAGTGCATGATACTAGCAAGAGAGAATAGATATCTTAGACGCAAATCCGCTAGTGAGTATAACAAGACGTCATAATTACGTCATTTCGCCAACAATCCCGAAAACTATTTTGTGTGGATGTACACAACATCCAATGTGATCTGTGTCAGCAGAAACAGCGATCAGCTGATTGTGTAAACAGATTTCTTGCGTGGTATGGGCGTCGGTTTGGATCGTTTCAGTTGAAGCTTCAAATGAAAGGGGTATAATAAAAAGAAAATCTAACGTTTTCTTGTGAATACCGGGATTAATCTCATTCGTGAGTGAGAGAATTTGTATTTTCACTCGCAGCAAGCTGCTCGTGAAAATACGAATTCTCTCATTCACTCATGAGATAAATCCCGGCATTCACAAGAAAACATTAGATATCCTCTATTTATTACGTCCGTGGAAATGATGCCCACCGTGGAAAGTGACCAGTCCATGGCGACCGTACTGTAGTTACGCCCATGGCAATGGTAACTAAATGGCTTCTATCGGTGGAATCATGCCGCGGAAATGAAACCACGTCTGCCCCACAAGTTACATTGTTACTTGTTACTTCAGTACTTATAAAATGGATCACGGAATTCCACGCTCCACTTTAAAAGTACTGTCAAGCCACCATCATATGCATGGTGATTGGGTAAGTTGGTAAATTTACAAGTGATTTCACGAAAATTGTTTCGCGCTGTTTCCGATTCGAATCAGATTCTTAACAATCCAAATAAGCTTAACCTTTTTATCAATGTATTAGTAAATCTGCCCAAGATACCTTTGTATAATTATGTATATAGTTTAAATCTATATTAAATGTAATAATAAAATAGAATTTCGTTTCCTTTGCACATCCCAACTCTTGGGCCGAAAGCTTTGGTTTTATATTTTTCAATGAAGTCTCGGAATTGACTTTAAGACGTGATTCATTGTAGGCGATTCGCGTTCTTTGTTGTTTTTGGGGTTTGTTTTCGATAAGTTTTTATATGGGGTTGTACACTACTGAACTGGTATTGAACCAATCTCATCAACTAATTTATCATATTCACTTTACGTATTAAATATTCTGCACACCACATGGCGAGCACTGAGCAACAACAAACAAAATCTGGGACTTGTCAGACTGGGTCGACAATAAAACAGCGCTCCTTTGGAAGGCACGTTGACTTACTTCAGTGGATTCTCTCTGATGTTCCTTCGTGTATTTTTTTTAACTAAAAATAATAATACACTGTTTTTACGAAGATGATACAGTTGGATGCCACTTTCATCCTACAGAATCTTAGCTCACGTCCTCGATGTCCCACCACCACTGCTGGTGAGAGGGCGGGAAGCTGGGGTAGTAACTTCGGAGCACGGCGCTTCAGTTGGGACAGCACGGCGCCGGAAGCATTCGCGGGCAAGGGGAAGGGGAGGGGGGGGGGGTATCAAACCGGCACTCGACTCTGGTTATGAGTTTAGACCAAGAGTTCATAATATATATTGTAATGTCACACTCAGCATAACATATCATGAATTGTAATGTCACACTCCACAGTAATGATTTTATATCGTCCCTTGAGTGCAACAAGGTGCAATCTGCAATACTAAAGCATTACAGATGGCGCCTTGTTGTATGCAAGAAACAATATATACTGCTCAAAGTTTGCTAAGCACCAAATATATGACACATCATTGTGAAATTTGCTTGTGACATATTTGCGGTATTTTGGTGGATATGATTGAAGAATGTATTGAGATGGTCCCCAGTGTTTACATTAACTCTCTTGACAGGCAGACTTTTCGCGACAGTCATGGAAAGCATGTACCCCTTGATTTTCATGATGTTTTCGTTAACTGTCTACATGTACATGACATATGTAGGGTATTCAATCTTCATTTCAACACAAACCCTTGTGATTTAATGATTGAATATGGCAAATGCAAATGTAAGAAGACAATTGTCTGAAACAGAAATGTGGCGGGCTGTAGGGATGGTGGAGCAAGGGGCCTCCCATCGTCGGGATGGTGAAGCCCTTGGTGTGCATCATACGGTGATCACCAGAGCGTGGGCAAGATTGCAGTAGTATGGCACACCAGCAAGACGGCATGGTGGTGGCAGAGACAGGGCAACATCTGCAGCTGAAGACCGGTTTTTGATCATTCAGGCCCGTAGGAACCGCTTTGCCACAGCAACACAGCCACGCAGTGACCTTCAGAATGCATCCGGGGTAAATGTTTCGACGCAGACTATCCGGGCAAGGTTGCACGAAGGTGGTCTCCGATCGAGAAGACCATGCATTCGCATTCCGCTGTCCCAGAACGACCTCCAGGCATGATATGAATGCGCCATGGACCACGTTGGATGGACCAAAGAAGATTGGCGACATGTCCTTATTACAGATGAGTCAAGGTACTGCCAAGACCACACAGATAGACGTTCTTGGGTATGGAGAAGACCAGGAGAGCGATTCCATGCAGCCAACATTGCTGAGCATGAACGCTATGTTGGAGGGTCAATCATGGTCTGAGATGGCATCAGCAGGGATGACGTACTGAGCTCTATGTCCTTGAACGCGGTACATTGACTGCACAGCGGTATATTGATGAGATCCTGAATGTCCACGTCAGATTGTATGCAGGTACAGTTGGTGATAGATTCATTCTGATGGACGATAATGCCCGTCCTCGTGTTACCCATGCTGTCAGGGAGTACCGACAGAGGGAGGGGATTGAGCGTATGGACTGGCCAGCAAGATCCCCTAACCTCAATTCAATCGAACATATCTGGAATGTGTTGCAGCTTGCAATTTCAGCCCGTCCAGTCCAGCCAAGAAGTGTCCAGGAGCTTGGTGCCATGCTGGTCCAAGAATGGAACAACATCCCACAAAAGACCACCAGAAACCTGATTGTGAGCATGAGAAGGCGTTGTCAAGCTGTAATTAACAGTAATGGGTCTCATACTCGATACTGATCCCATACCAGTTCGCTCCATCAACTTTTTGGCAAATTGAAAAATTTCCTCTTTTACCAATAATATCCATTTCCATGGTTTTCGTATTCAAAAGCTAAAAAATAATGTCAAACACAAATAAAATCTTAATTTCTGTACTTAAATCATTAAAGATATAATTAAATAAAATATATATCCACTTTTCATTACAATATTTCAACTAAAACGTAAAACAGGTAGTTGGATATACTTGGTGCTTAGCAAACTTTGAGTAGTATATATATATATAAAGCTTTAGAACTCACCCCGCCAATTCTTTAGCTTCTTTGGTGATTATCGAAATTATGTGCACTAAAACTTGTTCATGAGACGTTACAGTTCTCGGAAAGTAAAGTCTTTTCCACCAGTGCACTTCGGACGGAAAAGGGCACACATTGCCTCCCTGCCCCCATCCCCATACCTCAGGTCATGGGACAGCTACCTTGACGGGGCTAGAGGAGCCTTACCAACACTATTTGTCCATTGGATTGGAATAAAAAAAAACATCATTTACAGACGAACCTTGAGTGTCCTGCGGAGACGCTTAATCTGTTATCTGTATAATTTCATTCATTTCATGCAATTCAAATTCGAAAAATTTCCTGGTTTGTAACGTCCAGGGATATTTTACGAGTTCGGACTATCAAAAGCAGGTGTCCGTCACCGCTGGACGTCTGACAGCATTGAGTAATTTGAGATATTCGCCACAGAAAAGGGGTATACAATTTTAATTCGCATAGTTAACCTAGGTCCTGAAATTCTCATATATAATCGGCATTTACTAGAAAAAGTCTACAAATTTATACTCATATAGACACAAATGACTTTATTCAATGAAAGTATATGTTCACCAAAAACTGCTATTTTGTTTTCAAAACAAGCGTTTTACGAACAGCATTTATAAATTGATAAAAAGCGTTTACAAGAAAACGTCAAAATGGAACCTTAATCCTTTGATCTTTCATGTCAGTTCAATGGCAGCAATGGACAGAGTCCATCTTCATTATGTAGGGGTAGATCAATTAATATTTTCAACGTGCAGCCTAAGAGCTGCACGTTGAAATATTGATTGGTCTACCCCGCACATTCACTTATCAGGCATGCAACTCAATGAAATTATGATGGATTATGTTTCTGGGTACGAAAAGCAGCCTCTCATGTTCAAAGGGTTAAGGCACTCATTCTGATCGACGACCTCATACTGCATTGATAAAACACCAGTACTCTTTATCGTGCCGTCTTTTTCCTCCGGTTGAGAGGCCCCTGAATGTAAGTGATCATAACTTCTTAGCACCTTCCCGATTTATTTTAATTTGAAATCAAGTTGAATTGAACATTTATTTTTATTATCGTTGTGAGCTTGACGACAAAGCTTGCATTATTCTTTTGTCATTTCATTTTTCTTTAGCCCGGCATTATTCCAATTTTTCTGTAGGTGTATGTGCACAGTCTGTCCTGGCCGATCATTGCTTTTTCTCACCGAAATACGGATGTGAAGTTGTTTGAGAAAGCGACCGCCTGATATATGTGGCATCGAAGCGAATTGAGAACAAAATCAAATGCAGCAAATTGCTTAATGATGGCCAGCATGTAGATTTGCAATCGCAGCTAGATTTGGATGCCAATTTAGTCTTGAGAAGTAAGGGAGCGGAAAATAAGTGGGGGTGGGTGGGTGGGTGGGTGGGAAGGTGAGTGGTCAAGTGCCAAAAAATGTTCGTAAACAGTTAATGCCTTTTTCACTGTTATGGTATCTTTTGGGCCCCAAACAGTAACGAAATCTCACCAATTGACCATAAAAGTCCATTTAGAAGCATTATTAACAAAAGTTATCCCTTTCATGTGAAAGATATTAGGGAATTTCACCCAAAACTGACTTGAGGATGGGGGTGGGTGTCTGATATTTAATGGAAAGAAATTGTCCAACAATTTTCTCCTAAAGTCGACTAAAACATCCATTCACAACATAATTCATTCATATTCGAGTTTTGTTATGGAACATTCTTTAAAGTGAAGCATAGTATATATAATACTGTCTAATGAGTCATAATAGCTAGGTAGAACTGATTTTTCAAACTAAAAAAACTTGAAAGTATTAATTTTTTTTCCAACACAAACAAAAAAGTCTGATTTAACAAACACAAAAAAGTCATTTTGATAGTTATCCTGCTATGCAGATGCCATAACAAAAACAAAACACAAGGTTTGCTCTTCTTAAACCAGAACAAAAACAAGTTCCCATTCACTCAACCAATATTTGCAACATACACACGGTTACAGCAGTAAATTAATTATAGGCACAACAGGCACAGCGCTCACATATGCCTGCATATGCGATGATTTACAGAAACAAGACTGTTTGCAGTGGATATCACTGCACATCAAAGATAGATTTTGGATAAGCTTTTTTAAATTTGATTTAAAATCAATGGTTTCTAGGGAAAAAGAATAATTGAGTTTCATTGCAAGATGCACACCAAGAAAGTAGATTTGTAAGAATATTAAGCTATACATTTAGTTCATCTGATCTGGTTTGATTGGGGTTTTACGTCGCTTTCAACAACTATGGCTATATGATGCCTATATCACGACGTTGTTAGTTCCCAAGATGAAGATAGAATTACTCAAACAGGTCCACATTGTGGCCTAAGGAATCCACCAACCACTGGAGAGGAACTAATAAGCCCATCCACACAGAAGCCTGAATATGAGGGTGGAACAAATTCCTAAGAATTTGCTAGATCGATGTAGTGAAATGTCTATGTGAACAGCCAGGCCATCGCTGCTGTGCATTAACAACCTGGCTACCAAATGTGGATCTATTATACCCGGCTTCACGCGGAGTGCTAGCTATAATTATTTGGTTTACCCCTTGCCTGCCCTGCCTCTATTTATTTTACATTTTCTAGGTGCTATGAGTGATTATCACGCGGCAAACGCTCGTTATCACTCGGTCTGTAGAGCTACATTTATGAGTTTAAGATATTTAGCGTTCGCGGCAAAGCAGTTTACTGACACTACCTTAACAGATTCAAATCCCGATGCCAAAGCTTTGAAAATTACTTTGATAAGAAATGACCAAACCATTATTTGGTGTTCGATCGACTTGCTCATATTGTTTGGTGAGTTTGGGGGTACTTGTATTTCCCTTCAAGTTTTTGTTGCTAAGCTTGCTGAAAAGTATGGCAACGACTTTTTAGTCCTTCCCTCGCCAGGGATAGCCACAATTTTAGAGGGCTGATCGAGAGCTGGATCAGCTCAACGTATTACACAGGATCCAGATGATTGTGATGCCGAAAGAGCAATGAAAGTTTTGAAGAAAACTATATGCGACAAAATAAAAGATATGGATACAGATCGAAACACTTTGGATCTCGAGCTCATCTTTGACAAAATATCAAAGTTTTTAAGCGGGACGTTGTTGTCTCTCTTTGGTAGCTTGTCACCGAAATTAGACCAAACCCTACCCGAGCTACTGATTAGCAACATTGTAACAGTAACAACACTGGTTCGTGGGATACCAACAACAATGAAAATTGGTCTCGTTGCCATGATGAGGGATTCTACAGACCTCATAAAAACGATGCATGTCTTTGGAGAAACATGCCACTACGATGCATTGTTGTGTTTCAAGACATCGGCAGCAAATACGGAAGCTCTTGGTGTTGACTTCACATCAATATCTAGTTTTGACGGTGGGTTAATACGGGTAGTGATAGATGATAATTTCGTTGGTTTCGGGACGGTGCAAACCTAATCCCAGATGATAACTCCCCGGACAGGCTTCTGGCACATTCAAGCTGGCTTAGAGTCCTTCCTCACCTCGCCACTGGAAGAAGTGACGATAGGTTCACACCCCTATCCCACATTTCATTTGTTAATGAGTCAGGGTGCGTCTCACTGACAGCTTTCGGGTATGACATCTCGTCTCCTGAGTTTCAATGTGTTATATGTGCCTACTGGCACATAGAACACATTGGAACTCAAGGGACGATTCGCTGGGCTGTGAGAGGGTTGTCTTGGATGCTGAAAAATTTGGGGTGTCTTTTTACGGCGCCAATACTCGGCTTTGTCGGTTATGCCACGGGGTCCTGAGGTATGTAGAGAGTTTCTCCCTTATCTAGCAATTGACCTGGGGCGACTCGGGGCAGGTATTCTACGCCTAGCGGACACGATCTGCTCACGTTCTCGCCACATTTGAACTTCCCGACGATGTAACAGAGCTGGTCTCGATCTCCAGGAATCCATACTTCTATTCTGCTTTTCGAAAGCAACGATAGCTACTCTGACCTCTATCTCGGTCAAGATGTCGGCCTCGGTGAGATACGACAGGAGGTCCGACGGAGCTCAACCGTATTTAACGAAATGCCTCCAGTTCCATGCAGAGTTTAGGGGGTTGGGCACTTGGGTCGAACACTCACTTACGTATTTAGGCGAAACCGGTACCTGTGACTTCGGTGCCTATGTTAACAGTTACGCGAATCATTCTGATTTTTAGGAGGCCAAAGCGCTCGAAGTAGGATTGTGCTTCGCCTGGGTCATGGAAGCTAGCACGCCTTCATGCTCATGCTGATGGTGTCATTGACATAGTACCGTTCTGTCTTCCGGAGGCCACCATGGTTGGTCGTGCTCTACTCAGGCCGTCAACCTGGAAGGAGGCGGGGTCTGCTTCCAGCTGCTCCGTTCTCTCGCCATGACTGCAGAGGCATGATTTGTCCCAAACACTCTGTCTGTCAGAGATTCGTCTGCCGGGTCTGCACAAGCTTCGATTAACACGTGGTTCTGTTCCCGGTTTTCCGTAGGTTCGGTCATCTCTGAGCACGAACTAGCAGACGTTGAGCTGCCTGCACCGCTCATTGAAAGCGCCACAGCGCGATTGGTTCACTTTCGGTGGCTCGTCTTATAGCGTTTCACACATCATCCTCGTAGATCTGGACCTGCCTGGTCTGCTGGAAGTGAAGGTCACGAGGCCAGATATGGCCTTTGTGGACGATGAACTCGATTGGTCGATGACTACCTTAACCCCACTCTTACGAATCTTTCACTGTTGTAGATCTCTTCTTCGTCCCCTTCGCGTAGGAACTTACCCATCCTCAGGTAGTTATATGAGGAGCGGTGATGTTCTCCAATCTGTCATCCGAACATATAAGGTCACAGGCCTGTATTGGTCTCGATTCCTTTAGCAGCCTGAAGTCGCTCAGATTGTAGGGATCATCTGCCTCGTCCCTCCATGTGGCACCATCAACTTCAAACTCAGTCTTGATGACTCTTGTCATCTCGACCCACTGTTCCTTGCCAGGTAGCGCACCAGGAGAAGGGGCATGGACGTCCAAGTCGATAAATTGTTTCCCGCTGGGTCGGGCAGTTCTGCAGGCATCTCGTCGACGAGATGATCCAAAGCCACCTATATATAGGTGAGGTGTGTACTTCTCTAAATCGAAACACGATCTGAGGGGCTGGGAGGGGCTGTCGCGGGTCTGTGGCCAACGAGGTAGGGCAAGTCTGTCAGGGACTCTATGGCTGCGAGTTGTGGTTTGTCTGACGGGATGGGGTGGTATATAGGTGGGGCAATCGACAGGGAGCTTGGAGGCACTTTTGGGCTGGGGCGGGCATGGAGGGCCTTTCGCTGATGGCTATAAATTCGGGCCTAATTCTATCTAGAATCCACTCGCCCTGCTTTTTAACGTTGGTTAATATGTGGGATTTGAAAAAAATGCTAAGCTTAGTCTTACTCATCCGGGTTTCCGACAACGGCAATATGACGACGCCAAACAAAAACATATTATATTTTCTACTGATGTCTGTGGCAGCTTATTAGCGCCACATGCTTTTAGTTATTAAATTGCAGCTGCAATTTTGTGAATTGTTGATGTAATTTAGCTAAACTGTAGGAATAATATAGTAAATTGCAGCTGCAATTTAGTGAATTGTAGGTGCAATTTAGCTACAATTTAGCTAAAATGTAGAAACAATTTAGTAAATTGGTGCTGCAATTTATTAAATTGCTCCTACAATTTAGCGTGGAGCCCGCGGTATTTAAATAGGCCCAACTCTGGTAGCCAAGTTTAACGTTAATGAAGAGCAGAGGTGACCTGGCTGTTCACACAGCCGCCTCAATGTACTGATACGGCACATTATGAGAAATTTGTTATGTTGCGATATTGAGATATATGTGTGGATGCGCTTTTTAGTACCTGATAGATTTTAGGCCGTTCTGTAGGTTCGCTTTATTAACTCCACCTTTATCCTGTGAGCTAACAACGTCGGGATATAGACATAGTTGTTTAAGCGACATAAATTCCTAATCAAACAAATAAACAATTACTCTCGTTTGTCAAAGAATAGTCTCGGCTCGATGAGTTATCTAAAAATGCTTCAAAATTATACTCAATACAATTCGAAGGTCATTTGAAGGACAGGATAACCCATGACGACCCGACTAACCCTTCCAGACGATCTTACGCGGCAAAATACCCATATTGTCACTCAATTCAATCCCGATCAGCCCAAGAGTCATTCCTGATACACCTGATGAATGTCGTTTGAAAAGCAGCATGACATCGGACGACCCGACGGACCCACCTAAACGATTTCTCATTGCAAGATACACCTGGATACCAAATTTCATACTGATTTATTCTGCCGTTTTCGAGTCGAGTCACACCCAAACAAACACACGAACAAATAAACCCAAATAAATAGGAGATTATGTGTTTTATTCTTATATTAAACATTGAAACTCGTACTACTATAAGTTTTTCCTCAAATACTACATGTACCGAGACCTCGCTGACTGTGCTCAACTGGAATGTAAATGCACTGAAAGGTTCCTGACACTTCTGATGATGGTAACCAATTAGAGTGAAAACGCTAAATTGTAGCTACGATTTGGCAAAATTGCAAATATAATTTATTAAATTCTAGCTACAAACCAGCTAAACTGTAGGTACAATTGAGTAAACTGTAGTTGCAATTTAGCTAAACTGGACGTAGCGCTAATGAGCCGCCGTAGATGTCATAGGTTTTCTCAACGATTACTTGCTTCTAAATTGGATCTTCCATGCTTCTCTGATAATTTCAAGAGAGATAACTTTATCGAAAGTCAGTTTCCATGACGAGATAAGTCAAGGGTGTTTACACAATATATATTTATATACACTGCAAAAAAAGAAACGCAAAACAGGTAAAGTTACGATAACATGGCAAATTTTGGAGAATATAGTGATGAAGTGTGGCTGTAGATATCGTTAACGACATTTCGTGGTGGTCTCAACATGATGTAACATTTTGGACAATGGAGGATAATTTCGACCACCGTGACCTCAAAAATATTGGAAATTAACAAAACAGAGTTTCCACTGAGTGAATACCTGGTCATGAAGTTGCACGCTGCAAGCATGCGAGCTGAACGTGTGGGGGGTATAAATGGACATGGAAATCGGTCGGAATTCGCACAGCGTTAAAGGGATCTTGCTCATGCAAAATGCCGCGTTTGACGGAAGCTCAGAGAAATAATGCCACTGGCCGTTTGGAAACAGGCGAATCTGCTTCGAATGTAGCGAGAGTGTTCAATGTCTCACCAAGCACCAGCGGAACCGCTACCAAATCCAGGTGACAACGCAGGACCTTCCAACATCCGGGAGACCCAGAGCTCAGGATCGATACATCCGGTTACGTCATTTGTGGGAGAGAACAACCACAGCGACCTCTACAGCGTCAATGCTACAAGGTCGGCGGAGGATTTCAGATCAGACCGTTCGCAACCGTCTACGCGAGGCAGGTCTGCATGCTAGACGGCCAGTTCGTGGCGCCGTTTTGACCGCGCAGCATCGTCAACAGCGACTTCAATGCTGTCAGATGCAAAGGGCATGGCCTCATCAGAGATGGCGAACGGTATGATTCAGTGACAAGTCACGTTTTCTTCTTCGCCGAGTTGATGGGCGATGCCCTGTGTACAGACGTCGTGGAGAACGTTTTGCGCATAGCTGCGTTCAGGAGGTGGGCAGATTTGGTGGTGGTAGCGTTATGATGTGGGCAGCCATCTCACACACTGGTAGAACGGACCTCGTCCATGTTGAGGATAACTTGACGGCGCAGAGGTACAGAGATGAAATTTTGCATCCACACGTGCTCCCCATTATTCAGAATCCAACGCCAATTTCAAGCATGACAACGCCCGACCGCACACAGCAAGGCTCATGACAGCTTATCTACAGGATAAAAACATCGAAGTCCTGCGCTGGCCCTCCAGATCGCCAGATTTTAACCCGATCGAACATCTATGGGATCAACTGGATCGACGTGTGCGACAACGTCAACCATAAGCTCAGACGTTACCGCAGTTGGTGCATGCGTTGCAGGAAGAGTGTGCCACCTTACCTCAAGCTTCCATCCGGAATCTGATTGCTTCAGTGAACAGAAGGGCCAGGCAGTTTTTGACTCACATGGCGGTCACACCAGATATTGAGTTTGGATGACGTCGGCTCGTGACGTTAACGTCTGAATCGTCTCCATTTGTGCTTCATTCATACATTCAAATTTTGGTTATGAATTGATTTCATTCTCTATCTCATTACCCCAAAACGCGGGAACGTTCCTCATCACAGAAAACCCGTTTTACGTTTCTTTTTTTGAACAGTATATTATTTATCCCATGGTGTTTTTCTGTTTTCTCAGAATCCAAAGAATTAACATTTACTTTAAAAACCTTAAAACGCATTGTTTTTCAAAACAATGCAAGCAGTGCGTCATAATATCTTTGTCAAAGCGCAATAACGTTAGCGACCTCACAGCTACTATAGGTAGAAACCTTTTCAGTATAAAACCTGCGGTGGAAAATCTATTACATCAGAGCATCATCATTATCATTTGATTGCTCAGCTCTCCAAGCGATCAGACATACTTGCAAGAGCTACTAATTAATACCTTCGGTCAGTTAGAGCACTGGATTTCCTAAATGCACGGATCAGAGATACTGTGATGGTTCTGAACGCTGGTTCACCCATCAGCTCAAATATTCAAGTTGATGGTGACAGCGTTCAGCTCTCCATCAATTATCGGCTACAACCTTCCAAGGGTAGTGGCAGCAGTCTTCGTGGGGCTTCGTCCCGCACTGGTCCACGCGAGAGGAATGACCTAGAATCAACGTCCGGGATACTGAAAAGGACCAAAGACAAGAGCAACGGCACCAGAAGAGGAAGAGAAAGCCACCACCAGCCAGGCGTCGGGACGCCAGACGGATGGAAGCATGGCTTGAGAGGAGAAGATCTGACACAGAGAATCAGGAGAAGGAGAGGGAGTCCGTCGTCGAATCATCCCCACCATCAACTCCACCCACACCCAGCCGCACTTCCCAAGGAGACTGAGGAGATGATGGACAACCAATCCGTACCTGACTCCCCAATCAGCCTGGACCGATCGAGCAATGGTTCCGTTGGCTCGGTTCTGGATAGCCTGAACGATGTGGAGGATCCGTCCGAGGCGTACACCCGGGGGAGACTCTAGAGAGAAAGGCAATGAGAGCAGGAGAGACTCCAGAGGGAACCGGAAGATTGAGAATATCATTAACGCGTGGCACGGCAAGACGAAAAAATTCGTCTTCAAATAGAACAACTACAACAACGAATCATCTTGGCACAACAACAGGGACTACTCATCACAAACCAACGGAAACAACCAAAACAACACCCACCACTAGAAAGAACACCGGAAGCGACCAGGATTAGACCATATCAGCCAGGTCAGTCAACAAATAGTCCACCAACAACATCCACAAGGACTACCACGATCTCTACACGTAGACCACCTCATAAGCGCCGCTGAGTACCCCAACACTCTCCTCCGTAATCACGCCCAGACAGTAAAATTACTTACAGTTATTGGGGGTCGAAAGGGGCTTGTCCCATAACGTCCTTCCGCACTATCGGCGTGCTAAAATCATTGGCTTCCCGTTACATCAGAACGAGAACAATGTTAGTCGCTTATGACACGCCTAGTAGGGCCGAAACTCTTGGATTTTTCATGCTGTGTTGTGTTTTGCAATTTTCTGGATACTTCTTTTGCAAAAAGGTATGGGTAAAGATTGGAATTTTTTGTTGTTGGAAGTATTACAGAATTTCTTTTCTATTAGTTATGAACACAATGATGGGCGGTAATGCCACGAACTAATATGCGGAATTTCGTTTGTATTGCCTTTGGCATTAGAAAAGAATTGTGGCAATATCTGTCAAGTTAAGGGTAAACGAGCGTTTTATAGCTCCGCTGTCTGTACCGCCAAATCGTTTCGAATTTTCAAGACTTTAGAGATTTAGTTCAATTTACCGCCTACCACAATAAGTGAGTATTAGGTTATTTTCCCAGTGTTCTAGTTATGCGGTAAAGAGAAATAAATTATTGAAATTATTTTCATGTGAGATATCCCTAACAAGCCATCGTTCGAACATTCGACTGTTTTTAAACACTTTACTCATTTAGTGAAATTGCCACAAACCATCCATCGATAATTAGGTAATTAGCATTTTATCCGCGACAAATGTCTCTGCCTGAAGACAATTTGCTTTATAAAAAGACTTAACGTGCAGACACTTGTTATCTTACACACCTTAATACTTCTACTTGATGCAATATGCTTCCAATATTTACAACAGTCCTTTTCAAAATAGAATTCTACAAATGAAAAGTATATCTCGGGGCAGGCCCTTGAACCAGCTCCTAGAACGTGTTTTTGTTGAAGAAAATAGAATACATCAGATAATCTTTGAATTGATGCTGCCATTATTTTCTGGGCTGGTAGATACATTTCGGTTTTTGTTGAAATCAATACTTTCGTCGTTGTCATCATGGTGACAAGGGCCATCTTTGTCGTTACCACGGTATTGTTGTCAAGAGGATGAGAGAATTTCATTGTTTTGTTAACACGTTTTTAGTAAAACCCAGATGTTTCTGTAGTGCAACAATGTGTCTTGTTGCACAACGGGGACGATATGGGCTTCATACATTGGACCTTGTCTGACTGATGAACTGAACTGCGCTATTCAGAAAAAAATTGTTATTTACATTTTATTACGCTTTTAAATTCTTGCCATTTTTTTCGTTCAGTGGAGTTAAAAATACTACTAAACCATGTAAATATGATACAGCGTCTATTAACTGAGTTCTGGATTGAAGAATACAACCGTTACCCATCCTGAACATTTTGATTTTCAGAGACATTGACCTCACTGCTGTTCAAGGTGGAGATTGTTGCCCACAAAATTAAGGACTGCAGTCACTGACTTCGCCAAGGACGCAACTTCAACATTTTACGTGAAGCGGAAGTGAAATATGACGAAAAGCGTTTAATCATATTTAATACGATAACGCTATAGGTGGCACAGAATAATATAACAGAAGAAAACAATAAAACAAAATTAAATTTGACACTATTTGATGCACGCCACAGAATTCAGTCTGGAAAACTGTCTTACAGAGGTTAGGCCACGGACTTGAAGGCAGGGCTTATATTTCATCTAAATGTGGGAGCATTCATTTGGATTCTCGCGAAAATGGTTGCGAGAACCAATACTCGCTATGTGTGTCCCAGGATCCCATTAGGCCACCATAGTTGAACCCCTGTTGTATACTGATAACACATGTTAGCACTTTATCCATCACAGCATTTAAAAAAGAAACAAAATATATCAATTAAAACCTTGCAAATATGGATGTCATTGGAACCGGCTCACTGAGCCGGTTCCAATGACAGCCAGATTTGTACAATTTTATTAACAAAGTGCCAGGATGTTTCAGATCATGTTAGCCTTGTATTGGTTAATTTACTGCCGCTATGTTAGGTAAACGGTTAACTTGACTGAATTCTTTTCATGTGAATCCTAGCATAGGTGCAGCGAGGATCTACACGGATTCTCTCTGGTTTTGTTGCGCGTATCTTTGCGTGAATGGATTCCCGGATTCTCGTCGAAAATATAAGCCCTGTGAAAGACAAAACTGGAAGGTCTGAACAATAATAAATGTATCTGCATGTAAAGATGCATAACAAAGAACCCAGACCAAGCTATGTTCTACGAAAGGAGTCAGTCTGGTCCATCTCCCTGTCATTGTCTGATATTGTGTTCAATCATTAATGCACTGAACAATGGGTTGAACATAACAAATACGTTGATGCATTACACACTCGGACCTTACAATATTGTATTGATGGTTTAAGTTTGATCATTCTTTAACTTTATATTATTGCAAAAAGGCTCATTTTACTCTACTTTTGCAACGGCAACCATACCATTGAGATTAAAAATTGGGTTTATCAATGAGTATTTTGTTTTGGACTCATTTATGTTTTATTATACTCACTCTTGGGGATGTGTTGTGGGGTAAAGCAAACGAACAGGAATAACAACTCGCCATTTAACTTTCATGATTTTTCTCTTCCTTCTTTGTTTGTTTCAGAGACATAGCCTGTGACCCCAACATGTATGGCCTCCATTAAATTTTATTTTATTTTGAGCGAAAATAACTCGAAGACAATTCTACCGTTCCTCCTACAATAAGAACACAAATTGAAGCGAAATCTACGAACTCTGCTGTCTTGAAAACCCATGTATTGCTTTTTGTTACTGTTTGTGGGGAGTGACAGGAAGACAGCCATCAGGGCTATGCCACTTCCCGTAGTATACTATCTTTTTGTTTATCGCCGATCAATTGTTATTGTTTATACTTTATATACTACAAAATAAAATTTCATTTCATTTCATAAAATTTCATTTCATTTACTCACCTTTGTGCAAAAACTGAACATTGTTTCTTTGGGCTGAATTCACAAAGGAAAACACAAACAATTATTAACTGGACATTTGGCTTCCAAGGGCGTCTCCCATGATACATAATATACTACTCACATTTTGCTGAGGATCACTCTTATTCAGCTACATATACTGATACATAAAAAGTCAAAGGTGTGTAATTTTAAGTTTGTTTGTTTGTTCATTGGGTTTGATGGCACTTACAATGGCTTATCATGCCAGGCAATTTTATGGATGGTGTGAGTAGGAGTACCCAGAGAGAACCACTGGAAAATGGTGAGTAACTTTTGGGCTCTCTATTTTACCATCCTGACACAAGCACTTAGCACAGGTTGAAGGTAAGTGTAACATTGCCATGTTGTACATCTATGGTCATTTTGTTGTATACCCATGGTTCACATGCCTTCAACCAATGCAAACCCTCCATGTGCAAGGATGATAAATTAGAGTGTGCGACAGTTACTCTCCACTGCAGAGAGCTTCCCTATGGGTACTCAGACTTCCCCTACCTCTAAATTTTTACAGACTGTTAAAATTATCATTGCAAATCAATAAATACACAAATAAACTAATGTACACATTTTTCTTTCATGTACAAATCATGTCGATGAATATGGATTAATCCTTAGCAAAACGTGAGTAGCATAGCATTACACAATATTCACGATATCTTGGATTTATAATACATAGAAGGACTGCAAAGAATGTCCTAAGTCTCTTTGATTATCTTTTGGGGAATAGGGTGGGTGCCCGAAAATATTGTGGAAAATATTTGAAATAAAAGAATTATGGGTGGTGGGTGCAAAAATCAACCAAAATGAAAACAATCGCCTACGTTCCAGGCATGCCCCCCCCCCCCCTCCCCTCCCCTCACACAAACACACTCCCCCAGTTATAATTTAAAATATACTACTCTAAGTTTGCTAAGCACCAAGTATATCCACTATCTGTTTTACGTTTTAGTTGAAATATTGTAATGAAAAGTGTATATATTTTTTATTTAATTATATCTTTAATGATTTAAGTACAGAAATTAAGATTTAATTTGCGTTTGACATTATTTTTTAGCTTGGAAAATGGATATTATTGGTAAAAGAGGAAATTTTTCAATTTGCCAAAACGTTGACGTAGCGAACTGGTATGGGCTCAATATCGAGTTTGAGACCCATTACTGTTAATTACAGCTTGACAACGCCTTCTCATGCCACCAATCAGGTTCCGGGTGGTCCTTTATGGGATGTTGTTCCATTCTTGGACCAGCATGGCAACAAGCTCCTGGACACTTCTTGGCTGGACTGGACGGGCTGAAATTGCAAGCTGCAACTCATTCCAGACGTTTGATTGGATTGAGGTCAGGGGATCTTGCCGGCCAGTCCAAACGCTCAATCCCATCCGTCTGTCGGAACTCCCCGACAACATGGGCAACATGAGAACGGGCATTATCGTCCACCAGAATGAATCTATCACCCACTCCACCTGTATACAATCCGACGTGGACATACGGGATCTCATCAATATACCGCTGTGCAGTCAATATACCGCGTCCAAGAACACAGAGCTCTGTTCGTCCATCCCTGCTGATGCCGCCCTAGACCATGATTGACCCTCCACCATAGCAGTCATGCTCAGCAATGTGGGCTGCATGGAATCGCATTCCTAATCTTATCCATACCCTAGAACGCCTATCTGTGTGGTCTAGGCACTACCTTGACTCATCTGTAAAAAGGACAGGTCGCCAATCTTCTCTGGTCCATCCAACGTGGTCCGTGGCCCATTCATATCATATGCCTTGTGTGGTTCTGGGACTGCGGAATGCGAATACATGGTCTTCTCTATCGGATACCACCTTCGTGCAACCTTGCCCGGATAGTCTGTGTCGAAACATTTACCCCGGATGCATTCTGGAGGTCACTGCGAAGCTGGGTTGCTGTGTCAAAGTGGTTCCTACGGGCCTGAATGATCAAAAACCTGTTTTCAGCTGCAGATGTTGCCCTGTCTCCGCCACCACCATGCCGCCTTACCGGTTGTGTCATACTGCTGACATCTTGCCGAGGGCTCTGGTGATCACCGTGTGGTGCACACCAAGGGCTTCACCAACCTGACGATGGGTAGCTTAGTGCTCCACCATCCCTACAGCCCGCCACATTTCTGCTTCAGACAAATGTCTTCTTACATTTGCATTTGCCATATTCAATCATTAAATCACAAGGGTTTGTGTTGAAATGAAAATTAAATACCCTACACATGTCATGTACATATAGACAGTACAAGAAAACATCATGCAAATCAAGGAATACATGCTTTCCATGACTGTCACGAAACGTTTGCCTGTCAAGCGAACTAATGTAAACACTGGGGACCATCTCAATACATTCCTCAATCGAATCCACCAAAAATATCGCAAATATGTCACAAGCAAATTTCACAATGATGTGTCAAATATTTGGTGCTTAGCAAACTTTGAGTAGTATATATAGTTATCAGACGTTGAGCAGGAGACTGTCTTACGTCACCTCACCTTTGTATCTTTTCATCTAAACCAAACTGAATAATGAGTGGGTTTCTCCTCAGTGTCTGAGAGAATCAAACCATTTTTACGACAGTTTAGATCATCCTTCAAACAGTTCTTGTAGGTGTAAAAAATTCTGGGGAAGAGAACTTTTCTGAAGATGAACTCTGCGTATAGATGCGTTGCCGGATACGATGATATCACATTAAAATAATAGGAAGTGCCTTCGGTTGAGAAAAACAAAACTGAAGTGTAATTAATAAGACACGAAACCAAAAAGCGTGAAATTATTTTAATTTGGCCAGAAGGCGAATGGTACAGATGCTTTATTCATAGTAATGCCGGGGGCTGTAAGTCAAGCAAATGATTTGTAATAACTTTAGTGCAATAATATATCGTCCCATATGTACCATCAAAGATTTATGTCATTTGTGCATGAACAGTGAAACACAAGGATATATTATACGATGGGATAGACTGTTGTCTGTTGGGTAATATTGTAATGTTGTTTTTGATATTCGTGGATGAAAAATAAAGCAATATAGCGGTAAGTGATAAAGAGAAATAAAACGGATTTCCTTTGTAAGATTTAACCCTTTACATAACGTAACGGAGGTATCGATTTCAGGCGCGTAGCCAGTATTTTACAATAGGTCTCCAAGCAAGTTTTTTTTTGTTTTTGTTTTTTTGTTCTTGTTTTTTTTTTTTTTTGGTGGGGGGGGGGGGGGGGGTGGCGTGGGTTGCAAAAGATATTTGAAAGGCTGGTGCGTGGAGTTTTTGGGACCTCACGTCGTCCTAACGAGGACCCTCCGGTCATTGCTCCATCTCCCCACTTCCCCGTAGGCAAGGAAGTAAGAGGAGGGCAACGATCAGAGGATCATAGTTAGGACTCCCCTCCTCCCGAGAAATGTTTGCAAAATGTAGGACTCTTAAGAGCGAATCTATCTGAGGCATTTGTAGCGTGTGTAGCCCCTATATTGGGGACCATTTTGGGGCTCTGTGTTGTGTAAAAGTTGTGCATTTGGCCTATTGGTTTTGGGGGGCGAAGCTAAGCCCTCCACCGTAGCTACGCCAGTGGTTGATTGTGTAGTTAACTCACCCAGTAACACGAAAATAAGACGAGACTTGCCAAAAGAAAAATAACTGCTTTCTTATTCGAATCGAGTCAACGGCGCATTTTGGACCCTAATCTAACATTAGGTTTTCCTTTTTGAATTATATGCGATGATTATTCGTCTGCCTGAATCAAATAAATCTTTCAGTCGCATTTAGACGAATCTTCATCTGAGGACGATGCATTTAATGAATGTATTTGATTCGATTCGTCGTTTGGTTTAGGCATTTGAACTGGCGACGAATTTAATCTAATGTTCCACCGATTATTGTTATCATACCGGTTTATGCTAATTATGGAATCCTAATTACAGTTGATTCAAATTGGTTATGTTTGAAATGTCCAAAAAGGGGCCCAGCAAGGAAAGAGTTAACAACCCAAGGTGACTGTCGCAATTAAACCTAGCAGTTGAATTAGACTCGTCAATAAGGCTTGCGTCTGAATCAACGGTCATCAGTTGCAACTGGAGATGCATCTACTACACTTAGATCAGATTCGTCTAAAACACGACCGTCTGAACTGGGGGTTACCTTTGTGCTCGTTTTTAGTTGTGTATGTGAAGGTGTGATGTCTCAAACTATCATGTAAAATGGTACATACGTACATACGTATCTTCCTGTGTGGTCACATCACAACAACTCCGTTTGGTTGCGTGTATGTAGCATGTGATGTTTTGGCTTAGTAACTGATTGGGTACACCTGGTGGTTGATCTCTGAAGGTGGGTTGCATACTACGGGTTTTTCCTTCAGAGTGGCGATACATGTGCTCAGCTACTGATCTTAACCATCTTCTTGAGTAAACTTTTCTCAAACTGGGAGACGACCCAAATAACAGCTTATGACGCCTCGCTGGAACGCGTTTCGGGCAAAAATTATAAAAAAGTATAAAATGAACGGCGATTTTGTGAATTGTCATGGACGGTTATTGCATTTCCCTTACGTAATGGGTTAACACAGGGGACGAACAAGTTATAAATATTTGGGCCGCTATAAACTGTTCAGGGTAAAAAAAAGTGTAATTGTTTTCCGCCTATGAAGTTTTTCTCGTACCTTTTGATTTCCTATGGGTTACCCGTGAATGAATATCATTTTATTAATTATTTGGTCTTCACAATCAATTGGATACCAAACAGAATGTTCTGGGTGGAGTAGTATATTACATACTTTTAAATAAACCTCAAAACTGCACCAAAACTAAGAAAGAAATCCGTTCACGTGACCAATAAGCAACATCTGTGTGGTGAGGAAACGTTTATTTTGTGGTTTTAGATTAAGTTTGAACGTGGTTTTCAGACATCCCTGACTTTTGTCGTCAAGAAAATCTACTTTCGATAAAGTTATCTCCCTTGAAAATATTAGATGAGCGAGTTTACTTTTGTTACTTAAAAATAAATGAAAACAACAGACAGCTCTGGAGCTGTCTGGTGTTTTCGCTTATTAAAAGTAAGAAAGGAAATATGGCTTTTATCGCAAGTCAAATAGAAACAACTAGTTTTCAGATAACCCTTCATTAAGGATATCTCTCAGTATCAAACCTACCAGTACTACGTCCACTTTGGCCCTTTGTTTAGCGAATGAGTTTTTACAGTAATTTGCAAGTTTTTATTCTTCCTGGGGCAACAATTAGCAAGTCTCACCTCCTAGACTTTTATATTTATGGAAAGGACTGTGTTTATATATTTCACGATGCATGCACTGCTGATATAAAGATCAGATAAAAAGTTATAATCGTTAACCCTTTACCAACGTAACGGCCAAAACCGGCCAGCGCTATTCTCAAAAATCGCCTATTAATTTTAATTATTTTTTTCATTTTTTGTCTCAAAAACATAGGTTATGACCCCTCATTGGAACGAGCTCGTCGAGCTCGTTCCAATGAGGGGTCATAACCTATGTTTTTGAGACAAAAAATGAAAAAAAATAGTTATTCAAGAATTTTTTTGGCAAGTGTCGTCTGCTTTTCATGTTAGGTAAAGGGTTAAAAAAGCCAGCTTCTGTATTGTTATGCTGCTTTACGGGAAAATTCCAGAAGATTGTGAAATGGTGCGCACATCGACAATACAAATTCGCTAACATTTCAAGTTTTCGATTTTTATAGGAAACTCCCGTACCCTTAGTGTTAAATTTACTGACAGCTTCAGAGAATTGATGGGAACTAACTTTCCCATAAATCTCTTCCAATGACGAAAATTGTCCGGCATGTGTGCAATCCTGAATTAGACAATCAGTTTTTTAAATAAAAGTTCTTATTAAACTCGGACGGCTAATTGGTGAGAGCATTGCATTTTAAACCGAAAGGTAGACGATACGCCTCTGACCCGAGCCATCTTCGTCATGTCCTTCAGCAAGACACTTAATCCCAATTGTCCGTGTGGGGGCATATAGGGGCTGTGTTCTAGGACGTACTGAACATTCATGATTCACTTGCCTTCGGCACGTTATAACTGTGCTTGTATCAGGTTAGTAAGTTTAAGAGCCCGACAGTTACTAGCCGCTACGCGATGGTTCACTCCGGGTACTCCGGCTCCCTCCACCCGTACACCTGTCAAACGGGATATGACCCTGTCTACTGAAGGTGTTGGTAAACAACAATAGCAAAAAGTAACAATTAAAACTCTGCTTTTTAGGTAAGAAGCACAATGGAAGAGGACGATCTCAGTAAACTAGAATTTCTGAATGAATCTTCTATTATATCTTGTCTCAGGAAAAGATATGAGCGGGACTGTATATACGTGAGTATTGTTTCTTTTTCAACTGCAGCAGATTATGTGTGGATAAACGACTCGATAAAGAGGACCCGATGGCTTTCCACCATGTTTAATATGAAGGATTACAGTGGAACCCTGTAAAAACTATTCAATTAACCCTTTACCCATCAAACACGATATCAAAATTTATTATTTTAAATATAGTTTTTCAAATGTTTCAAAAAATTGCAACAAAACCACATCATGTGACCCCTCATTGGAACGAGCTTGTTCCAATGAGGGGTTACATGATATTATTTTGTTGAAATTTTTTGAAAAAAAAAAATTCAGTTGCTCAATTTGTACATTACGCGGGAAGATGCGGCCGATTTATTGGAAAGAGGGTTAACAGGAGTATTCAGGGAGCGGGAATTTGTCCATTTTAATGTATTATAACGACAAACTGAACATTTAATCTGTTATATCTTGTCTGGAAGATCTCACAGAATAAATGCTAAAATAGGATGCTGTTTTGAGGAAAACCGGCCAGCGCTGTTCTGAAACATCGCTTAATAATTTTCATTATTTTTTCATTTTTTGTCTCAAAAACATAGGTAATGACCCCTCGTTGGAACGAGCTCGTCATCTATGTTTTAGAGACAAAAAATGAAAGAAAAATATTTATTCAAGAAAGAGTCGTCTGCTTTTCATGTTAGGTAAAGGGTTAAACGTTGACGGTTCAGTGATGATTAAAGCAATTCTTCGAGAGATCACAACACTTTTCATTCAGTTGACAGGAGATTACTCTCTAACCTCTCTTACGAGTAAGAGGTCAAATTTATACTGGCATTATGGTACATGGTTTGGTGTTTGGAAGTGATATGAAATTAACTGGGTTATTCAATCAAGACGTGTCCAATTGGGTGGTACAACCCGATGTTTCATTAGTTAAAATTTTGCTGATGATGATTTTTATTACCTGGTAAATGCATGCGCAGACATCATTGCCCACGCGTGGATTACCACCAGTCCACAACGACTGTACCGTAAGTTATGATCAGGATAATCTTGGCACTTTTTAACCCTTTACCCAACGCAGACGATTTCAAAATTTTTTATTTTAAATATCATTTTTTAAAATTTTTCAAAATTTCAACAAAACCATATCATGTGACCCCTCGTTGGAATGAGCTCGTAGAGCTCGTTCCAACGAGGGGTCACATGATATGGTTTTGTTGAAATTTTTTGAAGAATAATATTTTTTTAACTGTGAATTCGCATATTACGCGGGCGGATGCGGGCGATTCGTTGGGTAAAAGGTTAATTAGATCCTAGACACTAGGGCTGGAGACTCCACGGACCGGAATTCACTCCTATCATGGCGGACTTAAGTGCAGCGCCCGAAAACCTACTAAAATTAATCCTCTGTAATAGCAAATTGTCCTCTATTCTGTCTCATTTTAAACATAGCAATGTAATTCATTTCGTCTTCTTTACGTTCTGTGGTATGTCGGGTTGTTTGTTTATTTGTTTGTTTATTGGAGTTTAAAGGCACTTTGACGACCAGGGTCATATCGAGTAGGACAGTTTTACGGATGAAGGAAGCTTTAGTGCCCGGAGAGAACCACCACGAAGAGGTGAGCAACTACCAGACACTCCAACTTACTAACAGAGATAGTAATGGTCGAAGGCAGGTGCCCCAATGATGTGTAGTACGTCTTAGTACACAAAACAGTGCCCCCATGTAGGCAATAGATTGAGTGCCTTGCCCAAGGATACAACGCAGATGCCGCGGTTCAGAATGTAACCGGCGACCGTCCAGTCCAATGCTCTACTCAATGAGACATCCCTTTTCGGTCTGTCGTTAACAATTAGGGTAGCGATGGGTTTCGAGAAAAAAAGACAACTATACTTCACATGAAATCATTCCGGGTATTAATAATAGCATTTTGTATAAGTTAATGTTTTATGACAGAAAATTTATCTAAAATGGAAGAAAAAAAAAAAAAATTTCTTGTTCAGGTCACCGTTTCCGACCACCCTGCATTAGGGTGGTAATCTTCGGTATCAAATGGATTACTGAGGCCCCGGGAACATGAATAATAAACACTGGGTCGAAAATCATACGTTCCTTTACCAAACGAGGGAAACGAAATGGCCTACCGCAAAATTAGTTGAACTGTTAGCCATACTGGACGCCTTCTTGGAAAAAAGTCACCTGGGCGGCCTTCTGTGGATTCTGGATAGGTTTCCAAGTGATTTTATTTCGCTTAAAATGAAATCACAATCAGCTTGTTGCTATCTTGTTCGGGTCGAAATTGTCAATGACCAGACTAAAATTTGCTCAAAATTGGAAAGAAATACCACCCCATTTCAAACCTCTATAAAATATTTCCCCCAAACGAATTTCAGTGGATTTGTGATATGTTATTAAATCAATGCTACTCTTTCCAGCGACTTTAAAATTTAGCTTGTCGTCTGTTTGTTCGGGTTTGTCCACATTTTCGCATTCAACTGCTGGACTATCAGTTTATCTGGACAACAAGAGGAAACTGGCCCGATACGAAAGTAAATAAAAAAAAGAGATATTTATTTTCTGAAAAGAGATATCGGAATAAGAACAACTTTGCGTATCCAGTCGGTGTTATTTGTATATCTCCACTTTTCCGCGGGCTCTGAATCCAATTTCACTCAAAGGAGCCATTCCTGATATATTTTAAGTCTCGCCGCTGTTGAAGGTAAATTTTGTTTGGCAGGTCAACGTTATTGTGGGCGGCTTTGGGCCGGGGTAAAGAAAGACACTATGTTGTAAAGCGGGGTGGGGGGGGGGGGGGGGGGGTTAACAAACCATTTCATTTTCATAATTTTCACCATTTCATAAAAAATCCCAGATCTCGCTCCTGCCTCTTTGGTTTGTGAAACTATTAATAGCCAAA
The DNA here is from genome assembly GCA_031216915.1 of Pictodentalium vernedei. Classification (NCBI taxonomy): domain Eukaryota; kingdom Metazoa; phylum Mollusca; class Scaphopoda; order Dentaliida; family Dentaliidae; genus Pictodentalium; species Pictodentalium vernedei. The sequence continues at coordinate 403,642,485 of CM062293.1, forward strand.
TTTAAATTCACGGGATTTCAAAACTGTTTACTTTCCTTTCCCTATCACTCACGTATCTAACCATTTACCCAGCCAATCGGCTTCGTCACAGTTTACAAATTAAACAGTTGAAAATATATATTTTTCAGAAAAACTTAACAAAACCATATCATGTGACCCCCTCATTGGAACGAGCTCGTCCCAGGGAGAGATAGCATGATATACTTTTGTTGAACTTTTCCAAATAATTTGAAAAAATACTGAATAAATAATAAATAGTGATATCGTGTGCGTTTCGTAAAGGGTTAACCCTTTGAACCCTCATTTCCTGGAGTGCTATCGACATTCTGTACACTTAGAGTGAGATGGGTCAGTCCAATATCGATATACATGGAGAATAAAATGATAACTGCAGTCTGCAGCCGTCTTATTATTTTATCACCAATGCCCCATGTATAGTCCTCTTATAATAAGATAAAAATGGGACGAAATACAAAATCGGTCTTACGGGTTCAAAGGGTTAAGGTGCATTCGAAAAAAGTAGTATCTTAAATGATAGTGATTACATGTGATGAGCTATTCATCTATGAGGTGGGGTGCGGTGGCGTTGCGGTAACTCGTTCTCGTCAGATCACCGAAGTTAAGCAACGTCGAGCCCGGTTAATCATTAGATGGGTGACCGTCTGAGCGATTAATTCGGACTCCCGCGTTGTGTCCTTGGGCAAGGCACTTAACCCCGATTGTCCACATGGGGGTACGATGACGCCGTGTAATAAGACGTACTGCACATCGATGGTACGCATGTCTTCAACCAATCTAACCCTGCCTGTGCTGCACTGTGGAGTTACGATGTTGGGGAGCTGGCAGCTGCTCGTCGTTGCTCGGTGGTTCTCTCCGGGTACTCCGGCTTCCTCCACCCGTAAAACTGTCACGGTCATGATTAGCCATTGTGCATAAGTGTATGACCTTAAACACCAATAAATAAATAAATAATCTATGAGGTAGATTTACCAATACGGCACAAATGACTGAAGACATGCAGACTTATACATATACAATTTATACAAGTTGTTATACGAGCAATCTTATAGTACTGTAATCCAAAGACTATTTATTTCTCGACGCTTACACCAGTGGGGCGAGATTTCATGAATAAAATCTTGTTAACTCAATACCGCATTCAGAGAAATCTTACGAAAACAGCATGAGAAATTCGTTATTTTACTTTCGATAAATGTGTTTCCAGTGGTGTGTGCAGGAAAACGGACGGAAAATTTCAATCGGATCGCGACTCAGTCGCCATCCGATTGAAATTCTCTGTCCGCTTTCGTAGTGCTTTACGTGAATGTGTTTGTAGTACTTGGCTGTAGTAGTGAACCCGTATTGCACTGAAGGCTTCAGAGCTTTTACTGTTTTTAGTCGTGCGACTGATAACGATGTTCTATATTTAATTTAATTTCAGACTTACATCGGTGAAGTTTTAATTTCCGTTAATCCATTCAAAAAAGTCAACATATATGATGACAAGGTAAGTTCTCAATAAACTTGTTGCCTAACGTATACATCAAACTTGCCCAGCACTATACATAAAAAAGTCCTCCATATATTATTTCCCGAGTCACCACAAATTCATAACGACTGGTCAAACCATTTCAGTGTGTACTTGGTATATACGGAACTTGTATGTTATAGGCTGAAAAATAGGGGACTCTGCAATTTAATTTAAAAATACCTGGTCTCCTAAATCTTTCTGTGTTTACTTTCATTCCATATTATCTTCCCCAAAAATAATAACTGTTTCAGGTCGAACAATATCATATTTATTTGTTATTTAACCCCTTTCTTGCTGTAAACTTAACACACTGAAAAGACAAAATCTCCAGCTTGAAGGACTAAAATGAGAGACATCCATAATGGTTTAGGGTCAGAAAAGTGAGTACAGTGGCCTGCTAACCCTTACACTAACTATACATACCCTAATGATTTCTCCAAAGTTTATTTTTTTCTAGCAGCAGGTGGCACTTTATAACACAGAAGGAAACTGTATACCATTGCCCTTCAGTGCCCCAAATCGTCTTATAAAAGTGAAACAAGAGGGTGAAATTCAATTTTGTTTTCACCTCATTTATTTAAAATATGATGGAGAGAAGTGAAAAATGAACAACTTTAGGTATTTGGAAAAAAATGCAGAGTTACTTATTCTTCAGTTTTAGCGTTAAATCTCTCAGGCTTCCCGATTCCCGAATATATATCCAGCTGGCGGTCTTGTTTTTACCGACTGGCGGTCTTGCATTTACCGGCAAATGGAAGCTTTTTCTTTTCATTGTCCTCAGTTGACCCTTTGTGGTGAAACGCAGTTATGTGGCATGCTTTTGGAAAGGGTTTCACGATAAAATCACAGCGGTTTTTACATAATAGCATATTATTGGCTCAACGGAAAAAAAATCCCAACCATGATCTGTGATACTTTAGGAAACCCGTACCGGAGCTTCTTTTCTGTCAACTCAAAGCGTGTAAACAATTGAGGAACCAGTTCCTGATAGAATCTCAGTAGTGTTCGCGTAATAGTATATTATTAGCCTAACGAATAAAACTCCCAAGCAGGAGCTGTAACACTCAGGGTAACCAATATTAGGCATTCATTTCTGAAAACACAAAACCCCTTACTATATCGTCATGAAAACGACTTTTGATACAGTTATCTCCCTTGAAATTATTAGACGAGCAAGGAAAGGTTGAATTAAGAAGCAAGTAATTGTTGAGAAAACACCAAAACTGCTGTAGAAAATCAAGCCAAGTTTCATTTTGCTACTTTTAATGAGCGAAAACAACAGACAGCTCTCGGAGCCGTCTGTTGTTTTCGATTATTAAAAGTTACAAAAGGAAACTTGTTTTTTATGGCAAGCTAGAAGCAACCACTTCACAGATAATCGTTCTTGAAGAATATCTATCAGTATCACACCTACCGACATATAGTAAACTCCATTGTGGCTCTTTGTTTAGCGAATGTGTTTTACAGTAATTTGCAAGTTTTTATCCTTCCCAGGAAAAAATAAAAATCTCATCCTACACTTTTATATTTATGGAAAGGACAGTGTCTGTATTATATTTAAGATAAACTCGTTGATATAATGAACAGAAAACAAGTCACAGAACATCAAAAGATGGTGGAAACGCCGTTTTCTTATTTTTAAATGGGTTTCAACAGAGAATAATAGTCAAACGTTCAAAGTGATTGATAAAAAATGTGTAAAAAAGCCAGCTTCTGTATTTTATACTACTCTTAAAGAAACGTCAGATGTTTGTGAAATGATGAGCACATCGATGAAACAGACTCGCTAATATGTCGAAATTTCAATTTTTAAATATAATTTCCAAACCCTTAGTGTTAAATTTACTGACAGATTTCGGAAATTAGGAGAGCTAACTTTCCTGTTAATATCTTCCAGTAACGAAAATTGTCAGTCACAAAGCGAGTAGAAATAGCGCACCGAAATTTATTAAAATGCGCAGTTAAGAAAACTAAAATTGTCAATGAAGATAATTAAGGGTTGTTGTTTTGGAAAGTGCATGCCGTTTTCTTCATACGAATATATATTGTAAGCATGTAATATTAAGTTAATCACCGATTAGCTTCTCTATCTGTAGCTGTTATAAGACTATGGACAGTCATGGCTGACAACGTCCGTAATTACCCGAATATAACGTATATCAGCGGCCCGGATACAAAATCTGTATCTTGCAACTACATAATACAACCGAGTGCTTGGTTACGACTTGTTTACGTTACTATTTATGGAACATTACATGCTTTCGAAACGAGTTTGCGAGGGGCCCTGTACGTTTCTTTATAAAAAAAATAGAAGAAATACTTCTCAAAAGTATAATTATTAAATTATGGAACGACATTGCTCTTGTACTTTTGTAACTGAATCATTGGAAACATTCGAGCTGGGACAACCTGGCCTGAAAATAAGCAGTCTGACATTTGCAGAATGAGGTCCCCATTAGCTGAATTTGATTATGCTATCCCATACAGTGGGCCAATTTATCCTATGGGTACCTCTTTCTGTTTAGTTTTGAGGCCCTGATCAGATTGAGGTTCACAGAGGGTGAATTTAGTGATGCTACTCTGCTGTGCAGGGTAGCATCACTAAATTCACCCTCTGGGGACCTCAGTTTGCAGATGACAGTCTGCTTATTTTCTGGCTTGGGGACAACACGCAGCTATATCGCCAAATCACGCAGTCGTTCGGAATGTTGAACATAAACGCGCAAAATACGTTTTTTCCGAGGACCGTAACAGTTCAAGGCAACCACAGACAGTTTCAAACAAAACGACAAGTATTTGTATGAGTCTGAAAATGAAATCTGAATTTAAAATCCTAGTTAACTCTTTACTCAACAGACACCACATCACAATTTAGTATTTTATTTTTTTTTATAAAAAATATTGTCAAAAAATATCAACAAAACCATATCATGTGACCCGTCGAGCCTGTTCCATTGAGGGGTCACATGATACGTTTTGTTGATATTTTTGGAAAAATAACATTTCTTCAACTGATCAATGTGAGGTTGCGCACAATTTAACCAGAGATTCATGATGTCCGAGTTTCCTCAGATTCGGTGGGGTTACTCGTCACATAAATGACTTGGGTACCCCAAGCTATCAAAGTTAGCTCCTGCATTAGTTGTGTGGAATAAATGTTCATTTAACGTTTTCTTCATTTATTCTATTTTACAGTATCACAAAATATATGCCAACAAAGAGATACGATCTCAGAATCCACCTCATGTCTTTTGGACGGCAGACTCCGCATACAGGTCTATGGTACGAGATTCAAAGAACCAGTATATACTGGTTAGTGGTGATTCGGGTGCCGGTAAAACAGAATCCGCCAAATACATGATCAGACACTTGATGAAGATATGTCCCAGCGAACAAACAAATCTTCTTGACAAAATAGTTCAGGTGGGTTTTTCTTTTTTTTTTCGTGTCTTTTTATTCTTTGTCAAGATTAATTATTTGGAAATAGCCGGAGTTTGTTAAGCCTTTGAACTCTGATGGCATCTCGCATGTCGAGTCAATAATGCCACTTGAAGGGTTCATCTTTATTATTTGATGGTGGACCAATAAATATTCTCAACGCGCAGCCTTAGGGCTGCGCGTTGAACATATTGATTAATCTACCATGTGAACGCATCATCATGCACTTACCTTATGAAAATTGGATATACAATGAATCTGTCCTGAAAAAATCGATTTTCGGTTTTAAAGTGTTAAAGAATAGAATGAAAAATTCATCTCATTCCAGATTTCAGTATTTCCATCTGCACTTGTTTGTTTGTTTCTTGGGGTTTAACGACACTTTCAACAAGCAGGTCGTATTGGACAGTTTTACGGATGGGGAGAGTTGGGGCACACGGAGAGAATCACCGAGCAACGACTAGCAACTGTCAGACTCTCCAATTTATTAACCCGGGCTAAGAAGTGTTAGCAGTGGTTGAAGGCAAGTGCACCATCGACGCGCGGTACCTCTCAGTACACAGCACTACCGTGCCCTCACTTAATCTGGATTAAGTGTCTTGCCCAAGGACACAACGTAGATGGCGCGTGTCAGAATAGAACTGTCGACCTTTCGGGTAAAAGTCCAATGCTTTAACCAATTAGCCCCGCGCAGTTAAAATAAACTTTTACTTAACTATACATGGAACATGATTCTGGGAGCGCGGTGGCTCAGTAGGTAGAGGTGCAGGCTGCAAGCCGAGAGGTCCTCGGTTCGAATCCCACCTGCGGCAACCGCATTGTGTCCTTGGGCAAGACACTTCATCTCCATTGCCCGCATGGGGGCACGATGACGCCGTGTACTAAGGCGTACTGCACGTCGATGGTACGCATGTCTTCAACCAATCTAACCCTGCCTGTGCTGCAGTGCGGAGTTACGATGTTGGGGAGCTGGCAGCTTCTCGTCGTTGCTCGGTGGTTCTCTCCGGGTACTCGGGCTTCCTCCACCCGTAAAACTGTCACGGTCATGATTAGCCATTGTGCATAAATATGTGACCTTAAACATAAATAAATAAATAAATAAATAAATAAATAACATGATTCCAGATATCGTAATAGAACGTATTCCCATGTAATGGTAAGCCTAAAATAAGACGAAATCACAACAATATAATATTAAATGGAAAATGTTGTTTTTTTGTTTTTTGTTTTTGTTTTTCTATTTTATTCTTCGTTTTTGTACTTTATTTTTCATCTATAATCCGTTGGTCAAATTGGGGAGATGCATTTTATAAACCAATAGATGTGTTAAGAGATAGAATATGCGGGATTTATGTCGCCTCACTCCATTAGGCTTGAAGACATCGCCTACACTGCAAAAAATATAGGTTCTCTTTAGAACCAAAACTGGTTCTAATCTTGTCCCTGAGATAAATTTACCAAGATTAGCATTCAATTTTAACAGAATATTACATGAACTGAAGTAGATTCAGCAGTAAACTTGGAGCTTATTCAACGCAGTCGCCAAACATTTTGAAACAAAGGAGATATGAACAGTTGGCATATCGAACCAGTTTTGGTTCTGTATAGAACCAAAACTAGTTCGATATGCCAACTGTTCATATCTCCTTTGCTTAATAATGATTTGAGACAACCTCGTATAAGCTCTAAACTTACGACTGAAACCACCTCAATGTGTGTTTAAGTCTGTTAATATTTAATGTTAATCTTTATAAATTTATTTGATTTGAAATAAATACCTTTTAAACAGAACTGGTTCCATCTCAGGGACAAGATTAGAACCAGTTTTGGTTCTAAAGAGAACCTATATTTTTTGCAGTGTAGGCTGCCGACCTTTCGTCAGTATTGTGCATGTAACAGAGAGAATACACCTAGTATTTTTCTATTTCCAGATGAATCCGCTTCTGGAAGCTTTTGGAAACGCTTCAACGGTTATGAACAGAAATTCTAGCCGATTTGGAAAATTTTTGGAACTACATTTTTCTCCAGATGGGATGCTTCTTGGAGGTAACGGACTGTATACGAAATAGAATATTCTCGGCAATGGTATTTTCAAACTTTACCTTTCTTTATACACATCAGTCTTCGCGAGTAACAATGCTTCCAGATTTAAAATATTTTTGCTTTTGTAGTATGTTTTACGTTTTTTTAATAAACAAATAGTTGGAAATATAGGACACTTCTAACTGAATGAAAGAAGAAATAGATGTATTGTTTTTTTATTAAAAGGCGAAAAATACAGGAATCATTTGTTAAAAGCTCCACGGAGAGAACAAGAGCACAGTAATCTTACAGTTTTCCTTTAACTTTTCTACCCTGACGTCCTGAATGGTGGAAAAGGCAATCGCCTCTCAGTGGCTTATCGCTCCTCTAAGAATATATTTTGATGTCTGTGAAATATTGATATGTTGATAATGTATACAGTTTTCGCGGCAACACAACTTGAATATTTTACAACATATTTTAATAATTATTGACAAAAAAAAAACAGGCGCCGGGATTGAAAATAGATACCATGTGACTAATTTCCGTGCTAAGTAAACACCATGGCGTTTGATGAAGTGAGTGTTGTTACGCTGTGACTAGAATCACAGCGTAATAGCTTTCACGTCATCAATGGGAGGAGTACCACGTTGATTGATTTGCCGCTATCCAAGTGAGTGCGTCGGTCTGAGGGGCGACGTTTTTCGCTGACGTTCCAACAATCCAATTGAATAGAGGTCAGTGTCCGGGTCTCGTATGCTATTCACCCTGGTGTCCGAAATTTATCTCACTGGCCCTGCTTGTTGGTGACTTTAGTTATTTCTAATCATCAAAAAATTAAATCTGTTCATATTTGGCAATGTTAGAATCGTTTTATATACCATTTGTCTTTCGTATAGGTCAAATCGACACATACATTCTTGAGAAATCTCGCTTGGTGCACAGGAATATTGGAGATAAAACATTCCACATTTTCTATGCCATGTTTGCTGGAATGTCGCACGAGGTTTGTAATGAATACAGACTGGAAGATTCATCGCATTACAGGTGAGAAAAACAAAAATTATTCGATCCTTTTCCGCCAAGGTAAATCATTTACCACATTTCTGACAAAACAAATGGCCGGTTCCGCAATACGTCTGGCTGAGATAGATATCGTGTTTGTCCAGTACCGTTGCGTACTCTGTACCTCTGCGATTGGATTCTGGAAAATTCAATGTTATCTCTCCAATTGATTATTAGAAATTAATCCGGGCCAAAATTAAAAGAAGGTAAACACGATGAAGAAGAATATTTTATACTCTTTATTTTGTTATTAAACTTGAGCACGAATGGAAAATAAAAAATCGACTCTTTGTCAAAATTAATCAATAAAATAAGAAATCAAATATTTAGAAATGATGATATCCCACTGTTAATATCAATAAACATTTTCTGTAGTTCGAAAATTATACCCTAGGATAATATGGCATCAGAAAGATTTCCATGCATAGCGGATCGATACTTAAACTTCAATTATCAAATGTTTATCTGACCAACATTTAGTGACAGGTCCAGGATTCTAGGGTGGGGGCGTCACCTTTCAATCAATGATTATGATTCGAAGCATCATTCAACGCTCTGGTGAGCATGGTTGGGGATATTCTATCGTCGGCGTGGTGGGGGACCTCCTTTGGGAGAATTTTGCTAAATGGGTGGCCAGTATGGACCGCCGGTGGCCTGTTTGCACTTGACCACAATGTTTTCCAGCAAAATATTGCCACATTTTTTTATAGACTAGTTTAAATTTTTTAAAATGGGAGCCAAATTTATAAAGGCTCACATTAGACTTGCACAGGAGCTGCAAGATATATACATTGGGTACGTTATTATCTGCGATAGCACATGGACATCCACTAGTGTATATCCATGTGTTATCGCAGTTAATACCATAATCTTTACATTTTGATAAGAGGTTGTAGACCGATAGGATTTTTGTTCTAACACCAAAGGTTGCTTGTTCTCAGTGAAAGGGGAAGGGGCACAAATGTCCAAGACTCACCACACCGACCATGGTTCGGACCGGTGGGAGATGATGTCAAAAATTAATTAATTTGCAGAAATGTCATTTCCTTGATTTTAAGGTGTGGAAAAAGGCAATTATGATGTTAAATTAGTGAGTGTACATGGGTGTGGGCTGGTAATTATACCATGCCTTCGATCGGCATAAGCTGAAAAAAGACATTCGATAAACTTTTTTGGCCGTTCCTGTTCGCCAGCAGGTGCTCGACACAAATTGCAAAAAGATATTTGATAACTCCTAACATTACCGTTCGCCCACCACCCGCACGCCCCCACCCAACATATGTACGCCTAAAAAGATATATAAATATAAAAAATACACTCCCATTTTAAGACAGACTTTTTTCCATTTGTCTCAAATTGAATCACCTGGCGTATTCCCGAATGGCTTGTGTTAGTTGTGTATCGCTTGACCGTCAGGCGTTCCGGAGTTATTCATATTTGTAGATTTTCGGATGATTTCTCGAAAAAGAACATAAGTTGGATGTCGAACACCGAATAACTGGATCGCCACCTAAATTTCTCGTTTTATGATTAAACCAAGATATTTCATATTCTAACGAAAGCAGATTCCAACATTACTGGGGTTTAATCCGGGAACGGGAATTCCCGGTTCCGAAAGCCGGTCACGATACCCAAGAAATCTACAGCACGCAAACCGGGAATCACGCATGCCACTGTTTGTCTGTTCAACCGGAGTTTTCTAAATTAAAAGCTGCCCTAACGTAACTTTGTAAGATTCCGTTAGCCCTTCCACGCCTGAACGTTTTACAATCCTGCTTCCTGAATAACCCTTTTTTAACCAAATCACTGTAGCTCTCAATCGTTTCCAGAGGCCTCCTGTCTTCAACAGCAAGAGCTTCACTAGCTTCAATGTTCAAACTCGTCTTCATTTTAGAATTACTTGTATCATTCACTATTCACTATCTCCTTCAACATCAACTCCTTCTTCACAGCCGTCACCAGTCTCCTCTGCTTTCAGCAGAGGTGTCTGGTGACGGCAGTGAAGAGGGAGTTGAAACAGGAGGAGGTAGTGGCGATGTGATAAAACTAGCGATTCTGAAAATGAAGACGAGTTGGAAGCGGGTTTGGATTGTCACACTTCTCTTAGTAAAAGAACTTTTCCATATGGAGATGGTACATTGCTAATATATTAAGCCCAAAACATTATTAATCTTTAAACGCGAACCGACTTTAATTCAAGCTTGATGACCACTTGTCTCGTTTAATACTATATAATACTGCGTCCGTGGAAATATTGCTCTGCTCACCCATGGAAAGCGATCAGCTCACGGCGGTCGAACTGTATGCACATTTGCTCTTCTGATCTCTGAAAACGTTCATCTAAGCATGATGTGATGCAATGTGGCGTGGGGTGACATATTGTAGTGTGGTGTGGTGTGGTGCGGTGCGGTGCAGGGCGATGCGGTTCGAGGCGATGTGGGGTGATGTGATGTGATGTAATGTAATGTGCTTGTTGATGTGATGAGAGGTAGTGTGGTGCGATGTGATGTGATGCGATATGTGATATGACTATTGAATTGAAGACAGTATTAAGGGAAAATGCTGATCTTATTATAATTATTAAAAAAAACAAAGGCAGATTATCAAATGCTGCCATTTATGGACAATCATCAGGCCAGTGCAGGTTGTTGAGGTCATTGTTTTTCATCTTAAATTGTTTGCCCAGTAGAAGTGCTTGGAATGGCTGCAACAACCATTTAAGTGGACAAATAGTCTCGGGGGGCACTATATAGATAAGCTTACAAAACGTTGATAAATATGAAGGAAACATTCACTGAATAATTCAGTACGTGAATGTCCATCAGTCAAAGAGGCAGTCTGCAAATACAAAACGTTTTTACCTCATGTAAAGCCCATATCCGGATGGCACTATTCACAACATTGCAAGTCAGTTTTGTTTAATTGTTTCCTCAAATCGTAGCTTATGAATCCCTCATTGGAACGAACTCGTCGACATCGTTCAAACAAAATGCCATAAGGCCTAAAAAGTTAAAAATCTGTTTCACAGGCCCTCCGCATGCTCTCTTTTACAACCAATGCAAACTTAAAAAAATAAAAAATTAATTGGTTTAAATCTGATATTTATCCATGCTAATAAAATTGATGAATTTGTCCCTTAAGTTCAACAAGGCCTTCTTGCACTCAACGGACGAAATACACCACGGCCCATGCTATTCTGTAGATTATGAGGCCTAAATATAAAACAAACCACGAACATGAACTTGCTGTTAAAAAAATAATTACAGAAATTGCAAAAATAAAATATAAAATAAAAAACCGCCCGCCCACATGCAATTTTACAAAAAAAGGCCTGAGAAACAGAAGACATACTTTGTGGGGCCTAAGCTCTTATTTTAGGGCAATGAACGAAAATATTTGGTTATTTGAGAAACAAATGCTGGCATATATTTGTTGGTCGTGTAAGGTAAATATAGTGAACTGGTTCGATTTGTGAATGATTGTAATTATCGAGTAAGCGGCGAACCTTTTATTTATTTCTCCTCAACAAAATAAACAAAATCAATCGCTCCCCAATCGATCTAGTTAATTTTTTTTACAAATTTCTATGTTATTTAACTTCTCTGGCGCCAGGTTGATACGTAGACATTATATCCAGTGACAGAAACAACGGAAAACAAAGTTCGTATGTAATCATATTCGTGTATTTTTTCTTCTGTCTGTCCACGTCAGCTCCACAAATATTCACGGACATGCCTATCTTGTGGGAGTCGTTAACACTTTGGCAACGCTATTCACAAAATCGCCATTGCAGTTTCCTTATTTTTTTTCATTTTTATCTCAAAAACATAGCTAATAAACTAGGTTCCTGCGAACCTCAGCGTTCGGGTCGAATCGACTCTCGAATCGAATTAGGCATCAAATGTCGAATCGAATCGAATCTCGAAGTGAATCTCACCACTTTTCAGGGTGTCGGTGTCTTCCCACTAGACCAATTCCCTTTAGACCAATTCCCTTTAGGCCAATTCCCAAAAGACCAATTCCCCTTAGACCAACTACATACTGTTATTAATTAAGGATTGATTGAGGATAACTGAGAAAACATTTATTTATTGATAAGCACTATATTTGATAAAAAAAATAATAAAAAGAATCACAGCCTTTGAAATTGTGTGATTACTATAACAATTGTTATGAAAAATCTGCCCAACATCAATAAAATATCAACAAGCCAGAAAAAAGCAGACTATCATCTCAAAAATGAGGTTCCCAGAGGGTGAATTTGGTGATGCTACCCTGCACAGCAGGGTAGCATCACTAAATTTACCCTCTGTGAACCTCAACCTGAATCAAGGTCTCAAACATAACAGAAAGGGGTACCCAGAGGATAAACTGGCCCACTATATGGGATAGCATCAGGAAATTCACCCTCTGATGACCTCATTCTGCAAATGACAGACTGTTTATTTTCAGGCTTGAATATCAATAACATTAAATACATTTATAAATATTTATAAATATATCAAATTATTGATATAGAATTATTTTAAAAGTAGAACGCATGAGTTGGTCTAAGGGGAATTGGTCTTTTGGGAATTGGCCTCGTGGGAATTGGTCTAAAGGGAATTGGTCTAGTGGGAATGAACTCCTGGTTGTGGGTATTGCACCTTCGTACAGCCGTAAAAATTGTCAGTCTCCACTCAAATATTGTGTGCAACGACAACTCGCGCAAATCAAGCAAAAATCCGGATATTCCAGAACGGAATCAATGTAATTTCGGAAGCGGAACCTACTTGAACTCTTCTTCTATCATCAGGTCTCCTGTACAGGGGGGGGGGGGAGGGACAAGAGAGACAAGGAGTTCAAGAGAGTACACTTTGTAGGATTTTGAGAACACATCGTCGATTCGAACATTTTCGAATCGGCGTGATTGAAATCGAATCGAACCATGGGGACCATTTCCAATCGAATCGAATTTCGAAGCTTTGCAGGGTCCTATAATGAACCCTTCATTTTTTTAAATTTTCCAAAAAAAATTCTCGAAGTGTCGTCTTTATTTGTGCTGGGTAATAGGTTAAAGATGATACTAATTAACAAGATGCATTTTCTTTGTGCGAATGCGTTGCCTTATTTTCGTAAGACGACCATTTTCATTTCTAAAAATATCGAACTAAGATATTACTTTGAAAGCGAGTAGCTGGCATGAGTCAAATTGTGGAGATAATCTGTCATGCAACCGACTTTTACAAAAATATGAATAAAATGGGTGAAATGAAGCACAACGATTTCTAGCAGATAATATCGCTGCAATGCATTCACCTTTTCCAATCTGAAATAATGTGAACACACACCGGCGGGTTCGATCGTATTTATTGGGACATTAAAGGGCTTTCGTTAGGGACACAGACGTCGCTCTGACCTAGTTGTGCGCGCGTGCGTGCGTGCGTGCGTGCGTGCGTGAGTGCGTGTCAAAGTACCGCCGGTACCAGCATAACCGTTACCGGTACGGGACAGAGCCTATGTCATCCAAGTCAACAATTGGATGACATATCGCAATCAGATGGCAGAAATTAGAATTGAAACCGCCCCAGTCCCCAAGATCGCAAGACAAACACCCAATTATTCTGCAGCGACATCAAAGTAATCATAAAGCACGAAGATCGTGCTTTATGATTACTTTGATGTCACCACATATTAATTTCTTCGAAGTAGCCGATGACGGTACTTTCATTGTATTTGATGCGATGTTTGAAAAGTCAAAATGGTCGGCCTTCTCGAGGTCGTGGTGCAGACAGAACATGTACGTGTAGAGTGTTTTGAAATGTTCATTCAGAAATAAATTAAAAGTATGTCGTGCAAGTATGCCATACACGATTATCAGCCTGTTTACCCTCGTCCAATTAGGAATGTCTCCATTAAATAATTTTGTCCCGGTACCGGCGGGACAAAAGCTTCAGTACCGGTACCGGTTGGAGCATGGGGAAACCGGCGGTACCGGTACAGGTACCGGTTGACATGTCTGATGTGTGTGTGTGTGGGGGGGGGGGGGGGGGTGTAAACCCGACTTGTCCAGATTGTGATGACTCAAGTCCTGACTGATAAAATATTCCAACTCCATCATCAAGGCATGCTTTCCTTGAAGGCATTCCTTGATGATGTTGTTGGGATATTAGTCGTTCGTGATTATGGGTCCAAAACTCAAGACTTCATGGACATTTATTTGTAGATAAATAAAACATAAGTTAGTTGTGACGCAATTTCTTATTTAGTTAATAAATACCGTCAAGCTTGTCATACAGTGCCTCAACTGTATGAAGCGGGCGCCTAAAACTCCATTTGTATGACCGACTGTGCATAAGATTTAACATCACATAACTCTAACTATAAAATCTAATCTAGTATTAAACTCCTGTACGCTGCTGGCAAATTTTCCTGCCCACAACAGGATTTTTCCTGCCACTGAAATAAGTATAATTTTGGCGTTTTCCCATGTAAATTGAATGAATTTTTTCACTGATGATTTCCTGAGTTGCAATTAGATGAATTTTCATCAAATCTAGTCTCGGCTGTTTCATAGCAACCATGACTAGATTTGGAGAAACATACCTTGAAAATACTCGTCGGGTAAAGAGAGTTAAGTCTTGTCTCGAAATAAAGTGCATCATTGCTAGCAAGAGCGGATCGATATCTAAGACTCCAAATTAGACGAAAATACCCTGACTGCAAACCATTTATTGTTGGTGTCACACACATCCTAAACCCTCTATGCTACGTTCGGGGTAGCTTTTTTGTAGCAATGTCACCGAAGAGGTCAGTACGAATTGATACAAATGTGATATTTATTTATTTATTTATTTATTTATTTATTTATTTATTTATTTATTTATTTATTTATTTTTATTTATTTTTATTCATTCATTTAGCCAGGGTCCCCTCGTGTCGGACAGTTTTACGGGTGGGGGAACATGCAGTGCCCGCAGAGAAACACCTAGCTGCGGCGAACAACTTTCCGACTCCCCAACGTACTAACTCCACACAAGCAGAGTTGGCATTAGTTGAAGACATGTGCACATCGACGTGCAGTACGCCTTAGTACACAGAACCACCGAGCCCCCACGTCTGCAATCGGGATTAAGTGCCTTGCCCAACGACACACCGTAGTTACGCCTGGCGGAGATCGAACCGTGGATCTCTCGATTTGAAGTTCAGTGCCGTAGCTACTGAGCAAATGGGTCCCTTTTAAATGTGATATCAAAGCCAAGATAGTCATCCATGCTAGAAATGTAGGTCAGTTGAGCACCAAATTTTCGTAAAGGTGGGAGTGTAGTGGCTCAATGGTTATGGCACTGGACATTAAACCTTTTCGTTCCCGGTTCGATCTCCGCCAGGGGTAACTGCGTTGTGTCCTTGGGCAGGGCACTTAATCCCGATTGCCCACTTGGGGCAGGCGGCGCTGCGTACTAAGGCGTGCTACACGTAGATGGTGCACTTGTCTTCAACCAATGTTAACTCTGCTTGTACGGAGTTAGTACGGTGGGGAGTCTGACATTTGTTCACTGTTGCTCGATGATTCTCTTTCTCTAAAACGGAACGGTCCGACACGAGGTAATCCTGGCTGTCAAAAGTGGTGTCGTCAAACATCAATGAAAACATTTTCAGAACACAGATTTTATTCGAAGGAAAACGCGAGTCGATAAAATTGGGGAAAAAAGCTTTTTGCAAACGTTGTTTCAAACAACGTTAAAATATTTGTGGGGCGTTATGGAATGCCGTCTACGTCGTTGTAACACCGGGTTATGAACCACACATTGCAAACCAACAGATAGTAGCCCTTTAACCCTTTTATCGCCACGCCCTTTAGGCATACATGGAGAACCTCTAGGAACGCATGTATGCGGGGAAGTTTAATAAAAGTTTATGACCTAGTTGAAACTCTATCATCTGATTACTTGTTGGAAAGGGCTCTCCCTTCCCCACAAGAAATCAGATGGTAGGTTTGATCTGCGCATACCAGAACGTACAGATAATCATCATAAAATATGTGACAACTGCATTAAAATCAACAGACGTCTTCCGTTGTTTTTCAGAATATTACAAGCGAATGACAGCAACTCTGAGCAATTGTTTGATGACACAGAAAGTCGTCTAGAATACAAGAATATGTTCTCAAACATACAAAACATCTTGAAGGAAATTGGATTCACTACCGATGTAAGTTCAATAATAAACACTAAACAAATATCGTGATTATTATAAGAAACTTGTATTACAAGTGGGGCATTCATGTGGATTCTCCCCTGAAATAGTATAATGTTTTTTTTTTTAATTCAGAATAACGAATATCATTTTGGTCTAAAGAAGTTAAAAATCTCTTTCTCAGGCCCTCCCTCGTGGTCCTTTTTGGCCGCCGAATGCTCTCTTTTTATAACCAATGTCAACTTAAAAAAAATAATAATTAAATGGTTTATGTCTGATATTTTACCAAAGCTAATAAACTGATAAATTGTCCCTTCATTGCAACAAGGCTTTGCAATGCTTTAGCATTTCAAAACCTTATTGCACCCAAGGGACAAAATGCACCACCTCCCATGCTATTCTGTAGATTATGAGGCCTAAAACATAAAACAAACCAAGAACATAAACTTTTGATGACAAAGAAATAATTACAAAAATAAAAATTAAAATAAAAAAAGCCCGCCCACATGCAATTTTACAAAAATACCCTGAGAAAGAGAAGATCTACTTCATGAGGCCTTACGAGTTATTTTTTCGCCAGAAAAGCGCAACCTCGTGTACCAAATTTGAGCTTTTACATACATTATAGTGGTAAACAATATTTATAGGAAATCGAGCCGTAGCCTATCCACTCTTCTGGTTCCTGATCCTTTTGTCAGGTTAGAGGTCATTTCGGATTGTTTCGGTTTCGCTTTTGACCATTTCAACCCTGCAACAGGATTTTTTGTGCTTTAATATGACTTAAAAATCATCGCAAACTAAAAATTCAGTGTCGTAAAGCTGACACTCGTCAAGTGGGAGAAGAGGCAGTTCAGCTATCCGAACGTCGCGGATTCCGCACTGGGGAAGCCAGTGTGACAGGAATGATAGTCCGTAGGAACGTTAGTCCCTCTGGACTATTATTCCGCGGAATTATAGTCCTAGGTCTAACATTTCTAGGAATAGTAGTCCGCCGGACTACTATTCCTAGGAATGTTAGACCTAGGACTATAATTCCGCGGAATAATAGTCCAGAGGGACTAATTTGCCTACGGACTGTCATTCCTGTCACACCAGGACGTTCGGATAGCTGAACCACGAGAAGAGGAAATTTCGGGCTTCGTGAAAAGAATGAGAAACAATAATACATCTGAGAAAAATTTTGTAAATATTTGTCTCGGTTTAATAAATAAAAATATTATTACTTGGTTATCTGCATATCGTCGAGATATCAGGCTGATATGTAGTTACCTCGGGCTGATCTGTCGGCCGGTATGAAATTAACTATGTAATAAATAACGTCTGAATATCGTCTCGTACAATATTGTCTTCGTGCAGTGGCCGAATCTATTTTGCATTTTTAGGGAGGTTGAGTAAAAATATAATCCCACAGCTCTAATCCTCACTATGATTCATGTTCTATCGCATCGTCTACGTGTCCACAACCAAATTTTGTGCATACTGACTTGAAAGAGTTAATATGTGGCAAGGTGAACACAGTCATCCTTGACTTATCTCGTCATGAAAATCGACTTTCGATAAAGGTATCTCCCCCGAAATTATTAGATGGGCGAGGAAGGCCCAATTAATCTCTCTCTCTCTCTCTCTCTCTCTCTCTCTCTCTCTCTCTCTCTCTCTCTCTCTCTCTCTCTCTCTCTCTCTGTCTCTCTATGACAAGCTAATTAGAAGCAACTAAGGAAGCGCCCACGTTGTCTCTTTGCTTAGCGAATGTGTTTTTACAATAATTTGCAAGCTCGAGAAAAATTACAAATCTTACCTCCAAGTCCTTCATATTAATGGAAAGGATAGTGTCTGTACTATATGTCACGATGTGCGCACTGTTGATATAATGAACAGAAAAAAGTTACATTCAAACTAGTTCTGAAAAAAATGTAAAAAGCCAGCTTCTGTGTTTTCTAATCTACTCTACTGGAAAATGCCTGACGTTAGTGAAGTCCCATAAGTCCGGGTAGGTCCGATTGAACTAGAGTACATCAAATTATCCAAATAGACCCGACAATTCTTTTTTTTTGGTCTGGGTTTTCAACTAAATTCTCTGTTTCCACCTATGTATCTACAAGCTATGTTATGACTTCTCCCACCTCCTTGTAAAGTATCCCGACGTCCCTAGACGTGTTTATGTTATATTGTACACATTGCACGTAGCACATGGGCATATGATGGATGAGCTGGTATGTGCTTATGTGCAAATGCACAATGTGCGCACATCACATGCAGCACATAGGCACATGCGACCAAAAAGGGATTATATAACCAGCGACATATCCTAAAAGTGATTCTATAGGGATTCCGAAAACGGAATTTCATAAGTGGGATTCCAAGCTCCTATACAGGTAATCTTACCATCGGCTTCCACCATGCCGTATGTTGTCTGTCCTATGATTAGCTTCCACTGTATTCACCTAATACTGTAGTCTTCTACTACCCTCTCAACATTACTACTGACTTGTAGCACAGTCTAATTTTGCTCGAACGACTCGAAGCCCATCGAGCAAATGAGTTTACATACTGCTCCACATACCATATTGCTCTACGATTCATCTCGGAGAAAAGGGATTTCATGGCCACAGGCGTTTTCCAAAAAGGGATTCTATAGAAATTCTCTAAAAAGGATTCCATAAGTGGGATTCCGTAAATGGGATTCCAGCCAACTCCGTAAAATGGGGTACTTTTTGGTGGATTTTGGTGATTTGGTAGGATTATCGGGTTATTTGTGGCAATTAGTTTCACTCTTATACAAAGGAGCATACTCTTCGAACGTACCCCTGTCCTATTTTAAAACTTTGGGTGACAAAGCAACCACGCTCTACTATAGAAACCAAGATGGCGTCCTTCAGTATACAAAATGGACTACGGAAACACGTATCACCCTAACAAAACGCGCTGCACATGCGCACTAAGACCACGTATCACTATGGTTATAACGGCACAAGGTGGACGCTCACGTGGGTTACCATGACAACCGAAGTTGGCGCCGCTAGACCACGTGTGTATGACGTCACATGAGATCTCCCGACGAGATCCCCCAAAAGGGGTGTCCAGCTCCATGACATACTACTCACGGTACTAAAATGATGCTTAGTTCTTTTTTATCTTTTCAACGTAGCAAACAGCAACTATTTTCAAAGTTTTAGCCGCCATTCTCCATCTGACGAACATAAGCTTTTTACCATGTGAAGAGACAGATGGCGTAGTGATATCAGATGAGTATCCTCTGCAGTCACTGGCAAAATTAGTAGATATTGATGAAGAAGACATGCTTCAGGAAGCACTTATTTCCAACACCAACTTCATCAGAGGTAATGTATTACAATTCGTGATGCGTAATTTCTGAGCAACGACAACACATCAAGAGTGGATATCACAAAAAACTTGCCCATGCTAGTAAACTATTTACTCAACACAAACGATATCACCATTTAGTATTTTAATTATTTTTTGTATCATGTGCCCCCCCCCTCCCCCCCCCCCCTATTGCAACGGGCGCATCGAGTTCGTTCCAACAGGGGTGGTCACTTTATGTGATTTTTTTTAAATATCCAGAAATAGGTTTTTTCAACTGCTCATTTTGTAAATTACGTGGATGATGAGGCCGATTTGTTAGGTACAACGTTAATCAAGTTATTACAGTTGAGCATTGTAAGATAAATCTATCTATGTTTTATGTTCAAAATGTTGAATCAGAGACTCGCTGTTGTTTCTCATGCTATATCTCAACGAGATATGGCCTTAGAGACAAGATCTCGACTCTGATACATTTTAGTCATGATTCTTAATCTTTAAAAAACGGAGAACATTGGCATGACTAAATGATTTTTTGCTTTTTCAGAATATTAGGATGAAGATTACCATAAATGTAACAAAAAACGTAACGAGTAAACAGCTATGGTTACCTTTA
Source organism: Pictodentalium vernedei (assembly GCA_031216915.1). Lineage (NCBI taxonomy): Eukaryota > Metazoa > Mollusca > Scaphopoda > Dentaliida > Dentaliidae > Pictodentalium > Pictodentalium vernedei. Next base: position 403,662,653 of record CM062293.1, read on the forward strand.
GGAAATATTACCTGCAAATGGGTATTTCAAATTACTGAAACAAATAACTAAGGTTTATGTTAAAAAATCTCGACAGAAATGCTGTTTGGAACTAAAAAAAATTAGTGAGTGGTATTGACGGAAATTGTCTTTTTTACCGAATACAGTACATTCGCCGTGAACTGAACGTAATCCACGCGTGGGCAGTGATGTCCACGCATACGTTTACCAGGTAATAAAAATCATCATTAGCAAAATATTGATACCGGGTTGTACCCGTTGCTGAATTAATTAAATTGTTGATGATTATTCCTATAATTAGTGTTTGAAATCTTATAATAATATTACGTCCGTGGAAGTATTGCCCACGCGTGGAAAGCGACCAGTCCACGATGACTGTACTGTAGATCTGAGTGTGTAAATGGTCACGAAATATGTATGTATTTGTCCCCTCGTCACCTTTAATTTGATACCATATACTTGTTTGGATAATCCCTTGTTCAATGATTGTGTGAAATAAAACTATATGTTGCATTTTTATCTCCAAATTTTATCCAAATCAAGCACAAAACCTCTTTTCCACCCAGGTGCTGAGGCTGCATCAATTAAGAAATGGATTCCAGAATGAGCATAAAATTCAGGTTCAGAAAACACCTACAAACGATGTAATTACAAGTCCCGTAGTTCTTGGGCGATCTCTTATCCAAAGAACGCGACAATAATTATCTGATCAGTGTGCACGAGAAATTATGTACTTTTTATGCACGGTTTTGCCGCGCGTGAAAATACACAATTTCCCGAGTCCAAGAATGAGGTATTCAAGTGGTCATCATTAGCCACGCAAAAAACATGACTGACAATTTTCGTCATTCGAAGAGATTTACAGGTAAGTTACCTCCCCGTAATTTTCTCAAGCTATCAGTAAAGTTAACACTAAGAGTAAGGGAAATGTACAGTACGTGGAGAGTGGATTGTAACTAAATCACCCGCGGAGTGGAGTTATCACCCAAGCAATAACTTTCAAATTTTGTACATATCGACAAAAAACACAAGCAATGTTTCAACCAATGGACATCCGGGTTTAACCCGGAGGTCCATTGGCTGAAACGTTAATTGTGCTGGTTATGCTTTGCAACAAATTTGCAATTACTGCTTGGGTGGAATCTCCACACTGTGGATGATTTAGTGATAATACACTCTCCACGTCATGTATGTAAAAAATTAAATTTTGAAATGTTAGCGAATTTGTATCATCGATGTGCGCATCATTTCACAAACTTCGGGCATTTTCCTGGATAGTAGGACAAAAGTACACAAGCTGTTTTTTACAATTTTTTCTCCAATCAATTTGAAGGTTTGACTGTTATTCCCTGTTGAAAACCATTTAAAAATTAGAAAACGGCGCTTCAACCATTATTTCGTGGTCTGTAACTTTTTTCTGTTTATTATATCAACAGTGTGCGCATCGTGACATATATTACACACAATGTCTTTTCCGTCAATATGGAAGTCTAGGAAGTGAGGTTCTATTTTTTCCCACGAAGAATAAAACTTGCAAATTACAGTAAAGAGCCGAACAAAGTGCCAAAATGGATACTTACTGGGTGTTGGTAGGTGTGATACTGATATATATTCTTAATGACGGATTGGCTGTGAACTAGTTTCTTCTAACTGTCTTACAATGAAAAGTTAAGATTCCTTTTCTTACTTTTAATCAACGAAAGCAACAGACAGCTCTGAGAGCTGTCTGTTATTTTCGTTTCTGAGAAGTAACAAAAAGATACTCGTTCATCTAATTTCAAGGGAGATAACTTATCGAATCGAAAGTCGGTTTCCGTGACGAAATAAGTCAGGGATGACTAGCTTCTCTTTTCCTCAGATGCACATCAGGGGAATTATATTCAACAGAGCCATCAGTAATCATTGCAAACACAAAAATCATCTGGTCGTTGTCTAATCATTCTCCTTCTGTGTATTTAACGCATCAAATTTCAGTTTCATTGTATTTTCCTACAAAATGTTCGCCAATGGGTCGATTTATTTAGGAATACGAATTTAGCAGGACATTAACAAGAAGGAAACACCACCGAGCCTAATATTTTCGAGTAGACGTCAACATATCTATTGAATTATAATAGGTGCTAATCTGGATAACCTAACATGGTGTTGAGCGACAGGGTGAGGAAAAGATTATACCTCACCGAGGGATTTTCCATGGCCCTCATGCCCTCATGTGGCGAAAGACGAACGTTTCGGTCCAGAACGGTATATAATAGTAATGGTGATAGTGGGTGGAGCTAAGCTAAATGGAGCACTCTGATTTGTTAGTTAGTTGCAGGAAGGTGATCTGATTGGATGATCTGGATCAACTTTTTAAACGAAACATGATTGATGCTGTTAGGAATAAAAAACAAGAGTACCCTGAATAGGATTAGAACTAGTTAGAACAGACGTATTGTTATGCCAATCAAATACAAATAACAGTGATTGCACTTTATATAATTCCTCTACCTTAAAAGACCATATTCTAGAAGAATATGATCTCTTAAGGTAGAGGACTTATATAAAGTGTAATCACAGTTGTTTGTATTTGATTGGCATAACAATACGCTACCCATATCATTCAATAATTTCTTCTCGAAGACAAATACAAGACCTAGAATCACAAGACAATCTTATCCATTAGAAATAAAGCGCACTGGAACGAAGTTTCTAGACCTATTTCCAATATTTGCCTATCCAAAACTATGGAACAAATCAGATTATGAACAGCGTAAAATCAACAATAGAACCGCCTTCAAGAGACAAATTTCAAACAAATTCATGGGTGCGTACATGAAGGATGTAGCCGGTAGTATTGAGAACACTTCTTTGTGTACAATGAAAAAGAAAAATAAATAAACAAAATAAATAAATAAATAAATAAATAAATAAATAAATAAATAAATAAATAAATAAATCTCCTTTATTACCAAGATTGGAGCCGATAGCTGGTGTCTTACGTGGGAATCTTTTTACAATAATAGGCATTTATGCGATTGAGTAAATCTTACTTACACCAATGGTGAAAACATAATTGACGACATGTTCTTAAGACTGACGATAAAGGTGATCTTAAAAACCCATGACGAAAATAATAAATAAAATATTTCGTGTGATACCCAATTGTCTTTCAAGCTCGTCACAGCATTCTCCCTACCAAGCCCAGCCCAATAGTAGTCAAGATAGATAAATTTTTTGCCCTGGTCAATGGTGGAGGCGGGGGTGCGGTGGGGAGTCTGAGTTACACAGCAGCCTTCAAGTCACCTATTAATCCTGTACAATCTGTATATTTCAAAGTGGTCCAGGTAATATTCAGTAGTACCTGAATCAATCAATCAATCAACCAATCAGACCAGAAAAGATAAAAATAGTAACAATAAGCTAAATCTGTTCCAACTAAACGTCTTTACTACGTTACTGGAGTATAGTCTAGAACAACCTAATAGGGCTGGGTTGACAGAAACAATAACAAAGATCATACATAGATGGACGTAGAGGATTCCGAAGTAATTCGAACTAGTAAAAATAGTTTTCGGGTTGTTTGTGGTCATTCTAGGCGGAAAAACGGGGATTTTGGGAAGATCCGAACAAGCAAAAGTCCTCTATCGAGTCTAACCAATCCCAGAACACAACCCCTTATATTAGAGGCCTTTCAGACGTTCCATCAAAGATGGCGGCTTTGTTAGGTGGTGTTTTTGTGGTGATTTTCGGCTGTTACGGTAATTATATATGGTCACCTTGAATCGAACAAAGTCTCCGAACACATTTTCGTCCTATTAGAGGATATGGGGTCGTATTGCAACCACGCGGCACCATAAAAGACAAGATGGCGGCCTCATGTACACAAAATGGGCATGCGCACCAACACTATGTATCACTATGGCAATAACGTCACAACTACCATAGCAACTCAACATGACGTAACTGGGTTACGTGATTTTGACGTCATGTAAATCATCCACGAGGTCACCCTGACGAGGCATAAAAAACACACTACATACTACTAGCGACACGTTACCTTTAAATCGATTCTCAAAAATCTTACGATTGAGAGATAAGGAGTTTTACAGATTCTTAGCAGTTTCTCTAGAGTAGAATTTATAGCTGAGCGTATAATAAAAGCTCGTATTTCTGGTATTTATCTTAAGCTCCATTTGGAAGTATTGGCATGCACGTTGCATACTCTATATATTAACTCTTTGCAGGAGAAAGAATTCAGACGTGGAAATCGGATAGAGAGGCTAACGATTCGCGGGATGCTTTGGCCAAAGACTTGTATTCCAGATTGTTTGATTGGATAGTGCTACAAATAAATAGACAGCTGTGGCAAGCAACAGACGGGTATATATAAAACATATCTGCAATGACGATCATTAAAATATCCTTAGCACCTCAGCTCTGACAAGTATCTGTAATCTTTTTTACAGATACTTGTTAGCCCTTTAACTAACGAATCGCTTGCATCCGTCCGCTTTTTTTATAAATTCAGCAGTTGAAAAAAATATTTTTCTAAGAATTTCAACAAAACCATATCATATGACCCCTCATTGGAACGATCTTGTCGAGCTCGTTTCAGTGCGTTGTCACATGATATGGTTTTGTTGGAATTTTTTGAAACATTTGAAAAAAGAATATTTAAAATTAAAACATTGATATCGTCTGCGTTAAGTAAAGTAGTAGATAGTTAAAATCTAACCAATTCTGTTGAGCGATTTAATCCTCACAACGTAAAGGCTGAATCCGCCCAGCAGTATTGAAAAGAATAACTATACAAATTTTATTATTTTTTCATTTTTTGTCTCAAAACATAGCTCGTGACTCCTCATTGGAAAGAGCTTATTGTGCCCATTCCAATGAGGGACATAAGCTATGTTTTTGAGACAAAACTGAAAATGTTTAGATATTCAAGAATTTTTTTGCAAGTGCTAAAGCTTAACCACCTCAGTACTCACCACCACAAGACTGTCCTGTGATGTATATAATTTGTTTGGTTCGGTGAAAAGCTCATGAAATTGTATAAAGAGAGAGAGAGAACAGACAGACAGACAGACAGACAGACAGACAGACAGACAGACAGACAGACAGACAGACAGACAGACAGACAGAAAGAAAGCGAGAGAGAGAGAGAGAGAGAGAGAGAGAGAGAGAAAGTTTAGGCCAGTATTATCTTTTACCAACGCGTCATTGCAATTAGCAGGGAGAGGTGCACAGTCTTTTGGAGAGAGAGAGAGAGAGAGAGTTTCGACTTTACCATGCCTACATGGCAATTAGCAGACTTTTTGCTTCGACTATGTGACCAAAGTTTCGTCTGCTCTGCAGACATCAAAGTAGAGAAAGAAGCACATTTTATGCCTCGTATTTAACAGACATTGGCCTGATATGAAAATTTGCTAAACATGGAGAAACAAAATGTTCATAATCCTCAATGGAAAGGCGTGTGAGCCCAAAACCATAGCTTTCTTTATTGTATTCCTACCACGCGACTAAGACACATGGACCACCACTGATATTGTATTGATCAATGTGTAGGTGTATGAATATGCTCTTCCAAGTCGTCCCCTGAGTTCCAATGTGTTCCTTGTGCCAACTGACACATAGAACACATTGCAACTCAGGGGACGAAGTTCAAAATGCTTCCCATGTCCCAGGAAAAAACTGTTCTTCAGAACTCCAATTTCCCGATCACATTCTGTAAGATTTACCACCTCTTTTCACTCAGCACATTCATGTCACTGATCACAGCTGGCACCACAATAAAGGCTTAGTGCTCTTTTGTGTGCAACTGCTTCATACTTAGTTGGAAGCAAGCAACAATTTGTTTATGTGGATTCAGTCTGTTACAATTTTCGGAGAACACCTATAGCCACTCTCCAATAACCTGTGAGAAAAAAAAAACACTGAATTACAAAAACAAAATCAGTCTAGCACTCTATAAGTTAACCCTTTACTTAACACGACTAAAAGACGACAATTACGAAACAATGTTTGGACAACTAAAAAAGTTGAAATACGCCTGAAAACATGGCTTATGGCCACTCATTGGAACTCAGGCGCACAAGGAGTTTAGACGCTGCGATTATTCGAATGTATTATAATATTAGAACGTTTCTTTTCATGTTCTATCGGTCGATAGTACCTGAGTTTGTGTGATTTCTGAAATAAAACCAGATGCAGCGAAGCTGCTGAAGGTTTTATTTCAGAAATCACACAAACTCAGGTACTATCGACCGATAGAACATGAAAAGAAACGTTCTAATTACTTTATTATGCCGAACAAAAAATAACGTTCATTGTTAAGCGTTAACTGCAGCATGCCATCAATCTTGTAACAACAATGTAGTCGAATCCAAAAACATGACGTCATTTCGAACGAATGACGTCTCGTCGAATGACTTGTCAAACGTGCCGTCGCTTTGGGAGTTTCTATATCAACAAATGCCAGTGTTTACAGCTGTTCATGTTATAATTCATTGTTAATGCTTGTGTGATAAGTGGTATAAATTAATGGAATATAAATTTATGTTTCTCGGACGGCGACAGTTGATAGAATTAAGCGGAGTGAAACAATTTATTTTGAACTTGAGGCGGAGGTTCAACACGTGAGTTTTTAATACTTCTGATTCTTTTGAATTCATTGTTTGTAGTTAAAATTGAAAACACACCCACTGAAGATGATATATTTGTTGGTAAGTTTGTGTCTACCGGTGTTGAAAAAAGTTAAACGGACACGGAGCCAGCGTTTGGTGTTGAGAAATTCCAATCGACGCTGATCAATGGAAGTGACTTTTAGAAGGTGTCAAATTAACCAATCCCGGCTGATGTTACAAACGTGAGGTATAATAATCTCAAATAGGCATCCCTATTCGATTAGATTCATTACCACATCGCGGATATGCGATCGAATCAAACAATCCCTGTGTCAAGTGTTTCTCATAATGGTCCATCTCAGCCCGATTTCCACATAGTTCGCAGAATTCCCACTGCAGCCATGACGTCATTATCTTTGCAGTACATTTAGAAATACGGAAATTGTTTAACACGGAATATTCCTGAAGTTTTCGCGTGCGTGATGCAAGCTTAGCTGCGAAGGCTATGTAATTCTAGATTCTCTGCAACTCGGACGATGTCTTCTAATGGAATTCATCGCTTGAATACAACAAGGCGCCATCTGCAATGCATTTGCTTTGCAGAATGCCTCTTGTTGCACTCGAGGGACGACATGCAATTTCCCCGGCTGTGTTCAGAGCAAGAGAGAGATAGAGAGAGCGAGATAGAGAAAAAGAGAGAACTATTCTTGAAAAAAAACCGCTGCAATATCGAGTGCATTTCTAAACGTTGAACGTGTCATCCACTGCATAATGTAGTGAAAATGGGAAGTTGCAAATGTTTTTTCAACTGATTGGATTTGAGAAAAAGAATTGATTCGCGAATCTGTTGCCCGATTCGATTCGCAAATCGATTTGAAGTCGTCGCTTGGTCCCGCATTCGCTGACATGGTACTTGACAATTATTTAATGTAGTACATGACCGGTTGAATACATTTACCTTCTATACAGATAAGTAGGACAAAGACGAAATCATCACACTCATATCCAAAAATGTGGAATGATCCACACAAAGAGTTACGCGATATAGATGATAGGAAAATGTTTAAAGAAACATTCATGTCCAAATTCTTATCTTCATACTCTAGAAACGACCTCTACTGTCCTAATTGATGCACGTATTTAGTTTAAAATCTCGTATCACCCTTTCGTAGATTTTCTCCTATCCCCCTGCATCAAATTTTCGGAACCTTTTTATTGCCTTCCTCCCTGGCCTACTATATAAAGCTTCACGCGTAAGCGGGAAATAGGATCGTGCATATATTCCAGAGTAAATCGTACGCATTAATATAAACTTTATGTTACCTTGATGAGTCAATTTATATTTATTTATTTATTGGTGTTTAAGGTCACATACTTATGCACAGTGGCTAATCGTGACCGAGACAGTTTTACGTGTGGAGGAAGCCGGAGTACCCGGAGAGAACCACCGAGCATCGACGAGCAACTGTCAACTCCTCAACATTCTAACTCTGTTCAATCTCCGCTCAAGCAGGGTTACAGCGGTTAAAGACATGTGCACCATCGACGTACAGTACGCTTTAGTACACGGCGTCATCGTGCCCCCATGCAGGCAACCGGAATAAAGTACCTTGCCCAAGGACACAACGCGGGTCGTCCCGGACGGGGATCGAAGTCGAGACCTCAAGCATAGAAGCCCAACAGTCTGCCACTGAGCCACCGCGCTCCCGATGAGTCAATTAAAATCCATTCAGTTCTGGCCCTGAATCGAGTGAGCCTTACCTCTCACATCCCTCTAAAACTTCTATATTTTTACTCTGCCTCCAGATTAGTAACTGTCTGTGTCCGGTGATTTCGAACACTGCCTTTTCGAGAGATGAGAGGAAGGCAGACAATCTGCCTATATCATCTATCTGCTGTGTACATTTAAGTTACGTAATTGAAATCTTTAATACAATTAATGCAAAGCAAGAGTTTGTGTACTGGTAAATAAAAATGTATCTCTCTATCTTTAAGAAGAATTAAATTTATGAGATAAAGCAGTGTAGCAGACATAACAAACTGTTCAGTCCATAACAATAAAGTCAGATATTCATCATTTGTAATGTTTTTCTTACAGTTTTGCCAATGGAAACTCTATTGGAATATTGGATTTGTCTGGCTTTGAAAACTTCGCTCGAAATGGCTTTGATCAGCTCCTCATAAATATTTCCAATGAGAAGATACAGAATTTTTTCATGCAATACATTTTTCCCGCCGAGCAGAAAGAATATGAAATTGAAGAGATAGGATGGAAAGATATCCCATTCAGGAACAATCAGAGTGTCTTGGACGTTATTTTCCAGGTAGGTGTTTTTTCTACTTTATGGCACATTTGGGATTGTTAGTACTGGAGTGTTTGGACTTCCTAAATGACGTTATGATCAAGCCTGGATATAAGCAGACTGTCATCTGCAGAATGAGGTCCCCAGAGGGTGAATTTGATGATGCTACCCTGCACAGCAGGGTAGCATCACTAAATTTACTCTCTGTGAACCACAATCTCAATCAAGGTCTCACGCCTGATCAGAAAGAGGTACTCAGAGGATACATTGCCCCACGGTATGGGATAGCATCAGCCAATTCACCCTATGGGGTATGCAAATGACAGATTGCTTATTTCCATGTGATAGAAGTTTGCAAGTGCTGCCTGTGTTTTGTCCACAGATATTGTAAATAATTACTAAGTTAAAAATCTATACCACAGAGATTTAGTAGTAATCCACCCTCCACATACTGTAAATTCAATATTTTCTTTCTGATTGATCGGTTCAGTTCGTCTTTCACTACCGACCTCGCTAATAGCGCATTACATTTTGCATAGCACGGCGCAAACGCTCTTGTCTATTTCAGACTACTTCATTCTTCTGCATTAAGGTGCACATTAACTAACGAGCATTTTCTGCTCTCATTGTGGTAGGACTTCTAATTTCAACTGCAGGACTGAACACACCTCCACATTGAGAATAAAGCTCAATGTCGCTTCCCGGCGGGAGAATTGTTAAATATAGACCAAAATGTACACTTTTGTAGACTTTAAAGGCCGTATAAGAAACAAATCATACGAGGGAATCATCGGACTCATCTTAAAAATACAGAGCGTGTGCACCTCCTCCCGTTTAATTTCTTAAGATTTCAATGACGTGAAACCAAGTAAAAATAAAACATTCAGGTGACTGTACTTGAATTGTCAGAGACACCCCCCTCCCCCCAAACCCACCCACCCCGATTCTCTTGTGTGGTATTATGGTATTATGGTGTAAAATTATATTGGTAAAGTGTTATAATGTTGGCATAATCTCTCTCTCTCTCTCTCTCTCTCTCTCTCTCTCTCTCTTTCCTTTCTCTCTCTCTCTCTCTCTCTCTCTCATTTTATCTCTCTTTTTCTCTCCCTGTCCTCCTCTGCTCTGCTTTGCTCTGCTCTACAATACCCCGATTCTAGGCATACCGATTAACCCTTTAGCTAACATGAAAAGCAAACGACACTTGCAAACAAAATTATTGAATAACTAATTCTTTCCCTTTTTGCGTCTAAAACATAGGTTATGACCTCTCATTGGAACGAGCGCAACGGGCTCGTTCCAATGAGGTGTCATTCTCTATGCTTTTGAGACAAGAAAATGAAAATAATTATGAAAATTGAATGAGATTTTTTGTGAATAATGCTGGCCGGATTTGACGGTTATGTTGGGTAAAGGGTTAAAAGAAATTTTCACAATTTGAGGTCTGTGATGAAGGCTGAAAGGTAAAAGATCTGCAGATGTCAGTTTTCTTCACACCTAACCGCAGTTCATCTTATTTTAAAATGAACTACTTCGTTTGTTGGATTTTCAATACATTTATTCCGTAATTTTAAAATAAAACCATGCAGATGTGGATGCCATTGGATGAAGTCCAGTCCACTTCTGTTGCTACCCAATTTTATTATTTGATACTCTTTAGAGGCTATTTCAATCACTGTTATAATTTCCGCATTGATTTAAAATGGACATTTACTTTGTAAATAACTCAGTAACACGTCACATAGTAGTTTGGGTGAAAACATAATTCAATGTGCTCTGTTTTAACCAGAGGGAATTTATGAAGTATATAGTTTGAACTTTCACCCTGCGCCTACTAGCCCAGCTAGTCAGTCGGCTAGGCGCTCTTCTTCGTGATGCCCTTATATTTTCTGATAACTGTCTATTGCAGAATCACAGTTTTGTGTATATTTATTTATTTATTGGTGTTTAAGGTCACATACTTATGCACAATGGCTAATCGTGACCGTGATAGTTTTACGGGTGGGGGAAGCCGGAGTACCAGGAGAGAACCACCAAGCATCGACGAGCAACTGTCAGCTACTCTGTTCAAGCACCGCTCAAACAGGATTACAGCGGTTAAAGACATGTGCACCATCGACGTGCAGTACGCCTTAGTACACGGCGTCATCGTGCCCCCATGTAGGCAACCGGGATAAAGTGCCTTGCCCAAGTACATAACGCGGGTCGTCCCGGACGGGGATCGAACGCGGGACCTCTAGCATAGAAGTCCAACAGTCTACCACTGAGCCACCGCGCTCCCACACTTTTGTCTCTAAACAGGAACAGGAATATTCTTGTCATGGAAATCGATATTTTTTTCACTCTTTACGGAAACCCTTTTTCATATCTACTGTTAATATGGAAGTTCAAAAGATTTGTCAGTGTTTTTGTTTAATACAAAATGGTCCCAATTGTTACTAAACGTAATTGCTGTTGATAACATCATAATATTTTCAAAATACGATTACAAACAAAGGTTTAAAATAAAGTTCTCAGCTTATCTTCATTGCTGATGATGACGTTGTAATATATTTTAGACAGGATCACAATCATATGTTTAAACTTTTGAACTCGACTGGCCGGTTTTACGGCCCAGGATCGTGATACGACCTGAATGCATAAAGCAGATAGTTGCTCTTTGAATTCGTGTGGTAGACCAATCAAGATTTTCAACATGCAGCCTTGGGGCTGCACGTTGAAAATATTGATTGGTCTTCCCGCAAGAAATGAATACAGATTCTACTAGTTGATGGCTCTGAGCTGGCATGGAATATACCATTACGGCATAAAGGGTTAAAAGAAAGTTTTAAGCAGCTTAGTGTTTTCATTATTTTTAGACTATCTTGATTCAAATCCAAGAGATATGTAATCATTTAACCATTTCGCTGCTGTACAATTTGGTAATATCCTGTTCTGAATCATATATTGGAGGGAATGGGGTTAAAGTGAAAAAAATGAAAACGCCAATAACGTTCACGTATTTGTAAATTTAAAATTGTTATTATACAGTACGTGGAAAGTGTATTATCACTAAATCATCCGCGGAGTGGCGATTCCACCCAAGCAATAATTGCAGATTTGTTGCAAACCATAACAAGCACAAGCAAAGTTCCAGCCAATGGACCTCCGGGTTAAACCCGGAGGTCCATTGGCTGAAACATTGTTTGTGATTTTTTGTTCATATGTGCAGAATTTGAAAGTGATACTTTGGGTGATACACCCACTCTACGCATGATTTTGTTACAATCCACTCTCCACGTACTGTATATTGGAACAACGTTGACTGAGTTCAACAATGTTTCCAAGATTACTCCCAGTCACACTTCTTAAATAACATGCGTTCTATTGATAATAACAACGTGCTATGATATCCATTCCCTGTTCATGTATGTGGTATCTCCTTACTGAGTACGGACTTATCGCACAGGCCGTCAACAGTTGGTTCCCTACTCAATATGGACCGGTAGCAGCGAAAAGGTTAAGAAAGAGAGGGTGAAAAGATGGATTTAAAAAGTTCTGGGAATTTGTTGACCATTGCTACAACACTTTTTGGAAGTGAATAAAACAGCAATGTTAACAGTTGTTGTTTTACCTGTAAACCAGATTCCTCTATTAAACAACTGTATAGAAAAACAGCTAGCTAGTTTTGAATAATCCTGAAATTCACACTCCTTCAAAATTAATCTTTTCATATTATTGTGTATAGGAAAACTCCTGAGCATTTTATGATCACGTGACAAAATATATTCAGTTGTGAAAAGGGTGGGGTGGGGATGGCAAGAATGATTTAATCCTAAGGTCCTATAGGACCGCAGGGTTAAATTTAAATAAAAAATAGATTTGTCATTTTTCTTTGTCTAGGGTGTTGCCATCAAGAAATTGAAATTTTACATGGCTATCGTTACTTTCACCGTTACTGTGGCGCACAATTGTCAGTTATTTTACTTCACCTTCCGGGGTGATTTGAGATTTACGATTGGAAGCGTTACAGGGTTAGCATTGGTTGAATGCAAGTGCATCATTAACGCGCAGTACACCTTATACACAACGCCACCTTGCCGCTCTTAAGCTTCAAGGTACGCGAGACCAATATTTGTTATTTTACAATCCCCCTCCCTCCCTCCCTCCCTCCCTCCCTCCCTCCCTCCCTAAGCCCTTTTCATAATTCGAAATTCGTTTGTACAGTGTTTTACATACTTTAGTGTTCACGGTGACATTTTTTTTGTTTAGTTCTTAACTTAAATTTATCTACAATTTGTCAATTTTCTTTTATCTTTTTCAGAGACCGAATGGAATATTATCCCTTCTGGACGAAGAATCTAATTTTCCCCAATCCACTGATTATTCTTTCGTACGAAAACTGGAGAATTACTGTTCAAAAAGCAACGCATTCCTTAGAATTGCCGGCGAATCTGCATTATTTGCTATCAAGCATTACGCTGGTAAGGTAAGGTATATAGTACTGTAATCACAAATTAGAACTCTTTCTCGACCGTTTCGACAAAAGCAGACGGAATTAGCATCTCAGATCCAACATTTATCTTTCTATTACACACCTGTCCTATGAAATCTCCATCTACAGCAACACTAAACCATGCGGAAAATGAAAATTCGTTCCGCACACATGTGCCGAACGGAAATCGTTGAGCAGACGATTAACCACCGAATGTGAATCGATTGCGAAATAACTAAATAAAATGTCTAAAATTGGAGAATATGACGAGTTTAATGTGTACGAAAGTAGCGAAGAAGAAATAGATTCGATTTATGAAGTTGATAATGAATATCCAGAAGAAGAAGAAGAGTATGAATACGCAAATGTGGTTGGCGATAAAATGTGTTCTTTTTGTTGATGGTTGTCAAATGAATTGCTGGGTGTATTCACGGGTGAAATTCTGCAGTGTCGAGATCCGATCGAAATTCTCTGTCCACTTTTGTAATCACGTCACTGTGCCTTCTTATAGAACCGTGTATATCACGGATGGAGAAACAGGTTTATAAGTACCATAATTATTCATTCATATTCCTTCAACGTTTTGCAAAAGCTACTGCAGAGACTCGATCAAATTTTCTGTTGTAAAGAGCTTGGGAACTCTGCAGAACTGTGAATAACAGGTCGAGTAATGTCACAGCACTAGAAGGAATCAGGGGTGAACTTGGGTGGACAGGATAGTAAAAGGATAGAAACTTTGTTATCTTAACTATTTGGTAAATCTCCACTACCGCTGATGGTGCAAAGTACTGTTCCAGAATATTTGGAATTCAAATACAAAGAATGGGTGGACTGAGAATGTGTGGAACTTGATAGAGAACTATTCAATGGAGATCTCTGACTAGAAGTGGGGACAACCCTGGGTAAAAAACCGTTAGCGAAAGAGTCATAGATGATTGTGATCGAAATTGGAGGCGGGGGAGGGGGGGGGGGGGGTTAAAGCAAAGATGTCTTTGGATGGCCTGTGGGATAAAGAGAAGCCATGTTTTGAAGAGTACGTTGATGGAACCTTTGGAGGTCACTGCTGTTTAAGCTAAGGTCGCAGTCGCTAAATGGGAAAGACAGTGAAAAGGGGTGTCAAATGTGTAGTGCAGGAGTAGTGGAGACCCTAGGACACTTCCTATTAGAATGTCCAAAATATTAGTCTAACAGAACACAATTCACTGGAAGTGTAATGACGAAGTGGGATTGTAGAATGAATACGTGGGTATTGGGTGACAAAAAAAGGCATTCTCACCTGGGAACTGCGACAAATCAGCGGCCTTCCACAGTGTTATTATTATTATTATTATTATTATTATTATTATTATTATTATTATTATTATTATTATTATATATTAATATTTGTAACATGGTTTGTATGTAAGTTTGCCGATATCGAATCCGTTTCATGTAAAACCACTTCAAGTTCTTTTTTCGACTTTTTAAACTCCACCTAGCTCAAGCTGCGTGCTTATGAGAAATTTTGACAAGTTGCAGCACGTATCGTTGTGGCAATCGGGTTCAGAGATCCCGAAAGCGTTCACTTAAAGCGCTCTTAAATTTTTAATATTGATCCCAAGAACATTGTTGATAAGAAACAATAGGACCTTCAATTGGTTTCAGGGCTTGGTGTCCAGACCCTAAAACGTCTGTCAGTATCCGAGAACGTTCGACAGGGATGCATGGTTAATATTTCACGTAATTTTATCGGTAATAAATTTAAATCGCAACCATAAAACATGATATAGGTATTATTTTTTTCAAGAAGCACACTTTTTGTTTCTGCTTCCAAAATCCTGTCACTATAGAACATAAAATTATTCTATCACAACAAGTTAAGCTTGCCATGTTGTCGTGTGAATAAAAGGCGAGAAAATTTGTTTGCAATATTACATTATATCTCACCTCCTACAAGTATCTGGGAATTTCATTGGTTCAAAGACGTCACATGCAGACTGCATCTAAAACCATATACTGCCTGTCAACATCAATATACGCTGACAGCTATGGGTAATCTCCCCTTTGTTCATTGATTATTCAAAATGGCGGCAGCCGATAAACGCTTCAAGTTGAAAGATTGATAATTGGAAGCCCATATTTGGTCTGAAGTGTAGGTTAGGCAACTTAAAAGGCTTCATATTTTGTGGATGTGGTCATGTTACCTTCGAAATGAAACTGCATGAATTTGCATTGTTACAATTTATGGGAGAATGCCTGTAGGCACTCTCCCATAAATTGTAACAAGCAAAGACACGTGAACACATTGTGAGAATTCTCTCATTTAATTTTGATCGCTGTTGTTATTAGTTCTGTGCATCGATGCAGCAGTCGGTAAGATATATTCGTTACACAGTTTGTTGGTGGCCTAATATGGTATATATGGTGTCAGTTAATTCCATATTGGACTCGAGCTTCGCTCTCGTCCAATATGAAATTAACTG
Organism: Pictodentalium vernedei; assembly: GCA_031216915.1. NCBI lineage: Eukaryota > Metazoa > Mollusca > Scaphopoda > Dentaliida > Dentaliidae > Pictodentalium > Pictodentalium vernedei. Next base: position 403,678,497 of record CM062293.1, read on the forward strand.
ACACCATATATACCATTTTAGGCCACCAACAAACTGTGTAACTAATAATACCTGTACCTCGAAGCTGCAGTCGACTTTGATCGCTTATTCCTTCTTGGACCTTGTATCTTATGCAAGAGGCATGGGCCATTAGCTTTATTTTTGTGCACTCGGGTGTACAGTACGGCCGCCGTGGACTGGTCACTTTCCTCGTGTGGGCAACATTTCCACTGACGCAATAATATTAGATTCCAAACACAAATTATAGAAATAATCATCAAAAATTTAATTAATGAAGCTCCGCTGATGACGATTGTTTTACCTGGTAAACGCATGCGTGGACATAACTGCCCACGCGTGGATTACGACCAATCCATGACGACTGTACTGTATATCTTATCAAGAAAAACAAACAAAATTATCATCTAAGGTTTGGTGTTGTTGCTTTCTGTTTCGACATGTGTAATTTTATAGTGTTATAGGGGGTGGAGAGTAGACAGAGAATTTCGACTGGATCGCGATCCAGTCGCAGGAATGGGTAGTCAAAACTAAACACGTTTCTAGTTTTTTACTTGAGATAACATGAGAATTGGAAAAAGATCACCTTTTGTGAATAAACCAATAGTACTGAAATGGTTAACCGGATAATCGCTTTGAAACCAGTTAGCTACCTAACCGATTAGAAAAACCGTCAACCGGTTATCCGAAAGAATAGATAGTGATCGTCATTCCACGTTTAAAACGTTGTAAATCTGCCGCTTCTCCTTTGTGATAGATTACACATCGAAGCCGCGTTGTATATATAATCGACGTTGGCGTTCAAGACTTCGTTAATGATCGGCAGTTTCCGTGAGTACTGGGTAATCGCAGAAACTATTCCGTAGTATGTATACAAACGAACGTTGTCGAGTACTCGACAACGTTCGTTTGTATACACACTACGGAATAGTTTGAGAATCCTGCCTTCCAATTCTTATAGTTTTGATCCCATATTCGGTGAAATAATGGCCACGGATAACCGGATATTATCCGGTTATATCTGTCGGTTAGCCGGTTACAAAAATGAGCCAACCGTTTCAGCTCTATAAAGCAATAAAATAACCACTCTCTCTAATACTTAGCGTATGAGTTTTGTCTGATTTTTGTCTTTTATTTTAAACATTATATCAGGTTATTTACAACAGCAACGGATTCCTTGAAAGAAACCGCAACACTCTGAGTCAAGATTTGATTGACTGCTTGGAAGGAAGCAACAACGGTTTTGTTAGAGATTTGTTCAACAACACAATGTACTGCACAGGAAGTGTTGACGAGTGAGTACTTTCTCAGAGCCGGGTGTCCTGATATCTTTTTGCCATTGCATAAAACCCGGATAACGGTGAAACCTAGAAACCTTTGGTTCGTTTTTCCGGCCTACTGATATATTCCAGACGACGAAATCTAAAACAATACCATAAACATTCATTTTTCTTTGATTCAACGTAGGAAATGTTGCTGAATCGACACTTGCTTTGACCGAATTTTTTACATTTTATTTATTTATTGGGTTTAACGACACTTTAGACAGTCAGGGTCTCCTCGTTTCGACCAGTTTTCGGATAGAGGAAGCCGGAGTACCCGGAGAGAACCACCGAGCAACGGCGAGCAGCTGTCAGACTCCTCAACGCACTAACTCCACACAAGCAGGGTAGCATTGTTTAACGACAAGCGCACCATAGACGTGCAGTACGTCTTAGTACACGGCCCCACCGTACTTCCACATGGGCAATCGGATGGAGTGCCTTGCTCAAGGACACAACGTAGTTACCCCTGGTAAATCTGCCCCTTCTCCTTTATGATAGATTACACATCGAAGCCGCGTTATATATATTGAGACATAATCGACGTTGGCGTTCAAGACTATCTCTATCACGCCGGCGGTTACATTGAAAGCTCTACAGTTCATCAATGTGTCCAAAGCCTTGAACCGGACAACGATAGACCACATCTACTTAAAAATGGTCTTCCAGTTTATTCGAGCCCCTAATAATGATCTTCAACAAGATGCTCAGTGAATCATTATTTCTTAATGGACGGACGCCAGGTAACGTAATCGCCGCGTACAAAGTACAAAGTGGTATTTTGTGACGCAAGCAAAGCTTTTGATGAAGTCTGGCACAAAGGGTCTCTATACGAGTTTGAAACAACTGGTATTACTAGTTCACTCCCTTTACCTATCGCAGACGATATCAAAATTTATTATTTTAAACATAATTTTTAAAAAAAATTTAAAACATTTCAACAAAACCGTATCATGTGATCCCTCATTGGAACGGTCTCACTGAGCTCGTTCCAATGAGGGGTCACATGATATGGTTTTGTTGAAATATTTTGAAAAATATAATTTTTCCAACTGCTCAATTTGCATATTACGCGGGCGGATGCGGGCGTTTCGTTAGGTAAAGGGTTAAATAGTTTGAATCATACAGCACGGCCGTAGTGGACTTGTCGCTTTCCACGGGTGGGCAATTTTTCCAAGGACGCAATAAAATTAGATTCCAAACACTAATTATAGGAATAATCAGCAAAAAATTAATTAATGAAGCACCGGGTACAACCCGGTGCTTCATTAAATAATTTTGTTGATGATGATTTTGCTCACCCGGTGAACGCATGCGTGGATATACCGGCCCACACGTGGGTTACGGACAGTCCGCGGCGGCTGCACTGTACAGGTGTGCTAGAAAGCGCCGCGTTGTCCTTAACTCGGTCCCGTGAGCTTGGGAACCTGTATTAGCTGGAGTACATCAAGGTTCTATCCTTGGACAAACATTGCATCGAAAACTTTCGAACGAAAAATTTGGTAATACCTGACGACACTTCAAATACAGGCTAGACCAAAAAAGCCTTGAGAAAATGTACAATGCATTTGTTCGCCCAGTACTCGAATACGCTGACACTGTCTGGGATAACTACACCGCACACGAAGCAAATGAGCTTGATAAAATGCAGATTGAAGTAGCACGATTGGTAACAGTGGGCGCGAACAGCACAAGCAAACGCCGTCTCTGTCGAAACAGGCTCGCTAACATTAGAAACGAGAATCACAATTCATAAGCGCATTCAATATTTGAAATTTTAAAACGTATCACAGCCTGGTACTTGTCCAATTTGATTCCCCGTCCATCTACGAAACCCACAATTATAACCTTCGTTCCGACAAAACAAGTAAAACAAAAATCAAATATGGTAGCCAGTCGGCCATCTTGAATCCGACCGGGAAAAAGATTATGTCACGCACTGCTCCTCATCATGTTGATGATTTTGGTGAAGTTTCATGAAAATGCGACTAAAACTGTGGAAGTAGTTCGCTCCACAAGTATTTTGCAAAATCCAATATGGCCTCCAGTCGGCCATCGTGAATCCGATCTGGAAAACATTTATGTCACGCACTGCTCCTCATCATGTCGATCACTTTATATTGAGTTTCATGAAATTGCAGCAAAAACTGTAGAAGTAGTTCACTCCACAAGTATTTTGCAAAATCCAATATGCCCGCCAGTAGGCCATCTTGAATCAGATCTGGAAAAAAGTATGTCACGCACTTCACCTCCCCATGTTGATCATTTTTGTGAAGTGTCATGAAAATGCGACTAAAACTGTGGAAGTAGGTCGTTCCACAAGTTTACATGTGCAACGGACCGTCGACGACGACAACAGACCGACCGACCGACCGACAAGTTGACTCCTATATACCCCCTCCCTCCCTAAACTTCGTTTTATGAGGGTATAAAAATGTACATCACACTTCATTCCTTCCGTCTACTACGCAGTCTTTGAATAGCATTGCTTCACAAACCAAAGAAAACCCATCATTCTCAAATTTCAAGATTGATATAAACCGTAACACAACGACTGCCTATCCTTATTATTTTCTCTCTAAATTACCTCTGGATAGAATGGTGAGCTTGAACCATTGGCCACTTCTTTTTCCATTTCTTGCATACACACAAATTCGAATACAAACATTAGGTTCCATACTTCATCCCATTACAGTGGACACATTACTCTATGGCAGTGATTTCTGTTATCTGGAAACCAATATTCGAGAAAGTTTAGCAGTTCATCTTTCAAAACAAACGTTTCCAGTAAGCTCAAAACGTACAGTACAGTTACCGTGGATTGTTTGTAATCCATGTGTGGGCAGTGATATAAGCGCATGCGTTTGCCAGGTAATAAAATCATCAGCATCAAAATTTTAAGATTATTGCGTCCGTGGCAATATTGCCCACCCGTGGAAAGTGAACAGTCCACCGCCTGTCGTACTGTAGTTTGTGACAACATCACCGTAAGTCACGCTACCACTATGCCCGCCACAGAATCACTGGCCACAATTCATCCTTGGGACATAGTTAATACAAGCTCCAAGCTTAGTGCTGAATCCACTTTTGAGTATATTTTGTCTTGTTAATGTTTAGTGTTGTTCTTCATCTGAAATAAATACTCTTTAAACAAAACACTGCATTTCAAAAATTTTATTATTCTTTCATTTTTTGCCCCAAGACATAGCGGATGGCCCCCTCGTTGGAACCAGCTCAGGATGGGTCATAAGCTATATTTTTGATGCGAACAATGAATATTCCAGTTGTTTAAATCGTTTGGGTCGTCTTTTGTTCGTGTCAGGTAAAAGTTAGACAGTTGTTGTGCTGCACCCAATCACACAGACAAAAAATACTATAGCTTTTTTCCGGAAGGAATATCCTCCATTGAGCTGAGAACAGCCGTTAGCGTTGTGCTTTGTATGGGAAGCGTGGAGTAGCGTGATAAGTTCTTTTTAACCCTTTACCTAACGAATCGCCCGCATCCGCCCGCGTAATATGCAAATTCAGCAGTTGAAAAAATATTATTTTTCAAAACAATTCGACAAAACCATATCATGTGACCCCTCGTTGGAACGAGCTCGTCGAGCTCGTTCCAACGAGGGGTCACGTGATATGGTTTTGTTGAAATGTTTTGAAAAATTTGAAAAAATGATATTTAAAATAATAAGTTTTGATGTCGTCTGCGTTGGGTAAAGGGTTAAATGACGAGTGTGATAACAGCCTTTTTGCGGTATTTTTCAAATTCGATAAGACGGAACTGATAACGTCGAAAATTAAAGAACGGAGTTCTAAAATCCGACAACGCAATCTGATAACTTAACCTCTGACGCCTTTTCAGTTCTTGAAACTGAAAAAAGTGTGATTAAGTTACATCTCCATACATTGTTGTGAAGTTCGCCCTCATGGGTTAGTCAAGCTCGGGGAAAGAGCTATAGCTCTTTTGTGTTGGGGATTAAATTATGGCCATAACATATCCAATAGACATGTTCTATTTGGAGAATAGGACTCGTATTTTATGTGCAGTTTAGTATAAATTAGAAATTACATAGAATTATGCAAACTGGTGATCAGAGTGCAAGATACTTTGATTCCCATACGAGAGCGGACGCCAGATGTTATGTTGACAATGCCAGGCATACCCTTAAGATACCATAAGATTTGTTGATGGAAACTATAATAACATTCTGCAGTACTTTCCAGAATGTTGTTGTTCTATCTGTCACCAAATCATAAAATGCACTTGATGGAACATCACAAGGCATCAACTGATGCTGAGTTGCAGAACTGTGAATTCCACCAGGCAATTCTGCCGGTCAACAGACTCCCGGCATAATACATTTTTGATCTGGAGATTCCATTGACTGCATGCAGACTGACTGGCAGTCTGCATGACAGTAAAAGGGTCCAACAATGGCGGCTGCTACATCATGAGACTTCCCCTAATTTTCCCATGAGTGGTATGTTGCGTGATCAGGTATTGTATCAGAAAATGGTGAATATAAGCACCGTTTTCTGGGTGTTGGGCCATGTTGTCTCTAGCTCATCACCGCGCAAGAACCTTGGTACCTGCCTTAAAATGGATGCCGCTGCCGAATGCTAGCATTAAGGTATGACTGAACTTTGTACATTTTTATAACTGTAAATTAGCCAGAGATGACGAAAGTTAATTCGAAAATGTTTTAAATTAAATGCAGAAAACTTGACTCAAGTATTCGTTACGTCATTTCATAATTGATGCACGACAAGATTCGTGAAGTTACTGTAAGCTGAGAACTGTCTGGAACCTGCGTTCAATATCGATTGTAAAGGAGACTCAAAAAGCCGCGGGCTGGTGGTTCTACCAGTTCACAACAAACGTAGTCCTATTTTACAATTGCAGACCAGTAGGGAGATTAACCCTTTACCCAACGTAACGGCCAAAACCGGCCAGTGCTATTCTTAAAAATCCCCAATTAATTTTTATTCTTTTTTTCATAATTTTTTTCAAAAACATAGGTTATGACCCCTCATTGGAACGAGCTCATCGAGCTCTTTCCAATTAGAGGTCATAACCTATGTTTTTGAGACAAAAAATGAAAAAAATTAGTTATTCAAGAATTTGTTTTGCAAGTGTCGTCTGCTTTTCGTGTTAGGTAAAGGGTTAACCCTAACTCCGTAACACGCATGAGTACCAGAGTTCAAAGTCCGTCATTTAGTACAGGCGCTGTACACGGCAGGTGCGACGAAGAGAAATGATATATTTACCATTTTCATTATCCTTAGATAGATTTCGAATAAAAGAGTCAAGTCCATGTTTGTAAATAACGTTATCTAAAAATTAGAAGTATTCCTAATAAAATTTATTGTCTTTGGGTGCTTCCCATTGAACTTGAAATAATTTTGTAAGGATCGAATTCATTGAAAACGAGACAAATCGCTGAAAAGTTATGTCCAGCAATTACTTATAATCTAAAGAGTTGCCAAAGATTTGATACAATAACGTTTCAGCAATTTAATCGTATACTCGAGAATTTTTATTGCAGAAACATGGTGTAATGTGCAGCTTATTGTTTCGCTGTCAATCCCTGCAACGAAACATGGTGACATTCCCTCTAACAAATAAGAAAATCCTCTTTTGTGGACAAGTGAACCAAATAAAGATTGCGCTTCTCAGTCAGTTCGACAAATCTACAATGGAAGAACAAATGTTTTGAGATGAGGTGAAAAAATCGCATCATTGTTTAAATATTTATTTATAACTGTCCATAATTATTGGTTACTCTCTTTTTAGTGTTGAGAGCAGATATGGAAGTAGGCCCAGTTTACCTGGTGAGTGGCCTGCTTCATCTGATAGTTTATCCGTCCCGAATTCCCGATCACTGGAACAAAGGTAGGTTTGGATATTTTATGTTGCTGAAAACTAAATTAGATAACAGTAATCGGTTAGAATATTGCCTCTCTTCCAGTATATCTCCGACAGATTTTGCCTTTGTGTATATTAACGTTAAATATGGTTGTTCAATACACGTGTTTATCAAAATGGTTACCAAGACCGGAGATTGTGGTACAATAGTCCTTACAAAGTCCCTGTAGGCCGTTGGCATAAACTGAGCAATTGTAGTTGCACCCGCCCACCATAACCCTGTTATTTTGTTGTATTAGCTTCTGATACACAAGTATTCGTATGAATAGGGCGTTGATACCCACACGTTGTAAAATGGATTCTACAGATTACTGTAACTGTTTCTATTAACTTTTTAATCTCAGCAATGACAGCTTCTGTTTAGGAAGTCGTGCACTCAATTTTCCACGTAAATGTTTTGCTTACACTTCACTCATTACACCACCAAGATATTTTATGCAGCGGTACAGAACTTGATGAAATGCCGTTTCGATTAAACAACTGAACAGAGCTCCTCGGACCACTGTATAACCCTTTCTTTACCTAACAAGAAAAGCAGACGACACTTGCAAAAAAATTTGTGAGTAACTATTTTTTTTTCATTTTTTGTCTCAAAAACATAGGTTATGACCCCTCGTTGGAACGAGCTCGTTCCAACGAGGAGTCATAACCTATGTTTTTGAGACAAAAAATGAAAAAATACTGAAAATTAATTGGCAATATTTGAGAATAGCGCTGGCCGGTCTTTACCGTTACGTTGGGTAAAGGGTTAAAATAACTGCGTATCATTAGCATAGAAGACAGGGGCTCAATGAAAGTGTGTGGGATGGGGCGTGGTGGAGCACAATTGACCTTCCATGGTTTTTTGCCATGGGAAAAATCTTGAAAAGTGAATCCACAGAAATTTCCCCAATTCTCAGGCCTTGACGAGGACAACAAAAGATATTAAAAATGTGGTTGAGGGCGGATGGAGGCCATCGGGTGGGGTGTCAATAAAAATATAATGCCTTCGATACGAGTGATGATCTCCGTCCGTGTCATGCAAGTGACTCCACTCATAATATCACCAAATGTACGGTAGTCCCTCTTTCTGGTGTTCACAGGACGTTTTGGCTATGTGTTCTTCTGTTTTTAACCATTTTAACGAGATGAATATAGATTGTTCATGCCAAATGGTTCTAAGTATGTTTACATTGGCAGATATTGAATTACGATAATGCCTGTATATTGACACATTTGCATACACTTAAGTTTTTAACTCTTTGTTTGGTCAGGGTGTGTGTATGGGTAACTACGAGGTGGCACGTGCCTCCTGAGACTTTTGTCTGAAGAAGCCGTCATCCCTAACTATCAATTAGAAACCTCTTCAGCAATAAACCGAAGAACTCTGGCGCGAATGTATTGGCTTTGGTATTAAAACCGTTCAAAGTATTCTGGTTATGGTCAGTTTTATCATACCATACAGATAATTTCTCTTGCAAGCCCAACACTTTAACCTTTTAACTAACGAATCGACCGCATCCGCTCGCGTAATTTACAAATAAAGCAGTTGAAAAAAAAAAATTTGTCACAAACTTTCAACAAAACCATTTCATGTGACTCCTCAATGGAACGAGCTCTTTGAGCTCGTTCCAAAGAGTGGTCACGTGATGTGGTTTTGTTAAGATTTTGTAAAACATTTGGAAAAATTATAATTTAAATGAGAAATTTTGATATCGCCTGCTTTGGGTAAAGGGTTAAAGAGTTTGACTGTTTGGTCCGATTTTCGTTATCTTACAAGATACAATCGTTACGTCCCGTTTCCTTCTCGAGACAGTTGGGGTTGGGGATAACTTTTCTTTATTTGCTTCAAATCACAGGATAGTAGCTCGACTTGACTTCCTTTCATTGTTTTTAACCTCCGTCTGAATTGGTAAGGTCTCCATAAGCTAATTTATACAATATTCAATAAATGCTTTGCTCTTTTTATGTCTGTACTCGAGTTGATTTGAAGCATACTTTTAGTAAAACAAACATTGTATCTTTGTTTATCTTACTATATGGAGTTGCAGAGAACCAAGCTGAATAAACAACCTTATTTTTAACGTTTACAATAAGTAAATAACCCCGCAGAGTTTAGTCGGGCGAGGGTGTTGGGATCGATGAGGTTTGTATGTTTGTTTGTCCACACGGTACCTCAACTACCGTTCAAACCAGAATTGCAAAATTTGGACACAAGTTGGACCCAAGGTCAAGTTGTTAGTCTCCTAGTTACATGTCCATAGGTCCAAGGTTCATGTCTTTTCCTCTGTTCTGTTTTCTTGTTTGTGTATGTGGCTATGCGCTCGCTATCTAAGTAAGATGGTAATTATGCTTGGTATGCACGTTGTCCTATTGTTCATGTGCAGGTCTATAGGTCAAAGTTCATGTTCAAGCAACCAATGAATAGGATTTCTTAATTCATAGCATTTCATTTATGTTACTTTTCTCAAAAGTGCACTTTCCATATTGCAAGAAGAGGTGAAAGCAGCATCAAAGTGGGTAATGAGATTTTTAATATCGTCCCTTCAATGAAAAAGGTGCCATCTGCAATGCCCAAGCACTGCAGATGGCGATTTGTTCCATTAAGGGACGGTATGACAGTATGGGGATCAATATTGTTTGTTTGTTCGTTTATCTGTTCGTATAATATTTTGTGCAATATCTCAGGATCCGTTCAAACGAAAGTGACCTTACGCTGCACACAAGTTGGTCCTGGGTGTTGAGATCAATTTCGCATTTACAGGTCAAGGTCATATTCAATGAGTTATTGTTTCACATTTATGGTAGCCGAGGTTGTATTGTAATATTTACACCTTAAGTGGAGGCAACTCCGCCATCAAATAACCCGATCCACTGTTAATTAGATACCGAGTAGTGTCTTCTGCTCGTATGTTACTTCATATAAATGTACGTCTGCGTGATTTTTAAGCAACCATTGAAGTATCGGTCGTCTGACTTGGTACACATGTTCATCCTACAGCAATCCAAACAAATTTGCATTGATGGGTCAATGGGTAAGTAGTTCAAATATCAAGGTCACATGGTCAGTAAGTCAAATGTTCACATTATTGGCTGTTAAACAGTATTCTCAAAATACACATTATTTAAGTGTAGACAAAATCACCATAAAATAACCCAACCACAAGTTTACTTGAGATTGATAAGAATCGGTGTTGTCTATCAGGTTGTTCGTTTGCTTGTACGTTCATATGCAGATATGTGCAATATCCAAGCCAGAAAATAAGGAGACTGTCATCTGTCAAATGAGGTCCCCAGAGGGTGAATTTAGTGATGCTACCTTGCACAGCAGGGTAGCATCTCTTAATTTACCCCCTGTGAAACTCAGTCTGAATCAGGGTCTCAAAACTAAACAGAAAGAGGAACCCAGAGGATAAATTGGCCCACTCTATGGGATAGCATAATCAAATTCACCCTCTGGGGACCTCATTTTGCAAATGTCAGGCTGCTTATTTTCAGGCCTGGTAGTATCTAGGTAACCATGTAGGATGATGATGGACGCTGTTGCAACACTGTTTAGTGTTAACGTGTTCTGATGAAATGTGCATTTACATAACAACAGGTCAAAGGTCAGGATAACAGACCAATAAATATACCTTCAGTACTTTATGTTGAACTGACAAGACTGTCAAATAATCGAAGTCAATGGGAATTCTGTGATAGTTTAGCAATCGATGTCGTATTTCTGTTTTTACTAAATGATGCAGTAGGCGAAGATGGTCAGTAGGCGAAGATGGTCCTCTACTGAGGGCGCTTTAGTTAGTGTAAATTTCGAGAAGAAAGTATTGCTGAATCAACAGCTATTTCGCCACAATCTGTTCCGTTAAAAATGGGCTATGCTTGTCGGTGTTGTCATTGCAAAGGGAAATGTAGGAAAATATCAGTGTTCCAAGGAAAAAAGCGTAATATTTTACCGTAAAACATACATCATTCGACTTACTATTTCAGGAGAGGATCTAACGAAAGTTTGATCAGCACAAGAAGCAAGACAAGTACGACAGTATCAAAACAGTTCAAAGTAAGTTTCGGATAAATTTAACCCTTTACCCAACGAATACGCAGCGCCCGCCCACGTAATATACAAATTCCGTACTCGACAACGCTTATTTTTCCAACAATTTCAACAAAACAATATCATTTATCATTTATTAAACATATTTTATTTGTTATAACAAAATGGATTGGATAACAAGTGCCGAGCACTTAGAAAATATCCTTTCCTTAATATACATTTGAAAATTTCAGATTATGTTTACAAATATTTACAAAAAGTTACCAAAATGTGCATGCAATGGCAAAGCAAACTTATGAATAATTAAAACAATATTGTGTATGTACACCCTTCAAGATGAATGTTGATAAGTATTCGACTTCACAAGAGTCAGAACAGATAGGCGAGAGGAAGGAGAGCAGAAATATGAAAGGTGAACTGCCACATCGCAACACTGCTGGACTTGGTCAACTAGCCAACGTGTCATATCACGGTACATGCGCGATTCCAGCGGAACCGCGATTTAGACGGAGCCCCGTTACCACTGCTATAGCCATCATGTGAATATCATGTGACCCCTCATTGGAATGAGCTCTTTCCAATGAGGAGTTACATGATGTGGTTTAGTTCGTTGGGTAAAGTGTTAACGCATTGTGTTACTGCGAACAAAATATACAAAGATGACTGTACATAATTTGAAAATCAAATAGACAAAAATACGTTGATACTGCATTGTTACGCCTTCCAGTCCAATATGGAAAACATTTTCAATTGCGTAAAGTGTAATTTAACGACATAAATTACTTCAAAATGGGAGATTAATTCGATTCTGTTCCGAAGAACTCTCGCTCTATGTTACAATGTCGAGGAAATGAATTAAGATTCTGACTGATGTGTGTTTTGCGTGAAAGTAAAAAGAAAGTGCGGTTAAGGATAATGAATGGGGAATCTGGTGGCCAATACTGTAAAACTTTTACAATTATATTTTCTAGAATTGGATTTTCTAGTTATGACTTTAAATTGGTTGAAAAGAACCATTAGAATTTTCAAAGATGTAGCAATTTGCCAGTTGGCAAATTGCCATATCTTTTAAAATGCTAATAATTCATTTCAGTCAATTATATTAATAAATAGAAAATATACTTCTAGAAAATACAATTGTAAAAGTTTTTTTGTATTGGTCCCAGTATGGACTTCTGTTGTCCTGCGTGTGGATGACGTGCTGCAGACGATATTTTCGTAATGGGTTATTTTATTCTAATTATGTGATAAATGATTTTAAGGAATGAGCTCGTCTCAACGAATGTAACAGATATTTATTCACAGTAAATGGAAGTCTTGTACTTATAATGTGGTAAAACACCCTCCCTCATGTTGTCCGACAAGGAGGTCATCTTCAGCGAACATGTTCCTACTTTTCAGTATACATGTATGTATTTTACAATTAATCAAGTGTAATCTACATTTTAACCATTTGAGACTTTAATTATCCTGACGCCACTGGGAAATCAGTTTCTTCAACGTTTTTCAAAATGCGATGTCAAACGTCAGAAAGTACAAATAACAAGATATTTTTCACATTAGTGACTAACTGGTTGAGGTCTCGATTATTTTTGGTGCTCTGTAGTTGTATTCAAAATATGTTTTATTACAAATTATTGGAGAGTGCCTCTCCAGGCACTCTCCAATAATTTGTAATGAAACAAATTTATATAAACAAAATATTATTTGTGTTTGACTGAATTTGAAGTATAAGCAAGGAAAGTGTTGGCCTTTGCTGTGATATTTTTTTAATGTCCTTATAGTGGCTTCTAGCACTCAACCAGTTAAGAAGTCTTGAAAGCAGGATTATATTAGTATTTTAAGCTGCGATAACATTTGGCTCACCTGTTGTCACTGAGCACTATTCGGGAGAAAATAGGAATTGCGGTTAAAACTTTAAAAAATCGAAAAATAATAAATCAAATGACCACAAAGTATCAAGGCGCTGTTCGTCATAAGACGTATTAAAGTAGCAAAGCGCTGTTTTTGATTTCGCACGTCATAAGACGTTCAAAAGTATCAAAGGGTTAAAAGTAATTTTAAATAAAATTGAATGGAGTATTTAAGTCAGAGAATGGATTCTTTCATCATAATGTTCTTGGCGCAATGGGATTATTTATTTATTTATTCATGGGAGTTTAACGACACTTTCGATAGCCAGGGTCATCTCGTGTCGGACCGTTGTACGGGTGGAAGAAGCTGGAGTACCCGGAGGGAATCACCGAGCAACGGCGAGTAACTGCAGACTCCCCAACTTACTAACTCCACACAACCAGTGTTAGCATTGGCTGAAGACAAGTGCACCATCGATGTGCAATACGCCTTAGTACACAGCGCTGCGCTGCGCTGCCGAGCTTCCATGGGGGCAATTGGGACGAAGTGCCTTGCCTATGGAAACAACGTAGTGACCCTTGGCGGGGATCGAGTTTTGGCCTTTCGGTTTGAAGTTCAATGTCGTAACAACTGATCCACCGCGCTCCCGCGGAGTGAGATCAAAGATTGTACACGTCCTCGTCCATTCTCCTTAACCACATCTTCTTTTTACTTTCACACAAAACACACAACAATCAGAATCTTAATTCATTTCAGGCAAGAAGTTAAACAAAATATGATACCCCAGCAAGCCCCCCCCCCCCCCACCACCACCACCACCACCCAACCGTTCTTAACCAACGAGTCTCATAATATGCATTACTGATAAATTCTCTGGTGAACTAACACTCGACCAGAATGGTAACAACCATCCTTCTTAATTGACAGTTTTTGTAAACGAAAATGAACCAGAGCAAACGAAATCATCCGACAAAAATAAAACTTTCCGACGAAATTCACGAAATGGGCAATCTCTCTCCACGCCGATTTAATCTGCCTACGTTACCAGAGCGTATTTGTGGATTTTATACGAAGCTCAAGACACGTAGCTATTGTTGGAAAGTACACAGAGAGACTTTTACAGCAGTGTGTAACAAAACCTGTTTCTTCAGCAAACGCCAACATACACAAACATGCTGCCCTTCCTGGCCCTTCCAGAATAAATCACGACATTCAAACATTTTAAAGTGAACGATATACGAATATGTTTCCATTCTAGAACAGTTCGCGTCGGAAGAAAACGTTAGGGTCATTGAATATGGAATGATGTGTTCCATTGTGAATCAAAAACGGAATGCTTCATGAGGTACATTCTTCCACAAAACACCAATCAGGACAGTCCCTTAAAGTCCAATGAAGATCTTTTCGCACTGCTGATATGAACAACAAATACGGCTATGGTCATTAAAGGCTGCTATATAAGGGAAATGATAGTTTCCGAAATGGACCGGGCTTTGACACTGGACACCTATTTTACATTACTTTATTCCATGAATATCAGCGCACGGACATGTAGGTGTGTCTAGACGCGATCGCGACCTACCCGGAAAATGTTATTCTTATTACCACAATACTGCATGAGTAAGTACGCCATTGTAAAGACAAAAGTATATTCTGCTACCAACAGTAATGCGCTTGCGGTCGCTCCTTCCAACAATGCATCCCTTGTGAATACTCTCAGAGAAATATATAAGATAATACTTGGAGCTCTGATAGAGCGCGCAGAGCAAATAGACAGCTGTGCTCCATTCTGTCTGTGCTCGAAGTCACCCATGAATAAATTTTCAAAGGGAAAATAAAAAAGGAAAAAAGACGGAGGGGTGCGTTGGAAATTTCGACCGCAGGCTATGTTATATTTACTTTTTGTTATTTTCACCGTTTGTACCACTTAACCCTATGAACTCTAGTGGTATCTTCCATGCCAGTTCCATGGCAGCAATTAGAAGAGTCCATATTCATCATTTGGGGTTGACCAAACAATATTTTCAACGTGCAGACCAGAGGCTGCACGTTGAAAATATTGATTGGTCTACCCCACACGTTTATTGAACAGCAATCCCATTTAATGCCATTAGGATGTATCATATTCCTGGTCGGAAAAGCGGCTGTTGGGGTTCAAATGGTTAACTGTGGTTTATTTGTGAAATAAACTATTGAATTGAATTGGAGAATGCGCCTGGGGCTTAACGGTCAGCTGTTTTCATCATTCAAATTGACATTTGAGAAAGTCAATACTTCTTTCATTTGGTAATTTTGTCAGTCACATCAATGGAATCAGCATTTTTGTGCATGTGCCAGCTAGAATTTTTGGAATGAAGCTGAATTAAAAATGTGTGCTTCGTTCGTTTTAGTCCAGAAAATGTCCTCTCGAGTAACACAATATATATAAGCTAGTTTCCCACAATTCAGAGTCACGGGTGATTTGAATATATGACTGTTGTCTCACATACGAGCCCATTTTTGCTGTGAAATATCGGTTTTTTATCTTTTCTTGGGCAAAACTCTATATGTTTTTCTTACTTCTGCAACAGTGTGCACATCGCCGGGTAACATATTCACACTTTGTCTTCATCAGAAATAAAATAAAAATGCTGGACAATTGCTTTTCAAAACATCTCTACAGACCACATCCAATTTGGATCTTCTTGAGGAGTTGAAATTAATTCCTAAGTATTGCAAGTTTAGTACTTTCAATTGCATGCCATAAAAACGAAAACATGCTCTTGTTCAATGTAAAAAATGATGAATGGATTGTTTTTCAAATATCTCATTGAAGATCAGTTGAGGATGAGGAAAAAGGGGAGCTAACTTCTCCAAAAGTCATTTTGAATTATGAAAGCAGTTGGAGTGGAAGAGGAATAGTTGCTTTACGATTAGGAAGATGAATATGAAAGTCGTAGATATACAGTACGTGGATAGTAACTAAATCACCCGCGGAGTGGAGTTATCACCCAGGCTATAACTTTCAAATTTTGAACATATCGACAAAAAACACAAGAAATGTTTCAGCCAATGGACCTCCGGGTTTAACTCGGAGGTCCATTGGCTGAAATTTTGCTGGTGCTGGTTGTGCTTTGCAACAAATTTGCAATTATTGCTCGGGTGGAATCTCCACTCTGCAGGTGATTTAGTGATAATAGACACTACACGTACTGTAAATGTCGAAGTTATACATGTTTATTTTCTGTCTTTCAAATTCATGTTATTAAAATTGTTTATTCATGTTTCATCTCTTGTATTTACTTTTTACCTCCAGCGATCACTCAATAATTTGGTTAACAAATTATCAGAAGCAAAGCTGTCATTCGTTAAGTAAGTATAGTATAGATAAGACCTCACAAAGTATATCTTCTGTTTCTCGGGCAATTGTTTTGTAAAACTGCATGTGGGCTGGCGTTTTTTATTTATTTATTTTTTTTTTGTAATTACTTCTTTGCCGTTAAAAGTTCATGTTCTTGGTTTGTTTTATGTTTTAGACCTCATAATCTGCAGAATGGTATGGTTGAGGTGTATTTTGTCCTTTGAGTGCAAGAAAGCTTTGCAGTGCTAAAGCATTGCAAAGGCATGTTGCACTCAAGAGACAAATTTATCAGTTTTATTAACTTGGGTAAAATATCAGACATAAACCATTTAACCCTTCACCTAACCTGAAAAGTAGACGACACTTGCAAAAATAATTCTTGAATAACTATTTTTTTTCATTTTTTGTCTCAAAAACATAGATTATGACCCCTCGTTGGAACGACCTCGACGAGCTCGTTCCAACGAGGGGTCATAACCTATGTTTTTGAGACAAAAAATGAAAAAAATAATGAAAATTAATTGGCGATTTTTGAGAATAGCGCTGCTCGGTTTTGGCCGTTACGTTCGGTAAAGGGTTAATTTTTATTTTTATGTTTGTATTGGTTATAAAAAGAGAGTATGCGGCAACCAAAAGGACCATACGGGAGGGCCTGAGAAACAGGTTTTTAACTTTTTAGACCAACGTATAGGATTATTGTTTCCTAACACGGCAAGCTGATGACATATGTAAAAACAATGTTATAGTAACTAAGATATTTCATTTTTTGCCCCACAAGCACAGCTTATGAACTCCTCATTGGAACGGGCCCACAAAGCTGGTTCCAGTGAGTGGCCATATGCTATGTTTTGGAAACAAAAGTTGCAAAAATATCAAACTTGAATGACGATTTTGTGAATAGCGTTGGTTTTATATGAACGTTTTGTTGGGTGATTAAACGAGAAGCTGCACTGGTGTTGCAGCATATAACTGGGAAATATTTCAAAAATGAAGAAGAAACTCGGCGTCGTTTTTTTTTAACTTGTCACTTCTCAGAACGCTTTTCGTATCCAACTCATTCAGCAGACTAGTATGACATTCATTGTATATTTGGTCTGACCGCAGGTTGCCGTTATTAGGTTTCGGTCCCAACACTAACCAATACATAGAGAACAGTCGCCGTGGACTAGTTGTAATCCACACGTGAGCAGTGATGTCCACGCATGCGTTTACCAGGAAAAATTCACCAGCAACATTTTAATTAATGAAGCACCGGGTACAACCCGGTTCTTCATTAATTAATTTTTTTTTATAATTATTCCTTTAATTGGTGTTTGGAATCTAATAATATTGCGTCCGTGGAAATATTGACTAGTTCACGGCGGCCGCTCTGTAAACATGTCACAACCTGTACTACAACTTATGTTTAATGTTATTAATCCTTTGAGCCCTAGTGGTATCTTCCATATCAGTTCAATGGCAGCAACGGGAAGTGTCCATATTCTTTATTTGGGGGTAGACCAATTAATATTTTCAACGTGCAGCCTTGTGGCTGCACGTTGAAAATATTAATTGGTCTACACCACACCTTCACTCAAAAGTCAATCTACTTAATGAAATTATGAAGTATCATGTTACTGGGTCGGAAAAGCGGCCTCTGGGGTTCAAAGGGTTAAGTGACATATTTTTATACCTTTTCCAGTTCTAGAAATTCACATCACGGTAACTTGATCTTAATCTTTTTCAAACTAGTGTCTCGGAATGGTAAACAAGCTTATCAAATTCAAACTGGTCTTTAGTAAAGACGACGACTGACTTGGTACGATGTCATGCATTCCTTCAATCCGTATGATCTTTATAGATGAATGAAGAGACAAATAAATAAAAAAAATACACACCCAGGGAAATAATAAGAGAGGTGATGACGATGGCACTCGACGGAAAGTATTGTTTTTTTATCGTTTCAGGTGCATAAAACCCAATGTCAGATGCACATCTCGAAATTTTGACGAAACTCTTATCTCTGATCAGCTACGATATAATGGTCTTCTTGATGTTGCGGAATTCAGAAAAGCTGGCTTTCCAGTCCGCATTAAATTTGATGATTTTTTAGAAAGGTAACACATACATTGACGTTTTACAATGAAGTTGGTTATTCTGTTTGAGTGTAAATTCAGCACACTGATTTCAAAATATCGAAATTTAAATTGCAGTTTTTCCCCAATACAGCTAGAATTTAATCTATCCGGTCTTATTTTGATAGAGCTTCATGAGTTCTTACAGTCAAGCAAGATTAAATTGTTTTTTATTTTTTTTTCCTTTTTGGGGTTTAACGACACTTTCGACAGCCAGAGTCTCCTGGTGTCGGACAGTTTTACGGGTGGAAGAAGCCGAAGTACCCGGAGAGAACCACCGAGCAAAGGCGCGCAACTGCCAGATTCCCCAACGTACCAACTGCGTAAAAGCAGGGTTAGCATTGGTTGAAGACAAGTGCAGCATTCACCCGCAGTACACGTTAGTACACAGCGCCACAAGGTCCTCACGTGGGCAGTCTGGATTAAGTGCCTTGCCCAAGGATTGAACGGTGTACCTTTCAGTATCAAGACCAATGCTGTAACCACTGAGCCACCGCGCTCCCAGCTGAATTGGTTAAGTTCCTTATTGCATTATAGGAAAACAATCGCTACTTAAATTTTCAATATTTTGACATAAGTGTGCAGAGTGATAAAGTCTCCACCGATGCACAATTTCACTCTTAACCCCTGACTATTTTCAAGATATTTTTCATCAAATCTAGTCATGGGTGCTTTAAAGCAGCCATTACTAGATTTGATGAAAAGGCTTAAAAAATTTTACTCAGGAATCATTGGCAAAAAGGCCATTTAATTTAAGGTTGGAAAATTTAAAAGTGCTCAAATTATACTTATTTCAGTGGCAAGAGAAATCCTGTTCTGGGCAGGAATATCCGACCGCAGCATGCAAGGAGTTAAATAACCAGTTACTGTATTCTTGCTTTTTCAGATTTTTATCACATATGTAGCATTTTTTGCTCTCCAGTTTGTCAGCATTTCAGTCTCCGCTGACAAAAATAAACTTAACACTCGTATTCCTTTACTGATGGGTGCGTTTATTCCTTCATTGATGGATGCGTTCTGAAAACCAAACAGACACCAAGCTCTGCCCTCAGAAAAGCCCCATAGAATTTTTTAAAAGTCACCAGGCCGGAAACTTAATTTTGCTTCTTTCATTTTTTCCTACTTTTTTCTACTTTATTTGTTTGGTTGACAAAGTCAATAAATGCTATAAACAAAAACAACCCTCGTATTCTAGGTATATATCAGCCAGCCGGTTACAATGGCTCATTCCAGTTTAATAAGTGAACTTTACTGAAAGGGGGTTGTATCGTTAAAATGCATGAATTTGACTTTTATGACCATCTGATATAACGGGCAATTTCATGGTTTTACCACTTTGAATTTCATTTATTAACGTCTAGCGAGTGATATAACCAGAATGACATGTCGTCCCTTGAAAGCACAGCGGTTCCAACGTCAATGCTCATGCAATAAGGTCGAAACTTTTATGCTTATCAAGGGACGATATAAAGCATAAGGGTACTTTTGCGTTGAATTTATTGTTTTTAATATTTAAGCAACAACAAACTTTTACATTGTCGACGTGTTGTTCCCAAGTTATTTTTTGAAGAACTATCTTAATGTTTGTAGAAAATGAAATTACCACGTACAGTATGGGTTCTCTTCGTGTATATTCGTTTTTACTGGTTCACAAACAACGACACAAATCATTTGTTCTGAGCTGTCAACAATACCAATGTTGTACAGTAAGGTCGGAGTGGGTTTCTTCTAAAACACCACGAGTGTGGATATTCCACCAATATTTATTTACTCTTTGTAAGAAGAAAAATTACAAGAACTATTTGCAAACGGTTCAGTTGATGTATCACGGCAACCATGTAGGACATTACCTAAACAAGTATCTTGTTGTTTGTCTGTTTTTCATAAACGGCATAGAAACACGGGGCGGATAAGCAGAGTTCACAGTGTTTTTTTTAAATAATCCCTCTTCTTCCCATAATGCATATACAGAATATGTCCATAGTAGCTTGGTGTATCAAATGTTCACCACGAGTGGTGAAGTGGTGTTAACCGCGAGCCTTTGGCGCGCGGTTAACACCACTTCACCACGAGTGGTGAACAATTGGTACACCAAGCTACTTTGAGTATATTTTATTTATACCATGATCATCAGATTAAAAACTGCTTCAGCTCTTTGCCAATTCAGCAGTGAATCCATACAGAGACCATACACTCTGAGATTGTTTTAACTTTTAGAGGCGTATCCCGGCTAAACGAAATAAGAGAACAAAATATTCGTCTGCTACTGGCAGCAGAAAATATTTTTCCCCACTTCCGTTTATCATGTGCAGGGTTATGAATGTGTAGTACTTTTTATAACCTTTTACCGAACACGAAATGCAGACGACACTTGCAAACAGAATTCTTGAATAACTATTTTTTTTTCTTTTTTGTGTCAAAAATATAGCTCATGACCCCTTATTGGAACGCACTCGTTCCGATGAGGGGTCATAAGATATGTTTTCGAGACGAAACAATAATGAAAACTGAATAGTGATTTTTGTGAATAGCGCTTGCCGGTTCTGGCCGCTACGTTGGGTTAAGGGTTAAGGCTTGACCGCCTACAAAGTGAAGACATAACTATAAATAAAATGTCTCAATAAATATCAAGGAGGGGCATAAAGCAGTGTCAGTGATATTGGGCGACCCCCCCCCCCCCCCTCCATCCCTCCCGTTTGGATTTTTAGAAATGTTTCTTACAAAAATATATAATGTTCCCGGTGAAATGGCAGCTTTAAAACCTGAGCATTGATATAATGTATTTGCAGATATGGAAAACTAATGGACAAGCCATCTCAAAACGATCTGGAGAATATCAGAAATATTGTGGAGTTGTCTGGTTCCACTCAGTACAGATTCGGAAAGTCAAAGGTGAGTTTCTGGCAAAGAGTGCTAATTTCACTCAAGTCAGCCACACAACAGATTCATACATGTTTGTGAGATAGCATGCGGGGAACCTTGTGGAATGTTTTCATACACAAACACAATCTTGCCTTATTATACACAGAACTTTTATTGTTCTTTTTTAATATACACTGAACCTCCAACTGTCCTTGTTTAGATAACAATCTCGAAGTAGCAATTTATATATCGCTTTTTAGTGCATTAGAAGTGTGAATTAGTCACACGATCATTATTACTATAAAAATGAGTAATTTTACGGGGGTGGGTGGGGTGGTCTACTCTTCATGCTTGTGGGAGCACCACTGCTAAGTTCTAATTACATTAAAGATACTGTCCCAGTCGCTTTGTATTATCTTTGTAAATGCAAGACAAAAAGACAGATGTTGGGTACTTTCAGCATTAGTTATAATTTTTCCTTAGCAGCACAAGTGGAATGCAGTAATCAAGACATTTATAAAAAAATTAAAAACCAAAGAACAAAAACTCTGTTCATATTAAGTCTTTCCACCAGAGCAAGTACGGCTAAATACCCTTGTTGCTTTTGTGCACCACCAGCGCCATGAATTGTTTTGTTTTTATAAAGCTAAATTTTCGCCCAATGAATTTGTATGATAGATGAACATACAAATTGTCAGTCTGCAACTTTTAGGTTTATAACGTGGTATTTACTTTTATGACAGGAGTCACATTGTCATAACATTCTGCCTATCTGCCCTCATACCCTATTATCGTCTGTTCGTGCAAATGCACGTGAACAGCTGTAAAGATTTTTCGCGATCTGATGACAAATCTCTTTACAGCTGGATTGCCGGTACGCTCGTTGGTAACAAACAGAAAATTGTCACAGTTTTCGCCATCCTGAGAGGGGCATTTATTCCTATGAACAGACAATACTCAACAAAAAACCTTTTCACGACTGTGTTCAATTTTCAGATGTCTCAAAATCGCCCGTTTGCTTAAGAACACAGTTTGATTTTTGAGAAAAACTAATGTCGTCCCCTGAGTGCAACAAGTCGCCCTTGTTGCATTTATGGGATGATAGGTTTATCAAGGATAAATTGTTCATGATCATCCAAATTGAATGTTCACAGCATATTTCAATTATACTGACAAAAACAAGCGTTGATATGGAAAAGTTGATAACATGTTACTAGTTGTCGTCCTTGGCAAACAATATGACATTTGGTGAACAGAGAGCAGTTTTGTTGTGCCTCCAGTTACGGTCTAATAGCGTTCATGCCGCCAAACGTCACTGGTGGGTGGGAGCCTTACATGCGTTTGTGAACTTTACGCTATCTTGGCCGGGGCAGGTTGAGTTGCTGTGCGTTACGCTGGCGCTCCAGCATTTCAGTTGTATAGAGATTGTGGAATCCAGGAGAAAATGTGATAAAACTTTCACAATTGTATTTTCGAGAATTGTATTTTCTAGTTATGACATTAAATGGATTGAAATGAACCATCAGCATTTTCAAAGATGTGGCAATTTGCCAGTTGGCAAGTAGCCATATCTTTTAAAATGCTAATGATTCATTCTAGTCCGTTGTATTAACAGGTAGAAAATACATTCTAGAATATACAATTGTATAAGTGTTATAGTATTGCCTCCTCAGAACACATTTTCCGGTGCGCCACAGCTTATTTACTAAACCGTTGTACGGTTTCACATGCTGTGCTTAGCGATTCGAGAAACATTGTATGACTACGCAGTGAAATTACGGAGGATGTGAAGAGGCAATAGTGTCTTTTATCCCATAAATGTCTGTTTATTCGAATAATAAATGCCTTGGATAAATTTTTGCTTTATTCTCCTAATAGGGTGATAAATTTTCCCCACAGGTTTAACACTGAAAGAATTTATTTCTACAGGAGAGACGGACTTGTTGACCTCTGACCTCTACCGCATTCGTGTAGTATAATTAACAGTGCAACAGTTCAATTGTTGTTTTCTTTAAACCTGTTTGAAAGTATTACACAATACCAGTAGAAAACACTACACATTGTTCATTTAATAAAGTATTTTTGCAAGTTTAGCTCCGGTTTGTAGGGGAATTATTTTTAGACAGAAATGTATCACTGCGCCTTTTTTATTTTGGGCAATTTTGCTTGTCTTCGAATTGGACCTATGTGCTCCTCACTTCTCGCTATGTTTTATAGCGAGTAACTGCACGATTTCGGCGCGACTGCCCTGTAAAAGATTTATGGGATAAACAAAATAGACGTATAGTATTTTCAAGTAAAAAATTTATTCTACTCGTAGAATTAAGAATGAAACCGACTCGCCAGAGGCTCGTCGGTTTCATTCTTAATCCTACACGTAGAATATTTTTTTTACTTGAAAACGCAAAACGTTTATTCTATATAATCACAGTCCCAACCCTAATCCTTGGGGTGTAGTGAAGTGACATCATATCGCAATGGTACGTAAATTGACATGATAATGCGCGAGAGCGGCCATGTTATGACGTCATCTCCACTGTGAAACTAGATGTTGGTGAGCATGCGTAGGATGCGTTGCCAGGGTTACACGCGTTTCTGTCGTCCGTTGTTATGAAAACGAATGGTCTGCAACAGTTTAGAGGTGTTTTGGGGGCTTTTTCGATTCAATGAGAGTTCTCTGGTAGAAGTTGTGGGGCATTTGTAGAAACTACTCTAACAATCCACTTCACAAACATTGTTGGCTGTGAAGGCGTGTACAGGGGTAGAAGCGTGTAGCACTTAGATCTGTAGGCCTTATCATGTGTGGCACTTAGATCTGTAGACCATATACAGTACGTGGAGAGTGTATTATCACTAAATCACCCGCAGAGTGGAGATTCCACCCAAGCAATAATTACAAATTTGTTGCCAAGCATAACCAGCACAAGCAAAGTTTCAGCCAATGGACCTCCGGGTTAAACCCGGAGGTCCATTGGCTGAAACATTGCTTGTGTTTTTTGTCGATATGTACAAAATATGAAAGTTATAGCTTGGGTGACAACTCCACTCCGTGGGTGATTTAGTTACAATCCACTCTCCACGTACTGTAATATGCTGTAAGGATATTATTCCGGTGAACAGAATTACTTTGAAATCAGAATACTTTTACTGTAATGGTCTGAGCACGGTCGAAGACCAAACACATTATAGCATCAGGAAATGGCAGTTTCATAGCTCCATGATGGTAAAGTGTCTGGTCGAAATGCGGCCACGGAACAATAACAAAGAGAACGATATTGAACAGAATAAGTTGCCAACAGGCTTCCAGTTCAAGTACTGGTAACCAGGTTATACTTTAATGGAGGGTCGCGTGGTTTTATTTATTCTGCGCTGAGGGTTATCTCCCTCTTCTTCCGAACAATCTAGAAGAATCAGATGACACACAGTCTGATTTCGCAAAGCATAGACAAGGAAGGACATAGCTATATGATCAAGAATGCATGGTGAAATCTAGAAGTACATTCTCTTCTCCATTGAACAGTCTAGTATTCTCGCCATTTATAAACAATTATTGCCATTCAGGAAATAAACATGTCTTTGATTTTATTATGAATTATCAGAAATATAGAAAGGAAATGGTTTAACCCTCTAGATAGTGAATCGGGGCATCCGCCAGCGTAATTTTCATAGTGAGCAGTCGGAAAAAACTGATTTTTCTAAACCCTTCAGCAAAAGCATATCACGTGACCGCTCATTGGAACGAGATCGCCGAGCACCTTCCAATGAGGGGGTCACATGATATGGTGTTGTTGATTTTTTTGCAAAAACTGAAATTAATAATTAAAATAACAAATTTTGATATCACGTGCGTTGAGAAAATTGTTAAATAAGTATTTATGCCTGCTGCTGAATCCCATCTTGTGTTTATTCAGTACATTTTGACTCCTTGCACTTTTGTTTTTATGCATACTTCTTTTCACAAATGAAATATTGTTTAAACTAAAACGGTGCAACCCCTCTATTACACACGCACTGAACGCGTGTTTCGACTGAATTGGTCAACAGAGGTGATCGTGTCCTCAGGCCGATAATATCCGCGAAATACGAGATGATTGTGCACACAGACAGCCCGGTGGCAATTACTTCTGAAGAATGCGAGCCGATAGTGTCTACGGGTATTCCAGAGGCTGAGTAAGTCAGCAATACGCGAGAAGGTTGTGTACACAAGCAACTCGGATGCGAATATCTCTGCAGAATAAGTGGATTCTGGCTGCGGACAGACTGGAGGTAGACACAGTCAGAACTTATTTTGCGGATGTAATGAGCTTCGGACATATTTGGCTTGGCATTCTGACTCGGCCCCCCATTCACGTTTACCTAACGAATCGCCCGAATCCGCCCGCGTAATATGAAAATTGAGCAGCTGAAAAAATTAAATTTTTCAAAATATTTCAACAAAACCATATCATGTGACCCCTCATTGGAACGAGCCCATTGAGTTCGTTCCAATGAGGGGTCATATGATATGGTTTTGTTGAATTTGTTTGAAAAATTTAAAAAAAAATTATATTCAAAATAATAAATTTTGATATCGTCTGCGTTGGGTAAAGGGTTAACAAGGAAAAGAGAGCCCGGTGGCTCAGTGTTTACGGTCTGGATTTCAAACCGAAAAGTGGTTACTACATTGTGCCCTTGGGCAAGGCACTTCATCCCGATTGTCCATGTGGGGGCACGGTGGCGCTGTGTACTGGGGCGTTCTGCACGTCGATGGTGCACTTGTCTTCGACCAATGCTGCCCTGATTGTACGGAGTTAGTACATTGGGGAGTCTGGCAGTTGTTCGCCGTTGCTCGGTGGTTCTCTCTGGGTACTCCGGCTTCCTCCACCCGTAAAACTGCCCAACACGAGGTGACCAAATAAATAAATAAATAAATAAATAAATAAATAAATAAATAAATAAATAAATAAATAACAAAGGAAAAGTATTGAATCTCACACATTGGGTATACGTTTCGTTAATTTGTACACTGAGAATGTGTAAAGTTTTTAAGTGATTTTGAAAATTAATTTTTCAGGGGTGTGTAATCTTATTGTTGGTGTGTTTCCGGGCTTATTTTTTAACTCGGCACTCTGTGTTCATAAAAGTTTTCTTGCACATTTCATATTGTTCAAAAATAGTTCTACGATATGCCACGGTTCATTTACTCATCTTTACGTTTGTTTTTAGGTTTTTATGAAGTATCAAGTAAAAGAGCATTTAGACAGCCTGTTAGCGAAAAAGGTAAGCCGCATGCATATTTTCAGCCTATTTCGTCTTTATTAGCCATTTCAAGTCGGTATACATGAATTTTCGTGAAGAGGTAAAAACATGTGACAGTTGACGGACAAGCCATATTATGAACAACATGGTGATAGGAAGAATCCGTATTAGTTAAGTTTCAAATTCAATATCAGAGGCTGTTATCTTCAATAATTAGAGGTTATTACAAGGTTAGTTTCATATATTCCGAGATATCAACCCGGGCTACTTTCATATCAGCCTGAGACGGAAGGCTGATATCGCGGCTGATTTGAAACTATCCAAGAAATAGCCTCTTTATTTATTAATTCAAAACATTCAATTTCACAAATTCTCAGATCTATTACCAGGGCCGGGAAGAGGGTGGGGCCCCGGGGTAGTAGCCCCGTGACCCGGACGTTTGTTGGGCCCGGGGCTGGCCCGGGGTTGGCCCAGGAGTCTATGGTCAGGCCTGGGTTCCCCAAACTTCTGACTCCTGTGCCAAGCGTGCCCCCCCCCCCCCCCGATTCCCGAGCGAGAATCAGCAGGATAAATTGTCCGTCGTATTGGAATGCTTGTTGCCACTCATGTAAAGAAGGAATTGGAGTGCCCCGTGGAGATGCTCTTGCTGTTAACCCTTTACTTAACATGAAAAGCAGACGACACTTGCAAACAAAATTATTGAATATCTGTTTTTTTCATTTTTTGCGTCACAAAACATAGCCTATGGCCCCTCATTGGAACGAGTTCAACGAACTCGTTCCAAAGAGTGGTTATATGCTATGTTTTTTGAGGCAAAAAATGAAAAAATAATGAAAATCGAATGGCATTTTTTGTGAATAGCGCTGACTGGTACTTGTCGTAACGTTGGGTAACTGGTTAATAGACTGTTATCTATATACTTATGCACCATACCCGGTGTTATCACTTCAAGAATTTTTCACTTCATGAACTTCGGCATCTGCATCAGTATCCCGACACTTTTGAAAGTGGGCCCGTCACAGGATTAACCCTGGGATCTGAATTTCCTCTACAAGGCCCTGTCTGTTACAGTTTTCTGACAGAGTTATTGTTTCCCACTTTTCTTTTCATAAAGTCCAAAGTTTTCTCTTCTCCTAGTTCAGTTATCCGAACGTCGCGGCTTCATGCACCAGTCGTTCGGATAGCTGAACTATCTCTTCTCCCACTTGATGAATCTCTGCTTACGAATATGAATTAGCTTTCGATGAATTTTCTGGACAACTCTCTTTCTTTTCGTTCTCGTGCTGTTTAGCTCTGCGTGGACTCTATGACGTATCCATACAGATACAGATAAACCTAATCATTACTTATTTCCATCATTAATTCTTCACCAAATAAAACTTTGCTTTAAACCATTCCACCATGCCTGGAAACGCCAATTTGTTTGATTGCGTCCGACAAATAACTGGGAATATTTCGATGTTAACAAACTGGCTGCTCCAAGTAACGCATCATAGGGGGACAAATATAGTTTGGTTCATATGGTTCATTCCCACTAGACCAATTCCCTGTAGACCAACTCCCACGAGGCCAATTCACAAAAATCCAATTCCCCTTAGACCAACTGGTTTGTTCTACTTTAAAAATAATTCTACATCAATAATTTGATATATTTATAAATATTTATAAATGTATTTAATGTTATTGATATTCAAGCCTGAAAATAAGCAGTCTGTCATTTGCCGAATGGTTCACAGAGGGTAAATTTAGTGATGCTACCCTGCTGTGCGGGGTAGCATCACTAAAGTCACCCTCTGGGGACCTCATTTTTCACATGATAGTCTGCTCATAATCTGGCTTGTCGATATTTTATAGATGTTGGGCAGATTTTTATAAATAATTGTTTTCTTAATTATTCTTGATCAACCCTTAATCAGAAACACTATGTAGTTGATGTAAGAGGAATTGTTCTAGTGGGAAGACACCGTTCATATCGACCGAGATCTGCGTCATATCTGCCGAGTTTGGAGCCATATCAGCCGAGTTTGATAATGGGCAATTCTGGGAATGAAAATCAAATCTAATAAATAAGTAACAAGAGACCCCAAGGGGTTTTAATCGCTCACTAGAGAAAGTGTTTAACTCTTAACCTGCTGCAAATTCATGTAAAGTTGACTTACACACTAAAAACTAAAGTGTTAAAACTGACACTTTCAAGGTGTTAAACCCATTCTAACTCTTAGGGTTTGATTTTAACACTCAAAGTGCAATGCTTTAAGCACTTAGATATTACAATCGTCAGACATCTGAAACTTGAATGGATGGCACTTCCCATGTGTCTAGCATTGGTGGTTCTTCCAGAATCGTCCATAATTTGATTTGCGCTTGGTGGGTACATAATTTAAAGGACACAACGCAGATGACGCGGATCAGGCTCGAGAGTTCGAGCCTGATCCGCGTCATCTGCGTTGTTTCCTTTCAAGTGTCGCGACATTACACTTGCCAAGTGGTATTATTGTCAACACCTGTCAAGTTCTGGGATATCTACACTTGAACAAAGTGCTAGTTCAGCACTTAGTAAGTGTAAAATACAGCACTTCAAGTGTAGTTTTTAACACTTTAGTTTTTAGCGTGTAAGGAGTCATTGGTGAAAACATAAATTCAATTTACGGTGGAAAACTTGATCAACTGTACCTCAGTTATACTTATTTCAGTGGCAGGAGAAATCCTGTCCTGGCAAGAATACCCACAGGCAGCATGCAAGGCGTTAAAGAGCTATTTAAGGTTATAATCGGTATCTATGACCAGCTAACTCTACAGAGGAATGAAGTGGTGTAACCTCTTATAAATCTGTTGTCAGTTACGCATGATTTAAATGCCCAGACATTGCTGACAATTTTCGTCATTGGAAGCAATTTACAGGAGAGTTAGCTCCCCTTAATTTCCTAAATCTGTCACCAAATTTAACACTAAGAGTATGGAACTTTCATAAAAAAATGAAATTTCGATAAGTCTAGGAGGTGAAATTTCATATTTTTGGCCAGAGAAGAATAAAAACTTGCAAATGAGTGTAAAAACAAATTCGTTAAACAAATAGTCACAGTGGACGATTACTTGGTGTTGGTACGTGTGATAGATATTCTTAATGACGAATTATCTACGAAGCAGTTGCTTCTAATTAGTTTGCTATAAAAAGCCAAGTTTCCTTTTGGAACTTTTAATAACCTGAAAAACCGAGTTGTGGAGACCAGATAATTTCAAGGGAGATAACTTGATAGAACGTACATTTTTCGTGACAAGATAAATCATGGATGATAATCATCAGCCAAAGCTGCAATGCGGTGTTATATCAGTATTATTAATAGTAAAGTCAGGTAATAGACAGTTGGCAGTCTCTTTACATTATGAAAAGACTGACAAAACGTATGTTTCTTTCTTGGCAGGCTTGGGACTGCCATTAGCGTTAAATTGTGGCGAAATAAACTAAACGATTTATTATTGGGGTGTTGTGTTTTATCCAAAAGTGGAGGAAATTAGAATGGGGACTGTGTGACGTATGAGATTAAAGTATTAATAAAGAAATGTTTATGTCACTGATTCTACCACTCCGATGGTGAGAATGAAAGGGTATGAATCGCAAAAGAAGGCCAAGTGCCACTCATCTCGAGACATGAGACTACACAATAGTCAACAAAAAGTAACAACAGATTTCAACAACACAACAACAACAATACTGAAACAGCTTGGAACACTTCAAAAACGCTGTTCTCACTGGTAATTTTCCCATGAGCACAGATGAGCCCTCGACCTAGCCTCTTAAGCGGGAATAACAGGAGATATGACATTCCAGGCACCCAGTGACTGATCTAACTTCAGTGTAACGAACGGACTGTTCAGATTTACCAATGCTTGGAAAAAGTGCACACAACATATGTTCTTTAAATCATACATAAAAACATTCAGAATTTTCCTGTCACATTTCCAATTATGGTTTTTGATTTAGCAATGAAAATAAATTTGGTCTTAACCCTTTACCTAACATGAAAAGCAGACGACACCTGCAAAAAAAATCTTGAATAACTAATTTTTTTAATTTTCTGTCTCAAAAACATAGATTATGACCCCTCTTTGGAACGAGCTCGACGAGCTCGTTCCAAAGAGGAGCCATAACCTATGTTTTTGAGACAAAAATGAAAAAAATAATGAAAATTAATTGGCGATGTTTGTGAAAAACGCTGGGCCGTTTTGACCGTTACGTTGGGTAAAGGGTTAGAGAGAAGAGACGGTCACAAATGATTCATAGTCCGACACAGTGCTACGTACCTTTTCTGTCCATAGTTCAACAAGCTCTCGTGATCAGATGTACTGGGGTGGTTGTTTGAAACTGGGCGGAAAAGATTGCAAATCGCGATGTAAAAGAATTTAACCCAATATCTTGCCAAAATTTTCCCTGGTTGAGCATCTTCCTAACTCTATCCCACCCTTCGATGGTTGCGGACATAATCTGATCCCAATTTCCTACAACCTAAACCCTATTTTCAGCACAGGCTTGTAAGCCCTCGTTCTTGTTTTTGTAAAACTTTCATTAATTGTCACTGGTCCTTTTGTACACCGTTATCCCCATTTTCTTGAAAAATTTGAGATGGAAGATATTTCTTGATATTGTAAAGTGGGATACAATAATCCTAAGCTTACTATTAAATTCACTCTTAGGGCTAGCTTTTCATGGTTATTTCATTTTATTGTAGTTTCGAAACAAATAGCGTTTTAACTGATAAATAAAAAATCACAAATAAAATATTTACAAGCCCGTGGGATATAAAATATTTGCACTGTCAATCCATGTATAGGTGTTTGCGTCAGTGAATCCCTGAAGGTGTCAATTGAGCCGGTGTTTCCCAGGGTATTGCAACCTCAGTCTAACTGTGAGAAAAGATAGTTAACAAATTTCGAGATTTTATTTGTGCATCAGAAAACCAACGACTTTCCATTACCTGTCGACACCAGTAATTTTCTTCTAAGTTTTCCGATTGTAAGAACTTGATTTTTTCATATGGCGGGTTGTTATTCTGCATTCTGTTTTGAGCCAACTGTTGTTTGTTTTTTTTTTTTTTCTTCTTTTGAGAAAGTAATGATTGTTGTGGCAAATTGTGTTTTCACAGGTTGTAGAGTCTTTTAAAGCTTTGTTGTTAAATATCTACTTGCCCTCCTCACGAGTGTTGAGATAAGAGCATGTTCTGTTTGGTTTGGGTGGTTTGATTTATCGTGTATGTACTAGTCCGCGTGTCTTGGTTAACGATGCACTCTTATTAACTTTCTCCCTCCTATCTGTGTTAATATGTTTTACAAAAGTAATTGGTTGTTTTCCCAGGTCTCATTAGCAAGCTTGAATCCGGATTGCATGATGCTCAAGCTATCAAGTAACGTGCGTTCCTTTTCGATAAGAACGAATGTGTCATCCCCTTTGCTCTATCACAAGGGTTGGGTAATTTTGACTTGGCTTTCAATGTGTTTTGATTTAAAGTATAGGTTGAAATTTTAGTGAAGTTAGTGTATCTCAAGATGAAATATATTATTTTGTGAGGCATTTTCTTCTGGCTTTAGCATTTGTTTACCCTTGTGCAACTATAATCCTATCGACCCTTCAAGATTTATCCACAGTTCACCTTTGCCTATTGTCTTGATAGTTCTCGGCTGTTCTCTTATAATCGTCCCCAAACAGTGGTTTTCAGTTGCTTTCATTTATTTGTCTCTGATTATCGACTGGAAATAATTCTCGGTGGTCCCCGAACAACCACGTGTTTATGGACAGACATAGATTGCACATGTACAACCGAATTTTGCAGTTGTCAGAGGATCCTTTAAGAATCTCTGAGCTTTATATTGTAGGCCGTCAGAACCTAAGTGCCTAAAATGGATGGCTGTAATAGCACCTAAGACAGGAGATAGTAGTGTGGGTCATCATCTGTGGTAGTGTTAGTAAAAGTGACACAAACCACGAAGTGATGGGAATTTGGTACGTTGTGGGAGAGACGATAGAAGCAGTTATAAAAAAATAAGGAGGTAATAATTGTAACTAGCGAGAAGTGGCGATCAACGTGTAACTCATAGTCGTCCTGCGCTGCGATAGTGTTGCACCAATCCTGACTTCTAGTAGTTCCTGGTGGTCCCCAATCAGTAGCTGATGAAACATTAGCCGGAGCGTTCACTAATTCCCAGATAAACTTACTAATGACAATGACGTCACATTAGGACAATCTTGTTTCAGTAAAAGACCATCATGAGCTATGGTTTGGAAGAGAAACTTCTTCAACCTTGAGGGTAATTCCTTTTTGCAAAAAGTACATGGGTATGTTTGTGCTTTAAAACAGAATGGTTTGAAAATATTACATTCAGATTACAGAGACAAAGGCCCTTACTCTTGGGAGGGTGTGGGTAGTGTTCACGCTATCGGGCGCCAATTGGGCTAAACAAAATTAGTTTGGCACCAAAAATACAGAATATGACACCAAAAGTTGGTACCAAAAATATACCTTTGGTAACTTTCAAAGGCTTTGTGGCTTACTATTTCAGTGCGTCATTTACGATAAAATCGCTGCCTGACAACACAGGGGAGACATAATTCACACATGTCAAGTAATTCGAAGATAACGAATGCAATCGTGGCTCTTTGTTAACCCACTGAACTCGTAAGACGGATTTTTCGGTCCAAGGCATAATTTCGTCCCATTTTCGTCTTATTATAAGAAGTCTATACATGGGGCACTGATGACAAAATAATAACTGCAGTCTGCAGACAGATGGCTGCAGACTGCAGTTATTATTTTATCGCCCTGTATATTGATATTGGATTGATCCATCTCCCTGTAAATATACACAAAAGACGATACCACTCCAGGAAATGGGGGTTCAAAGGGTGAACTGAATTAACATTTTATCTTTTATCTCGCTTAATTTTTATAAGCTTTCTAGAAGATAATAAATTATTTGTAACTAATTTGTTTTGTTTGAATAAAGTGAGTAAATAGTAACCATGAAATATTCTTGTATATAATGACCTTTTTATTTATTTATTTATTTATTTATTTATTTATTTATTTATTTATTTATTTATTTATTTATTTATTTTATTTTACTTTTTTATCATCAATATTTTTATCATTTGTGATGGTATTTTTGCAACTGAAATACTTAAAAGAGGGAGGTAATACTGAATGAAAATATTGTACTTTGAGCGGCACAAGGCGCAGTCTTTAACCCTTTACTCAACGAATCGGCCGCATCCGCCCGTGTAATATGCAAATTCGTTGAACAAATATTATTTTTCAAAAAATTTCAACAAAACCATATTATGTGACCCCTCGTTGGAGCTCGTTCCAACGAGGGGTCACATGATATGGTTTTGTTGAAATTTTTTGAAAAATTAGAAAAAATGATATTTAAAATAATAAATTTTGATATCGTCTGCGTTGGGTAAAAGGTTAATGTTTTGCATTGCAGATGGCGTTTTGTCGCACTCAAAGAACGATATATGGTTAACTTGTTCTCATTTACAATCAGATTACATTGAGCACTAAGATCATTCATTTGGCCTAAAAAATATATTCTGCACCGAACAAATATTCCACCAAAATATTTCGGGCCAGCGTGACCCATGGGGTGGTGAAGGATCGAGGATTTTTTCTGCATTTCAAAGACTAACAACATCGGGAATCGAAAATTTACAATTTCTTATTCGAAAATACGGATTTCAGTTCCCCACAGTGCACGGTTAAAACTAAACTCTCGTCCCTCTCCCAGGGATACATGGGTATTCTTCCGCGCACCAGTTATAGAAATTCCAGTCAATTAGTGTTCACATTAAAACCACCCAGATATTAACATAATTACACACTAAAAACTAAAGTGTTAAAACTGACGCTTTCAAGGTGTTAAACCCATTCTAACTCTTCGAGTTTGATTTTAATACTCAAAGTGCAATGCTTTAACCACTTAGACATTACAATCGTCAGACATCTGAAACTTGAATGGGTGGCGCTTCCCATGTGTCTAGCATTGGTGGTTCTTCCAGAATCGTCCATAATTTGATTTCCGTTTGTTGGGTACATAATTAAAAGGACAACGCAGATGACGCGGATCAGGCTCGAGAGTTCGAGTCTAATCCGCGCCATCTGCGTTGTTTCCTTTTGAGTGTCGCGACATTACACTTGTCAAGCGGTATTATTGTCAACACCTGTCAAGTTCTGGGATATCTACACTTGAACAAAGTGCTAGTTCAGCACTTAGTAAGTGTTAAATACAGCACTTCAAGTGTAGTTTTTAACACTTTAGTTTTTAGCGTGTAGTGGAACTATGCGGCGTACTCATAAATCTACGGCTGTGATGAGTCTTCATTCCTGTGGTAATGTCGTTAAAACATTCGCTCGAATCAAGTGTCGATTGAGCAAACTTTTTGCGTGGATTCAAACAAAATGAATGTTTATGGTAATTCGTTTTTCCGACCAGCTAAAATATTCCAGACGAGTGATTCTACAAATCATTGGAACGAGCTCGACGATGGATCATAAGGTATGTTTTTTGACGCAAAAAAAAGAAAAAAAATACATGTCCAATAATTTTGTTTGCAAGTGTCGCTGCTTTTCATGTTAAGTAAAGGGTGAACAGATTGAAAATCTCCACCGGGCACTCCCATTCCTTCTTTACATGAGTGGCAACCAGTATTCCAAAACGACTGGCAACTTATCTTGCTGATTCTCGCTCGGAGGTCGGGGGTGGCAAAGGCCTGGCACACGAGTCAGACCTTTGGGAGACCAAGGCCTGATCCAAGAATCCTGAGCCAGGCCAGGGCCCCAAGTTCCGGATCCTACTACCCCCCCCCCCCCCCTCTCCTCGGCCCTGTCTAAAAATATCACCTATCTCATATTCCCGTTCTCCACGCAGTCCCAGTATCGATCGATCCGTTACCAACAGCGTACCGACAGTGTTGTTACTGGACGTCACCAACCACCGAAGGCACAAGTTTAAGATGGGGCAGGATTAGCATTACCTATGATTGATGGTCGGATATGTAAAACCGCCCTTTAAAACTTGTGCGCCGTCCTACAGTATGAGGTACATCTCTGGTCTATTTTAGTAAGGCTCAACTTTGAAACAATGATGACTGGAAGTTGAAAGTATCGTTAAGTCCCAATAGATAAATATGAAACAATAACGAGAGGCGTTGGAAGTATTATTGCACCTGTATTATTGGTATAGTGATTTTATTTATATAGGCCTTTAATTAGTTTTTGGATGGCGGAAAGACATTCAGGTTACTTCATCAGGAATACTGAGTAGAAATTTTGACACCTATGTTGATATTCAATTTTCTAATCAAGATTTTACATAGTGGTTTATTTCGCAAGTGAAGTTTAAAGACACTTCAAACAGCCAGGTTCGTGCCATATTGAACAATTATATGGGTGGAGGAAATGTAATTACACGAGAAAGAAAACCCATGAAAGGCGATGATTTATTGCAGTAGTTTGTATCCAGCTCTATTTAAACAGTATTTATTTCAAATCAAATAAATTTACCAAGATTAGCATTCAGTTTTAATAGAATATTACATGAACTGAAGTAGATTCAGCACTAAACTTGGAGCTTATTCAACGCAGTCGTCAAACATTTTGAAACAAAGGAGATACGAATAGTTGGCATATCGAACCAGTTTTGGTTCTGAAAAGAACCAAAACTGGTTCGATATGCCAACTGTTCATACCTCCTTTGCTTAATAATCATTTGAGACAACCTCGTATAAGCTCTAAACTTACGGCTGAAACCCCCTTAATTTATGTTTAATTCTGTTAATATTTATTGTTAATCTTTATAAATGTATTTGATTTGAAATAAATACTGTTTAAACAGAACTAGTTCCATCTCAGAGACACGATTAGAACCAGTTGGAGTTCTAAAGAGAAGCTATATTTTTTGCAGTGTACGAGCCTGTTACATCTTCAACAGATTTATTATCCACCAGTTGTCCCATCTGTCCAAGGAAGGAAAAAAATCTTCCCCGACCGCACAAGGACGGGAAAATCTCTGCCTCGTCCGTGAAACTCCGCCCGTCTTCATGCAACCTCGCCCGTCAAAAGAACGAAAAATAGCTGCCCTCCAGTATAAAAAATAAAACGTAGCCCATTGCATATCAACGAAGCTAATCAAAGCTGGAATTTCTAGCTGGACGAATTACAGACTTCCCGTTTATCAAATACAAAAATCCGATCGTTTTGTTGAATTAATTGTAATGCCCAGGCTCCAAGCTTTAGTGTTATTTCTTGTAATGATTTCAAAAAAGTCATAGGCTATATATAGTAGAAAGTTGTTAGCTTATGGACTTCCAGAGATTACACCCATTGGTTTATGAAGTGAAAAACTAATGGTGTTCGGTGTGTTTTTTTCTGAAAATCACCAACATATATATGGTAAAAAAAAGTCACCCACTAACAGTGTTTAAGTATTATAATATTGTGTTCGCTCCACTTTGTGATTCTTGCAGACATTTGTGCTTATGAGTCTCAATTTATGCGAAATGTATTAACTGACCCAACTGGGTTTAATTCAGAAACGTGACGACAAGAAGGGGGAGGGGGGGGTGTCATGTCGTATGGTAGCGGATTGCATGGTATTTTATCTAGCTGTCTGTGACTGTTTGTGACAGACATTTAGTGATCTTTACACCACATTTCATGGGATCTTCTAACTGGAGTCACTGTTTCGTGATTTTGGATCGAACTGCATTTAATGGGCGCAGTTCATACATTTCATATGGAATCGTGACAAATTTGATATCAATTTTATCACATACACGCGTTGTCATAAATATTTCGCGAGTTCAACTGAAAAGTTTTCGGAAGAAAGAAATTGCTTTCATTTTTGAAATACGGCACTGCGCAGTGGTGAAGTTTAAAAATGAATGCACTTCGCATGACAGTGTGGATATGGTATTTGTGTGGTTACTGGGATAAACGACTCCCGTAGACTGAATATAAGTAAAGAACTTACAATTAATTATTAAGCTTAAGCAGCATTTTCTGACAATAATTATGCCCCCGAAAATTTTTTTCGAGGGGTATATAGTGGAGGTCTCCGTCCGTCCGTCCGGTCCGTCCGTCTGTCTGTCCGTCCGTAAGAACAGTTTTTATTATAACTCGAACATCAGTTGTTGGATTTTGATGTTCTTTGGTATGGTGATAGGGCAGCTTGAGGGAACGGATGCCCTTGTACCTAGGGTTTCGTCCGACAAATCTTACAGGAGTTATGTCCCTTATTTACTTTTTCCGTCCGTCCGTACGAACATTTTGTATTATAACTCGAACATCAGTTGTTGGATTTTAATGTTCTTTGGTATGGTGATAGGACAGCTTGGGGGAACGGATGCCCTTGTACCTAGGGTTTCGTCCGACAAATCTTACAGGAGTTATGTCCCTTATTTACTTTGAAAATTGATGATTTTTTGGTTTTCTACCAATTAAAATTGTTTGGCTGAATCGATGAGTTTCAAATTTTATATGCTGATTCCTCATGTCAAAGTACAGGTCGGTTTCAATTTGAGGTTTGACTCAGCAATTTTTGATGCAGTTATGCCCCCTGTTTCACTTGGAAAAGATGCAAGACCAGTTCTACTTTTTCACTGGTTTGAGAATTTTTAACAAAGGTATGTACTATTCCTATTTTTGCCTTTTTCAGTTATTATTCAATATGGCACCATTCAAGTCATCTGCAATTATTTTTTAACTTTTTCTCTATTACTGACTCCTTAATGCTGTTCTGCAATGTAGCAGCAGTGAAGCTGTTGTCTGTTGTAAAAAAATATAAACAAAATATACGTAATAATAATTTTATTGGCACTTTGCCATTCCTTACTGTTGTTCTGCAATGTAGTGTTGTTCTGCAATGTAGCAGCAGTGAAGCTGTTGTCTGATTATCCACATGTGAGTACGACTTGGCTACCTTCGGGGGCATTAGCACACGCGTTAGCGTTGCTCTTGATCAATTCTATAAATATGTATGATTGTTTAAATAACATCCGTCAGTTTCGTTTCCGAGAACTGGGAAGAGTTCAAACAAGTGATATTTTTAGGTGACATGGTGAGTTTGGTCGAACAGCTGTGGGGTGTGAATCTTTTGCTTTTAATTGGGATGTACACGTAATGGAGATAGAATAGAGAATAGAACTAAAATAGCTTTAATAATTCCTATATGTTTATATGTGGCTGTTAATCTGGCTAATGGGTAACTGCGTTGTGTCCTTGGGCAAGGCACTTCATCGCGATTGCTCACGTGGGGGCACTGTGAAGCCGTGTACTAAAGCGTACTGCGCGTCGATGGTGCACTTGTCATCATCCAATGCTAACCCTGCTTGTGTGGAGTTAGCACGTTGGGGAGTCTGGCAGTTGCTCGCCGTTGCTCGATGGTTCTCTCCGGGTACTCCGTCTTCCTCCACCCGTAAAACTGTCCGCCACAAAGTGACTCTGGCTGTCGAAAGTGTCGTTAAACCCCAATAAATAAATATATAATCTGGTTAATCTTATGCTATTGTTGGGTCGTTAAAATAGATACATATATGGCATAGGGTTCTGCGAAGTCTCGAAATATTCGATTCCATTCGAAATTATCCGCATGATTCGATTCTATTCGATTCGGAATTTTTCGAATCGTCTTGATGTCTTCAAAATCCTACAACTTGTCTCCCCTTGATTTCTTCTTCTTTCATCAGGTCTCCTTTCAGGAGACCTGCTGATATAAGAAACGTTCAAGGAGATTTCGCTTCCGAAACTACTTCGATTCCGTTTCTGGAATATTTCGGGTTTTTTGGCTGACTTGCGCACACAGACAAATCGTCGTTGAATATAAAACTTGAATGATCCGATTCGAGATTCGATACGACTCGAAAATTGAGATTCGCAGGGCAGTACTGTGGTAATCTGTTTCACCTTTACTGCCAAAACGACCGGATTCGAAAGTGAATTTCTCGACAGTGGAAATAACTCACGGATAGGATCACACTGACTGCATTAAAATTGTGATTTTTATTTCAGTCGCTGTAACAAATGTGAGTTAGAAATCACATGAATTTCGTGAATCTTTTTTTCAAGTTATATTTATTTTCACTTCCGATGAAATTAATTTTTCTGCGGTCAAGTTGTTTTTTTTTTAAATTTGATTCAAACACTACCATTTTGTTGAAATCAAATCTGCGCTGATTGTAGTATCTTTGACAAGGGCATCCTTTGATGATATAGTAAGGATATTTTATCAGCCAGGATTTGAGCCATCACAGTCAGCCATACATACACTCCTCCTTTTTCGGTCATCTTCGCGACCCCCTGGTCTGATTTATATTTGAGGAGTCGTGCGTTCTGTTTAGACACACCCCATTTATGTTGTTTTCCTTAAGCAAGACATTTAACCTCGCTTGTTTAACCTGAGCCGAGGTACGATGTATTTTCAGCCAGTGCGTTCGGACTCAAACCTTGCTTGCACCTGTACTCTAAAACCAGTTGGGTTAAAAATTAACCCACATTAACTGGGTTGAGTGAATATGAACCCAAATGGGTTCATATTCACTCAATCTAGTTAATTTGGGTTGATTTTTAACGCAACTGATTTTAGCGTGTGGTCACTGCGGTCAGCATGTTGGGAAGTCCGACTGCTACTTCCGCTGCTCGGATATTGCCTTCCGGGTTTCTATCGCCTTCAACTCATCACCAATATATTAAGTCTGGCATTTATTGCGCTTTCTAATTTGTGTATATTTTTGCCGCGCAAGCACGAGATTTTGCCCAACTGAGTACTCCAGAGCGTGTGTATATTTTAGTCGGGCAAGCAAGGACGTCTGCCAAAGTTGGTATTTCAAATGTTTTCCAAATCTCTGCCCAACAAAAACCCAAACCCACTGGTATACAGTCCTTAAGAACCCTTCCCTGGGTAGTGCTATGAGGGTTTGATTTTTCAGATTCGGTTCGGTTTTAAGAGAAAACCTCGATTTCGCTTCGATTTTTCTACGTGTCAAGAATATATAATAAATAATACTTCAGGGTCCTTTACTTGGAAAAAATCCGCAATAGTTTACACGACACAGCTCACTACAAAAAATCTTGTCTGTAAGTAGCACCTTTCAGTTCAACCCAACTTCCGTCTGGTCACTTTAACCCTTTGAATGCTCGTTTCCTGGAATGGCATCGCCTTAGAGTACACTTACGATGAAATGGGTCAGTCCAATATCAATATACAGAGAGGATAAAACAATAACTGCAGTCTGCAGCCGTCCGGCTGCAGACTGCAGTTATTATTTTATCATCAAAGCCCCAGGTATAGATCTCTCATAACAAGACAAAAATGGGACGAAATTATGCCTTAGCCCAAAAATCAGTCTCAAAGGGTTCAAAGGGTTAAGGGTTCTAAGGGATCAGTTACTAAGCCCACTCAGTCAGAAAAAACATCAATTAGGGTAACAAATGATTAAAGTTCAACTGCTCTGTTATATTCTCATTGTCATATTTTCTCCCGACGTATTCGCCCCTTGCCCGATACACTAAGTGACAAGAGTCCATAAGGGTCACAAGGCTAGTGCTCTCCCAGCGAGATAGTTTGATCAGTTTATACACAAACACAGTAAATCCGGCGGTCGGGGCGCGGTGGCGCGGTGGCGATGCGATAATCGGTTCTCGTCAGATCACCGAAGTTAAGCAACGTCGAGCCCGGTTAGTCCTCGGATGGGTGACCGTCTGAGCGATCGATTCGGACTCCCGCGTTGTGTCCTTGGGCAAGGCACTTAACCCTGATTGTCCACACGGATGACGCCGTGTACTAAGGCGTACTGCACGTCGATGTGCGCATGTCTTCAACCAATCTAACCCTGCCTGTGCTGCAGTGCGGGAGCTGGCAGCTGCTCGTCGTTGCTCGGTGGTTCTCTCCGGGTACTCCGGCTTCTTCCACCCGTAAAACTGTCACGGTCATGATTAGCCATTGTGCGTAAGTATGTGACCTTAAACACCAATAAATAAATAATTAAATAAATAAATAAATAATTAAATAAACCCAGCGGATGGTTTTTGCTGAGTATTGCGGTTTGGTTTTCCGGTTTGCCGAAAAAGACGGAACCGAACCGGAAAATCAAAAACCGCCCAACTCTATCCCGGAGCATAATGCTTTCCACAAATTATAACGGCCATGTATTGTGTGACAGATTTACGACAAGACAAAACTTTATGTCCTTGTGACTACGAACAGATATACAAGAAGTAAAGGTCCACATTTATCAAATAAAGCTGACCTTCAGCCATAAATGCTCAGAAACCAACGTCGCATCTGTGTCAATCAGCACTTTAATTTGCTCATCGCCTGGTCGGATATGTACATCTACAGGTGAGTTCATCAGGTGTGTTTGTCAGATAGGTAATTAATTTGGGGTAATCGATCATTTCGTGAACACCCTATTTCGCAACTCATCAACTTTAGCGATAAATTCTTAATTTAGATGCGTAATACACCTTCTTCATCCGTGGAGAGGAGATGTAAACTTTTTCATAAACTGCTCCCGGACACAAAACAAGTCGAGGGAACAACTTGCAAATCTGACAGGGCATATAATTATATGGTTACTGGTCAGTTGACAAGTAATATTAAACATATGCTAATTTTTGTGCTTCTGGCGATGGAGAGGTCATTTTGTGAATGAACTTCCCCACAAACCACTGCCCTCTCCAAGGATTAGAAGTCTTTCATTAGACTGATTAACTTTAATTGGATGACGTCACGGAGACGGACACGCGACTTTTTCAACCACCACTGAACAGCACTTTTGATAACATCTTCATGGATAAAATATGGCATCTACCATCGTGAGTAAAACCTTTCTACCATTTTCTGGAAATGGCGTCTAACAGTAGTACTTC
Organism: Pictodentalium vernedei; assembly: GCA_031216915.1. Classification (NCBI taxonomy): domain Eukaryota; kingdom Metazoa; phylum Mollusca; class Scaphopoda; order Dentaliida; family Dentaliidae; genus Pictodentalium; species Pictodentalium vernedei. The sequence continues at coordinate 403,721,094 of CM062293.1, forward strand.
TCCGGTTACCATAACAGTGATTGTATATTAGGCCTAAAAAGTCAAAAATCTGTTTCTCATGCCCTCTCGCATGGTCCTTTTGGCTACCGTATGCTCTCTTTTTATAACCAATGCAAACTTACAAAAAAGAATATTAACCCTTTACCTAACATGAAAAGCAGACGACACTTTCAAAAAAAATCTTGAATAACTATTTTTTTTCATTTTTTGTCTCAAAAACATAGGTTATGACCCCTCATTGGAACGAGCTCGACGAGCTCGTTCCAATGGGGGTCATAACCTATGTTTTTGAGACAAAAAATGAAAAAAATAATGAAAATTAAAAAGGCTTTATTAAGCTTTGATGGCATAGAAATAATTACAAAAATAAAAAATAAAATAAAAAAACGTACGCCCTCATGCAATTTTACAAAAAATGGCTTGAGAAATAGAAGATCTATTTTGTGGGGCCTTATCAAATATTTACAACCATTGTTATCTAGTTATACGGGAAGTTTAAAATGCTTCGCGTCCCTTTTATTTTTCTTTGAATGGGCTTATGGGTAATCTAAAATCTGCATCGATGGAATTCCCCCATGCTTATTCTAAAGGGTTGGTTTAGTCAGCTAACGAGATAACAAAGCAGACAATTTAGGATTATGCGCGGCAACAAGTCGATCAAAATGTTGTCCAGAGTAGGACTCAAAGGCCGTAATATAGTGTTTTGGTGTTGCACTCCCACGTGGAACCAAAAGCCATCATATGATTTTTTGGTCTTGGTACGTCCAGTGGACGTACCACACCAAAAAGCATGTTACAGCTTCCTGATCCAAGTTTATATTTACTAATCAAGTTACAGGAACAACCCTACGCCAACTCGCTTCATGTTTCACAGCCAGTCCATCCACTTTGTAGCCTGGAAAATGATGTTCATACAAACAAATGAGTCTCAGAATTAATCAGGGACGACGGAAACTCAATAGAATTGAAGAGATGTGAAACTGTAAGACGCACCCGGCCTTCCATCAGTGGCGGACAAATACAGATTGCCGCCCGGGGCCATCCCTATCCTCATGCATCGCTAAATATCGTTTGGTGTCTTGCTTCATATAGACATATTGATTTAAAGGCTTTATTGACTTATGTTGGCACATTTGCCGACCCAAGAGATGTTGCTCGGGGCGATAGTCCACCCCCCCCCCCCCCCCCCCCCCGCATTGAACACCACTGCCTACCGTGGTACGTTCCCGTGGGATACTCGTTGAAAAATGGAATTAAAAATATGCAATTCCATTGATTTTTAGGTCATTTTCGTGTATTGTTGTTATTTTAAATAATTTGTTTCGTTAAATAAGTCATTCTTTAATATAGTAATAATAAACGAACCTTTTCGATCTCTTTCGTTTATTATTGTTTTAAAGAAGTATATTGAGTTAGGATTCAAGTTCTGACGGTAACGACAGTCCACAATCCGACACAGAGAACACTGTCGAAAAATTTTAACTCTCGCCCAGTCATGTCGGTAAATTTTGAGATCCTAGCTTCGGGCCTGCAAACACCGCTTCTACTGAAGAAAGGAAGCACTTTCATAATTAAAATGACAATAAATAAATAAATAAATAAATAAATAAATAAATAAATAAATAAATAAATAAATAAATAAATAAGTAAATAAATAAATAAATAAATAAATAAATAACCTTCGACTTCAAGTTAATTTATTTAATCGAATCGGACGCTTTCATACGAATGATATATAAAACATAAGGGTACATTTGCATAATGGAAATTGTAGTTTTCTTAATCATTTCGCTGCTGTTCAATTTGGTAATATCCTATGCTGAACCATACATTGGAAGGAATGGGGTGAAAATGAAACAAAATGAAAACGCCAATAACGTACACTTATTTGTAATTTTAAAACTGTTATTTCATATTGGAACAATGTGAGGCAATCTCATTGAGATACTCTGTGTTGATAGGGTTAAATAATGTTTACAAAATTACTCCCAGCCGACACTCCATAAATCCCAATAGAAAAGACGTCTGGTCTACTTGAATTTAGTTCTTATTTAATGAACTGACCATGCAGTCCAAACTTGGCCCCACAGACCATTATATAATTTTTTTTGTCGTCCTGTGTCACAGGACGACAAAACAAAAAAAATTATATAACGGCCTGCTGGGCCGAGTTTATACCATTGAACACGTTGTTGCCTCGGGTATTTCGGAATTTACAAAGACGCCAAATACCACATCGTCTGTCGCGTATAACGTGCGTTCTGTTGAGAATAACAACGTGCTGTGGTATCCATTTCCTGTATGTAGTATCTCCGAACTGAGTACGGGCTTATAGCACAGACCGTCAACATTTGATTCCGTACTCAGTATGGGCCTGTGGCAACGAAAGGGTTAAATTGGCAACTTATTTTGTTCAAAATCGCGGCTCTGTTCATCGCGCCCTCTAGAAAAGATTCCAGCATTGACTGCTGGGTGCTGCTCGTGTCTTGACCCTGTCGCGACTGACCCACAGCAGATTTATAATCATAGCCACAAACATTTTTTCCATAAGGCATTTTGCAGTTTTGTACAGCCACAGAACCCAATCTCGGATGCCAAGCTATAAACTTATTATTATTATTAAATATTTTTATTATTAATGTCCCTTTATTTAGAGGAAAAAGCTCTGGGAAGAGGGAGGTGGTTTCGAACTGCTCTATTTGAACTTCTCTCTAATTCGGTCTTTCTTTGTCCGACCGGTTGCTTTTTCTTTTTTCTTTTGTTTTTCGTATCTGCGCATTAAGAGTTAGTTGCGAGATTTTTTGCACTTCACTGATAGGGTGTTAGTGATAGGTCTTGCCGGGGTATTTTTGGTGGGTGGGTGGGTGGGTGGGTGGGGTTTGGGTGGGGATCTTTTATTTGTATTTCATTGCATCCTATGTTTTCCTCTCTTGCTCTGTCGGGAGATGATATGTATATATGCATGTCTAGTCAAGCAACACTGCAGCGCCACATTATTTGGTGATCAATCAGATTTCATTAAAAAAATTTCCCCCCGGCTATCACACCTACTATTTATCTTGTGACTAATTTCCTTATAGATGTTTATCGTCACTTTTTAGATTTGTTTCATTATTGAATTAAGCCTGCATTGCTGTTAAAATTCTCGAAATACATTCAAACGGTTGATGTCAGCGCGAGGATCGAGAGTCTGCTTTTCATTAGTTTTTTTATCTTTGAAAAATAGCCCTCTACCTGAATTGAATAGCAGTCGACACTTGCAAATACATTTCTTGAATAAGTAAATATTTTCATTTTTGTCTCGAAAACATAGCTTATGGCCCCTTTGGAACGATCTCGACATGAGGCTCGTTCCAATGAGGGGTAATAAGCTAAGTTTTTTTTAGGCCCAAATGGAAACAAATAATATATTTTGAATCGCGATTCCTGTGAATATCGCTGACCGTCTTTGGACGTTAAGGTTTACAGTTTTTATAATCGTTCGCGTGTTCCCGGTTAATATCACTTCACTTCTGATATTAACTTTTAGGTGAGCCATTATCGTTCACACCAATATCAAACGAACTTGCATTACATCCTACGTCCCCGAGTGTCTTGTTTCTCTACATTAGATTAAACAATTTCTTAAAATATCTAAAATTGACCTAAGCCTCCAATTAACTTTGTAAATCTATTCGTACACTTGGGAGACGACTCACAAATGTTCCAATGTTACTGTTGAATCCCATACTTACAAGTTTTTCTCTTTGTTATTTTGTGTCCTATTAATTTAGATTTTGCTTTGTTACCAGGCCTGAAAATAAGCTGTCTGACATTTGCAGAATGAGGTCAACAGAGGGTGAATTTGATGATGATATCCCATACAGTGGGCAATTTATCCTCTGGGTACATCTTTCTGTTTAGTTTTGAGACCCTGATTCAAACTGAGGTTCACTGAGGGTAAATTTAGTGATGCTACCCTGCTCTGCAGGGTGGCATCACTAAATTCACCCACTGGGGACCTCATTTTGCAGATGTCAGTCTGCTTATTTTCTGGCTTGTTTGTTACTACTTTCTCATTCCACGTGATTTATACACGATTTTGCTTTGAAATAAAAAGATGGTTTAACCCTTTACCTAACGTGAAAAGCAGTCGACACTTGTATACAAAATTATTGACTAACTATTTTTTTGCATAATTGCGTCAAAAACATAGCGTATGACCCCTCATGGGAACGAGATCAACGAGATCGTTTCATGTAAGGGTTCATATGCTATGTTTTTGAGGCAAAAATGAAAAATAATGAAAACTGAATGGCATTTTTATGTGAAACGCTGGCCGGTTTTGGCCGTTACGATTGGTAAAGGGTTAAACTAAAGACCAAACGAGATCTTAGTGATGTTTCAAACATTAATTTATCCTTCGGCCTCATGATGACAATAAGTTGAAGAGACTTCTGCAGTTTACTGTTTTCCAAGTTTCATGCACATTGCCATCGGATGACTCACAGCCCCACATCTACTCAAACCCACACGCCACCATTTTCACGACCATGCATCGACCGAAAATCATCAGATCGGAGTCTTTCCTTCAGGTTTGTCAAATATGCCCGGAACGTCTCTGCATTGTGTTAACTTGGGCGAACAATTCTCCAATGGCAGCACTTTATCAGATAAGTGAGATACGAAACTAGTTTTCTTCTTATGGTTATCATATCTTCCGATTTCGCTAACTTCGGGTTTCTGCAAGCACAATCGAATCTCGAATCAAATCCCACAGCTTCTGAAGTTGCAGATATTGCACCATCTTACAACCGTAAATATTGCCAATCTCCATCCAAGCATTACATTCAACCAAGACTTGTCTGATTGGTAATGTCAATCAAAAAAGCAGAATATTCGGAAGTAATTTCGGAAGCTGAGCCTTCTCAAACTCTTCTATCACCAGGTCTCAGAAAAGTTCACGAAGAGACACATTTGATAACATCTCGAGGTTCATTCCCACTAGACCAATTCCCTATAGACCAACTCCCACGAGGCCAATTCACAAAAGACCAATTCACAAAAGACCAACTGGTGTGTTCTACTTTAAAAATAATTCTACATCAATAATTTGATATATTTATAAATATTTATAAATGTATTTAATGTTATTGATATTCAAGCCTGAAAATAAGCAGTCTGTCATTTGCAGAATGAGGTCCCCAGAGGGGGAATTTGCTGATGCTGTCCCATACAGTGGGCCAGTTTATCCTCTGGGTACCCCTTTCTGATTATTTGAGACCTTGATTCAGGTTGAGGTTCACAGAGGGTAAATTTAGTGATGCTACCCTGCTTGGCAGGGTAGCATCACCAAATTCACCCTCTGGGGCCCTCATTTTTCAGATGATAGTCTGCTTATTTTCTGGCTTGTCTATATTTTATAGATGTTGAGCAGATTTTTATAAATAATTGTTTTCCTAATTATCCTTAATCAATCCTTAATCAGAAACACTATGTAGTTGGTCTAAGGGGAATTGGTCTAGTGGGAAGACACCCATCTTGGGTATTATCGACGACTCGAAAATTTCGGGGCAATTTCCACTCGAGTGGAATTTCGAAGATTCTCAGTGTCCCAGGTGGAAGGCTGTCATAGAAAAAAAACTCTAAATAATTCTTTGCCTGATTTAACATCCATATCCAACCAGGATATTCACAAAAAATCACCATTTTGCAAAAAAAACACTTTTTGCCACAAACCCTTCCCGATGACCGCTCGTTGGAAATAAGCTCGCCGGGCCTATCCCAAAAAGGGAGTCATAAGCTATGATTTTGCGACAAAAAATATAAAATGTTTACTAATTCCAGAAATCTTTTTTTTTTTTTCTTCTTCTCCTTTTTTGGGGGCAAGTGTTGTTTTCTAGACGTGTTAGGCAAAGAATCACCTAAACTATCGCAGCACCGCGGGAGCCCCGTGAAGTGAAGCAGTGCTTTGTTTGTTTACTGGTTAAATAGGTCTCGGTAACCAATATCTGGGGTGGAAGTCCTCTAAAATGAGCAATATGGGTATAAAAGATTGGTTGGGCGGACCTGACTTTATATTCATGTTGCGGTCACGATTACCCATTGTGCAGAAATATGTGACCTTAAACAACAATAAATAAATAAATAAATAATCGCGGAGTTCGCAGTCGGCTCGAAACACGGCACCAGCGATACTAATGCAATTCAATGATAGAATTTCAGATCGTTCCTACCGGTGGTACCGATACTGGTGTCCAGACAAAATTATCTGAGAACTGAGAAGTAGCCCAGTCTCGCGCCAGCTGAATCGTTAGTTCATCCATTTATTCTTGCAAACATATGGATACCATGAGAACGAACCTGGTGAATGGTATTCTTCGCTGAATCCTAAGTTAGTGGAATCACCAGCAGAGAATGACAGTATGTCATGTCGGTTACTGATAAGCGCAAATGGAGCGTTCTTAGCGGGCAGCCGGTTGAGAAATGTCGAAGCTAAACACTCAGTTTGTTCCCTTTACTGGTCATATTGTTACATTTTGTGCCCTGGTTTCCCTTTATGTCATCTGTTCCTGGAAAATTCAGTGCGGCCTCCGTGGACTTTTCACTTTCCACGGGTTGGCAATATTTCCACGGACGCAAAAATATTAGATTCCAAATATTAATTACAGGAATAATCATCAACAATTAATTAATGAAGCACCAGGTACAACCCGGTGCTTTATTAATTAACATTTTGCTGATGATGTTTTTTGTTACCTGGTAAACGCATGTGTGTCCATCATTGCCCACGCGTGAATTACGACCTGTCCACTCCGAATGCCCTGTAGTGCAGTCATCCGTGTTAGGTGTTCGGCTGTTTGAATAGTTCTCTGAATATAAGTACGTGGATAAAAGTTCACAAAAATAATTTCTTTACATTTTAACGAAATGTTCATTCAACAAACTGATCAACCCACTTATCTGTCTTTGTCTCAATCAATAATTTGTCGGCAACATCTCTTTAAACTTTCCAAGCTCTTTTCCACTTAGCTTTCACAGCTCCTAATGGTTATAGACAACGACTGATCTTTATACCATACAATGGTCATGACGCAACCCAAATTGTCTGTGAGCACTTATTTTCTTCCCCGCCAGCAGTGGAACTCTCTCTCTCTCACATTTTGTTAGCTTCTCGGGGGCACATGACATTCGAGGATCTGTATCCACAAGTTTAAGAGGCGACCAGTTAAAAGACAGGTCTTCCATTGCGTATATACACCTGGAACTTAATTAAGCACCCTCTGTTTTTCCTCAGTGGTGTTAATAGAAACTGTCTTAACTTTCATGCTATCTTTCAGATGGCCAAAAGTGATTGTTTGCAGAAAGAATGGTCTATTGACAAATGAAAGACAACACAATGATGAAAATATGCAGTATTTTAATTGCGCTAATTACACATATCTGTCACTAATGCTTTTGATGGACAAATGTTCTCTCGACCAGTATGGTGCTGGAACGATCCATGATGAAACAACGCCGGTAATTATTGACAAAAAATGTAACTTGTGAGCTCCTGAACACAATAGCAATGCCTGACGTCAGTAGAGAATGTATCCACTACGTGCCCGGGTGACAGCCTGAACCCTCCTCCTAATGCTACCAGTGAGCCTTCTGATACGTCCAGAGGCAACTGCTGCCACTCCTCGTGCAATACAGGGCCGCATTCTGTACAGGCGGATCCCTTGCTTGCACACGACGTCCAAGAAAGTCCCAGATGTGTTCTAAGGGAGTCAAATCGGGACTCATTGCAGACCAAGGTAGTGTTATAATAGCGTTCTTCTGAAGGAATGCTCTCACAGCATGGGAACGATGTGACCTGGCATTATCGTCCGTGAATGCAGGACGAGTAGCCAAGGGATGGTTGTCAAAATGAGGCACGACAACCGGATTGAGAATGTCACAGATGTACTGATGACAATTGAGATTCCCACGTACAGTCACCATATCAAGTTTACAATCATGAGAGAGGCATCCCCAGATCCTTACTGACCATCCACCATAAGGAACAGTAGGTCTGCTGTTCCTGGGCATGTAAGCGGTCTTTCTATGCATCCACACTCTTATGCGACCATCTGTGACGTGAAGCAGGAACATACTCTCATCTGACCAAGGGACTCTCCTCCACGTTCTGAGATTCCAATGTTGTCGTGCCATACACCACTCCAAACGTCGTCTTTGATGCTGATCAGACAGAGATGGACGCTTGATGGCCATTCTGAACCTCATACCAAGTGCTTTTAGACGGTTTCGGACAGTTCTGTTGCATCGTTGGTTTGTTGATGTTTTTGGACAAGTCTGCTGATTACAGAATGACTATAGCCATGTTGCCTTCCAATAGCTTTGAAGGATATGCCTGTTGCATGCGTGCCAACGATTTGCCATCTTAGTGCCTCTGACAGTCTCCTCCTTGCCATGTCAACATTTATTGATAAAAGAAGTGACAAATTTTCTTGTTTTATTCCCAGACATTGCATGTGGATGATAGTGTTTTTGTGACATTCGTAGGAAGCATGCTTCACGTGGACAAGGGAGTGTGGTTGGGGAACGATATCAAACAGAAACATCAAGTTTCACCAGATGAAATGTACTGCAATTCATAGAAAGCATTAAAACATAAAAATCTGTAACAGCAACTTCACTGTCATGAAACATTTCAGGGGGGTGCTTAATTAAGTTCCAGGTGCATATTATAATTGAAATAGATGAGAAAGCCCATGACTGGATTTTAATCTGGCACTATCCTTAACATTCATGCCCATAAGCATCGAAATTACGCCAACATGTAGAAAATGAATCTGTTCACTCATGTCTGACAAGTTTCGTCGTTTGAAGAGATTTACGGTAAAGTTAGCTCCCCTTAATTCCTAAAGCTGTCAGTAAATTTTAACACTAAGGGTATGGGAATTTCATATAAAATTGAAATTTCGAAATGTTAGCGAATTTGAATCATCAATGTGCGCATTATTTCCAAAAGTTCATGCATTGTCCTGTGAAGTGGTATAAAAATACAGAAGCTGGCGTTTTGCAATATTTTTCCCAACTAGTTTCAACGTTTGACTATTATTCTCTGTCGAAACACATTAAAAAATAAGAAATAGGTGTTTTCACCATCTTTTGATGTTCTGTAATTCTTTTTTCTGTTCTTTATATCAAAAGTGTGCGCGTCGTGACATTATAAGTTATTGTGATGAGTTGACGGGAACATGGTCTGAGGTTGCGACTCGGAGCTTATGTTCAACCGAGACGCGAACGTCAACTCATCACAATAACGTATATGTTCCAATTAGACACTACTTATAGCCCAAAACCTACGTCGTGAAAAACGAGAGGCTTGTTTACTAAACTTGTGATCGTTAAAAGTTGCCTTGTTCAAGGCAACTTTTAACGATCACAGATTTAGTAAATAAACAACTCATATACCAATGACGGCACTGGATAAATAATCAATAAACCAGATAAACTCATTCCATCTCAGTTCAAATCGTAAATCGGTTTTGTAATTTAAACAACGCTTCATCCGGAACACCGTCTGCTGCACGAGTGTAAAATCCAGAAAAATGAAGCGGCTTGCTAGTCTCTCCGTTGGTGAAGCTATTACGAAACCGGCGACGTCATTTCAAATATTTCGCGTTGTGACGTCAGACGGTAACATTTGCCACTTGTTCCGTAAACATAGAATATACTAAGCGAGCTCTCGTCCAATCAGAGGAGGAGGATATTAGTCTTATTGGAACATATAACATAGAGACTGTTCTTTCCGTTAATATAAAAGTCTTAGAGGTGAGATTTGATAATTGTTTTCCTGTGAAGTATAACACTTTTAAACTACTGTAAAACGCATGATTATCTGTGAAGTGGTCGCTTCTAATTAGCTTGCCATAAAAAGTAAAGTTTCCTTTGTAACTTTTAATCAACGAAACAACAGGCTGCTCCCAGAGTTGTCTGTTGGTTTCGTTTATTAAAAGTAACAAACGGAAACTTGCCTTTATTTTCTTCTGATATCAAATTTTTTTAACAATTACTTTCTTATTAATTGGACCTTCCTCGCTCGTCTAATAATTTCAAGGTAGATAACTTTATCGAAAGTTTGTTTTTACGACGATGAACGTCAGGAATGTCCGTGCCCTGTTATTTCTCCACGCGTGTGTTGCAAAGTTGACCCGATTGGTGTACACGATTTAATTTAATTTGACTTCTCCGGCAATGTTTCTTCCGGTTCCGAAGACAAATATATTTTTAATTTAACCCTTTACCCAACGCAGACGATATCAGAATTTATTATTTTAAATATCATTTTTTCATCTTTTTCAAAAAATGTCAACAAAACCATATCATGTGACCCCTCGTTGGAACGAGCTCGACGAGCTCGTTCCAACGAGGGGTCACATGATATGGTTTTGTTGAACCTTTTTTGAAAAATAATATTTTTTTCAACTGCTGAATTTGACATTACGCGGGTGGATGCGGGCGATTCGTTGGGTAAAGGATTAATAATCATTCGAAGTCACTATACGGCTAACAAGAGTAAATAGCATTGTGATTATCTCGCTGTTGTTGGTCTCCACCAGTTATCTGCACTGAACACTATTATCTCACATGAAGTGACTATTTTATACTAATTACTTATGTTTTCTTCGGATTATAATGTACTGAGAGATAGATTAATTCTAATGAGTGAAATATCTGACACTTTCATCTTCTAATCCCAATAGTTTAGGAACTTTCTTATTTAGTTGTATGATTTCTCTTGTCAGTGGCGTAGCCAGGTAGAGGGGGGTGGGGTGGGGGGGGGGGGGGGGCTTAGATCTTGGGGCCTTACTATCTGAAACACATTTGGCCAAGAGTTGGCCAAGAGTTGTTAACAGCTCTGGTACGAATACGGTAGCTGACTTCCAGGAACCATTAGTGTCCGCTGTCAACTCTGTGAGATGATTACACTTATTTTTCGCGTTGTATACATCACAACCTTCATTTTGCTGTATAATTTGTGTATATTTAATTTGAATTTATGGAATATCAGAGGTGGGAATTTCAAAGTAAACAAATCTTCCTTACTTATATAGTACCTTAAATGCATTCCAGTAACACAAAGATGTCAATATGTGTCTATAAATGTTCGCCCAACAATGTGTCTTGCATTTCACTATTCGCTCATCCATCTCTGTCAGCATAACTGTCTGGAAATTTGTATGTTATTTGATTGAATTGCCTTTCTTTCGGGAAGAGAATGTCGTAAAAAATGATTTTAAGTTTTGTTCACTGGTTGACTTCGCGGGATATATGATTATAGGGGATAAACTTCATGTTAGAGCCAGGAGAGGTGCGATGGGTGCGAACGCATTTCCCTACAAAACTGGAGTTCCACAACTGGAGTTCCACTTGAGGGATTATCTCCCATTTGTGATCTGAAAATGTTGATAAAAGGGGGATGACCTCACTTACCCCGATACATCGTATTCTATGTGATTTGTTTAAACCCTTTATCCAACGTAACGCCCAAAACCGCCAGCGCTATGTACAAAAATCACCACTAAATTTTCATTATGTTTTTATTTTTTGTCTCAAAAACATAGCTTATGATCCCTCATTGGGACGAGCTTATTGAGCTAGTTCCAATGAGGGGGCATAAGCTTTGTTTTTTACGTAAAAAATGAAAAAAAAATGTTTTTTCAAGAATTTTATTTGCAAGTGTCGTCTACCATTCGTGTTAGGTAAAGGGTTAAAAGCATAAATACTCTCGCTTGTATGTGGTTTCCCATGAAACACCTAAGCATACTTTGATACTTCTTTTTATTGCCGCGGCTATAAAAAGTACTAAAGTGCCTAGACGTTTCACAGAAACTAATTACATAATCCTGGTGTTACAGGCTCTATATGTTACGCCAAACTTATCGCTATTTAATTTCTGCCAGATTCACATAATTACGAAATTACACGTATAGGTATAATATACATCTGGAAAATAAAATTTGCCAACCAACTTTTTCGATCTATTTTGTATATAATTTTTCACATACCATATTGCAAAAGTGCTTTTATTATATGCTAGCCTGTGAATTATCGCAAATTATCTAAAAGATATTTCTCGATATCCCTCAGTAGCTTCCTAAATGACGTCACCCTACGTCGCATCATGTCGCCTTGAAGGAACGATCAGCTGATCTTTGTTATTGTTTTGAAACGTACGCATTTGGGGTCGAATTCGGTTGAATATTGTTCAATAAAATGTCTTATAGCATAAAATAAAAGAGAAAATCTACTCTATTTTAGTCAGTACCTGGAATTATCACACGAGTGTGGACCTGAAAGTTTTATTTTTCGCGAGCGCTTGCGTGAGTGAAAAATAATATTTTCGGGTCCACACGATGAATTTTTTCAGTAGCTTCCTAAATGACGTTTCGCATGACGTCGCCTTGACCGTCGCCTTGAAGGAACGACCAGCAGCTTTTTGTTATTGTCGCATTGGGCTGAGCATTGGGCTGAATATTGCGCACTGAAGTGTCACGTAACATATAACAAAAAGAAAATCTACGTTATTTTAGTAAACGCTCGTGAAAAATAAAACTTTCAGCTCCACAAAAATGAGATAATTCCCGATATTCACTAAAAGAGCGTAGATAGCCTCCTTATATTTTAGATCCTAAATTTCACATATGTTCCCGAGCTACAACAGAGCTCCACTTGGTATTCATTTTTAAACATTTTCACCCTCAGGGCCAACCATAGTCGACCCGGTGGATTCGATTACCGGCGATCGCCACTCAACGCACCTCCCTATCAAAATGCCAGGCTACGCACCTGCACGAGTGTAATCATGAAATATCATTAAGTACGATTAGTGTCAGAAACTAAAACTTCGAATAACATATAATATGTCTTACAGGTTAACAAAATTCCTTGAAAAATTCGATATTCTATATCACCATCAATACGGATTTCGAAAAAAACATTCAACCATTCACCCAATACTACATTTATTGAAAGAAATAGCGGATCACAACAACAAACCAACGCGAGAATCTACTCTTGCCCTATTCCTGGATTTCTCGAAAGCTTTCGATACAATAAACCACGAGATTTTGCTAAAGAAACTGGAGAAGTATGGTATTAGAGGCATATGCAATGATTGGTTTCGTAGCTACCTAGCGGAAAGAACCCAGTACGTTGTATTCGGGGAATCCAAATCGGACCTGCAAAAAGTAATATGCGGAGTGCCACAAGGCTCTGTACTGGGCCCCTTACTTTTTCTAATATATATAAATGACATTCATCGGGCAACTGCAAGTAACCTTCTGTCATTTGCAGACGACACTACGACTCATTCTTCAAATCCTGACACAGACACACTAGTTGAAAATTTTAATGAAGAACTCTCAAAAATATTTGAATGGTGTTCAGTTAACAAACTTGCAATTAACGCCAAAAAAACAAAATATGTTATTTTTAATCCTTCTGCGAGGTCGGGGGCTCATAGCAACAATGATATAACGATCAATAACGAAAAAATAGAAAGAATAGGTAATAATCAGGCAACACAAAGTGCTAAATTTCTTGGGATAGCCATGGACGAAAAACTAACATATGAAGCACATATTAGCCAAATATGCTCAAAAGTGGCGAGGGCCAACTTTGCATTGAATAAAGTTAAAAACAGTCTACCACATAGCGCTATGAAAACTCTGTACTATTCACTCATACATGGCCATCTCATGTATGGTATACATATTTGGGGCAATTCAAGACGAATTAACGAACTTCAAAAAATGCAAAAGCGCTCAATCAGAATAATAAATAACAAAAAACACAACGCTCACACAGACCCCCTTTTCTTTCACGACAAAATACTCAAAGTATCCGATCTTTATACCCTGAACGTTTCCTTGTTTATTTTTGACTGGTACCATGATATGTTACCGAGTTCTTTTAGAACATTCTTCAGTTGTGTCAACAACCCACGTGGTACCACGACAAGACAGACAGGGCTTTTGACCCTAAAAAAGTCACGTACTAACTCCTTGGACAAATTGCCTACATATGCGTTCCCTCGAGTTTGGAATGGTTTAGATCGGGACCTTAGAAACATAGGTAATAGGAAAGTTTTTAAGAACACTCTAGCACTTAAACTAATAAGTAGATACATGACGGAGTCAAATATCGAGTGCAATAACCCCTATTGTCCTGACTGCGGATCCATCTAGATTCTCAATTCTTAGTTTTGACCTTTCTTCTATAGGTGTTCAAATAACACAAATTAGAATGAGCTTGTATACGTAAAACGTCTGAATTTCTCATCCGTCTTGGATGAGTCAATTGCATTATCCACAACACTAGTAATTTTATTGGGTGCATAAGGCAATTGGCTCAGTCCAATAAAACACTCGCAGCACCGAAGTTGTCATGAAATATCTCACTGACTAATATCTCCTAAAATTAATCTTTTCTGCATAATGGTTAAGAAAAGCTGCAAAGTAAGTGAGCATGCTAGTTAAACTATCGGCACATGACCCCTTCCGTGACGAGGAACCCACAAGTCTGCATTGTTGGGTAGTAATGAGAAGTGCCCCGATGAATTGGAAACGACACCGACATTACTTCTATAGTCAGTTTATCGTCTCCTAGCAGGCAAGTGGAGTGGGGTAAAAACAATTCCATGGCAGCTTTTAACAACTAACCCTATAATCAATTACTGAAACACCTGACTCAGTCAGTTTGACGTCATATACAGCCGTATTTATTTTATTTTTTACTTTTTCTTTTTCAATTTCATTTCTTCTTTCTTTTTTCTACTCTTTTCTTTTTCCTTTTTCTTTTCTTTCCTCAAGGAATTGGCAGGTAGACAGCCAATCTGGCTATGTCATTTCCTAACAGTTTACATTGAAATTGTAACAACACCTTGTGACTTTGTACATTGTTTTCTATTATTACTGTTTATTCTGTGCGTTCTGTATTTGTAAAAATGTAAACTGTTGAATAAAAGATCATCATCATCATCATCATCATCATATAAATTACATGCGTATATAACTCCCAGTTGATCAGTAAAAGTTTTAACTTGTTTTATTTTCACACTCAGTGAAAAGCAACACGATTAAATTAACTTAACTTTATACACCAGGCTGGGGGCACTTGATTTCACTCTTCAAATTAGAGCTAGCAATCTTCCAAACTGTTGTCAGAAATCTTTCAAACTCATGTTCACCTTAAAATGGAAACCTCTTTTCCTTTTTCGGAAATATATGGATAGAAGCTGCATCTTTTGCTCTGCGAAAATCTAGGAATAGTCAAAACATGGTGAAATGCCAGAACCTTCAGTATTTCCCAATGATTACATCCGATTTGTGTTTGATAAGAGTGTATACTCGGTTTGACATTGGGAACGATTGGTATACTAAATTTTATATTATCTCATGATCTGATCTTTTTCCGCTCATTAATATACTTTAAGAAAGGTAAAACACGACCATTCAATAACAACCCGGTTGCTAAGAGACCGAGTTGTACGCAGTTGTATTTTTGCACGTAATAATTAGAGGTTATTACTTGGTTTGTTTCATATCGGCCGAGAGGTCAGCCCAAGATAACTTCATATCAGCCTAAGACCGAAGGTCAAAGGCTGAAGTGAACTTATCGAGGGCTGATGTCTGACCGATATGAAACTAAAAAAGAAATGACCTCTTTATTTATTAAACCAAAACAAATAATTATAAAAAATCTTCGATTTGTTACAATACTCTGACAGTGTTATTGTTTCTCATTCTTTTCACAAAGTCCGAAAATACCTGCTCTCCTAGTTCTACTATCCGAAGGTTTCAGCTTCCCAATGGGGATGCCGCGACGTTCTGACAATTGAACTACCTCTTCTCCAACTTCAACGAATCTCCGCTTACGACTTTGAAGCTCAGTTTGGATAAAGTTTCTGTGCAACGCTTTTCTTTCATCTGTTTATCCATCTATAATTACATTGTTAATGTAGTTATACGTTTTGAGTTCAAATTCTCAATTCCCATTGGTCAGCTGGACGAAAACGTAATGACAAATGTAATTCGTTTTCCAATGAATATATTTGGTCGAACTTTGACCCGCATTTACGGTAGAGCGCAGTTGACAGAATGTAATTCGGCTGGTGTTTGGGCGGGTTTTTAACGTTTAGCGCCGTTCGCAGTGATCAATTCCGCTGCTGTTTCTTTGGTGACATTTCCCAACTGTGGTATAAAGCCCGTTACTAAAATACTCGTTTCCATTTCTAAAGTTGTGAAAATTAAAAGTCAGAGTTGTTCGCTTTGTCTTTTGTGTGAGGGTGGTTTTTCGCCTCGTTCGTTCGTACATGTTTTATTTCGTCTTTCTGCTTTGTTGTTTGGTAAAAAGTAGTTTAAACAGTTACGGAATGTAATTATAAGAATTGAATGCAATTTGTATAATCTTTATTGGAGTATGAACGTGTGGTAATGGGTACCAATTGTATGAATCCCTTCGGGATTCATACATAATTTGTACCCATTCCCACACGTTCATACTCCAATAAAGATTATAAAAATTGCGTTCAATTCTTAAATAGTCATTACTTATTGTCATCACTAATTCCTCACCATACAAATCTCTGCTTCAAACCACTCCATAAACGGGCGGTTTGTTGAAGATTTGATTTACCACTTGATCTAAAACCCGATAAAAGATTACTCAATGGCTCCTGAAACAAACAACGCCAAACTAAAGACCCAAACTAACGTTGTTATAAAAGATGCGGGTTTTTTTGGCAGAGCTCCAAATAGTCTCTAATAACGCAGGAATTTTGAAGAAATGCATTCAATTATAGGATTTTATTGAAACGACGGTTGAAAACTAATTAAATGGTATCACTGGGAAGGCTTTCTCCGGTCACTGATATGATTTTCTTTCCTAGAATTTCCCACTATCAGACTCGGCTGATATGGCTTCAGACTCTGCTGACATGTCGTCGATCTCGGCCGATATGAGCCAAGCTAGAGTTGTTACTATTAGTGCGTTAATAGGCGCAACCAACTTGTTTATCTAGGTTGTACAGTCAGTTTAGACCTTAAATGGACTAGCCATATTAACAACGTATGCAATAAAGCAAACAAGACCATAGAAATCATTGAAAGAAACCTCAACATCAATAACGCCAAAATAAAAGAAATTGTACACAAATCACTAATTCGACCAACAGTGGAATAAGCATAGTTGGGGATCTCCATCAACAAAACAACATACACAAATTGGGGATGCTCCAACGAAGAGCAGCGAGATATGTAACTAACCGATACCATAACACCTCGTCTGTCCAACCCATGATCGACGACCTCTCATGGAGATCTCTTGAAGGTCGAAAGAAAAAAGCCAGACTGGCGATGATGTACAAAATGACCAACGGTTTGGTACAACTAAATACGGGTAGAATTTTAATAAAACCTGACCGTCTATCCAGAAATATCAATACAAAAGGATTTCAAGTACCCTCATGCAGAACAGAAATAAGAAAAGAGTCATTCTGTTCCAGAACGATAAAGGACTGGAATAGACTACCGAACAATATAGTTTCCGCCGCGAGTCTTGACTGTTTTAAACCCCTACTGCAAGGTCAAAGTTAAAAAATTTAAATTAAAAAACAAAATATTTTTTTTTTAAATTAAAAAAACTCTAAAAAAAGCCATGCGCATCTCAATCGAAGGAGCATAATAATCAATATGTTGATTGTGGCTAGTTACTGGTAGAAGTAGAAAACATTCGCTTCACAGCTGAACCAGAAATTCGCGAAAAGTAAAATATCAAAATTATAGGCCAACACTTACAAAAAATAAGTACACTTAACAATTATAAATGCCCATGAGTTTTTTTGCAGGTCAGTAAGCTTTACCTGTTTATGATGTCCCGACAAGTTATTAAGGCCAACTTCACTATCCTGTAGTTTATGACATGTGCTATTAATAGCAAAAATATTATTTAATAAATATGAAACATCTCCGACCTGTCAACTAGACACAACACATAAATAATAATACTAGATGTTAGTGTCTCGTCTAAATGTTGTTTTGGCAGCTCGCGAATTAATGATATCAGAAACTATAATTTCAATGGAGTAAATGTTTTGAACATATTTATTTATTTATTTATTTATTTATTTATTTATTTATTTATTTATTTATTTATTTATTTATTTGGGTTTTTTTAACCCAACTGATCTTAGAGTGTGAAAACCGAAAACATTTTACAATACAGTATTGTCGTCTGGCGTGTATCATCCCCCCCCCCCCCCCCCAGTTATCATTATGCGAATCCCCAAATTACCAGGTATATCAATTTCAGCTCTGAAGGTGGGAATGGCAGGAAGACAGTTAGCCTGGTTATGCCATTTCATTGCAGTATATATTTTGTGTATATTTGCCTTTGCTATTTGTAATTAATTGCTTTTTATCCACATGTGGCAAATAAAATTCAATTCATTCATTCATTTCATTCATTCATTCATAAATTAGGGAACACTGAGAGATCTGTGGAGAGAATAATCGGTAACATAATGGGGTGGGGAGGGGACTCTGAAACAACCAAAAAGTGGAGTTTTTTACCTGGTAAAAACTGTTATCCATGACAAAACTCGGTAACAGCAAACATTCAACTACATGATATCCGGCTTTAAACTTCGGCGATCATCAAGTGTGTGGAAAATGAATATTTTTTAAACGACCAAAATATTTACTTTTATTATATGCATCTTTATAAGATAGCGGTGAATGTCAAACAACTATTTTTTTATATCTGTTGTCACGATAGCTCTCGTGATGTACTGGACGACAGCAATCTCTTGCGATAATTCTTAACCCATTCAAACGTACGTGCGGTTCTGTATTTATCACACACCTCCCATGTAACAACCAGTCTACACGAAAATTGTACTTAAACACTTTTTAACTGGATAATTGCTGTGTTTCCTTCGTTGCCAACAAGACATCACTGTTAGGTGACGGGGTACCAACCCTAATATGCTGTTTAATTTTTACGGCATTCAATTGATCGAAACCAACTGACAGCGATCAGTGTCACGGTCACGATGATCGCACTTCAAATATTCATTAAACTGCGGGTATTTAAATAACAAAAAAGTTGTTCATTAGCTAACAAGTTTTGCACACTCCATCAGTATTAGACCAGTTGAGGAAAGTATTGGTCAAGGAACAAGCAGTCCGAAAGTTATTTTTATTTTGTTAATTTCTGACTCGAATCTTAGTGTTAAATGCCAGGGTAGACAAATCTAAATGAGGAACTTGGAATTTCCAAGCGATCTCGACTCTGGTGCATTCGACAAATGGTTGACGTGATTTATTTAGACGGGTTCCTTCTCTGTTTACGTTGGAAACGAAATCGAACGTGTTTGTATCACCACATGTGCGCAACAACTTTATTTTTATTGTACAGGCAGAACAGTGGAAATCCCCTGTTTTACATTAATAGGTATGTGATAAAAGAATATCCCCCTAGAATGTATCGCATGACGCAATAGTTGTGTCGATAGCACTGCATATTTTCGACGTGTGTGCTTTAATTACAACTAAACAGGATTTAATTGCAATTAAACATCGTAGCGCATATATTAAAAGTAACAAAAGGACACTTCGCCTTATTTTCTACTGTTGTCATGGGTGTTTTTCCAGAATTACATGCTTCTTAGTTGAACTTTCCTCGCCAGTCTAATGATTTCAGGGTAGATAACCTTTTGGAAAGTCTATTTTGCTGACGAGATAAGTGAGAGATGTTTCACTCACGGCCTTCAGCCGCCCATTAACACTTACATTTCCCTGCAGTTATTCATGGGATATAACTCTGGTATATCAACCGTTATATTTTGTTACAATCCCGGATAAGACATATAGGTTATCACCATCATGTGGGTTTCCGAGATGGTGTATTGAAGTCGAGGTCTCGACTGTGGGCATATATCGACGAGTCCATTCGGACGAGTCGATATATGATACAAAGACGAGGCAGAGACTTCAGAACACCATCTCGGAAACCCACTTGGTAGTACTAACCAATTTATCATACAATATTACCCCTTTCTTGAATTGTTCCCATATATTTTGACTAGTCGGCGTCTATGAATTGCTATTTTTGAATGAAGATCATGACGTCATGACATTGTGTTCTTTCGCGGTGTTTGGCGAAATCCTCATCATTGGTTCTACTTGCACTACAACCGCTGAAGTTTATAATAGTGTTTCAGCTGTTTCTTTGTTTTATTTTTCAGGTTTAACGCATGATAGGCCTATATAAAAATATCATCATGGCAAAATATGGTCTAGTCTAATTTATTTCGTTGAGTTGGTGATTTATTTATCATTTAATTTTTGTTATCAAAAACGGTGGCCTCGACATTTGTAATCAGGTTTCGATGAGTGCAGGTAAAAAGCATTCTCTTTCTGAACCGAATGGTCGCACGTGCGGTTGCTACCCTCAATATCTATTCCATGCTACAAGGCAGTAGATGTCGGGACACTTTATGGCCTACCTGCCCATGCTTCATGGCAGTAGATTTCATGGCACTTTATACCCTATCTGTTCCATGCTACATGGTAGTAGGTTTGTGGCAAATTATAGCCTATCTGTCCCATGCCCCATGGTGGTAGATTTCGTGGCACTTTATAGCCTATCTGTTCCACGCTACATGGCAGTAGGTTTGTGGCACATTATAGCCTATATGTCCATGCTACATGGCAGTGAATGTCGTGTTTGGTCTAGACGTTTTGACTTGTACTGGCGAAAATACGTTTTTGTTGTAAGATAAAATTCTGGTACCTGTCCCCAAACAGTTGATATCCTCTATAGAATATTGAATTAAAATATTGACTTAACCCTTTACCCAACGTAACGGCAAAAACCGGCCAGAGCTATTCACGAAAATCACCATCCAATTTTCATTATTTTTTCACGTTTTGTTTCAAAAACATAACTTATGACTCCTCATTGGAACGAGCTCAACGAGCTCGTTCCAATGGGGGATCATAAGCTATATTTTTGACGCAAAAAATGAAAAACGTAGTTATTTGAGAATTTTATTTGCAAGTGTCGTCTGCTTTTCGTGTTAGTTAAAAGGTTAAGATATTACCAAAATATTAAATAAAAAGGAATAACCGGGTTTGGATTTACTTTCGCCAGTACAGAATATTCTGCTTCGTCATCACGTAAGGGTGGCGGATGCAAATGTGAGAGGCAGCGAAGTATTATAACAGGCAATGTCACGTGAATCTTCTCTTTGTTAAGCGTCTTTTTAGTCTTCTTCAGAAACATCATTCTTTTTGTTTCGGGGAAGTACGCCAGTGTTTCTTTGCATTTGTTATGATTATTGTCACGAAAATATGAAACGAGTAATTTAATCTTCAACACCACATTTATCCAGCAGAGATGAAGCTTGAGGAATATGTCCTGTACCAAATATCACAGGATGTGGGAAAAGATAGGTGTTGCTGTAGCTACTCCCCATCCATTCTCGCCCATTTATTTTGAATATGTAATAGCGAATGAAATTTTTGAAGGAATGGTTCATCGGAAATATTTGAGGACGCCTAGTGTGCAAAACTATACATACGCTGATGGTTATTAATGTAAAATGTCTCTAAGATGACACTTGCGTCAGTTGTGACGCTTACTTGCATAAATCATGCATCTAAAACGCCCTGTTTATTTTAAGACGAAACACACGAGCATTGTACAGATATCATAATATATGGGGTGTTTAGAGGACAGCAGACATCAGAAAGATGAATTAAAGAGAAGGTATAGTACAGCCTGGCGTGGACTGGTCACTTTCCACGGGTGGGCAATATTTCCACGGACGCAATAATATTAGATTATAAACACTAATTGTAGGAATAGTCATCAAAAATGTAATTAATGAAGCACCGGGTTGTACCCGGTGCTTCATTAATTAAAATTTTGATGATATGATGATGATGTTTATTACCTGGTAAACGAATGCCTGTACATTACTCCCCACGCGTGGATTACGTCCAGTCCACGGCGACGGTACTGTAATAACCATTTAAGCCTTTGCCTAACGCAATAACTACACCGGGCCAGAGTTATCACACAAATATGTCCATTTATATTTTATTACTTTTTAGTAATAAAATATTTATTACTGAATTTCGACAGCAGGGCCACCTCGTGTCGAATACTTTTACGGGTGGAGGAACCTGTAGAACACGGAAAGAAACACCAAGCAGTGGGAAGCAACTGCCAAACTCTCCAAAGTACCAACTCCGCACAAGAAGGGATAACATTCGTTAAACGCAAATGCCCCATCAACGTGTAGTACGCCCTAATACACAGCGCCACCGTGTGCACTGCGTGAACAATTGAGATTACGTTCTTTGCCCAAGGACACAACGCGGTTACTTCTGATGGGGATCGAACCGTGAACCTTTCGGTTTGAAGTCCAAGGCCGTAACCACTGACCCACCGCGCTCCGTAAACTATATACAATGTATAGAGATTATAACAATAACATGATTTTGAAGGACATTACAGTGTTTTAGTGGCTCAACAGAAATGGTTAACAGCCCAAGAGTTTACTAGCGGCTCGAGACGGAGTCGAGGGTCGCTAATAAGTTCAAGGCTGTTAACCATTTCTGTTGAGCCGTTGATACACTGTAGCGCCCGACAAAGTCATGTTATTTCTATTATTGTCACTTTCGTACAGCGGGTACATTGCATTTAAATTATATGGGAAATAAGATTAATAAATGAAGTTTGACGTTTTCGAATTAAAAAATCAGCGAAACTGTCGTCTGGTTAGTTGACTAATAAACCGGGTAACATGACTATCGTGTGATCAGTCTACGGCGAAATTTGGAAAGTTAGATGATGAAATGTATCTTCGAAATGCGAACTTTTGGCAAAGAGTTCGTGCGTATCGCTTTCTTTTTTTGATACATTATCTATCTGTGACACAAAGGGAAACACTTAAAACAAATGTGTTTACAAATTTAAAATCAATATTGAATTTCGATCCAAATGGAAATATGGGGAAAAGTTTATTGATCGGCTGAGAGATGTGACGTCATTGTCTATATTCAGCCGTGTCGGGTTGTTGTTGACTTGTCAGGCCGTTATAGTCAATACCGGCCCGATACGTCACATGACTTGTACTTGTTGAGCATTACGAGGTTTCAACGCCCGGTAAAACATTGTTAACGTGCTAGGAACGCCCGCAAAACTGGTAATAATAAGAAAGTAACACAAAGAACCAATTATTAAACAGACACACATGGACCATTACCATAAAATTTGTATTTTCCAGTAATGTAGTTTTCACCTGTGTATGTTAATAACTCAAATGAATCATTTGTATTTTTAAAAGACGTGGCAATTTACCTACTGGTAAATTACCATATCTTTCAAAACGCAAATGACTGGTTTCTTCCATTTGGAGTCATAGGTAGAACATACTATTCTGGAAAAATATAATAGCAAACGTCTTTAGCATTGGCCCATGCGTTTCCCAACAAGCATGGCTGACATTGTTTGTCATTGGAAGAGATTTACGAGAAAGATAGCCCCCTAAATTTCCTAGAGCTGACAGTAAATTCAACACTAAGAGTATGGGAATTTCAGATAAAAACTTAAATTTCGAAATGTTAACGAATTTGTATCATCGATCTGCGCTTCTGCTTTTGTCATATGTGTTTTCTCAACAATTACTTGCTTTCCTCGCTCGTCTAATAATTTCAAGGGAGATAACTTTATCGAAAGTCGATTAACATGAAGATATAATATGTCAGGGATGCAAGCACACAGCCACATATCGTATGGTAATTCATGTCATTTTCAAAAGGTACAGTCAAAGTTTACTCAAGGTATTTTTCTCGCAAGTTAAAACAGTCCACCATAGCGTGTAATAAGTGGAATCTGGATTACGTGTAAGAATGTCATGCAAGAACACCCTTGATTGTACGCTATTTGTCTGAGTGATGTTATGACATGAATGCAATGCTTCCACACAAAAAGCAAGAAAGTTATCAAGACGCAGCTTCAGCTTCATTTACTCAATTCCACTTGATTCTTGCTATAAATACGATTAAACAAGAATCAACGACTCTTGGTAGAGTTTTTTTCCTGTATTTCATGAGCGCCTTCGGCTCAGTGATTCTAGTCCACCGTTGTCCACCCTCGTAGTGTTTTGTTTTACCTCCATCCAAAAATATATGACCAATCAATAAGGATCATGGAATAAATCTCGTAGGATGGTTGTGTGTGGGATACTAATTTTGCATAATCTAAAATATGAAATAAAACGGTATAAAACTAATATACCGTGGCGTCCCCATAATGAATATATGCGCCTAGACGAATGGTTCTGAGATGTTACGGCACTCCAGCCAATCAATACTGTAAAATGGAGCAGGGGCGCGGTGGCTCAGCGGTTACGACATTGAACCTTAAACCGAAAAGCCCACGGTTCGACCCCCAGGGGTAACTGCGGTGTGTCCTTGGACAAGGCACTTCATCCTCGTTGTCCGCGTGGGGGCACGGTGGCGCTGTATACTAAGACGTACTGCCGCGTGACGTCAATGGTTCACCTGTCTGCAACCAATGTTAACCCTGCTAGTGTGGAGTTAGTACGTTGGGGAGTCTGGCAGTTGCTCGGTGGTTCTCTCCGGGTACTCTGGATTCCTCCACCCGTAACACTGCCCGGCACGAGGTGACCCTGGCTGTCGAAAGTATCGTGAAATCCCAATAAATAAATTAATGTAAATAGAGATGAAATGAGATAGAACTTTATGTTAGTGTTCTAAATCCATATAAATGTCTAACACAAAGTCGTTTTCGAGTGCAAGGACATTTATTTGTCTATTTAACCAATATTCAGAGAACACTCACTTTATATAGCTGCAGTTTTCATTCCATGATTCTATGTTTTACAGATACAAGAGGAATTGGCAAAGCAAAAGCAGCTAGAGAGAGAGATGTATTTGGACACAGAGGCACAGAACAAGGAGAATCGTTCAAAAGAGATGTCTTTTCGATCAGATGACAGTGGAAATGATTCCCTCTATAACAGTTTGAATAAGACATCAAACAAACTGGAGTTCTCTCCAAAATATCGTAAGAAGGGATCGGATGCATCTCATATTTTGGCATCATCGCGAGGGGACGATGATTCCAACACAGTTTACACGGAACCAGAAGAGGACGACTGGTATGTATTTATCTGTGGTAAAGGAATGAAGTGCATTAACTCTTTTAACCCTTTACCCAACGTAACGGCCAAAACCGGCCAGCGCTATTCTCAAAAATCGCTAATTAATTTTTATTATTTTTTTCAATTTTTGTCTGAAAAACATAGGTTATGACCCCTCGTTGGAACGAGCTCGTCGAGCTCGTTCCAACGAGGGGTCACAACCTTTGTTTTTGAGACAAAAAATGAAAACAATTAGTTACTCAAGAATTTTTTTTTAAAGTGTCATCTGCTTTTCATGTTAGGTAAAGGGTTAACCCTTTACCTACCAGGAAAAGCAGACACAGTTGCAAACAAAATTCTTAAATAACTAAATATTTTCATTTTTTGCATCAAAAACATAGATTATGACCCCCCATTGGAACGAGCTCGTTGAGTTCGTTCCAATGAGGGGTCATAAGCTATGTTTTTGAGAAATAAAATGAAAAAAATAATGAACATTTTATGGTGATTTTTGTAAATAGCGCTGACCGGTTTTTAACGTTACATTGGATAAAGGGTTAAACACTGACGATCAGAATGGTATCTCTACAATATACACTAATGTGTAAGCTGAATGGGAGAGTCAGCCTTGCATTTATGGGAGGCAAGGTAATAATTTATTCCTACAGTGCTTTTAATTATCAATGATCCCCCTGTCTAGTTACAGTACGGCCTCCGTGGACTGGTCACTTTCCACGGGTGGGCTATATTTCCACGGACAAATAACATTGGATCCCAAACACTAATAATAATCGTCAAAAATTTAATTACGAAGCACAGGGTAGAACCCGGTACTTCATTATTAAAATTTTGCTGATGATGACTGTTATTACCTTGTAAACGCATGCGTGGAAATTATTGTCCACCCGTGGATTACGATCAGTCCACGACGACCACGGTGTATAAAGGGAAGTGAACGGAAGAACCTCTATGCGGTTTTTGAGGTGAAGGATTTTCCGAAATATACGTTGCGTATATTTTCGCTTCAGAGTTTGTCAACATCATAACATCGCATGCATCATCGAATTATCCCGTTTCATCATACATTCATTTATGTCCTACCCGCCTTATTTCGGAAAATAATTATTTTTGTATGTTAAATCGCATCAGAACCGACATAGGTAGCTTCAGAAAAGCAACGGAATTAGGAAAAAATGATTATTTTTCTGTTTCTAAAATACCGAATCGAACTTGTAAAGTTGGTTAATGATTGGCCCATACATCCGTACGAATTGATCTGTTACTAAAATCGCGGTAAATTTTTACGTCTGGCAGAAAAATCTCTGTTTCCTAATTTTCATTTTGAACGGATGGTCAGCCTAGCTCCGAAATCAGTTGAACGGCCGGTTCTCATTTCTGGTGACACGTTGAACGGACTGTAGACGTACACACACTTTGTGCAGAAATTAAGCAATTTTGAACATCATATCAGTTTTTCCCGCTATGTTTTGTTTCAAAGTCATGTGGCGCAGTTATTGTACAATGTAACATTTAATTCAGTACTATGTAATCTCATTTTTTTCCTGAAATCCTGACCCCAAAAATGACACCGGGCTATCGTAAGTAACAACAAATTTGTATATTGTAATATTAAATTCCTGTGCTTTGTGAGTGCGCCAGGGTATTCTCTTTCTCAACATTGTCACACACCCCTCGCCCACACACACCCACTCATCCTCCCCTCTCTCCCTCACACACGCATGCACACTTCCTCTCGCACGGAAGCACGCATACTTAGAAATATATCCCACTGGTTTATATCCTAAATGGATGCCGCTAACGCGAGCTACCATGAAAACCCAACATAGCACCACTGGGTCGCGTGACGTGACGTCACTTTCGAGATCCCCGGCGAGGTCAAGGTGATCAGGGTCGAAAGGTGCATGGTATACTACTAAGAATGTACGTGTCAAACTAAAAAAACACACTTCATAATTGTCTATATTTATCCACCACCAGGGTCTAATTTATTTTCCAGTGGGATATATTTCTTAAAGTAAGCGTGCTTCCGTGCGAGAGGAAGTGTGTATGTGTGTGTGTGTGAGGGGGAGTGTTGGAGGGTGAGTGTGTGTGGGGGGGGGGGGAGGGTGGAGGTGTGTGTGTGACAATGTTTATAAAAAGAATACCCATATATATACAATTGTTTTGTTACATATGATAGCCCGGTGTCATTTTCGGAGGTCTGAACACAAAGTGTGGAACTCTGTGCGTCTACCGTCCGTTCAACGTATCATCCGAATTGAGAACCGGCCGTTCAACTTATTTGGGAGGTGGCCCTATCGTCCGTTCAAAATGAAAATTAGGAAACCAGGATTTTTCTGTCAGACACAAAAGTTCAGCGCGATTCAAGTAACAGATCAATTCGTGCTGATGTATGGGGAATCAAAAACCAACTTTACAAGTTCAATTCTGTATTTTAATAACAGAAAAATAAGCATTTTTTCCTATTTTCGTTGCATTTTGGAAGCTACTTATGTCGATTCTGATGCGATTTATCATGAAAAATCATTATTTTTCGAAAAACGCTGAATAAGAATGATACATTAGTGTATGATGAATATGCATAATGCTACAGAGAATTCTACATCAAAGCTTCACAGCCGATAACGACCAAGATACAGAACCAGTAATGACAATGGAGAGAACAAAATGAACGAAGACAGAAGATCGAAATGAACTGAACAGAACAAAGATCGAAGAAGGTGGAAGAGAATGGAACAGACCAAAGATCTAAAAAGACAAACTGAAGAGAAGCTCGAAATGAAATGGAGAGAATGAAGATCCAACACAACCAAGATCGAAGTAAACAGAACAAAGAGAACGAAGAAAGAACTCTCTATAATGAACTTTAACCCTTTACCCAACGTAACGGTCAAAACCGGCCAGCGCTATTCAGAAAAATCTCCATTCAGTTTTCATTTTTTTTTTTGAAAAACATAGCTTATGACCCTCATTGGAACGAGCTCAACGAGCTCGTTCCAATGGGGGTCATAAGCTATGTTTTTATGCAAAAATGAACATATTTAGTTATTCAAGAATTTTGTTTGGAAGTGTCGTCTGCTTTTAGTGTTAGGTAAAGAGTTAACACAATGTTATCTGTAACACAATTTGAACTCAATACATTTTG
This sequence comes from Pictodentalium vernedei, assembly GCA_031216915.1. Classification (NCBI taxonomy): domain Eukaryota; kingdom Metazoa; phylum Mollusca; class Scaphopoda; order Dentaliida; family Dentaliidae; genus Pictodentalium; species Pictodentalium vernedei. The sequence continues at coordinate 403,749,470 of CM062293.1, forward strand.
TAACTGTATATGTTCCTGTTTTTCAATAGGGAAGGGATATGCCTGCGAAATGGGTTGACCAGATATCCTCAGATAAGTATCCTAAAAAGCTACCCTCAAATGATACATTGCCATGTCATAAGTATCCTCAAATACCCAGATGAGCTGTGGAGCAGTATGTGCAGTCACTCGTTCGAACAACTGCCCGATAGTTCATTTGCTCGATGATATTCGATTCACAAGAGCATTTGCTCACGGAGCAATTGTTCGATGGCTCATTTGATCGATGGGATTCGAATCGTTCGATCAGTGACTTTTTAGTAACTACTCGATAGCTTATTTGGGGAGCTTGGAATAGGTATAAAAAAGTTGTTCGGGCGAGCAGTAGTGGAATGATAGCGATGTGAACTGGGACCCGTAGTGGTCTCAATGTAATAATAATAATAATAATAATTTTAAAGCCTAGAATCCACACACAATGCTCAATGGCTGTGCAATAATTGCATACATACATATACACACATACACATACATTCTCTCACTGATACATTGATACATGGATCACTATTATCATTTATTTGTGCCCGACGCCACATCAGCAACCGAGGCTATATCGTGGTGATAAGCGACAGAACCTAAAAGAAAAGGGGTACTGAATTAAAACAAAATTAAAAAAAACAAAAAAACAAAACAAACAACAACTTTACCAAAACAAGTATGTGAGTGTAACTTGACGAGTAGCGAGGCAATCCTCACTGACTCAGTCACACCCACGCACCTGGTAATGTCAGTTTATGACCAAAATTAAAAGACCACTGAAGGAAATGCCTTTCGAAAAAGGTAGGTTTTAGTACCAGACTTGAATGATTGAAGTGATGTACTATTTTTTATGTTGATTGGAAGAGAATTCCAAAGCATTGGGCCAGCAACCGCAAAGGCCCTATCACCAGCACTAGTAAACTTAGATACGGACTGAACCAGATTGAGTTGACCTGATGACCTAAGAGACCTCGGTGGTTTGTGGATGGTAAGCAGATCGGACAGACAGGATGGTGCAGATCCGGAGATACACTTAAACACCAAAAGGACAATTTTAAATTGAATTCTTTGCTTAACGGGTATCCAATGTAACTCAGAGAGTACTGGTGTTATATGGCAGTTCTGGTTATGACCCGTGCAGCACAATTTTGGACGTGTTGTAGCTTTTCAAGAATAGATGTTTTAGAGCCAATCAGAAGAGAGTTACTGTAGTCGAGGCGACTGGTAACAAAGGCGTGGACATGCTGTTGTGACATCTGCGTATCAATGAAGGATCGAATTTTGCTAATATTTCTAAGATGAAAAAATGCACTACGAGAGACATATTTGATATGTTCACCAGCGGCCAAATTTTCATCCATGAAATAACCTAAGTTTCGAACACAGCTACTGGGTTTTATCACAGAACCTCCAATATTGAGGGACAGTTTGGATATTTTTGAAAGTTGATGAGGTAGACTTATATATATGTCTGAAATACAAAGTTCAATCTTACTGCATGCCTCAGGCTCAAAGGCGTGAGTAAAACTAATATACAGCTGTGTGTCATCTGCGTAAAAATGAAAGTCAAGGCCATGGCTTCGGATAATGTCACCGAGAGGTAAGACATAGACAGTGTACAGTAGGGGACCCAACATCGATCCTTGACGGACGCCTGAACGTAGTGTGACCTTGTCTGACGACTCACTGCCAATAAGGACACTCTGTACTAAGAGCCGTAGTAATACCACAAGTTAGTAATGGCCGAGACACAGGACAGAATAGTAGTAGCCAATACTAATGGTACAAGACAGTAATGGTACACACCTATAAGGGTGGTAGAAGACTATGGTATTGGGTGACTACAATATCTGCTAAACAAAGGACATATAGTTCAAGATAAGGTGGAAACCGATTATAAAACTACCAGGAGCTGTATAGGAGCTAGGAGCCATATAGGATCTAGGAGCTGTATAGGAGCCATGTTGTAGGTATCCTCAAATACCGAGATGAGTCGTAGAGCAGTGTGTGGAGTTACTCGGTCGGGCAAATGCTCTATTGATTATTTGCTCGATAAGTCGTTCGAGCAAGCAGTAGTGTAATAATAGTGATATAAACTGGGGCCCTTATTGTCATTAATGTACTATGGGCCGTAGTGTTGCCGCAAGTTAGCACGGGACAGAATAGTGGTAGCCAATAGTAATGGTTCAAGGCAGTAATGGTACACGGCTACAAGGGTAGTAGAAGACTATAGCATTGGGTGAATACAGTGGAAGTTGATCACAGGACACATGGTAGTGACTATGGACGTGTGGCTATAGTGGTGGCCTTTAAGCTATAAAGGCGATGGATGGCCCAGAAGCCGGGAGATGAATAGGGTTACAAGCCATAACTGTCTTCAGATAAATAACCTGCAAAGATATTCTCCAGAAAGTATCCTTAACAGGTGTCCTCAGAAGGTATCCTCAAATGATACAATACCAATATCCTCATTTTCCGAGATGAATCGTACAGCAGAATGTGGAGTCACTCGTTCTAGCAACTGCTGGATAGCTCATTTGCTCGACGGGGTTCGAGTCATCCGAGTAATGTCTGTTCAGTTACTGTTTGATTGACTCCTGGACTTATTCTTAAGAAGCCTTGTATTTGGGAACGATGTTACAGTGAGTGGGGTTTAGATGAATGGAGTGATCTGATTTGTTAGTTGCAGTAAAATTGACTGATTTGACGATCTGCATGTAATTGAATCCCTCTTCATCGAAACCAATACCAAGAAATCCAAGAAAATAATAGGAGTGATATACAGACTAAATACGCCACCTAAAGCAGATATTGACCTCTTCATATCGAAATTAAATGAAATAACCGACAAACTAAATCGCGAAAACAATCCATCCTACATTGTAGGGGACTTGAACATCAACATGTTAAAATTCGGTTCCCATGACAAGACTAGATATTTTATTGATTTAATGTTCAGTCAGGGATTCCTACCTCTAATAACCAAGCCCACAAGAGTAACTCCCTATTCTGACACTCTTATCGATCACATATTTTCAAATAATATCTCAACAAATTCAGACACGGGAATAGTAATAACTGATGCATCTGACCATTTTGGCACATTCTATATTGAAACCGATACCAAGGAAAGTATACGTCGACCTGTTGTGTCCAAACGAAAAATAAACAAAGAAAGTGTTGCCCACTTTAACTTACTTTTATCTCAGTGTGACTTCTCTCCTGTAATGGAACTAGATTGCCCAAACATGGCTTATAACACATTTATTGAAATTTATCTAAATGTCTTTGAAACTGCCTTTCCTCTATCCCAGACACAGGCAAAGATAAATACTATAAGAAAACAACCTTGGATGTCGAAGGGTCTCTTGATCTCGTCATTAAATAAACGAAAATTCTACCTGAAAAAACTGAAGTGTCCGAGCGACCGCAATATTCAAAACTACAAAAATTACTGTAGAATATTCAACAGAGTGAAAAAACAATGCAAGGCCATGTATTATAAGAACATTCTAGCTCAAAATAAACATGATATGCGTAAAACGTGGCAAATGTTAAATGATAGCATAAACAAAGCAAAACGAGAAGCCAAACTGCCCTCCTTTTTTAAGCAAGGTGAAAGAGAAATAACTGATCATAACCAAATTGCCACAGAATTTAACAGTTTTTTGCGAACATTGGGAAACAAACAAGTGAGTTATTACCTATGTCAAATAAGCCTTTCTGGGATTACATGAAAGGGGATTTTCGAAATAACTTTTTTATGACACCAACTACGCCAGCCGAAATTGTTAACATAGTGCAGTCAATGAAATCAAAATTAGGTAAAAACAGTAATGATATCACGTCAACTCTCATCAAGCAATCAATCAACTAAATAGTAGTACCCCTCTCACATATTATCAATAACTCCTTTGTCCAAGGAGTAGTGCCAGAACAATTGAAGATTGCAAAGGTAATCCTTATTTTCAAATCTGGAGATGTGCATAATTTTACCAATTATAGACCTATCAGTATCCTTCCCACCTTTTCAAAGGTTCTAGGAAAACTAGTGTCAATTAGGCTGATAAGCTTTCTCGATCGCTTTGAAATTCTATGTAGCAGTCAATATGGGTTCAGAAAAAATCACTCAACTATCCACCCTGTCCTACATCTCCTAAAGTACATTGCGATGCAAATAATAGGCAAAGTAAAGACATAACATTAGCGGTATTTTTGGACTTATCTAAGGCGTTCGACTCCATAAACCATGACATCCTATTGAAGAAACTAGAATGGTATGGAATTAGGGGCATCTCCAAATAGACACCAATTTGTTGCATACGGTGAAGGCACATCTGACTTAGCTGAAATAACCTGTGGTGTTCCACAAGGCTCAATATTAGGACCTATTTTATTTTCGCTATACATAAATGATCTTTGCAATTCAACAACATTAAACCCTTTATCTTTTGCCGATGATACCAACGTACACCTTTCAGGATCTAATACTGACAATCTAACAATTATTGTGAATAAAGAGTTAGAAAACATCTCCGAATGGTGTTCCGTGAATAGATTGGCATTGAATGCAAGTAAAACTAAATATATTTTGTTTAATCCATCCCATAAGCAAGCGCTCTCTCACAATAATATTTTCGTCAACAACCAAATAATAAATAAGGTTGGACCAAATGAAACTGAAAAATCACTGAAATTTCTAGGTGTATCCATTGATATCCATTGATAATTGTCTATCATATAACGCCCACATAGCTCAACTTTGTTCCAAGATTGCACGCGCAAACTTTGCCCTTAACAAGGTAAAGGCAATCCTTCCTCATGGGGCTATGAGAACACTATACTTCGCTCTGATACATAGTCACTTAGTATATGGAATCCAAGCATGGGGAAATTCGAGATCTATCAATAAAATTCTAACTCTTCAAAAACGTGCACTGCGCGTAATTAATAACAAAAAGTATAATGCCCACACAGAACCACTCTTCAAAAGGGACCTGTATAAATTCCATGTATCCCTCTTCGTCTTTGATTGGAAAAACGACAATCTTCCCCAGTCATTTGATAACTTCTTCGGGGTAGCTAGTATACCTGTCAGAACCACTAGACAACGTGATCTTCCACAAATAACTAGAACAAGGACAAAAGCCCTCGACTGTCTACCTACCAACCTGTATCCCAGGATTTGGAATGCGCTAGATAGAGATCTACGTGCGATGAACAATAGAAACGTATTTAAAAAGAAGCTGTTGTCCAGGCTTCAGGCACTTTATTCAGACAATGTTGAATGCAGTAATCTGGCTATGTCATCTCCTAGTAGTATACAAAATGTTATATATTAATTGAACTATGTGATTGTAACCATTGTATTTCCTGTATGCTACTGAACGAATAAATATCTATCTATCTTATCTTATCTTATCTATCTATCTATCTATCTATCTATTATCTATCTATCTATCTATCTATCTATCTATCTATCTATCTTTAATGGCTTCATTTTCAAAAATTTTCTCGCTAGTGAATTTCCAACTAGGGGAGGGACAGGAAGGGGGTCAACCTGGCCCCTCCCTGGTTGGAAATTCACTAGTCAACACCTCCGCGCCCAATCGGAAACCTCTAACCACGTCCCTAAAACCACAACCTAAACGGAAGACCCAAAACCCACCCATTTTACTCTTCAAACCAGGCGGAGAGATGCGTTAGACTCACGATCGAATCCCACACATACCAGCTGAAGAAACCTTCTAACATTCCATTCCTTGAGTGGTACAGGGCGCCATCTGAACTGCTTTGACACTAAGAATGGCGCCTTATTTCACTCAAGGAACGATTTATGTCCCTTTCAATAGAAGGAAGGATTTTTTTATGTTAGATAACATAGTGTGATTAATCGTTTTGTTTTGTTTAACTTTCAGGAGACCATACGATATATTTCAAATTTCAGAGAGGGAGACAGAAGACGAAGACGCTGTGTTCAAAGAAATAATGAAAGTCATTCGACTCATTCTCTATTTTCTCGTGTTCATACTAATGTGTGCAGGGACAGTTGCCAATAAGGTGTCTTTGGTACTTATGGCGTCCAGTGTCAATGATGTAAGTTTTATAGCATTTCCCATCCCTCCAAACGCTCTTTGTTATTTATTTGTGTTTATATATATATATTTATGCACAATAGCTAATCGGGCCTGCAACATGGATATGAAGTAAAGAGCAGCCAATCGTTTATACCCATGTAGTGGAGGACTTCCACCCAGGTATTGATTACCGGGTCCTTTTTAACCAGTAAAACAGCGCTTATTTACCACAGTAAACAATCACTGCTTTACGTCCAGATGAACCCCATCCCTCTAATAAGTAACAAAAAATCTCATACCTCTAATAAATAACAAAAAAAACAACATTTGACTTCAGACCTTCCCGTGAAAAGCAAGACGATATTTTTTATCCTGCTCTCCTCGTACACTCCAGTATATAACAAGAGCAACGCAAAGCGTGGCATATTTCCCCGAAGGTGTCATAAAAGGGTAACTAAGTCTCTCGGATGCATAACCAAATCAAATGGAAGCTTTCCTGCAGACACCAATAATGCATAAAAAATTGATTTGAATCAGCATTCATTAGTTATTGGGCGGAAACCAAATTCAATATGGCCACCATGGCGGCCATATTGAATTGGGTAGCTGGTCGAAAATCAAAAGGAAGCTTCCGCTTCCTCTAGACACCAATAATGCATGTCCAAAAACTGAAATTGATTCGAGTCAGCATTCATTAGTAATTGGACGGAAACCGAATCCAAGATGGCTCCAGTGGAGGCCGTAATGAATTAGGCACTGGCGGCAATCTTGGTTCGGCTGACTGGTCCAAAATCGAAAGACAGCTTCCTCTAGACACCAACAATGCATAATTAAAAAATAAACATGATTCACTCAGCATTAACTGGTTATTGGACGGAAACCGAATTCAATATGACTACCGTGGCGTCCATATTGAATTCCCTAGTCGGACCAAAATCGAAAGGAAGCATTGCCTTGTCATCCACAAGTTACCCCTAATATTATGATTTGATCAAATAAACGGTTCTTGAGTTATTTGACGGAAACCAAGAGTTAACGGACGGACGCCGGACGCCGGACGACAGAAGGACATGGTGAAAACATAATGCCACCGAAAGGTTCTCGCAGGCATAAAAATTATTAAACAAGCCGAGCGCATGTTGAAGCGCAGTAGAATTATCAACACTGCGGCAAATCCACTTGATATTGTGACAGGACCAATTTCATTAGTTGATCGTGGAGAAGGTCATCCTCGTAATATCGTAGGTGTCATTGTTGATAGAAATTAAATATATAAAATAACGCCGTTTTCTTATTTTTAAAATGTGTTTAAACAGATAATAATAGTCAAACGTTCAAAGCGATTGGGAGAAAAAATTGTTGAAGGTCAGCTACTGTATTTTTATTCTACTCTTCAGGATATTCCCGAGGTTTGCAAAATAATGCGCACATCGATGATACAAAAATCGCAAACATTTCGAAATTTCAACTTTTGTATGAAATTCCCATACCTTTAGCGTTAAATATACTGATGGCTTTAGGAAATTTATGGGAGCTAACTTTCCCATGAAGCTCTCCCAATGACGAAAATTGTCATCCATGTCGAGTACAAAACCAATTGTTCAGTTTTCCTATCAAACATCCAGGCCCATGTTAATTAATGAATTTTACTGATTACATAAGCAATAACACTAATCCTTCTGCAGATAAAAAGGTCCTAGTGCCGGTTTAAATTATCCTATCATCCTTTTTTCACTGCCGGTCTTGATTTTATAAAACTGACAAGTTCAAATATTAACTTAAGGTGCTGTGTAAGTAAGGGGAATTTGTTTACTTTGAAATTCCCACCTCTGATATTCCATAAATTCAAACTAAATATACACAAATTATACATCAAACTGGAGGTTGTGATGTATAGAACGCGAAAAATATATGCAATCAACTCACAGAGTTGACTTCAGGCACCAATGGTTTCTGGAAGTCTGCTGCCGTATTCGTGTCAGAACGGATAACAAAATAATATTTCAGGCGAACAACTCGTAGTCAAATGTGCTGCCGATATCCATGAACAAAGCTAGGACATCACAATTATTCAAAACGCAGCGACAGAGCTGCGTGGAGGCAAATTTCCAAACTCTCGTCTTTGTTTTCGTCGTCTGTTTATATTTTCGGTCAAGGTCATCGGGCCGAAAAGCATTGAAAAACAACGCCTCTAAAATCAAATAATGAGAAAGACCGTCACACTATCATTATATCGAAACTGCACACTTGCCATATTATTTGCAAGGTATCATGACGACACCTGTTTGAATTTCTTAGAATTACGCGATTGTTTTTCGATGAACATTCGTGGTATCGCGTTATATGTGCATGTCCGTTGGACATGGGACCCATCTTCAATACAAAATACATACAGTGTCGTCCTTTCCCCAAATGCAGTCCTGTCGCTGCATAGTAAAGTGTTTTGATTGCCTAGCTTTGTTCTTGGATATCTGAAGCACATTTGGTCACGAGTTGTTCTCCGGAAATATTACTTTATTTCAGTTCTGGTACGAATACTGTAACAGACTTTCGGGAACCGTTGGATGCTGTCAACTCTGTGAGTTGAATGCATATATTTTTATGTTCTATACATAACAACCTTCATTTTGCTGTATAATGTGTGTATATTTAATTTGAATTTATGGAATATCAGAGGTGGGAATTTCCAAGTAAACCAATTCATGTTACTCATACAGCACCTTAAGAGTAATCACGGACGTCCAATGGTTGATAACGAATGTCGAATAAGAAATTGGGAATAAGTAACGATTGTCACGTCCCCGGAGTAATCATATGCTAACTCGTGTAACTGTTTATCAAAAAGCATCTTTACTCAAATTTTCTATTTTTTATAGGTAAACGAAGAAGAGAGTGGAGAAAGTGTGGTCGCCCTGCTGTTTTGTATTTGCTGTCCAATAGCCTGGAACTGGCTGATGGTCACTTTCAAGATTGTTTTCGGAGGGAAGGAATGGCCGTCCATGGGGACGTTTTTGCCGGTGAGTACCCTTTCTGTTGGACTTGGGCAAGTGCGATGTCACTGAATTTCCTTCAACACTATTCAATGAAATTTGATCGCGAACTCTTATCGGCACTACGGGAAAATGGATTGTTGTTAAAGGACAGTGGATAAAGTTTCCGGCTGACATATATTTTTTTTTAAAAGGATTCAAGGAACATTACCAAACTTTCTACTGATTGGGCGATCCAGGGGCGACACTATGGGGAAGGGTGTTGGGGTGTTACCACCCCCAATAATTTTCCAGTCTGGACTTTTTTCTCAGAATTAGGGTCTAAGATATCAGATCCTTCTTTCTAGTAAGCGCGTACTTTCACAAAAGACTAGATTTGATACGTGGATTGACGTCACACATATAGACGGCCATACAATGTGGGACTGCAATACCCAATTCGGGGTGGTTGTGGCCCGACATGGCCAATTTGGAGCATTGGTATAGGGTGTGTTAATTGATTAATAAGATGCGACACGCCTACTACGTGTATAGTTTATTTTTTCACTAATAAATTCCAAGAAGTATTTAGTTTTGTAACTATACACTTGGAACTTAATTAAGCACCCCCTGAAATGTTTCGTGACAGTGAAGTTGCTGTAGCTGATTATTGTGTTTTAATGATTGCTATGTCTTGCAGTACATTTCATCCAGTGAAACAAGATGTTCTGGTTGATAGCGTTCCCAAACACATCCCCGCGTTCACGTGAAGCATGCTCCCCACGAATGTCATAAAAAACACTATCACCCACAGGTAATATCTGGGTAAAAAACAAGAAAATTGTTCACTTCTTCTATCAATAAATCTTGATATGGCAAGGAGGAGACTGCCAGAGGCACTAAGATGGCAAATCGTTGGCATGCATGCAACAGGCATGTCATTCAAAGCTATTAGAAGTCAACTTGGCTATAGTCCTACAGTCATTCTGTCATCAGCAGACTTGTCCAAAAACATCAACAAATCAACGATGTTAAGGACCGACCAAGGGCTGGATAACCACAAAAGACCTCTCCTCTGGAAGATCGGAGTTTGGCACGCCTCGTTAGGCGTGAATCCTTTGCTTCAAGTGTGGTTTTGAAACACCTTTGGCTCCCCAACAGGCGTTTATGCAACAGAAGTGTCCGAAACCGTCTCAAAGCACTGGGTATGAGACCCAGAAGGGTCATTATGCGTCCAGCTCTGTCCGATCATCATCAAAGACGACGATTGGAGTGGTGTATGGCATGGCAACATTGGAATCTCAGGATGTGGAGGAGAGTCCATTGGTCAGACGAGAGTAGGTTCCTGCAGATGGTCGCTTGAGAGTGTGGAGGCATAGAAATACTGCTTACGTACCCAGGAAGATCATGATTGTAAACGTGATATGGTGAATGTACGTGGGAAACTCAATGGTTATCAGTACATCCGGGACATTCTCAATCCGGTTGTCGTGCCTCATTTTGACAACCACCCGTTGGCTACTCGCCCTGTATTCATGAACAACAAATCAAGGCCAAATCGTTCCCATGCTGTGAGAGCATTCCTTCAGAACAACGCTATTACAACACTATCTTGGCCTGCAATGGGCCCCGATTTGAATCCTTTAGAACACATCTGGGACTTTCTTGCACGTCATGTGCAAGCAAGGGATCCGCCTATACAGAATGTGGCTGATTTGGAAGTTGCATTGCATGAGGAGTGGTAACAGTTGCCTCTGGGCCGTATCAGAATGTTTACTGGTAGCGTCAGGAGGAGGGTTCAGGCTGTCATCCGGGCACGTGGTGGATACACTCGCTACTGACGTCAGACACTGCTATTGTGTTCAGGAGATCACAAGTTACATTTTTTCCCAGTAATTACCGACATTGTTTCATCATGGACCGTTCCAGCACCATACTTGTTGAGAGAACATTTTCCATCAAAAACATTAGTGACAGATATGTGTAATTAGCGACATTAAAATACAGCATATTTGCATTATTGTGTTGTCTTTCATTTGTCAATAGACCATTCTTTCCGCAAACTATTACGCTTGGCCATCTGAAAGATACCATGAAAGTAATGACAGTTTCTATTAAGACCACTGTGAAAAAACAGGGGGTACTTAATTAACTTCCAGGTGTATATAATCCCGACTGGGTAATATTCCAAATACATCATCAAGTCACGACTTCGGCGAAGCAGCTCCATAAGTTGTTAGACGTTTAAAACTCCAGGGGTCAGAACCAAGGAGCTTTAATGAAAGTAGAGGATATAAATTCTAGTAACCACTCTAAATTCTTTATTTAGATACCTTCGCAGCACAGTAATGTAGACCAATCTAGCGCTGCTGAATAAGATTCGAAACTAAAACATCCACGGTGCTAAAATAGTTGGTCAGTCGTTGCATGCTGAATTGTTCCATTGGTGTCAGGCAGTAATTCAAACGTTTGATGCGGTAAAAGTGTAATACATGTACAGTTGCTGTGGTCATTCACAAACGTGTGATGCAGTTAATTTGATCATTCGCCCTCACGTATTTCCCATCCCTGCAGGTCCGAAGCTACTAGTGGTGAAGGGCGGTCCGCCCCATGACTCTAAATGTCTGAAATATTTTGTTGTCCGTCGGAAACATTGTTGGTGGTTCGAACACCAACATTATCTCTGAAAGTCGCTAAATTAGAAAAAAATGGCTATTTGGCAAAACCATAGGTTCATAACGCCAACATACACTTCCGTGATGCCGGCCCGTTTCGTTGTTATTCTTTTAACCCGTCGAACCCGAGAGATGACTTTTCCAGCCCAGGAACATGATACGTCATAATTTCATGAAAGTAGGATGGCTGCTAAATGAATGTGTGGAGCAGACAAATCAATATTTTCAACGTGCAGCCCTAAGGCTACACGTTGAAAACATTAACTGGTCTGCCCCAAATAATGAATATGGACTCTTCCGATTGCTGTCATTCAACTGTCATGGAAGATACCACCAGGGTTCAAAGGGTTCAAGGGATATATTGAGTTAGGTTTCCTGTTCGTACGACGGCTGACGATCCGAAAACACTTTCGGAAAATTTTACCTCTCTTCGCGCCACGTCAGAAAATTTTTAGATCCTAGCCGCGGGCCCCCATCCTTAGATTCTTTCGGAGATGCTTAAGCTTTGCCATTAAGCTTTGTTTTTTTATACTTTCAGCAACTGGTACTGGAAGGATTGCAGACGTTGGGTTTATGTCTTCTCGTGTTCAGAATTCTGCCATCGACAGATATGTTCCGGGGTGTAATAATAGCACTAGCGGTGTGTCAGTTACCTGCATTCTTGAAACTTCTGATTCGAGAACGAGAACCAAGAATTTATTTTACTGGTATCATGAAGGTCACATTGTCGGCAGTAGCCTTCCTGATTCAGGCAGGTTCCATACCAGCATTTTACTATTTCCATTACGTTCATGACGGTGAATACACGGTGCGGAACGCACACAATATGACTCACTTAGTGATTGACCACAACAACTGTGATCCAGACGTCTGGGAGTTGCCTGCTGGATTACTTCTGTTCTCCCTAGGATTCTGGGAAAATTTTGTTTCTGGAGATTTCCTGGTCTGTGGAAAGCTATTGATTCCATTCAAGGAATGGAGATCCAGGTTGCATGATGTCAGAGAGACAAGTTACTTTCTTTACGCTCCTTTCAAAGTTGCTATAGCTGTGATTCTTGCCCACTTCCTAACTGGAAGGAAATTTGTTCTCAATACTATAGACCCAGACCATTCTAACACCACTGGACACAATCATACGCACGAATTGACAGAGGCGGAAGATCATTTCCAAACATATAGTCTGATGTATATACAATTGGCTACTGGTCTAATATGTACGTATTTCGCAGGACTGGCATGCAAACTCCACATGCAAAGATTTACATTTTCACTGCCATTGGTTCTAACCACACCCTTATCGTTGCTATTTATTTGCATGCAGTGCTGGTTTGATTTTTTGCCGACAAGTTGGCATCCCGGAACATGGTTCTGTCCTGCAGAGAACATAGAAGACCTTTACGTCCATATTGGAGTGGCTGTGTTGTTGTGGGCCTCGTATTGTGTAACTGTTGCTTATATTTGGTTCCCCGAATCCGAAAGAATGGCAAAAACTGAAAAGTAAGTGTAAAGCCTATATCCAATTATCTCTTCATCTGGCAAATTGTTTTAACCTATTTTTTACTGAACTCTAAAATCAGTTGTGTTAACCCTTAAGCCCCCATATAGCCCCAAACCGCCACTTTTATATTGCATTGAAGCAGGTGCTCCCTTGTGTAATCTTTTTTATTACTCTTGTGTGTAGACTGAATTTTCCCTGGCAGCGGTTCTACATCACTGCTGGCTGCCTATATAGGCAGCCAGCAGTGATGTAGAACCACTGCCAAGTCATCAATAACTATGTAAACAGAAAAAGGCCATAAATACTTTAAAATTAATCTGAGGACTTAAAGGTTAAAAATCAACCCAAATCAACTGGGTTGAGTGAATATGAACCCAATTGGGGTCATATTCACTCAACCCAGCTGATTTGGGTTGATTTTTAACCCAACGGATTTTAAACTGTACGCAAGAGTTTTTTTTTTAATTTTCCAGACTTTTGTTTTAAATATAACGTTTCACTCCACACTGGAACAAGCAAGACAATCTAGTTCCAAAGCTGAGTAATACTAATGGTTAGAAAATGAGAAAAGAATGTTGATTTTACGTTAGAAATGTATTGTTTCATCATAACACAAATAATCCATCAATACCGCAGATGTCTGTGCATCAACTCCGGCTCGACAGAAAACGAGAGTCTCAGCTCTTCTAATCCGTATCTCGTCTGTCTCAAACTAGCCTGTCATGGCCTCATTTATGTTCGGAGATGTTCAAAGCGACATTTCCGCAACCGCGAAATAAAAACTCGAGCACAATGGCGCTGATCTCCCCAGATAAACGTTCAAATTTTCCTATTTGTTTACATTTCAATTGTCGTCTTCATTTTCTAAAGATTTGCTCTCATACAATAAGCCAGTTATTAAAAGAGGCAATTAATCTGGTATTTCATCTCGTTGACGAGACTAGATAAGTTAGATCACCAAACACGGCACCTATGACGTCTTGTTTGATCTGGCTGATCTGGTCTGATCAGTGGGCGGAGATTGTAATAATCTGCATTTAGTTGATTCTGAATTAGTTTCAGTTTCTTTTTGCTGCCATTGATTTAGTAAAATTCTTTGATGATTTGCATTTAAAAGTTGGTACTAGAACGTTGAATGGCGGACACCGATTTAATATCCAATATGTAGCTTCTCGGTCGTCAATATCGATTCGCTACATATATGATACATTCATGGGGGCATTGTCTCAAGAACGAAGTTAATTCACGAACATTTTGGATTTTTTTAGAATATTCTAAACTTGCATATAACTTTGAGAAAGACTTCTGGCTAAAAATACAAATATTAGTTAATACCCAGTAGCCTAAAGTCGATTCTGCTCTCCTTCAATGTTGTATACAACAAGGAATAGTATTGACGTTTGATCGGAAGTGAACATGAGACAAGTCGAAAAATGTGAGCAGTCGTGTTTGTCAAGTACGACACTTGACTAGAAACAACTGCTTGGCCATGTCTTCATACCATTTAATGTTCAATAAATTCTCTTATTTCTCATGGTTCTCCGAGTTAAAATATTGAAGCATCCTTAGTAATCAATGACTTTCGGAGCTAATGCACAAATTCCAAATACTTTCAAAGCCGTCAAATCCCATTTTTCAGTTCAAGGACATTAAAGGTTTTCTATAAGTTAAATGAACTATGACATTCCCAGATCGTCCCCTGAGTTCTAATGTGTTCTATGTGCCAGTAGGCACATAGAACACATTGGAACTCAAGGGACGAGATGTTGTACTTATATGCATAGTAGTATCCCCGGAACGGAAAAATACAAAAAGCTGTAAAGAAAGATATAATATGCTGCCTCTCAAAATAAGATATCACACAAAAATTTTAGTTTGCTTGGAAGATTAAAATGTGGTTCATAGGTATATTTCATTTGACCTGGAAGCCGGATTCTATCACTTTTATATAAAATATCTGGATTTTTGTATAATTTATGATTCCTTTACAGCGTTTGTAAGTTTTGATGTAAACATTATGGCGTTCGCAAAGCATCAACAGAATTTCGCTAGCGATTGGAGATTTGTTCTTTCACTTTTCATCTGGGATGTAAATATTCTCGCAGTTTAGGACACTCTGTAGCAAGATGGATGTAGTTTGCAAGGTAACAAATTGTTCTTGCTGTCTTACCATTCGAAAACAACAGTGGCGTACAAGTTTGCAAGTTTGAACTCATTGGCGGATCCACTATTTTCTAAAACTAAATTTTGTTCACACGTATCGGGACCAGGGAGCATGGTATTATCGGTGATAACACATGTACATCTACTTCCGGGGGCAGTGAATGTGTTTGTGATATCGTCGATAACACCGTTCTCCATGCATACGTTAGCTACTGGTGTCTTCTGTGAGCAGGCCAAGAAATAAAGAGCTAACCTCATAACCCGTTAGCGAGTTACGCTATACAACATGGTGATACCCTGTAAGGAAAATAGGGATCGTAGTGGCTCAGAGGTTACGGCACCGAATTTCAAACCGAAAGGTCCACGGTTTGATCCCGACAGGAGCAACTGCGTTGTGTCCTTGATCAAGGAAGATTAATCCCGATTGCCCATGTGGGAGCACGGTGGCGTTGTGTACTAAGGCGTACTGAACGTCGATGGCGCACTTGCGTTCAACCAATGCTCACCCTGCTTGTGAGGAGTTAGTACGTTTGGGAGCCTGACAGTTGCTCGCCGTTGTTCGGTTATTAGCTCCGGGTACTCCGGCTTCCCCCAACACGAGGTTGCCCTGGCTGTCGAACGTGTCGTTAAACCCCAATAAATACATTGTAGAAAAAAATGTGTTGGGATGCTTTTTCGCCTTCATTGTTTATCCATCGCCAGTTTAGAAAACAGAATTTCCGCCAAACTAAATAGCAACAACTAGTTGTTGCTATTTAGTTTGGCGGAAATTTTGTTACGTTGTAAACGGTATGCCACGTTATTTATATGTGGATGCAATGCGCAACCTTTGAGTGGAAATGATCTTGAAAGAGTATTAAGTCTAACTGGAAAAAAAATTGCGGGGTGTGTCAGTTAACTTTTGTTATATTATTTTGTCGTAATCTGTTGTTCGTTCTCATATTTCACAACTAAAGTAACCCCCACTAAAGGATCTTTCGCGGGTTATTTCCAGGCCTGTGTGAACCATTATAATTTTGCGTCTCAAAATTCCTTGCTGGAAAACATTGTGGTTATGTGCAAAGAAGCAACGGGAGGGCCACACTGACTTCCAGTTTTCAAAAAACATTACCCGATGAGGCCCTCTGGACTCCGTCGACGAAAGTGGAATATCCTCCCTTTCGTGATCTCCCGCCATCTCGCCGCATCACGCGTGGGATGATAGTTAGAACTACGACCGATAATTGAAATGTGGCGCCCACAAAATTCAGCATCCTAGATTCGCCATTGTAATCCTAAAACAGTACTCACGAAATAAAGGAAAGAATATTAATGTGTGGTATGAATGGAGTAAGGATTCTAATAGAGGACATTAATTACATCCATAAATGTTGTAATTCTATTTCAGGTTGTTCATCACACCCCACTTCGACAGTGTTTTCCCGGATCTATCACTGACACTGAGAAGGCGAAGAAACGACAAGGAAGTGTGTAGCGCGACAGGGTTTGTTGGTGACGAAGGACATGTTTATGATGATATGACAAACGTGACGCCCATGGTGTATGCGTGTGCGACAATGTGGCACGAGACTAGAACGGAAATGACGCAGCTTTTAAAATCTCTTTTTAGGTATCAGCTATTTTTTAGTGATTCTTTTTGATAAGCATGGCTGACAATTTTCGTCACTGGAAGAGATTTTTGGGAAAGTTAGCTCCCTTCAAGTTCCTAAATCTGTCAGTGAATTTAACATTAACTCTTTTGGCGCGGACTGTCCCGAGAAACAGAATTCTCAGCGCGTAATCGGACATTTTTCTAAAATACGGTTTATTAGATTAAAGAGTTATAATTCTTAAAAGCGTTCCAGAGATCTCATAGAGTGTTTTTTTCAGAGTTGGGTCATGATTTGTTTTATATATATTTAATGTATATATTGCCGTACATTTTAGTAGGATTTTGTGGGGCCATTCTCTACTGATTTCTGTATTTCTGTAGTTAAAATAACACAGTAGGATCTACATTATTAGAGACAATGTGATATAGTCATTTCAAAGCCTAAAGGTGCCAACTGCAACGCAGATGCGATGCAGTTGGCACCTTTATACTTTCCAGTGACAATATAACTGTCCTTGGATAGAATAAAATTTGTGCACGGTAACATGGGAATGCGCTGATGTTTGATTGATAACACTTGGAGATGGACACACAGTTGTCTAAAATGTCGACTATAGTTGCCTACCGCGGGTTGGCGTGCTGTCGACTTTAGCTTCCTGTCCTGCCAAAAGTGTTAAGGGTTTGAGAATTTCATATACAAACTGAAATTTCGAAATGTTAGCGCTTTGTATCATCGATGTCTGCATCATTTCACAAACTTCTAACATTTTTCAACTGAGTGGTAGAAAAATGCAGAAGTTGACTTTTTACAGTTTTTTCCCCAATCGGTTTGAATGTTTGCCTATTATTCTCTGTTGAAACCCATTTAAAAATAAGAAAACAGCGTTTTGATGGTTTGTAACTTTTTATCTGTTTATTAAAACAACACTATGCGCATATAATATGGGACATATAGTACATAAACTATCCTTTCCATCAATATAAAAGTTTCAGATGTGATATGTGCTACAGTAGAGCCGCCGTGGACTGGTCGTAATCCATGCGTGGGCAGTGATGTCCACGCATGCGTCTACCAGGTAACAAAAATCACCAGCAGCAAAATGTTAATTAATGAAGCACTGGGTTGTACCTGGTGCTTCATAACTTAAATTCTTAATGATTATTCCTTTAATTACTGTCTGGAATCTAATATTATTGCGCCCGTGGACATATCGCCCACCCGTGAAAAGTGACCATCCGTACTGTAATTTGTTTTCCAGAAAGAATAAAAACCGGCAAATTACTGTAAAAAACGGAATTCGCTAAACAAAGGGCCAAAGTCGACAGTTACTTGGTGTTGGTAGGTGTGATACTGATTAATATTCTTAGCACTGGATTATCTGCGAACTAGTTGTTTCTAATTGGCTGGTGATAAAAAGCCAAGTTTCCATTTGTTACTTTTAATAAACTAAAACAACAGAGCTGTCTGTTGTTTTCATTTATTAGAAGCAATAAAAGGAAACTCGCTTATCTAATAATTTCAAGGGAGATAACCTTATCGAAAGTCGATATTCATGACTAGATATGTCAGGGTTGACTAGTTGTAACCATTTACCTAACGTTATGGTCGTATCCGTCTGGGGCTATTCATAGATATCGCCATTCGAATTTTATGTTTGCGTTAGTTACCTTAAAAGAATAACTTATGGCCACTCGTTTGAACGAGCTCGACGCTCGTTCACTGTGAGTGCTATAAGCTATTTTTCGAGCGAAAATGGCAATTTTCAGTTTTTTTAGAACAAGGTTCGTAAATGTCGTCTGCGATTTGTGCTAGGTAAAGGGTTAAAGGTATATGGTAGGCCCAGAATGCAGAAACTGATTTTTATTCCTCAAATTCAATTGCGGCGATACCGTTGTGGGGAAAGGGCTCAGAGGACACTTTTGAAACGTGCGTCACTCATGAACGTGTCCAATGTTCACGCTGTTTGGCGCCAGTTTAGCCATTTGCACGAACATAATTTATCTTGGCACTAAAAATCTCCATTGGCTAAAAATTTGGCAGCAAGAAAGTCACTTTTATTTGTGAAGGAAAGATATTGCAGCAATGGTGAACACCATGGATGACGAAACAAACAAAACAAATCATCTTTTTTACTTCCTGTACAAGCAAAAGGTCATCTGGCAGTAAAGACGGAAACAATAACTGATTTTCATGAAATACACCCCAAACCCAGTGATTTTGTCAATAAAGTGTTAGAAATTAGTGTTCGAGCAAACGTTCAACGTTAAGTGACAGTGAGTAAAAAGGCAGTGCTTTTATCTTTAATAAAACATTGCAGGTCGCCAACTTTACAAAAGGCAGCATTTGATTAGATGAATACTTCATACCGTCGCGATGTTAGGAAGTATTTGCCTAATTAAATGCAGACCTGTGTAAAGACTCGCGACACGCTAAACCCAGTGAATTTACAATAATTAGTCGATTAATCTGTACGTACCGACAGCATTCAGTTTGACCATTAATTGAATCAGTGGAATAGATAGAACTAAGGTGACCGCGCTTTTCGGCTACCGAGGATTTCGTCTGAATTTTCGAGTTCTATCAGGGAGGGGGGAAATCACGTAATACTAGATGGGAGCGGGTGCGTGGGTGGGTGGGTGGGTGGGTGGGTGTTTGGGTGACTGGGTGGTGAAATGTCAAAAAATGTGCGTAAACAGTTAATGCATTTTTTCCTTCTTCACTGTTATGGCATCTTTTGTGCCACAGACAGTAACAAAATGACATCATAAAAGCCCATTTAGAAGCATTAACTGGTTGAGTGCTAAAAGCCACTATCAGGGCTTTCAGAAAAAATAAGGGTACAAGAGCAAAAGCCAACGTTTTTCTTGCTCAGGCCTCATATTCAGTTGAATGCTAATATTATTTTGTTTATATGCATTTGTTTTAGTACAAATTATTGGAGAGTGCCTACTGGCACTCTCCAATAATTTGTAATAGAACAAATTTTGAATAACAAATTCAGACCACCAAAAATAATCTAGCCCTCAACCAGTTAACAAAAGTTACCGCTTTAATATGACAATTATAGGGGAATTTCACCCAAAACTGACTTGAAAATGGGTGTGGGTGTCGATGATCGGCTTAAGGATGCAATCGGCCTAGTGGGCCTATTCATTCGAAACACATGTAAAACTCCCATTTTGTAAAGAGCAAAATTATAGAGCTATGTACGGGAATTGCAGAAATCTCTTCGTTCTGCTTGAAGAGTATGTCTACATAATATGTAAATTTCAGCATTGTGTACACAGGCCCAATACAAACTCTCTAGCAAGATTCTATGGGAATTCCTAGTGTAATATAGTAGCCGAATATTGCAAGTTTCGTCTTCTAGTGTTGTTATGTGAGGGCTTGAATTTTCTTTTGTTCTCCAGCGGGAGGCAAGTAAATACAGTACACTGTGTCCGAAACGCCATCTGTAACGAGATGTTGACCAAATTTGTACCATGCCGTTTAAATCACTTACTTTGCATAGAAAATAACGTCTTGTGACTGACACAGAGTACAGAATTGTCAAGCTTTGTTCATTTTTAGTTGAAGCTATGTGACCATGTTTTCAATGAAATAATACAAAAATAAATCGTGCTGTAGTAATTTAATCATTTATTTTGTAGGTTGGATTATGTACAGTGTGCAAGTCGTATGGCTCAGGAAAAATTCAAAATAAAGGACCCGGACTACTTTGACTTGGAAAGTAAGTAAATCCTTTTGCTAAAAAATGAGGGGAGGCTGACCGAGGACCAAGGGGTAGTATAAATGTGTGTTACCATGAATTGTTGTTTGTTGGGCTTGTATATGGTACAGTCATTGAGTATTGTGGTTCTATCCACATATGTTCAGACAATCATAAGCAAACAAGTAAGATAAACAATCGTGTTGAAATTCAGTTATACCAACTTCGTGCGCTGGTCAACTGAAACATCCCTATATTTCTGAGAATCAAGAATAGTTAATTAGTACTGACACAATATGAGACGGCACTTGCACATGTTTGACCCCGCGCATCCGCAAATAGTAAACGGCATGCGATCTCCAAATAGCCAGATTAAGATTAGCTGAAGTGTCGTCCGAGAGATCGCGCCTATTGGCTTATTTAGGCAAGCGGAGCGACTCTATATGCAGATATCGTGGGGCGGGACACTTATTTATTTGGTGGGAACTAGGCCAAAGGTAGATGGAATAGATTGAAGAAGTTAACCAAAATAGAAAAAAAAACTGATTCTGTCCAAGCTGAAGTTCTTGTATATGACAACGGTAGGCCTACACATTAGAACAATGTAATCTCTCCCCAACAGCACATTCTCGTGTTTTAATATGTAGGGTCGTAAAGCTATCGAACCTGCTATGGCTGGGACTCATGACCAGGTGGGATGCCGATGAAAAAACAGTCACGGTCACGTACCGAATTCATAACTCACCTAAACAACACGTGTTACGCTTGCGTATTAACAACACATCAGCATGCCAATTACGCCATAACACGGCTATTCGCGAGGGTTACCATGATGGCACCCGTGACACCCATAATGTAAGTGCTATGACGTCACTTTTAGGAAACGACAGGGAATGGCTTATCTATCGCTGGTATACTACAGCCGGTGTGTGGGGGGCGGGGGGGGGGGGGGGGGGTATCTGCACTGTATCTGCACATATGATTCAATAGTCCGATCAACCCAAAATGGCAATATGAATTTTTTTATGTGTTTCAAAAATTAAGATACTGAGAGAATGGTGAGAATGAGGTACTTATCAATTCAGTTGTTTTTGTACTAAATCTGATTCAAGTAGCCCAAAATACTGACGTTAATTTCTGTTTGTATAACAATAGTAATGTAAATGTTAGGCGAATAGTATCTAAAACAGAGAGACGATCATTTTCTTTAAATTCTATGTTCGTCAATGCAGTAGAACTAAAATTGCTACTTTTAATTTGTGTTTTTATTTCAGATCATATCATATTCGACGATGCTTTCGAATTAGACGAGAAAACAAACCGATATGTTCCAAACATGTTCGTAACGCAGTTTGTTGAATGTGTCGAGGAAGCAGCACGGTAAGATAGCAAATATATCAGAAAGGCGTCGATTCGGTTGACTACACTCTAAAATCAAATGATTACAAAATAACGCAAATCAAATGGGTTGAGTGAATATGAACCCAAGTGGGTTCATATTCACTCAACACAGTTGATTCGGAATATTTCAGTATTGCCAGACATAATTCGTTATATAACCCGCCACCGATTAATCGCCAGCGAATAGCAACTTCCATTAATGTATGAGTCAAGTATCGTTCGACGTCATTTATGCTAAGACACAAAAGATTGTATTCCAACAGACAAAATAAGTCGCAACTGTAGCGTGATAACTCAATCATTATTGAAACTGTCGCCTGCAAGATATGACAGAATCATTAACGCCTTCCCAATAAAAAAAACGATAATAATATGTATTTCAAGTACCCAGACTACTTTTTTAAGCAGAAATCGCGAGACCGGGTTGCACTATGGGAACGTGCTCATCCCTACACTTTTTTCCACAAACATACTCGTAAAAAGTTATACACGGCTGAAAATGAAGAGTGATCTCCCCTTTGTTTATTGATCATTCAAACATATCGCAGACGATAACCGCTTCATGTTGAACTAGAGTGATTTCGGTCATTTATTACTGATTGCGGGTGTTAATTCAGAGTATAGAAAAAGTAAGCGGTAAAATATATTCGTTACACAGTTTGCGCGAGCAAGAAATATAAAAAGGCACCTTGATGGAGTGGGTGCAGAAATATTCTACCCCTCCCCGTTTAAAACTGAGACGTTAAACGAAGCTATATCTGGTGACTTTTGTAAATTTATTTGCAGCTCCTTATTCTCGACAAATAGCCATTTAACGCCGATATGCTTGATTTTTGCTTAACAGAAAAATCTGCGATCCATAAAGTAGCAATGCAATGAACACCAAATAGTCTTGAGGAGGATTAGCTACAGTTTGATCCTACAACCCTACTGGGCTGAAGGATTAAATTAACGCTAAATCTCCCAGCGATTATAAAGAGTACTGTCACAGATGCTACATCCAACGATCTCATTTAGGAACTCGAGGTTCGAATGGTTAATGCCTGATAAGCTGATAGTGTGTGGCAGGTTTATTTTAGCAATGGTCGGTTTGATCGGGACCTATTCGTCTCCTGAGTCCCAATGTGTTTTATGTGCCAGTAGGCACATAGAACACATTGGAACTCAGGGAATGCAATACCGAGATACTGTATACTATTTTTATTGTATCAAAGGACTTTGTTAGGCCTTTCCTCGCCCCCACAACAAGAGCTTGGGAACAAGGTTCAGGCTTTCCGGTGTTTCGACAGCCAATTACATAAATTTGCAAACTCCAGGTATTCACAATTAATAACAATATGAGCAGTTTGTCGTTTCTTTTCAGGTCTGTTGTTAAAGGACCGATACATATACCAGCTCCAACCAAAGTACCCACACCTTATGGTGGGCAACTGCAGTGGACAATGCCAGGTCATACAAAACTTGTTGTTCACATGAAAAATAAGAACATGATCAGACACAGAAAACGCTGGTCACAGGTGAGCTCTTATCCACGAACATTGGGGCCTTTTTCGGGACAGATCAAATACAATCAAGTGATGATTATCTCACAATTCCATAGCCCCCAAAAGGTCAAGGGTCAGATTTATGGGGGTCCCTAAAATTTAAGAATGTATCCACATTGGCCTGTTGTCGTGGATCAAACCAGAGTTCATACAGAATTATCATTTTGAAATTCAATGACTTTTAAGGACTTTTTAAATATATAATATTTAGGGTCACTCTTTAACTAACTAACCCACCCAAATTTTATAATTCATTCTTCACAAAGTATTCTGCGTGTAAAAATTGGTTTCTTGACTGTTTGTTGTTTGTAGTATTTCAATTGTTTTAATCTGCGATACATAAAAAAACAATATGACATTATAATTTGTCTCTTCAGTGCAACAAGGCAGATGAACCCTTGTTCCACTCAAGGGACTATATAGAGTTTTTAATAATTGCAGGGGCAAAAATGAATGAGGATGTTTTTTATTACTCTTAGAACAGGGGTTTCGGTTGTTTGGGGTTTGGTCCTAAACCTCCTACTGATTGCATTGGCAGAGACTATTTAGAGAACAGCAATATTTGTATCGTTCAAATGAACTTAATTTGTGGAATTTACTTAACAACATGCATATCTGATGGTTACTAACACTTGTCCTGAATAAAACAGGTACGATACCCATATAACAGGTGCCCACATTACAGATGCCATACCATTTGAGACTTGTTAAGGAAGTTTGGCAATTTGCAATGGCTCGTCGGGGCATTTAACTGTTTTAGAGCCTTTTAGGGCCAGCTTTCAAGGACTTTTAAGCCTGTATGAACCCCGCAAACCCCGCTAAAACATAATCTATAGCAGTTTAGAACTGAATGAAAACAATAATATGTTCAGAACTTTGGTAGATTGGATAGACTGGATTGAATTACAGTTAGTTACAGGTCAGAGAAAACATGGTCAGTTTACAATGGCATAGTGTGGGTTCGAACCCACGCTAAGAGAGTTTCCTTTGTCACCAACCGCTTAGCGAGACAATACTAAACCGCGCACACTACTCGGCCACCGACAGGCCATAAAGGGAATGCAAGTTAACCAAGGTTATTCGATACCAGTACAGAACACACGGAATACTCAATTTTCAATTATTTATCATATAATTGAATCACTTAATTCTATATACTTCAACTCAGGGAAATCAGCGAGAACGTCGCTTTTTCAAATTTCTCGTGTGCCATAGAATCAAAAAAGGGCGCTGGCTTTATTTACAATGGCATAGCGGGGGTTTGAACCCACGCCAAGAGAGTTTCTTTCGACATTAAATAAAGCCGGACGAGTCAATAAGGGGGAAAATGTGACGACGTGAACACGAAGTATTCGCCCCTTTGTCGGATAGACGAGAGTTCTTAGGGGTCACTAGTCCAGTTCCCTTCAAGTAAGGCAGTTTGATCAGTTTATGCACAAACACAGTAAAACCGTTTTGACGGCTTTTGCTGGGTCTTGTGATTCGATTTTCCGGTTTGCCGCAAAAATCGAACCGGAAAACCGAAAAACACCCAGCTCTAGTTAACACGCATGCTAGAATCCAGTTATGTTGGTGGTTTCCTGTTCATTAATATAGTTACTCGATGGACCAAGCAGAACACCTGGGCACAAAACAATACCATAGGTCGGTATATACTCTTCATTTCTGAAGAGAAGAATCAATTGTCAAAGGACGTTTCTACTAAAGACTGACTGTCAACGAAAGCTATCAGTTATCGATGATGGAGACCAAATGCAGGCAACAAAATTCTACAAAACGTAAATGGAACATCGATGTGTGGGTGCAGTTTAAAGTATATAATTCAGATTAAACATTGTCTGACAAACATAGTTTCAGTTGAAAGCATTCAAGTCAAAACTGGTACAATTTGGCAGTTAACTCAACATGTACAACAACACCTATAACGCGTGTACAGGGTTATTTTTTAATATGCCATACTCTTTTCTCAACTGAATGCGTTTCTGGTACTACTCAAATCTTTGAAGTTTCTGTCTGTGGTGACCTCTGTAAGTAGTGAGATGACCACCGAAGAATATTTTCTTGGAGACATGGCTTGTGTAATTCATCTTTTGATTGTGATAATCTGCAGTGAAAAATGTGATGCATTTCAATGAAGAATAACTTTTGTTAAGTACATAATCGACTCGTCGTGTTTCACGGACCAACTATTTTGTTAAGTGTATTCGGATCGCTGTGTGTATTTGTGCGCCATTAGGAATGAAATTAAATTGTATCAAAATGTTATGAGTACGACAATTACTTGCTTTGAGTTCACACGAGAATAACAAACGTTATGTATAATGCACACTGTCCTTTTGATTAATATAAAAGTCTAGGATGTGAGATTTTGATAATTTTCTTCCTGGTAAGAATAATAACTTGCAAATTACTGTAAAAAGGCAATCGCTAAACAAAGAACCAAAGTGACTTTAGTGCTTGTTGGTGTGATACTGATAGATATTCTTAATGACGGATTATCTGTGAACTGGTTGCTTCTACTTAGCTTGACATAAAATCCGAGTTTCCTTTTGTTAAATTTAATAACGAAAACGACAGACAGCTCCGAAAGTTGTCTGTTGTTTTCGTTTATTAAAAGTAACAAAAGGAAGCATGGCTTTACTTGTTATTGATGCCATAGCTGCAACAATTACGTGCTTCTAAATTGGACCTTCCTCGCACGTCCTATAATTTTAAGGGAGGTAACTTTATCGAAAGTCGATTTTCACGACGATATAAATCAGGGATGTTTGGCCGGGGGGTGGGGGGGAGGTAAATATATATATATTTTTTTTCTCTTCTTCTTCTTTTTTGATTGGCTTTGATTTCGTAATATTTTATTTATGAAATTTCAATCCAGTGATCATATATTTATTTATTTATATATTTATTTTTTTCTTTTTTGATTGGCTTTGATTTCGTAATATTTTATTTATGAAATCTCAATCCACTGATGATTTATTTATTTATTTATTTATTTATTTATTTATTTATTTATTTATTTATTTATTTTTTCTTTTTTGGTCGGCTTTGATTTCGTAAAATTTTATTTATGAAATCTCAATCCACTGATGTAAGTGAATCGCTACCAAATCTCGATCTGACCGACGAAAGGACAGCTTTTACGGTTACAGTGCAGCACCCAGGGTGAAACAGCTGTCTCTTTATTGTGAATTGGCAAAATCATTTGTTTGTCAAGAAAACGAGTATGACCTATGCGCTTCTCGCCGTAAATACGTGAGTTTCAGAAATTCCACAGTGTAAATTTAACTCTGAAAAACACAGGCAATCTGATCCAAAGCCAGTTATTACCCCTGTTGTAAAAACGTATCTAACCCATCTCTGGAAAAGGCATCAGTTGTCATGTCACTCAGCTTCAAGTATACTCGGAGAGTTCTGATATTCCTGTTAAATTCCGTAACGATGTATTCTCTCAGCATCGATATGAGGGAAACACCTTTGTAGTAACGGAACCATTTATTTTGCGCTGGTGAATCGTAATTTAATGGAATAAAAACATCTACGTTCATATTGGCTTTCCACCTTTTGTGGCAATATTTTTGGCAGGGCCTTGAGTGAGGAATTAATTGACCTCTAGTCGTGTACAATTACAAAAACTGTGTTGTAAATGGCAAACATATCTTCGTGAAAAGTAATGATAGCTAATATAAATTCTATACTTCTTAGACCATTTATTTATTTATTTATTTATTTATTTATTTATTTATTTATTTATTTATTTATTTATTTATTGGGGCTTAATGACACTTTCGACAACCAGGGTCACCTCGTGTCGGACTGTTTTACGGGTGAAGGAACCGGAGTACCCGTAGAGAACCACCGAGCAACTGCCAGACTCCCCAATTCCACACAAACATGGTTAGCACTGATTGAAGACAAGTACACCATCGACGTGCAGTTCGCCTTAGTACACAGTGCCACCGTGCCCCCACGTGGGCAATCGGGATTTAGTGGCTTGCCCAAGGGCACAGCGCAGTTACCCCCGGTGGGGATGAAACCGTAAACCTCTCGGTTTGAAGTCCAATGTTGTAACCACTCAGCCATCTCACTGCCTCTTAGACCAATTAAAGGATTTAAAATTCCACACTACCTCAAAACACAACAGCCTTTAAAACAGAGCAAGGGGACAATTGGATCAGGAAGAGGATTTCGAATCGAATCTCGAATGGAATCGCACGGCTATTCGAATTGTAAATATTGCACCTTCTCAATTCAATTCAATTCAATTTATTCACCCAATGTCCCCTTATTGGGGAATATGGGGTCAAAAATAACATACAAAGTAACAGACGTACAACGAGTTCACAATAAATAAGATTTCAACATATCTACCTTGTCGAGTCATTTTTTCCTCATATCAGAACAGTACTGTTGCTAATCTCCGTTCCAGTACTGTTGTATTTAACGGTCACTCGTTTCTTGGGCAAATCAATCAAAAAGCGGAATATTTTAGAAGTGGATCAAAGTAGTTATTGAAGCGGAACATTCCGGAATTTCTCTTCTAGCATCAGGTCTCCGGTACATGAGCCCTGATGACAGAAGACGAATTCAAAAGTGGACAATTGCTAAGATTTTGAGAATATCTTGACGAATCAGCTCGGCACAAACCGAATAGAGGCGAATCGTCGAGAAGATTTCGAATAGAATTGAATTTCGAAGTTTCGTAAGGTTCATGGAACAATCAAATTTGAGGTAGAAGACGAATTCAAAAGAAGACATTTGCTAAGATTTTGAGAATATCTTGACGAATCAGCTCGGCACAAACCGAATAAAGGCGAATCATCGAGATGTAGAATAGAATCGAATTTCGAAGTTTCGTAAGGTCCATGGAACAATCAAATTTTGAGGTAAGAATATGATAAACAGTAACATTTCCATTTATACATTATTTTCAGGTAATGTACATGTACTATTTGTTGGGATACAGACTTCTTCGTGGTAAAGCAGCAGATAAATTCATGGAAGATATGGACAGCCAAAGCGCATCCTCAACCAAACTCAGAAATCGCAAAACGGGAATGCGTAAAAAGAATAAAACTAAACCACTGTGGTCTCTCTTTTCACGAATGACACCGGAACAGTACGAAAAGGTAGAGATTTGTAATATAGATAAATAGAAACAGCAGGTTAGAAAACATTCTTGAGTCTGACGAGAACCAAGCCGATGTGAAAAAAGGTCCGCCCTCGAAGTCAAAATAGCTTTCGGCACCTCGCAGCGTTGCAGCATGAACACAATTTCTCTTACGTTTTACTGAATTAGCTACATGAAAATTATTGGGCAAAGCTTATTTACAACAGATCACAAGTGGAATGTTTGATCAGAGTGTTCAGGGCGAAGACACATCAGTTTTTATTTTGTCTTTGTAAAATTGTTACCCCAACATTCAGGACAAGTCACGTGAGTCTTTTTGAGACACGCACTATACAACAATTTAAATCCATTATCTGTAGCGTTATCGGAGTATGAATGTGGGTTGCGTGTTTTAAGTTATATGAAGTGTGTGTTATAATTTAATTCAGTGTGTCTGTATTTTCATGTATCCTAACACGGCCGAAGTTTCCGTCATTTATATGATCGCAGTCATATCAACCTTTGTGCACATTAAAGTTTTATTATATGCAACATAGGCCCACCGACGCGGTCTCGAATACAAAAGGGAACGACCAGTGTGAACAAATCACTTGGATACCAACAGCCCACCTGCAGCAAATCAGTTTAATTGCTCCGTTGGATATGCCCATATTTTTTATACAAATTGTCAGGACAAAGCAAAAAATTCAAACAATAGGAAAATTATTCATCGAGTTGTGAAAAACTCACGCCGGCCAATCATATGCAAACAAATCGGATATCATTAACTGGTCGAGTGCTAAATTATTTTTGGTCATCAAAATTTGTTGACATGTCTTGGCCTTGTTACAAATTAAGGGAGAGTGCGGACACTCTTCCATAAATTGTAAAAAGGCAAAGCCTTACAGACTAAATAATTTCACTTCAAAGGTACTGTGAAGCACATCTGTTGAATATGAAGCATTTAAGTTGTTGGACCTGCACTTCGGAGTCCAAATATGGGCTTCTAGCACTCTACCAGTTAAAATAAATTAAATTATATGAATTTGAAAAAGATGAGACGCCCGGAAGACTGATCTGATGAGCACACTAGGGCGACGTCGAGGGGCTGTGTGTGAGAGACATGTAATAAAAATATAGCCTTTATAGAGGTCTCATTTTGTTTTCTCCGTAATACTGTTCAGGATATCAACTGGTTCATTGCCATGACCCTCTCTACAACTAGCCTGCATTCCCCTCTGTGGCCATATATTTTGTTCATTTAAAGCGCAACTGGCAGATTTCGGGTATTCTCGAGGATTTTGATCTGCCTGGAAATGGTGGTGAGGAACTCTTCTATATCGTATCATTAAGAAACCATTTTGTGAAAATCGGCTGAAGGTGCCTGTGAGATAAAATAAATATATATAAATACTTTAATCGTTGCGCATTGCGGTAATGTCTGAGTACTGTTTCCTGTAATCAGCTACATGGCACAAGCTGTTGATGTCAGTTCAAATATCAACCGTTGACACGATTATGGGTGCACCATCACTTAGAATTATCAGGACCATTTAGAGTTCTCTTACAAAATGTCAAGGTCAAAACTAAATGAAAGTGTCAGTTCTCAGGATCAAAGAAACTGACCGTTCGGAAATCCATTTGTGGTACGCTTTGTCTGTCTGGACTTGTATACCGTCGAACCAATCGCCACCACTATCAGAAGAAAAAACATCTACGTCATCGAATGTCTATTGAGGACTAGACTGTTACTTTACAAAACATGACGCATTACATTTCATTGGCAGGTGTTCTTACTGTTGGCTGGCTAAACCTAGTTCCATTTTCATTTTATCAAGTAATGGCTAAGAATCCTGAAATCCTGAAAGTTATGGGTCAACCAACAGCTTTTGTCTTTGCAAGAATGGCTTGGTGTTTCCATCCGAGAACTGTAAATGAGAAACTCTCGAGAATTCGTTTTAACGCATTTTACGTGTCAGGTATCATCAAATGGGAAGCTATATAATAGGCGGACTGAGTTCCAAAGCATTATATTGTCCACTTCGAAGGCCACAGATTGCTTTTTCAAAGTTTAAGATTTAATTCAGTTAAAATTGTGAACGGCAGTAGTATAATGTAATTTGAGTAAAGATAACTGTACTGCAAGTGAAGACAATCGAGGATGATTTAATATAAACTGCTATATTTTTGTATTTACTATTTTGTATTCACTGGGAGGAGCAGCAATAATTTAATCAGGAGCGTCGCTAAGGGTATTTTAAGGGAGGTGTCCCACTCCAAACCTAACACCCCACTCCCACTATAATTTTGCCATTCGTCAGAATCCAAGATGTCGATTCTCTCTTGCTTGTAATCATGTACTTTCTTAACCATTTACCTAACATGAAAAGCAGACGACACTTGCAAACAAGGGGGCGCGGTGGCGTTGCGGCAACCGGTTCTCGACAGATCACCGAAGTTAAGCAACGTCGAGCCCGGTTAGTCTTCGGACGGGTGACTGTCTGAGCGATCGATTCGGACTCCCGCGTTGTGTCCTTGGGCAAGGCACTTAACCCCGATTGTCTATGGGGGCACGATGACGCCGTGTACTAAGGCGTATTGCACGTCGATGGTGCGCATGTCTTCAATCAATCTAACCTTGCCTGTGCTGCAGAGCGGAGTTACGATGTTGCTGCTCGTCGTTGCTCGGTGGTTCTCTCCGGGTACTCCGGCTTCCTCCATCCGTAAAACCGTCACGGTCATAATTAGCCATTGTGCATAAGTATGTGACCTTAAACACCAATAAATAAATTGTTGCAAACAAAATTCTTGAATAACTATTTTTTTATTACCCCTCATTGGAACGAGTTCAACGAGGCAAAAATGAAAAAAAAATAATGAAAATTAATTGACGATTTATGTGAATAGCGCTGGCCGGTTTTGGCCCTTACGTTGGGTAAAGGGTTAAAAGAATAGATTTAATGTTTGGACTTGTGTGACCCACTGCCGTACTTGGAGGTCTGTAGTTCCCGCTTCGGGCTCTTGGAGGGGCAAAGAATGATCAGTTTGGAGTACGGTACGTGTTAATTAAATTAGAAGTTGCGCCACGAATACTCCGGTATATTTTATTTATTCACTAATAAATTTCCAGGAAGTCTTGAGTTTTTAAGTTACAGTCTCCACTGATTAATATTACAACTACATCATCAAGGCATGCCTTCGACGAAGGCATGCCTTGATGATGTAATTGGAATATTATTCAATCGGGACTTGAATCACCATAGTCGGGACAAATCAGGTTTACACCCACCCTCAATTCCGCCCCCTTCGCAACACCCCTAAATGTTATGACACAGCCAATTAGGACTGCAGGATTGACTTACTACTAATCCTCCTTACCGTTTCACTATGTATTTATTCATCTTGTGATGGAATGCTGCTATTTACTGTACTTTTGAAAGGTGACCACAATACATGGTTGAAATTTATTATTCTTTAAACTTTATTTTTAGGCAGAAAACACCTTTATTTTCGCACTGGATGGCGATGTTGATTTCAAACCGGACTCGGTTAAATTACTCATTGACAGAATGAAAAAGAACAAGAAAGTCGGTGCTGCTTGTGGACGAATACATCCGATCGGTTCAGGTAAGCAAACGTTTACTTTGCAAATGAAAGACAAATTATTTGACCCTCAGCTGTTTCGAAAACTAACTCGGCAAACCCTGTTTGTGGAACTTTGAAGGTTTACCAAGAATGTCATTTAAATGTGCAATAAACCAAAATCTGTTAAAAAGCAAACATATCACCAATTTGTAATAAAAGTCTTATATTTTTGTTTTTTATGCATCTTAACATGTTCTCATATTTTTGATGGCGTCGTTTTGATTAAAATATCCCACAAACCGTAAATAATAAATACCACCCAAGAAGTGTTAGAAGTTTATCTTGAAGGTGTATTCTATAATTCTTTTGTTAGTATGTCGCTATTGTTTCTATCCAGATTATAACACTTAATTGATATTGGTCGATGTATTCCGTCGCATTGATGGTGCAGATCTGGTCTCATCATCAAGTCGGAAGATGACAACCCAGACTGATGTAAACAAAAAACAAAATTTTACTAACTGGAGAATACTCTATACTCAAGAAATAGGAATATGGCATATCGTAGTAATATCTTACAATTCCAGTAGGTCTAAAATCAACCGCTTCCAAGAACAGATTTCTCATTTTGGATGGATCAGGTTCATTAAAACTTAACGTGTAAAGCATTTTCAGACTAGCTTTGAATGAAATGTTTGTCCAGAGTGTTCAGTGCAAAGACATTGCAGTTTTATTTCGTTTTTGTAAAACTATACGTTTAAAAATATGCGCACGACAGTGCTGTCACATGAGCCTCGTTTGAGACTAGCATTATATGAATTTGGAAAAAAATGTACTCATGGTTCGGTGAACCAGAACTGATAGGCAAACTACAGCGGTATTGAAGAGCTATTTGAGGTAGTGATACAATAAAATGTATTATTACCACTCAATCTATAAGTTACTAGTCGATTAACATAAGTTTGGAGGCCCGTTAAAACTCCATGATTTCAGTGACGTCATTCAACGGAGCCGGACCGCTGGCGATAATGGTATAAATAGCCATTAGCGGCCCGCGGCCCGGCTATTTTTAGATTCCATGGTCTAATGAATTACTCCCATTCAGATGACGTCCCTTTGTATTTCTGAACTGAAGTCGAATGCACGATCGAAACACAAATATCGAATCGACTTTAGTGATTATTTCTTCCAGCAATTCCCTCGTGCGGTTAGCTGTAACAGGGAGTGGTAATAATAGTAATAACATGATTGTTGTCAGGCATCATGATTCATTAGTAGCGGCCCTGCAACAATGATGAACAGCCCCTGGGCTTATTAACGGCCCTCGACTTCGTCTCGAGCCTTTAATAAACCCTCGGGCTGTTCATCATTGCTGCAGGGCCTCTAATGAACCATAATGCTCTCCAAAATCATATTATTGTTATAATGTCGTGGGTCGCGAAAAAATGAGCTACGATTGGTTTGGAAGCGATAGAGAGGAATTGGTTCGTATTAAATTTTAAATCTTAGAAACTAATTTTTAATTCTAATAATTCTTCGTATATCACAGACCTTTTCTTAATTCTTACCCCTTAAGTCCCCATACAGCCACAGACTGTCCCGTTTATATTGCTCTGAAAACAGTTGCCCCAAGTGTATTATTCCTTGGGAACTCTTCTTGTAGGGTGCTTTTATTTTGACAGTGTTTTACATTAATATTGGCTGCCTGTACAGGTTTACACGTATATACGATACTTATTAACTCTTTTGGCGGGACAGGCGACTAAAGTCGACAGACGGCAGACCGCGGAAAGCTACTGCAGTAGGCATTTTAGCCAACTGTGTGTGTGTTCATTTCTTAGTGCTTTTACCCAACGCAGACGATATCAAAATTTATTATTTTAAATATCATTTGTTTCAAATCTTTTCAAAAAATGTCAACAAAACCATATCATGTGACCCCTCCTTGGAACGAGCTCGACGAGCTCGTTCCATCGAGGGGTCACATGATATGGTTTTGTTGAAATTGTTTGAAAAATATTTTTTCAACTGCTGAAGTTGCATAGTTCGCGGGAGGATGCGGCCGATTCGTTGGGTAAAGGGTTAAACAAAGATACGTATTCCTATGTTTCATGCACCATTTATGTCCTATCCATGAACAACGATATCGTCCCTTGATAGTATAAAGGTGCCATTTAAATATATACAGGAAATCATTTGAAAAACTGTCAATGAGATCATTAGAACATCTTTTAAAATAATAACGCTTTAGTCTAACAACCTATACTTTCTGTAAAATTCCCGATGAATATTAGGTTTTAAGAATTCTGTTTCTCAGATTATTCCGCGCCAAAAGAGTTAACGTAAAATTAATCCAAGTACTAAGGGTTAACCAGCACAACAAACAAATGTGTAGATGTCATATCAGCTCTGTCAATTATTAACAG
Source organism: Pictodentalium vernedei (assembly GCA_031216915.1). NCBI lineage: Eukaryota > Metazoa > Mollusca > Scaphopoda > Dentaliida > Dentaliidae > Pictodentalium > Pictodentalium vernedei. The sequence goes on from CM062293.1 coordinate 403,784,237, forward strand.
TATTAACCCCAAGCACTCTGGAATCATTTGGGCTCTTTAAATTTGAAGATTTTTTCCAAGTAAAACTAAGAATTTGGCCAATTATATAGTCTTTGACAGAGCCCTAAGAGCTTTGACAAAGAAGATATAAGTGGTTCGGTTCTCAAGTGCATTATGGTGAACAGTGACCCGCCTTGGTGGAGAAGAAATTTTTCCCTCTGCAGACTTTAGGGAGATATCAAATGAAAACAGGGAGAAGTGAATCAGAAAGACAGTCATGAATGACTTTTTTGCGTGGTTGCTCCTTTATATAGTTTTCCTTCGTGTAAATAACTCACCAAACCTGAGAAAATACCCGTAATGTGTAAATTTATTTAGAGAAAAAAAAAATTACGAAAAAGGTTTCAGAAGGTATATAGTTTTTGTAAAGTACAGATCTGAGGAAAGCCGAGAGGTATTTGCAGGGACGGAATGGAATAGTTATTAAATGCATCAAGGAGGACCTGATCCGGCAAAATCTTTTATTTTTTGAACTGAACAAACGCTTCTTCCTTGCATCTGAGCGATCAATGTCAGTCCGCATAGAGGACATTTCGATGCATTTTTGTGTCATCTTCATCGTCCATTGGCAAAAATGTTTGTACCGGAGAGAGGACACATCGGGAAGATCATAGTTTGGCCTAATGGGAGAAAATTTTGATTTTTAAAATTGAAAGAAGCCTGTTTCCTTGCATCTGAGCGATCAGTTGCAGGCTAGACTACTGGTACATCGAAATGTCCTTTATATGGATTGCCGTATTGTAAAATTGGAGTATTATGGTTAAGCTTTACTTTTAAAATGAACCCAATTAAATCCAGACTACCTCAAACACGTTACTTACCAAAACCCAAAATGGTACCTCGGTGGCTCCATTTCGAAAAGCAATAAAATTCGCTGATGGAGTTCCGGGTATAACCTGAAGATCCATCAGTTGAAATTTTCGTTCGGTTCTTGCTTTTTATTCACTTTAAGGTCCCTGTTTTTCTGTTCGCTCAAAGCTTGACATCTCTTGGAACGCATAAACATGACTAATTCTGAATAGCTATAGCTGCATGTAAAACATAGCATGCGTGCACCTTGGGCTGGATCTTCTTTCCTCGCTCGACAAGATTTCCAGAAGGATATGGAAGATTCTACGTTCATATAGATTAATCTTCATCCCGGTTAAGTTACAATGAAATTATGGCGTATCAAGCATAATTTACGGTGAATCTGCGATGTGCAAAATATTGACAGTAATCTCAGGATATTGCGTCTTGTATGCCCCTTCCCCACCGCAAAAACGCTCTACTCCGCCACGTTTTCACCCGGAAATCCCAACAAAGCTACGATTCTCGTTCCATGTTATATATTGTATTAAAGGGGCACATTTAGTATCGCCAACAAGACTATAGGTGTGTCGCACCTATGGAAAGTTCCCGGATGTAAGCAAACACGTTTTCGCGTTTACGGCAGAGCAGTATGGGATACCGTTGTGTTGACAATTCCATCTGAGAGTGGATAAGGCAGTACACATGTCGGTTTCTGATACAGGTTATAATTTTGAACTATGAGACTATATTAAGCAATAAATAATGTTAAATTGTTTATACATGTACATATCAATAATGAGGATATTAGTGTATTTTCGTATTTAATTGCCCAATTGATCTATTCGGTTGAGTGTCCGTTTTATGGTGAAATATTGATTCTGTTACCTGTATGTGTTCTTGTAATCAGTAGATTTATGGCTCAACTTCCTTCCGTTCGATCGTGCGACATTCTCTCTATTTTCTCCCTCCCATTGTCCATTTTTCTCGTTTTTCCTACATTCATTTTTCTTTCTTTCTCTCGCCCTCGCAGTTTGCTAATGGAAGAATGGTGTGCTGGGGTATTCATCCGTGGCTTGGAAAGAGTGAGAGATGGGTGGTATGAGATAGGCTTTCTGTTCATTGCCGAATGTTTGGGTGTATCCTTTACATCGTATATTTTCTTTTGTCAGTTTCGTATCAAGGGAATATAGGTTAGGCCCTGTGCTAAAGAGGCTGTCGGTGCCACCACATACCGCACCTACGAAATCCTTTAAATTTGGGAGGGGGTGTTCATAATTTTAATTTTTTTCCAATTATATTGGATAATTTCAGTTCCTTTATATGGAATTTGACGCTTCTAAAATAACTCTCATTTTTGTTTCGAGCTGAGGGTTTTTTTACTCGGAAAAACACGAAATATAGTTGTATGAAGTACAAAGTCAGGGTTCAATACATCGGCGAGGATCACCCATATCTTGTCGTGATTGCACGTAGTGGCGACGTTCTGTAAGGGTGCCTATTGTTTCAGAGTTTGCTATGTGATAGTTTGTTTTATTACATTCAAGTATCAAACACGTGGACATATGTTCGTGCTTGTCCACTGCCTTTTCAATTCTTCTTCGTCATGTTTTTATGATCAACTCAGCAGTGATTGGTACCTTCTATATTTATTGTCTTTATTTATTGGGTTTAACGATACTTTCGATAGCCAGGGTCACATCGTGTCGAACTTGCTATATAAATTTGGAATTTGTGTCGGGGAACCATCATTATACCCCCACTCCCGAAGAGAATGGTGGGGTATACTGGATTGCAGGCGTCTGTTCATCCGTGCATCTGTCCGTCTGCCCGTTCGTCCTCAGCGATATCTTATCTGTGCATGGATTTCAATGAAATTTGGTATGAGGGATCATTATGACAGGCCGCACCTGTACATGTTATATAAAAAAGTTGCCCGCATTTTTTTCAGCACATTTACTGTCCTTACTTTGTGTTTAATTCATTTATGCTTCATCGGTCCAGTACTGTAGTGGGGGTATGAATTGCCTTCAGCAACAGCTATTGTTAAAAATTCTACTTCCAAAGAAAAGGGTGAAGAAAAGAAACGTCGCGCTGAGGAGGCATTTTTTCACCGCTCGATTGATCGCGCTGTACTGTAAAACGTGAAAAACTGGGGGGGGGGGGGGGGGGAGGTTTAGCTGCTTGTGGTCTAAATTACCCGCGCGATGTATGGATACTACCGGATGGAAACTAGATGTGGAGCTTTAACTCCTTACATGCTGCTGACGGGTATTCCTGCCCAGGACAGTATTTCTCTTACCATTGAAATATGTATAATTTGGGCATATTTAATCTAAGTTGCACCCTGTAAATTGAATGGATTTTTTCACCAACAATTTCTTGAGTTAAATTTAGATGAAGCTTTCATCAAATCTAGTCATGCCTGCTTCACAGCACCCATGACTAGATTTGCTGAAAAATATTTTTAAAATACTCAGCGGGTTAAGAGTTAATATCTCAATAACACTCAAATTACTAGAGATGCGAGAATGCTTATGTTATAATTGATTTTACAGGACCAATGGTATGGTATCAACAGTTTGAATACGCAATAGGACATTGGCTACAAAAGGCAACTGAACATGTATTTGGGTGCGTGCTTTGTTGCCCCGGATGTTTCAGTTTATTCAGAGGTTCTGCGCTGATGGACGACAACGTTATGCGGATGTACACAACAAAACCAACGGAAGCTCGACATTATATACAGTTTGAACAAGGTATTTTAGACCGGGTGGAATATAGTGATTGAAGTGTGTGTTGGGAGGGTGAGTGGGGGATGTGTGCGTGCCGAGCCAATAACTCAGAAACTATTGATTTTACGATCATAAAACTTCACATCACGGGAGGATGTGTTACACATCATAGCCGGTTTCGTAACTTCAAGGTCAAAATCACATTTCAAGGTAACACTTAAAATTGGTCAATATGCATGTCTCAGTCATAACGAATCAAATTTTGTGTGCGGCCATGGGCAAATTTGACTGATGCGTTGAGCACGCCCTTTCACTCAGTCGTGGAGTGTATCCAGAAGAAATAGCAAAATAGCATAGGATATCTCTGCAAAACCACGGGTAAAAGGCTTTATATCGCAGACTGACATCTGGTCGTGCTCCTATGATATGATTTACCCTACCCTGGAATGGTAATAGTAACTTTCAGTAAATGGAATAGATACAGAGGAGTACCCCCCCCCCCCCCCGCCTCCATCTCACAGAACCTCCAGTTAACAGGAGAGGGGAGAGTCTGAGAATGGCATCTTTAGTAGTTTCTTAGTAGTTTTCCGGCATATTTTTCATAATCGCACCCTTTGGCACTGTCGTGACACCCTACCTATTACCTTTTAGGATCGTATTTTAAGATATTAGACGATAATATAAAGATGCCAAAACTAAATTATGATTGCCGATTAATTGCTAAGCATACTGAATCAGCCTTTCTTCTTATGTAGGGCCCTGCAAATCACATATTTTCGATTCGAATCGAATGGAGTCTGTTATTCGAAATCGAATCGAACCTCGAATCAAATGCAGGCGTCTTGAAGTCCCGACTGATAAAATATTCCACCTACATCATCAAGGTATGCCTTCGTTGAAGGCATGCATTGATGATGTTGTTGGAATATCACCCAGTAAGAATGTTTGTACAAAAATAGAAACGGATGCGAGAATTCTATACTAGGCACTGCACGGGGCTAACTGCTAGCAACCGTAAGCTCCTCGTTGATATTGCTTGGGAACTTTAAATTTACTTTCTTTCAACACTGGTTGTGACTAATGAAACTGGAGTTAGCATGGATGGTTGTATGTGTACAGATACTTTTATGTTAATAAAGTGGAAATTACACGCAGTTTTTATTTTCAACCTTATTTATATACAGTTTCTGTCTGGGCTACAGCTTTGTGAGACGACTAAGATGACCGATTCTAAGCGAAATTCCAGTAAAAAGGTTCGAAGGAATACGAATTTTGATTTCGAATCGAACCGAATACTAACTTAAGATTCGAAAACGAATCTAATCTTGAAGCTTCGCTGTGACCTATCTTTATGTTGAAAGTGTACAGAGACACGAATGGTCACGTTTAACTGATTTTATGCCTCTGCCATGTCATTCTGTGGCGGCTTCGAAGTTCAAAAGAAAGCGATACTAAAACACTACCAAAACATTATCCACCTTATAATAAACACAACTGATAAGCATTCAATGTTATTTCAGAATGTTTGATTCTCTCACTTATATTATATATTTAGGCAGGGAATGGCAAAATCAGGAAGACGGTTTTTCTTGTGACGTGGACACCACAGCATGTTCTCAGTTTCTTTGATGCTTCGGAATGTAGCTGTCATATACCGATCTACCCAAACAACTCTGTGTCCCGGCAGTTTCTTGCAAAATACCTGGAATTTTCTGCAATGTTTATCTGTAGAGGCGGAGCAGAATATAGTGTAATTAAAACCCTTCTTCCATCATTACTTTCTTGAAGACAAAAAATGCTTTCTTTAACTAAGTGCCGTGTGAGACCTGTACAGGGTTTATCATACGTTTTTAGAGAAACCCTTTTATCGAGAAAGAAGACTTTATCTATATTTGAAGTGAAAGAAAGACAAAGTAATACAAATATGTTTATTAGTGTCTAAAAGAGCAGTCTAATTTCACGAGTTTCTGTTATTAAGGTATGTTGTGATGTAATATACTGTTTGAAGGGCTCGCAGAGCTGTTTTCAATAGAGTGATATATTACAGCAGTTCATTGCCGAAACAGTCGAACACTATGCTCGGTCGTAATTCAAGCGAGCAGCCAGGAATTTTGTTGGGCAGGTGCGCTAAGTGGCGAGCAACGACCAGGCCTGAAAATAAGCAGTCTGACATTTGCAGAATGAGGTCTCCGAAGGGTGAATCTGATGATGCTATCCTATACAGTGGGCCAATTTATCCTCTGGATACCTCTTTCTATTTTGTTTTGAGAGTAGCATCACTAAATTCACCCTCTGGGGACCCCATTTTGCAGATGACAGTCTGCTTATTTTCTGGCTTATCTGGCAGAGAAAATGTTGAAAAGTGAGTATCAAAATGCTCTGGGGTAGCATCTGGGAAATATTATGTGAAATTTAGGATCTAAAATATAAGCACTTCTGCACTATAAAATATGAAAAATTACATGCAAAATCGATAGATCACGTTCATAGGCATATTTTATTTTCCAGATATATATTATACCTATATATATATATAATTCTGTTAATACGTGGTTCTGGCAAAATTTAAGCAGCAAAACGCTCGGTGTAACATATAGGGTATGTGACACAACGACCATGCAACTAGTTTCTATGAAACGCGTAGGCACTTTGATACTTTTTTTTATTGCCGATGCTATATAGAGATTATTACCATTATGTGGATGTACAAAATATGTATCCGAGTCTAGCTCCGGGTTCTAAGGGCAGATCACGACTCGTCTTCGACTCGTCGTGATCTACCCTTAGAACCCGGAGCGAGACTCGGATACATATTTTGTACATCCACATAATGGTAATAATAATTTTATCTTACAATATATTGGGGATAAGTCAAGATTGTAGACGAATATATAACGAACTATTTATTCGGACGGATGAAAAAATTATGGAATTCACGCGAAAGGAACGTGCTTGTATCCGACCCCTTGATACAAACATCTGTATCAGGGGGTCGATACACGACAGTTACGGAGTTAATACAGACAAAATACATGTTGATTGTAAGATAAAAAAGTATCAAATGTAGCGCCTTGGCTTTTTACAGAAACTACGTGCGAACGAGAACATTAATGATTTAAAACAACTTACCCCGACACTTCGTACTCTCTGTGGCTAAACCACGGAGAGTATGATATATAGAGCTAAGTGAGGTCGCTCTGTTTTATCAAAATTTTCGAATCGCAAATGACAGATACACACTCAAGTGCAACTCCCAGTTTTGTGAGGAGGTACATTTGCATCAGTTGCACTTCGCCTGGCTGCGTGCCTGTCATTATCAAGTAGATCTTGGTTCTGGGAGAGCAACAAATAATAACCAAAGTTAAAATCGAGTAAACTTTCCCTAATCAGGTGAGCGGAAAATGGGTTTCCGTGTACTTTCTGGAGGCAAATGAAAGGCGAACGAATTGGTCGTTTGCGTAATCCAGACAGACCAACTGCGTTATTCTTCCATGTCACAGACACAAGAATTTAGTCCTATTCAGATCGTACAATGGGCAACATATGTAGTGCTGTATTTCTTCCTCGTCAACAAATGCGCTGTATGAGCCATGAACTTTATCAATGAAGCAAAAATTCAAAACATTTGTTCGGATGTGTGTTGTCTTCACACTATTTTTGTTAATATTTTCAGGTGAGGATAGATGGTTATGCACATTAATGTTACAACAAGGACACAGAATAGATTACTGCGCGGGTGCAGATGCTATGACCTTCGCGCCAGAAACTTTCAATGAGTTTTTTAATCAGAGACGCCGTTGGGCACCTTCCACTCTTGCTAACATGATGGACCTGTTATCTTCTTGGCGTAGTACCGTGAAAACCAACGACAACATAAGCAGACCATTCATACTCTACCAACTTGTCTTGATGGCTTCTACGATACTTGCTCCATCCACAGTCGTTCTCATGATCACAGGTTCCTTCCATTCTGTACTTGGATTTAATATTTGGCTGTCTTACTTTTTGTCACTCCTTCCAGTTGGTATATATCTAGGGATTTGCATGACGTGTAAGAATGACTTCCAAATATCAGCCGCGGCCGTGCTCAGTGCTGTGTATTCGATTATAATGATGATAGCCACTGTTGGTACGATGGTTAGCATTGCTACGGAACATTTCTCCAGCCCAAACGTAGTCTTCTTAGCCGGATTGACAATCATATTTCTTTGTTCAGGAATATTCCACCCTCAAGAGTTTTTCTGCCTCGTTTATGGAGCGCTGTATTTCATGACTGTTCCATCAACCTTTATTTTGTTGACAATCTATTATCTTTGTAATCTGAATAATGTGTCTTGGGGAACACGCGAGATGCCAAAGAAATTGACAAATGAAGAGCAAGAAGAAAAACGGAAAACTGAAGAGTCCAAGAACAAGAAGAAAGCAAACAGAAGCATTCTTTCTATGCTAGGCTTAGGCTATTTGATACACGAAGCACGGGACTTCATCAAATCTTTCTTAGGAAACAAGACTTCAGAAAATAAGGGTGTTGAAATTGCCACACAAACAGACAATATACCTGCCATATGTATAAACAGTGATAAACGCGAACTGCATAGATTGTCGTCCCTAAAAAGGCCACTAAGCGTCCGGACTGATTATTCCGAGGACAACAGCCCACCTCCCGGGTTCGAAACTGACCCATACAATCCGTTCTGGCTTGAAGTCGAAGGATTAGGAACTGGTAATGTTGAACAACTGAATATGGATGAAATAGAATTTTGGACATATACTGTAAGAAAATACCTTCTTCCTTTAAATGAGGACAAACAGCATAAAGAAAAAATTAGAAATGATCTTATATCGTTGAAGAATAATGTTGTCTTTATTTATATGATGCTCAATTTCTTGTGGACAATAATAACATTACAGCTACAAACAATGGAAGATCAACTGAAAGGGTTTTATATAATACAAAAATATGAACCTTTGTCTCTGATATTCCTTTGTGTCTTTGCCTTAGTGCTCCTTCTACAGTTTGTCGGCATGTTTATACATCGATGGGGAACATTCCTTCATTTAATGTCCAGTACTTCGATTGATTGGTTCAAGCAGATAACATCTGAAGAAGATTTTGTGAGATTTGCAATTCAAGAAACTCAACGAATGCAAACAATGCTACCTGATGTGGATTACGATGACGATCCCCCAGCCGATTATCCATCTGAAGACTATTCATCAGATGATGAGCACAAGCATGCTGAACGAGAACCCGATGTAAATTTATATGACGAAATTAGTTTGTCTCAAATACACTATCGCCCTAAACGTGACAATCAAGAAGAAGAGTCTCAAATAGCATCTAAACATGGTGACAGACACTACGAATCAAAGCCACAATTACAAGTGATTTTAGAGCGTCGTCTTGCGAATATGCAGAAGAAAATGCGGAAGGGTTCTTTTGCATTCAGAGGAGTAGAACGAAGTGTTAGTCATCGTGTAAAAAGACATGAGAGTAAGAAATGGGTGGAAAAACAAAACGAGATGAGGCGGAGCCTTTTCAGTAGAAGTATACGTGGTATAGACGCTGAGACGAAACGCAAATTATCAATGGGAGAGATTATATAAAATATTAAAAAGATGAGGTATAAACGTCGTCACTTTCATTGTACACAATTGATTGGTAGAATGCTGAATTTTTGGGTGGTCAGAATTTGTTCACATGTTTGGGCCTTTTTTACAATTTCTGGGAGAGTGCCTGTAGGCACTCTCCCATAAATTGTAACAAGGTAAATCCATTACAGACAAAATGATATAACTTCAAAGACAATCTGAAGCACTTTGACAGAATACGCAGCCTTTAGGTTGCCTAACCTGCACTCCAGTAAAAAACCATAATATTGACTTCCAGTGTTCTACCATTTAAATTGTCAATCTGGGGACTAACAAATTTGTTAATCATTCACCCAACAAATAGAAGATTCCTTCTACACAAAAATCGCCATAAAAGTTTTCATTTTTATTTTCGATTCAAAAAGCGTAGTTTGAATTTCATGAATATGAATGAAGCTTCAATTTATAAATAAAAAGATAAAAACATGTTCTCTTCAGCGATCTGCTTGTTTTCTTGGTGATACCATTTTTGTGTCGAGCATTTCATTGACTCCAGATCAGTTAACCGGGTGCGTTCTAACATGTTGCATGCTGGAATGCACGTGTGGTTTTCCTGACACATTTTTCAGTACCTGTATTCCTTCAGGCAACGCTGAATATGCCAAACGATCCTTGTTAACCTTTTGAACCCGAGCGACGGTTTTCCGACCAGGAACATGATACCTCATAACGTCATTAAATGGGATGGTTGTTCAGTAAATGTGTGGGGTAGACCAATCAATATTTTCAACGTGCAGCCCTGAGGCTGCACGTTGAAACTATTGATTGGTCTACCCCAAATAATGAGTATGGACTCTTCCAATTGCTGCCCTTGAACTGGCATGGGAGATACCACTACAGTTCAAAGGGTTAAGACACAACTGTGTTTGGATGCGACGAACGAATAGTTATTTATAAAAAATATAAGTGTCGCCCTCAAGTTGCAAAAGTTAAAGAGGTAGGACAAAGCCTTTACTTTATTTCATTTTTCAGGAATTTGTTGTAAAAAGCCAAATCTTTACTCTCTTATTCTCAACAGGAAGCATACTGCTGTCAAATCAAAGGGGACCAACTGACACTTCAGGTCTAAATTCTTTAAAATCGAGAGTTGAATCCCTCATATTGCCCAGTGGTGTAATTGCCCTCAGAAATCTATCTCTAATTAGAAAACGCTTTTTAATATTTAATAGACTTTATCGGCATTCCCCGTGTTGGGTCACGTGAGGATTGGCACACGTCACATTTGTTCCTAAAACAATAAACAGGTGTGGAGCGCTATTAAGAGCCAACGATGGCGGTAACAGTCAATCGCTTCATACGTCACTCATTGCATTACGTATGACTCAACAGGTATTGATAATGCTCTATTTATATCAATGTATTTCAAATGTTGAACTTTCAAAGTGGTAGCTCAGTTTCGCTTTGCAAGGCAACGAAGATACGGAACTCGATTCACACTGTACGCAGTTACATTTCAATGTATTCTTAACCTAAAGTTTTGTTTTCAATTCGAATTTACCATATTAATAATATTACAATTGATACTTACTATAAACGTTAATTTTAACACAAATGATCAATATTTATTTTACGTTGAGTTAAGTTCACGTCTGCCATTTCTGACCAGGATTGTGCTTGTTAAATATCCCACTTGTGATTTGTTTTGAAATCAAAGGTGACGTATGCGGCACGGGTCCCTCCACTTTTTTCCACAGATATGTTTCGCAGTTACACAGTGAGTTAAAAAATGGGCGCATGCAAACGTGTCAATATGCAGGCATTCCTGTAACATTTGCAAATCCATTTAGCCAAAGAATTCCACTTGTTGGAAGATGATTGAAGTAGAAGAAACGGAGAAGACGGTGCCCGCACAGCGTAATATTCATCTAAACGAGAGACTATAGCGAGTAATGGTGCATTTAGCGATATACGATTATAAACTTTCTCACACTGGATCGAACCATGGTAGCATTTTAAATTTGTGACCCTCCACTTTTATCGAGCTTCCGCCGCCCCCGCCTGTGTCATGCAACAAGACTCTGCATTTGTCTGAGCAAAGTGAACTTTCCATCAGTTCCTACATGATCGCTTTAGAAAACTCGGTTAGGGTTAACCCTTTACCTAACGAATCGGCAGCATCCTCCTGCGTAATATACAAATTGAGCAGTTGAAAAAAGTTAGTTTTAAAAACAAATTCAATTACCAGATGGGCTTGTCCATATCCAACCACCCCCCCCCCCCCCCCCCCCCGCACTCGGCCGTCATGATTTTTCTAAGGCGAAAAGGGGCAAAACTCTGGCAAAAAAGTTCGATCGAAACTATAATCGCAGGTGCATAGGTTCCCATGGAAGTGAATATCCGTACCATCCATACATCATAGAAATCTACCCATAAACATCCGAGGAAATCTGCAGACAAAATTCAGGCCTATACGGCATCTATTTCAAGTCGAAAAGGGGGATAATTCTAGCAAACATAATCCGACCACAACTATAATCGCAGGTGCACAGGTTCCCGTGGTGGTGAAGATTCATACCAAGTTTCGAGCAGATTGGTACATAAACGTCTCAGAAAATCTCCGCATATGTCTACGGACGGACGGATTGGCGAACGGACAAACGGGCGGACAAGATGATTCCAGTATACCCCGCCACCCCACAACACTTTGCGGGGTGGGGGATATAAATGTGAGCTATCATTGGAATCAGCTCATAGCGGTATATGCTTTTTTGTATTTTTTTTTTAAATTTGAAAAATATTTAACCTTTTACCCAACGTAACGGCCAAAAACGGCCAGCGCTATTCACAAAAATTACTATCCAATTTTCATTATTTTTTAATTTCTTGCGTCAAAAAATAGCTTATAACCCCTCAGTGGAACGAGCTCGTTCCAATCAGGGGTCATAAGCTATGTTTTTGACGCCAAAAATGAGAAAAATTAGTTATTCAAGAATTTTATTTGCAAGAGTCGTCTGCTTTTCGTGTTATGTAAAGGTTTAAAATAATAAATTTCTGCCATTATGTGTTTGGGGAGGTTATGCACTGCAGACACCTATTTCCTCTTATTTGTCTATTCCTTTTAGACTTTTAAAGTTGAGGAGGGGTCTGGTGGCGTCGCGGTAACCGGTTCTCGTCAGATCACCGAAGTTGAGCAACGTCGAGCGCGGTTAGTAGTCGGATGGGTGACCATTTCAGCGACTGATTCGCGTTCACGCGTTGTGTCCTTGGGCAAGGTACTTCACCCCGATTGCCTACATGGGGGCACGATGACGCTGTGTACTAAGACGTACTGCACGTCGTTGGCGCGCATGTCTTCAACCAATCTAACCCTGCCTGTGCCGCGGTGCAGAGTTCAGAGTTACGATGTTGGAGAGCTGACAGCTGCTCGTCGTTGCTCGGTGGTTCTCTCCGGGTACTCCGGCTTCCTCCACCCGTAAAACTGTCATCGACACGATATGACCCTGGCTGTTAATGTGTCGCTAAACCCTAATAAATAAATAAATAAATAAAATAAATAAATAAATAAATAAAGTTGAGGACAAGTGCAGTCTTCGAGTATATTGTAACGGGAGTGTTTTGAGTGCTAAACTACTTGAACATTGGGTTTTTTATATGTTTTGTTATCATTTTTTGTTAGTTTTATTGAATAAAAGTTTAGCTTATAAAAGCTTATAATTTTTTCCCCTGTATTTTTGTCATATCATTCCCGTCACTGCAGGTGCGTGTATAGTAGAGATGAAGAGAGTTGGGCGTCCTTGGAAACTTTTCATTTCTTTAACCCTTTACCCAAAATGAGACGTTGGAAGATTTTATATTTTAAACAAAATCAAATCATGCGACTCCTCACCGGAACGAGCTCGTGGAGCTCGTTCCAATGAGGGGGTCACATGATATGATTTTGTTGAATTTTTTTTTTAAATTCTGAAAAAAATATTTAAAATAATAAACTTTGATGTAGTGTGCGTTGAGTAGGGAGTTGACGATAGTGGGCAGGTGACAATGACCTTTGACTGTGTATGTTCCCGTAAGTTGTTTTACCGAGTGAACAAAAGGTACGAAGATAAGGTGGTTTCCGAGTTGGTGACGATTCTTGGCACTATTTGTATCAATTGTACCGTTCCAGTCCGAGAGTATTTTGTGGTGTCAATGTGGAAAACGGCGCCGTCCAAAATATAAGCTTGGCTACTAGAGACGGTCGTAGTGGAGTTGGGGCTGGGTAATATTGGGTTTTTCAACATTTCGGGTTGCTATATGGTTGAAGTATTGGAAGTAAAACATAGAAATAAAATATAGACCAAAACACACACGTCGAAAAAGAGTGGTCAGCGGTATTTTCGTGTTTCCCGATACAAGACTACAGTCTGAAGTTTGACAGAAAAGGACTGTCAGCTGTTTCAGATTGAATTCTGAAGGTACAGTATATTACCTCTTTTCCCTTGTACAGTGACGCCGGAGCCGGGGAGGGGGGGGGGGTTTAGACCCCCCCCCCCCCCCCAACCATATCTTTTTCATTGGATGGGGCTGCTCTGTCTGATAAACGACCAAGCCTAAATATGTTTCGACGACATTCTTGTATCCAGTTTCCGCGAGACATGGCACTCACTGTCTTGTGTAACGGTTAAGGGGGATACCTCAAAAGGACATGATCGATTGAAACATTAGCATGGTAGGCTCCCTTGTTTCAGAAGGGAAGTAATTTAGACAAAGAAACAAGCAGATGACGCAGAATCGCAGATCTGTTCGAAAACAATATCCATCGAAAAGTATTTCACAAAAAATGAGTTTATTAACACTCAGTAAACAAACCACGAATACTATTCTCGATTGAGACTCAATCGAGAATAGTATTCGTGGTTTGTATACTGAGTGTTAATAAACTAGGGTCGGCCCGTCATGCCCTTACCCAAAAGCCCCCCGCCTCTCCCAATCCGAAATTCGCTCCGGCGTCCCTGTTGTATCCTTCAAAATACACACAGGTTCGTGCCAGTCTTCGTCTGTGGCCAACCACAGAATTTTCATGGTTTCTGTAGCCAGTGCGTTCCACACTTCCATGCTGCTGCTACAAGGATAGTGGTAAAGTAATCATGAGAACTTCGTCTAAAAACTAGATTCCAGCCATCTTTTTTGACGGCATGAGTAAGTATATCATGTACCAGGACGACCCTGATCACCTGGTCCTCGTCCCGGACCTCGGAAGTGACGTCATGTCACGTGACCCGGTGGCGTCATGTGTTGTCATAGTAGCCGGTGTGAACGGTCATGTTGTGGCGTAATTACCATTGTGACACGTGGTGTCAGTGTGCATGCATAGCGCATCTTAAGGTGTCACGTGTTTCCATCGTCCCTTTTTGTATACTGTAGGGGGCCATCTTGGTTTCTATTGTGGCATGTGGTTGCTAAGTGAACCAAAACCTTCTAATAGGACAGAGGCATGTTCGGAGGGTGTGTTCGATTCAATGGGAGTAAAACCAATTACTCGAATAGATCCGACAATTTCCCCAAATCAGTCGAAAACTCAGATTTTCCCCAGAATCCCTTTTCCAATAATAGGTGCGTTTCAGTGTATACGAGTACTTTTCCGGTTCGGATTTTCCCCAAATCCTCGGTTACCTCGTAGAATTTCCCAAATAGACTCGACAAGTTTTACTAGTTCGGATTCTTTCAGAATCCTCTGCTCTGCTTCTTCTGTCTATGCTTGTAGAATCCCTTTTTTGTTGTATGAGGTCATTGGGGGCATGAGGAAATCCTTCAGTGAGGTATAATCTATCAGCGTACTTATCCTCATCTGTGTATCGAATGACCACATCCCGTGGCACCCCACTTTCAGCACCCCTAGCTAGCAAACGACCGGCGCTCAGCACCTCTCCACTATCGAATGAGGCCATGGGACTACGAAGAAATCCCTCAATAAGGTATAATGTACCATTTCTCTTATCCTCATCTGGGTATCGAACGGTCACGTCTCGAGGAATTCATTCCTGTAGCCCGTCTATGCTATAGAATCCCTTTTTGTCATATGGGGCCACGAGGAAATCCCCAAAGGTAGAATTTACCATTCCTCTTATCCTCATCTCGGTATTTGAGGATATCTATGACATGGTGATGTTCTATTTGATGATACCTTTTGAGGATATCTACATGTATCTGAATATAGTTATGGCGCCTAGCCCTATCTCAGCTCGTGGGTTCTAGACCATCCATCACCTTTATAGCGCCAAGGCCACTACTTGTCCATAGTCACTGTCACCTGTCGTGTGATCGGCTTTCACTGTTGTCACCCAAAGCTCCTGTCTGCATCCCACCTGCGGAATCACGGAACCCCATTAAAATATGTTATAAGGGATTTAAACTCTGTATAAAATGGTACAGATTGGGGGAAGTGAAGCAATCTGATTGAACATGTTATGTTTCACCGAAACACACTTGGATCAATCATACAATGACAATAACTTGCGCATCCCAAACTTTTCCGGGCCTTTTAGACACGATAGGAATCAATATGGCGGGGGGAATAGCTGTGTACGTGTGTACTGAAAATGTTTATTGTAAACCGATACCCGACCTTTGATTTGATGATGACATAATATGGTTTGAAATTGGTTCAAAATCACAATTTGTGCTATGTGTAACTTACAGATCTATTAGAGAATGCATAACCGATTACTGGCAAAGACTTGATGAAAAGATAGAATTAGCTCAGACCAGAAATCCGTCAGTTATTATTACCAGTGAACTCAGCTGTGACTTATTCCACACATCTGGCCCGGCCCTCTACAACAAATTATTACAAAATTCAATACTATCACCGAGGCAATAAGAATAACTCGTAGCGCTGAAACATTAATCGACCCAATAATTGTTAGCGACTCAATATGTGTAAAACATTCAGGTAGATATGGCAGGTCTGTCTGACCATAATGCAACATTCTCCTATATCTCTCATATCAGGGCAAATAATACCCCATCTTCCAGAACGGTATGGAATTATAAAAGAGCAGACTTCAGAAAAATGGATTCTATTTCTTCAATTGATTGGGAAGATCTAATTTGTAAACCAGACAATATTAATGACTCACTGAACAATTTTCTGGCGGTATTCTATGAAAATGCCCACCAATGTATGCCAACGTACACTACTAGTTCGAAAAAATGATAGACCGTGGTTTGTACCCTTTTTGAAACAAAGTATGTTTAAGCTACATGTTAAAGGCTTGACCGGGGGAAGAGTCGAGACAGAGATAGCCAGCATGCCTGTAGTAGTGCTACAAGTCAGAAGTAATGGTACAAGGCTGCAACGGAGAGTTGCAGACTATAATTTTGTGTGACTATAGTGGAAGCCGCATAAACGACAGACGATACTGACTGTGGACAAGTAGTGGCCTGAGGGCTATGAAGCTGGTGGATGGTCTAGAGCCCAGGAGCTGAATAGGGTTAAGGACCATAACTATCATGACATACACACACAGGCCCGTGCCAGTCTTCATCTGAGGCCAACCACAGCACTTTCGTCGTACTGAAGCCAGCGCGTTCCACACTTTCATGCTGCAGCAGAAAAGGAAAGTGAATCATGTAATCGCGAGAAATTCATCTAAAAAGATGGATTCCAGCCATCATATTTGACGATGTGCAATAATGGTCAAGTGGTTTGGGCGTTGAACTCCTGATTACCAGGCGGGATTGCCATGAGTTCGATCTCCGGCGGGGGATCAGAAAAAAACATTCCTCCAAAACAAGACTGTGCCCTCCAATGTACACACATATGCACCTGACAGTCTTCGTCTGAGGCCAACCACTTACATCCTACTGCAGCCAGTGCGTTCCACCCTTTTGTGTTCCTGCCGAAAGGAAAGTGAACCAAGTAACCACATGAGAACTTCTTGTAAAAAGCTATATTCCAGCCATCGTTTTAGACGGTGTGCAATGGTCTAGTGGTTTAGGTGTTGGAAACCAACATTCTGAATTCCTCCAAAACATGATTATTTATTTATTGGTGTTTAAGGTCACATATTTTTGCATAATGGCTAATCATGCCCACGACATGAGTATCAACTCAAGACCAGGGTTGAGCGTTAATAAGCCAAATTGCCCATTTTAGAGAGGGTTTGCACCTCCCAAGCATAGGTGTCTGGGTCCTATTTTACCAGTAAAACAGAGCCTGTTTACCACAGTGAACAGGCGGTCCAACAACATTCACACTTCTGACTTCAGAGCGTGAGCACCTGATTAACAATCATGGAAAAACTGGAATTACCAGAGAGACTCGTCAGAACCATATCAGCTCTGGCCATCTCTTGCCCTGTCACCTGGACTGTCCAGGAGACAGGCAAGAGAGTTCACCTGAGCCTGGAATTTGAGGTAGAGTCATCCAAGACACCACCCTCTTCGGGGAGAGGTAGCACCTCTGGCGAGAGGACCCCCTCTCCCACTGGTCCTCGCCCGAAGGGGCACGGAGGCCCTGAAAAGAGAGAACAGAAGAAAAAGAAGAGGAGTCCATCAACCAAGCACAGGGACGCCCGGCGCTTGGAGGCCTTCCGGAATAGGAAGAAAGAGTTGAGTGAGGGGATGGAGGCTCTAGAGGCAGCCGCCAGTTCCCCTCCTAGTCCCACTGGTACACCCAATCAACTGCCGGCTCCTGAGCCGGTACAGTTGGATGAGGAACGTCCAGTGGAGACTGAGGAGGAACTGGAAGTTGCTTTTTCACCGCCTCCCACCCCTCTTCCTTCATTACCGGAAATCCGGGGAGCGAAGTAGCAACAGAACAGCCACCACAATCTATTAACACCATCGTGCAAAACGCACTAAGAACAATAGAGATGGCAAAAGAAGAATCCGCCAAAACTAAAGAGTACCTAAAGAAATCAAAAGAATTCTCCAGAATAGCATTAAAAGAACATTATGCGCGTACCTCAACACCACCACCAACCTCATCACCATGCCAACCTCCACCAAAGAAAAAGAGCCGCAAAAAGCCAAGAAGGGGATAAACCTTTTCCCTCCTTCGTTTTCCTCCTCTACCACGCCTCGACATTATCCAAAAACAAACAGCCAACGCGGGTCGAAAGGGGCCTGCTTTCCATACCGAGCCTGCGCGCCTTCGGCGCGCGAAACCATTTCGTTCAAGAAGTGAACAGGCACTGCTTCACTTCCGCGGGAACCAAAACATGATGGTGTCCTTCGAAATGCACACGCACACAAACGCAATTAACTTCGTCCGTCATACTCACCAAAATCCGATAATAAAGAGAATTCCATTTTTCATATTCCCTCACTGAGCCAAACCAGGTAGGTCCAGGGCGTTTTGAACATTAGTGGGCAAATACCTAGGAAGGGTCATAGCCTGCAACTAATCTTTTGTAGTATAATACGCATGTCAAAGATTTAAATTTCAAACTTTCTTATTCACAGGGCACAAAATTCTGTAACTGGCGCTTAGCTAAAAAGAGATTACATAAATTAGATGATCCTAACCGTCCGTCCCACTGGTCATTTCAGTTCTTGATTTGCAATTAAAAAACGATGCAAATAGCATGTATAATTAACACCGACCAGGTTGTTTCAATAACATAATTAAAGGCTACTCTGGAAAGAGAGACCAACTTTGTTATTATTTATGTATTGGTGTATATGGTCATTTTCAGCATCTTTGATTATATCATGGCCGCAACATAGGTATGAAGTCAAATTTAGAGGACTACCACCGCGGGCGTTGGTTCCGGGTCCTACTTTTCCAGTAAAGCAGAACGTGTATTCCATGATTAAACAAGCAAAGATCCACGGGGATCAACCTTGTTATATACACCTTCATTTACCATTACTGGGGATTTATCATGTGGCACTATTGGAAAGGGGTGTCTATAGAAAATATCGGAATTTCACCTTAACTGTTTAATTAGTGGCGGGCGAGTATACTTAGTGGTACCACAACATATTAAAATTTTAGAAGTGCGCCATGACTGTTCGTGGATGGTGGGGACCAATCGCCCCACCAAACTTTCTTCTGTATCCATGGTTGCCACTTACATTCATCAACCTCAACTGTTCATGGTTAAGCAAAACCCAGTTTAACTGTGAATATTCTCTGTGGCAGAGAAGTACAAGATGTATATAAGCGAACAGCTGAAGCTGGTGGTTAATATACAAGTTCCAACATGAACTTCTACAAACCAAAACATAAATAATAAAAAATGGCAGCCTCTGTGAATTTTACACACATTGGATTTTTATTGGTGTTTAAGATCAATATCAGCGTCTAGGACTAAATCACGACCGCAACAAAGGTTGAAGTCAAGTTTAGCCAATCATTTATACTTATGATGCCTATTTTGGAGGTATTCTACGCCAGCCACTGGTTCTGGGCCGTAATGTACCAGTAGAGAGGAACTTGTTTACCGCAATAAACAGGCACTGCTCCACTCTCTGGGGTTCCAACGGGCAGTGTTCACGCTGGTCCGAAACTGTCGGGTGCCAAATGTTTAGCTATTCTGGATATTTTAGTTCCATACAGATTATCACCACAGTGTGTGTCTCCGGGAATTCAGATCAAGTCGAGTTGTAGGTTAGTTTGTTCTCATTTACAATCAGATTCCATTTGACACAAAAATCTTTTATTTAGCACCCAAAACATTCATTTGGCACTGAACAGAAACTCCACTTGGCACCAAAACATTTTAGGTCTGCGTATCTGACAGATGATCACTGGCAAGAAACGACTTTTTTGCAAAGGTGAGGTGGGTGAGTTAAACATCTTTACCCCCTCCCCCCCCCCCCCCCCACACACACATGCACACACAAACCCAACCACCCACTCCACCACCATCACAGGAACCAACTCCCAGGAACTGAGTGGCAGAAATTAAAACAGTAAGTGGAGCATATTTAAGGTGAGTTTTTCTCAGATGATTATCAAAACCAGCAAAAATTGTGGTTGACCATGTCGGGTACACATACAGTATACAGTACGTGGAGAGTGCATTATCACTAAATCACCCACAGAGTGGAGACTCCACTCAAACAATAATTGCAAATTTGTTGCAAAGCATAACAAGCACAAGCAAAGTTCCAGCCGATGGTTCACCCGGAGGTCCATTGGCTGAAACAATACTTGTGTTTTTTGTCCATATGCACAGAATTTGAAAGTGATACTCTGGGTGATAATTCCACTCTGCGAGTGATTTAGTTACAATACACTCTCCGCGTACTGTATATTCTAATTCATCAGTGATGACTTCTCTATTAGACAGTGATTAAAGGAACCTATTTTGGTGACAAGATAACTGTGAGAGAGGATATGCTGGTCACAATATATTACCCCCACCCCCGAAAGACACTTTCAGTTACTGAAAGGAAGCTTCTTCTAGTCATCCATATATACTAATACGAAAAGGTTGGATGTGTTAGACTATTCTCACACACCTCCTTCATCACTGAAAACCAGCCTAGGCACTTTTTCTTTACCTGGAAATAGGGCTGGCATGATTATAAAATTTCATGAATCATGATTGACTTTTGAAGATGAATAATTGATTCCAGTTTCTGTGATCTCTAGAAACAACTGTGAAGAAAACAATATTTTTAGCCATCAATTCCTCAGGTCGAAGATTCTTCAGGCATGCAGACATGCTTCAAGCCTACTGCTCTCCAAGAACAATTCAGACTCCTGACCACCTGAGACCCAAACCTAAGTCTAGACTCAGGTTTGGGCCTGAGGTGGTCAAGAGTCTTATGATACCTGCATTGAGATTTAAGAAGACAATTGCACTTCTTGGGAAACTGAGAAGTGCAATTATTTGTACACCAATACTTTCTAGAATGCCAGACCTGGTGTCATGTGCTGTATCTTTATACATTTTTCCCATATCAAATACAATATATTTTGATATTCTACAGCCTCTGACACTTTTTATGAGCACGATGAGGAGGGGGGGGGGGGGGGATAATAACTAATAATTCATCTAATGATTATAATTCATCATCCATAAATCACTGACTCACAAACTGTAGTTAATTATGGGTGTTTCTGATGATAAGACAACTTCTCAATTAATCATGACAGGCCTACATGGAAATCTCTTCTATTTTGCACTTATAGGACTAGAAATTTGATCAACTATATCTTGTTTGAAAGAGCTCACTGAGGTCTGTCAAACATGAGATGGCTGGTTAAATTTCTAATTTCATTATGGGAAATATTCATTGTGGAAAACCTTGGTTTTCCACATAGTTGTAGAAGGCATAGAGAGTAATCGCTTGACTGGACTGGTTACGTGAAATAATTCATGAGAGGTGAGGGACGTTGTACAAACACAAGTGCGCAAATGCACTCGAGTGTTTCACAATATAGTCGCTAGCCTCAAATGAATTATTTCACGTAACCAGTCCAGTCAAGCAGTTACTCTGTTTATTACTTTTCATTATTAATGATAATTATATTAAAGCATCTTCGTTTGGGCACATAGATACATGACACAAATGTTGATTGCATAATTCACTTGTGAAGTTATCGTTTATAATCAAACCCAGAAATCCCAGTAAATAAAAAAAAAATATTACTTTTGTTTCTTAGAAACTGCCAAATTGTTTTCATGTACATTGGTAGATACATTTTACTGCCATTTTTCAAATATCACTATTGACCTCTGTTCAGCAATCCGAACGTAGTGCCTACCCCACTATTGTACCCCCCCCCCCCCCCCCCCTCCAAACACACACCGTAAAAGAGATGTGTTATTGATTCTTTTGAGTTAAGACAGAAGCAACATGAGTTAGCCATTACATTCAGATCACTGAACTGTATATAACATATGACACTCAGCTAGATTGCCATGGCTATGTTCCTTATAATTCATAGTCCTGACGATAATAAAAAGTAGAAAGGAGTAAAATTTCTTCTTTTTTAATTTACAGTTTTTTCAGTAAATTACATTAATACATATATACATAGACAAATATACAGTGTGTAAAGAATAAGTGCAATCTTCCATCTATATTGAACATAGACCAGTGTGGTTATAGAAGACATTTAGATTAAACTAATTATTTTAGATATTGTTTCCCCAACTCGTAACTTCGCACTGCAGCAAAGGCAGGGTTAGATTGGTTGAAGACATGCGCACCATTGACGTGCAGTACGCCTTAGTACACGGCGTCATTGTGCCCCCATGTGGACAATGGGGGTTAAGTGCCTTATCCAAGGACACAACGTGGGAGTCTGAATCGATCGCTCAGACGGTCACCCATCCGAGGACTAACCGGGCATAACGTTGCTTAACTTCGGTGATCTGACAAGAACCGGTTACAGCAACGCCACCGCACCCCCTCTACTGAGATTCTAATTGTTTTCCTAATATTACTTCCTTAAGACTAACCTGGACATTTAAATTATAAACTATAATGACCTTTTCTCTGATTTGGAGTAGAACCATTTTTGAATATGAACAATCGTAAAAGAGATGTGTTATTGATTCATTTGAGTTAAGACCAAGCCTGAAAATAAGCAGACTGTCATCTGCAAAAATGAGATCCCCAGAGGGTGAATTTGGTGATGCTACCCTGCACAGTAGGGTAGCATCACAAAATGTACCCTCTGTGAACCTCAGTCTGAATAAAGGTCTCAAGCCAAAACAGAAAGATGTACCTAGAGGATAAATTGGCCCACTGTATGATATAGCATCAGCAAATTCACCCTCTGGGGACCCCATTTTGCAAATGCCAGGTTGCTTATATTCAGGCTTGGTTAAGACAGAAGCTACAGAGCTGAGTTTCTTGAAGACCACTATGAAATAATTTAGAACTGGTATAGGATACGGTGATTTTTTTTTAACTACATTTGAAACTAAAAGTCATTTAACTGTATTCTGCACTATTTTGAGGTAATAGTGTGCCGAGTAAGTGCACTTTTTGTCCCTATCAAACTCAAACTGCCCCATTAGCGTAGCTCAATTCCTGCAGAAAAGCAGTGTGCCCAACAATTCTATACTAGTAGATAGAAATCATTAGTTTCATTTCTAACCTTTACTGGTATACAAGTATATGTAATGACATAAATACATATTAAAATTCGACTGCATATACAGAATGAAGAGAGTGGATTAATACTTAATCGCAGCGCCATGTATTCTTCAATCGAAAAGTATTTATAACTGTTCATAATAGCACGAGAAACACTTGAATACTTTCATCACAGGGACCACCGGGTTGCACCCAGTGGTCCATGTGATGAAAGTTTTCAAGGGCTTCTTGTGTCTTGTCCTGAGAAATTGTAAATAATTACTGAGCGAAAAATCTATCCCGCGGCGATTTAGTAGTAATTCACCCTCCATCGCAGCACCATATATTCTCTACTCGAAAAGTAATCATAATTATTCATAACAAGACGAGAAGCACTTGCAAACTTTCATCACATGGACCACCAAGTGCAACCCGGTGGTCCATGTGAAGAAAGTGAACAAGTGTTTCTTGTGTCTTGTCCTCAGAAATTGTGTATAAATACCAAGTGAAAAATCTACCCCTCAACGATTTAGTAGAAAATTACTAGTAATCCAGCCTCCATACTGTAGTCTCAATATTTTCTTTCTGTTTGATTGGTTCACTTTGTGATTTCACTACCGACCTCGATGATAGCACATTATATTTTACATTGTTCAGCCCAAACTTTCTTGTGTATTTCAGACTACTTCATTTTTCTGCAGTGAGGAATGTATTAACTAACGAGCATTTGCTGCACTAATTGTTACAGGACTTCTAGTTTCAACTGTATAGTGTCTGTAAATGGGTGTCATTGGTAGAAGTGAGAGTTGTCTTGTAGAAATACTACCATTCATCTGTGCTTATATCATATTTAAGCTTATTGCTCCATTTAGTTTCGGAGTTTCTTGCAGGTACAGCTACAGTATGTGGAGAGTGTGTTATCATTAAATTACCTGCAGAGTGGAGATTCCACCTGAGCAATAATTACAGATTTGTTGCAAAGCATAACTATCACAAGCAAAGTTCCAGACAATGGACCTCCGGGTTAAACCCGGAGGTCCATTGGCTGAAACATTGCTTGTGTTTTTTGTCCACATGTACAAAATTTGAAAGTGATACTTTGAGTGATAACTCCACTCTGTGGGCGATTTAGTTATAATCCACTGTCCACGTACTGTATCTTGTTCAGAAAAAGGCCATAAGGAGTTAAATTTCTATATCATATTGAGAACTGTTTTCTGGATTAACAAAAGAGACAATATCAGTAGAGAAAATGGATACTCCCTGAAGATAATCAGAAGATAAAAAGTGATCTGTTCATCAAATGATTTTAATGAACTGGAAAATGTTATGAATGGTCTGTGACCTTGAAGCTATGGCCTTGGTTGAAGATCATGACACACCCTTGAGTAAACACACTACAGTAAACAAGCACTTCTTCACTTTCTCTCAGGTTCCCACAGGGGATTCAAAGATTTAAGAGAGGTGTGAGAACCCTAGGAATGTTCAGTTATTGTCTAGGAATATCTTGCATCTCATCAGGCCTTAAGGTATTTATGTAATTATATTTCTTATTAAGGTTTAACAACACTTTAACAGCAAAGGTCATATTGCATCGATGACAGTTTTTTGGGTGGAGGAAGCCTGAGTACCCGGAGAGAACCACCGAGCAACGATGAACAGCTGCCAGCCCCCCAACATCATAGCTCTGCACTGCAGCACAGGTAGGGTTAGATTGGTTGAAGACATGCGCAGCATTGACATGCAGGATGCCTTAGTACATGATGTCATCATGCCCCCATGTGGACAATCAGGGTTAAGTGGCTTGTCCAAGGACACAATGTGGCAGTCTGAATCGATCGCTCATATGGTCACCCATCCAAGGGCTAACCGGGCTCGACGCTGCTCAACTTCAGTGATCTGACAAGAACCGGTTACCGCAACACCACCGCACCCCCAGATATTTATATAAAGCTATTACATGTGACACACCAATAAATAAATAAATAATCATTGCCCACCCGTGGATTACAACCAGCCCACAGCAACTGTACTGTAAACCAATATTTAGGAGAGCAGTAAATGTTACTTAAATTCATTATTTGGTGTGATTAAGGCACTAAGTGTTCCTCAAAATGTAATCATTGCATATTGTACCTTTATTTGGATGAGTATTGGAGGGAGGGGGGGATCATGAATGTGCTCCAGCTCCCTTACCCTTGGCTTTGCCCATTCAGGTATCTTTCCTTTGTAAAAGGTGCCTGGATGTGTCCCAGGATGGGCTCTCAGAAACACCACTATCCTTTTGCACTCCAAAGCCAAGCCCCCCAGCTGACCCCCCCCCCCACCCCCAACCACCAACCCCCCCCCCCCCCCCCCCCCACCCCCCAATTGAAACTAGCTGTTAATTTGATAGAAGGTGTCATACTGCATCTAACTGTCAAGTGTTGGGTTGCCATAGTTGTCAAGTGATATAAGATGGATAACTCTAAGTTTACTTTATGCAAGAAATGCCAAAGTGATATTTCTATTTTTCTGCCAACAGGACGAAAAAAGGTTAGAAACACAAATAACTCTTGCTATAATTCGGAGAGCAGCTCAAAAATGGAACATTAATTTTGTTGTCTTTTGCTGATAAAAAAATCCACTGAAAACAAACATGTCCAGTTGGAAACCATTTATGTTATCAATCTTAGATAGACAGAAATGCATTTACAATGGGTATTGACATGTGCTTCATAAGTTGTTGCCTCTGTGTTACTAGGGGGTGGGGGGGGAGGGTAGAATACTATGATCATAAAAAGAGACTAAGAATTTGACCAAATCGTGACTGGGCCATGATTTGGTCAAAATTCTCAGTCTGCTTTCCTGCTCTCATCACAGTAAAATCCAACCAGTCAAAAATGAAATGCAAAACGTAGCACAGCAGTTACTACTTTCATTTGTATTTTTGGGGTCAGCTGAAATATCAAAATATTTTATTTATCAAATTTTGTTCCACTTATGTAAATGTTTCCACAACTAGATGATGATCCGATAAAAAAAAATTGATGTTTTTGTGATCACAGTGCTGTAGAGCTGGGTGGCTTTTTGGTTTTTTTTGGTTTTAAGGTTGGTTCCAGTTTTTACGACAAACCAGAACACCTAATATTAAGAGCTAGCAAAAAATGGCTGAATGGCTTTACTGTGTTTGTGCATAAACTGATCAAACTACTTTGCTTGGAGGGAAATGGACTAGAGGCCCCAACAGACATTCATCACCAAGTCTATCACATAAAGGGGAAAATATGTTGCATTCTCACTGTCACATTTTCTCCCTTATGGACAAACAAGACAAGTCAATGTGGAAAAAAATGTGACAATGAGAACACAACATCGATTAGATGAATTTTATTCATTTGTTACCTTAACCCTTTTGATACTTTTGTATGTGTTATTACGTACAAAATCTTTTGTTTAATTTAACCCTTTGATACAAAAATAAGTGTTATTACGTACGAAATCAAACAACACGTTGATACTTTGTGGTAATTTGTTTTGTTATTATTTTTCGATTTTTAAAGTTTTAACCTCAAATTCCCATTTTATCCCAAATAGAGCTCAGTGATAACCGCAAATGTTATCGCAGCTTAAAATACTAACATAATTCTGCTGTCAAGACTTCTTAACTGGTTGAGTGCTAGAAGCCACTATCAGGGCTTTCAAAAAATGTGGATACCAGAGCAAAAGCCAACACTTTCCTTGCTTATATTTCATAGTCAGTCAAACAGAAAAAATATTTTGTTTATATAAATTTGTTTCATTACAAATTATTGGAGAGTGCCTGTGGGCACTCTCCAATAATTTGTAATAAAACAAGTTTGAATAACAAATTCAGACCACCAAAACCAGATAATCACTAATGTGAAAAATTGTTATTTGTACTTTTGGATGTTTGACGTCGCATTTTGAAAAACGTTGAAGAAACTGTATTCCCAGTGACGTTTGAATCGCAGGATAATAAAAGTCTCAAAGGGTTAATTTATGTTTTTCCTGTGACTCAATAAGCTTAGTAACCCTTTCCCTTGAACCTCGAAGAGTGATCAGAGGGAAGTAAGGCTGAATCTCAAGGAGATATTTACAGGTAGGGCTTTTTGTGGCGAATTGTGTCATACAAACTATTGTGGGTTTTCCAACTTACGGAGAATGAAGTGACGTTTACTATACGTATACTATAAAAACTGAACTGAATTCAAGGTTTTTACCTGACACCGAACAAAAACCTAATCTGAAAAAACCTCCCAGCTCAATAGTACTGTGAAAAAATTCTTCATAACTCCATTAACCCTTTACCCAACGAATCGCCCACATCTGCTCGTGTAATATGCAAATTCAGCAGTTGAAAAAATATTATTTTTCAAAAAATTTCAACACAACCATATCATGTGACCGCTCGTTGGAACAAGCTCGTCGAGCTTGTTCCAACGAGGGGTCACATGATCTAGTTTTGTTGAAATTTTTTGAAAAATTTAAAAAAATGATATTTAAAATAATAAATTGCGATTCCGTCTGCATTGGGTAAAGGGTTAACAAAGAACATTGGGTGGATTTGGCTTCTGTTTATCTGAAGGCCACTCATGTCAACATAAGTTTCTGTAATTCATGAAATGGATTTCAAATTTCCTGGTAAACTTTGAAATATTTTTTCTATATCAAACTTGATGTTCCTCCATGCCACTGGTACAAATACATCTTTTCCTGGAGGGTGTCGTTTGGGTAATGATGCCAGAAAATTTGAACCTGAAAATAGAAAAAGACATAACATAAAGTTTAAATTGAGTTCTTACTCAAAGAACATTCATTCTCTACACTATAACAATAATTTTTCAAACAGAATGTCAAGGGTGGCTATGCCAACCCCCTCCCCCCCCCCCCACCCCCCACTGCCAAGCATGAGTTTCTAGTCATTTATCTTTGTTGATATTGAATTAATGAATATCTTATCTTATCTCCATTAAACCACAGCATCAATACAGCAAGGCACCAATACAGCAGACCACCAAATGTGTCCATAATATGCCTCCGCTTTTTGTCTTTTAAGTCAGAAAAGGGCCATAATTCTGCAAAAAATATCGGACCAAGTCCACTATCAATCCCAACCTGTATTATGTGGTTATAAACCAATGTATAAATTTTGTTTCATTTAGTTCAGGCAAACCAAAGTTATTGTACGAAAACCATATTTGGGTTGGACGTCTGGTCATACGCATGGATGAATGAATATACAGATGGCTGGATGTATGGATGGATCTACACGGGCAACACTTGATGCCCCTTCACCAAATTGGCGGGGACATACAAATGTAGAAATGTTTGAAATTAAGAAACAGTAGATGGAAAAGGGAACTAATAAAAATATTTTCAATATGAAGTGCTCTGCCCCCAGTGGGGATGGGACTATTCACTGATACCTTGATGTATCACAATACAATAGTCCACAATTTTTGTACTGGTACACTTTTTCAAAAAACATGGATCGTGATCATGATCTATTCCTGGCTGAGTCTATCATCCATTCCCGCACGAGATTTATGCAAGTTTCCATGTTTTGGAATGGATGTCTAATTTAAAACTAGACATCCATATCAATAAAATATGTCAAAAATGCTGCTGGCAGCTTCGTAATGTTTGAAGACTGCGACCTTATCTTAACCAGTCAGCACTTGAAAAACTTGTGCACTCCATCATCACCTCACAACTAGACTATTGTAATTCAATGTTAGTGGGGCTGCCCTAGTGCCTGATTCAGAAGCTTCAAAAAGTTCAGAATACTGCTGCTAGGCTAATTACTGGTACCAAACGCTCTGGACATATAACACCTGTTTTAAGAAAACTACACTGGCTTCCAGTTAAACAGAGAATTGATTTCAAAATATTGATCTTAGTATTCAAATGTATCCACAAACTGGCTCCAGTTTACCTGCAAGAGCTCCTCACTGTATATAAACCATCACACAGTCTCAGATCAAAAAAACAAATTCAACTAGTTGTACCTTTTAGCAGATCTAATCAGGCTCGTGATCATGTGTTCTCCATCATGGGTCTCAGATTGTGGAATTCCGTGCCAATTAGTGTCAGAACTTCAGATACTCTCGATGTCTTCAAAAGAAATCTAAAAACTTTCCTATTTACTGAAGCATTCTCCTAAACCTCTCTAAGAGGCAATCAAAACAGATGTGACTCTTTATTTCAGAAAAGTGTATTTATTTCTGTCAAGCGTTTTAGAGCACTATTTGTGGTTTTACACTCTAGAAAATCAATTATTGCGAAAGAACATCCTCTTTCCTCCACACAAAATCTGCTTCAGAGACGACAGCGCTTTCTCTCTAGAAGTCGCAGCTTGCTGATCAGGTGGAACAAAGTCAGTATAGTATTGATAAATAAAATTCATCGCTACCATATGCTGTTCCGAAAAGGGAAGGGTAATCCTCTTCCTTGTCCCTTTCACCATCCGACTGATTCAGCTGTAACATTCGGTCATTTGCATCTGTGTGTACAGATGACTGGACCGACCCAGCACTGGCCGACAGCTCACCACCGGAGTCTGCGGGAGGCTGCTCTTGCACTTGCTCGGATGCTGCGATCAGCTGTGCAATCTGCAACAGCAAGTCCATTACTGAGGCTTGAGGAGTAGCGGTTTTCTGTTTTTTTGCCGCTTGCTACTCCTGGGACTAAGATCCGGAGACAGATCTCTTCTCCGAACGTCCCGATGAACAAAGCCTCAGATAGCTAGCTACCGGGTGGTACAACTTCAAGGGCGAAGACTGGCTCCGTCTTCGCACAACTGGCTGGATATCCGAAGTCAGGTAGCTAGCATGCAGTCGTGTGTGCATTTATAACATAGTGGAGGAAGCCGTGACTGAAGCCGACTCTAGCTGCAGTCTAGACAGAGTGTCCCGAGCGGCGGGCAGACGAATGCTCCAACTCGTGCAAGTTTCTCAAAACAACATTTGGCCCCAAATGTTGTTGGGATAGAGAGGGACCTCTCCCACTCATGGTCTTATCAGACCTCACCGAGCCTCCCAAAAAGAAAACTTGGTTCCGGCTTGTGCAAGTTTCTCATAACAACCTCTGGCCCCCAGATGTTGTTGGGTTAGGCAGGGGCCTCTCCTGCTTGCGTCATTGTCAGACCTCGCCAAGCCTCCCAACAAGAAACTTGCTGACTTCCTCCCTATTTCCGTCGTCAGTGGGTGAGCTTTTGTTTTTAAGGTGCTCGCTCTACCCAAATCTACACTTCCATTGACCGCAACGGACATACCCGGTGTCATGGCTCCCACAGACAGAGTAACCGCTTCACCGGTCGAGCTAGCTGCTTGCAAGGAATTAAGAACACTAACTAGAGGCCTTATCACTTGCTTAATATTCATGAGCACCTTTGTAGCTAGCTCTGTTTGCTCATCAGAGTGCAACGACAGTAGCACACTTTTGATGGGTGTCACAATACCATCACCATGTTCTTGTTCCTTTGAAAAAGAAACTTAAAAACTCGAATTATCTTGCGGTGAGAGCACTGGCATGGGCATCTCACCGCCAACAACGTACCGTGTCACCCGTTCCCAATGTCTGTTATCCCAATTCACACATGTAGGACAAGAATCTGCAGGAGTACATCAACTACAGGCAAGGCAACAAGCATGTAAATTTGAGGAAGACTTCCTCGCCTTGCATTTAGAGCAGTAAGCTTTCATGATTCAATCAAAATAAGTCTATAGAACTCCTACAAACTCCACAATAATTATATGATAAAGATATATAAACAATTGCAATCAAAATCAAAATCGAAAAATGAAATTCACTAAAAAATTTTGAAATTTTTTTGAAAAAGCCTAAGTTCTCAAAGGGAACATGAAGAGCCCAAGGGCATCCCGATAGAGCCTAAGTGTAGACAAAATCCAAATTTTTTGAGCTACACTACCGGAATCATAATCAGTGTATCTTACAACAATCCTACAGTAATATAATATCTAAATACTACATATATTTAAAGACGTTGCCAATGTAAACAACGCCAAAGGAAAAAAACGGAAACAAGACATCAGGCACAGAAAAAAGGCCCAAACTCAGTAACAGATTTTAAAGCTACCAGATGTAAAGCAAGCTCTTCAAACGAAGAAAAAACGATACATCGGATAGAAGATGCAAGACCAAAACGACCTACCACCCCTAGGGTGAGGACGTAACCATGGGGATAAACAGAATAACATTCTGTAATACACTTTAAACTCCCAAGAAATTTAATAAAAAATTTCAATAAAAAATAGACAAAAAGCTTAGGTGTTTAACAGGAGGGCTTCAAGAAGGGATAGGGAAGGAACACTTCACAAACAGTGGATAAATCATTAGCAAGAATGATGACGTCAGGCATATGTCACGAAATTGGGAAATATGAAATAATTTTTATAATTATTATAAAGTTACAGACCTGAATGTTTCTAACTATCGTTGTTCACTTCCATCATCCATTTCCAGCCTTGGATCCACCAATTTTACCATTGATTTGTGTCTGGCATCCTCAAATGAAAGTGTCAATGACAGTTGATTGACACTGTAGCTTAACTTGACTGAGTGTTGTGTTTGATGAAAAGGATAATGTTCAATGTTTATGAAAAGATTGTGAAATACGACAAGAATTGTGATAATTGAGAATATGTTAATTCTGTTCCCTGTATGCGATGTTTTCAATAAAAATAATTTGAGGTGTAGACTGTACTAAAGAACTGATGGGTAGGTTAATGAGGTGTAGACTGTACTAAAGAATTGATGGGTAGGTTAATGTGGCCCTCAAAGTTAATGTATGTTAACCAAAGTTACCAAGTTACAGTGAAATTATTCCAAAACGAGTCATCCTATTAAGTTACAATGAAATCTCTTCATAAATATGGCCTGTAGACTGTGCTAAAGGTTTTCGGGCTTCGGGCCCGTGCAGCCATCACAGTTGATTGATAGCAACCAAAAGGAGACGTCCTCATCTAGACATTATACTGAGTCATCCTACCAAGTTACAATGAAATCCCTTCATAAATACGACCTGTAGTCTATGCTAAAGGTTTTCGGGTTTTGGGCTTGGGTTGCTGTCACAATTGAATGATCACTACCAAAAGGGGACATTCTCATCTAGACATTATTTAGAACCATCCAACTAACATACTTTGAAATCCCTTCAAAAATATGACTTGTAGACTGTGCTAAAGGTTTTCGGGCTTCAGGCCCCTGTATTTATTTATTTATTGATGTTTAAGGTCACATATTTATGCACAATGGCTAATCATGACCGTGACAGTTTTACGGGTGGAGGAAGCCGGAGTACCCGGAGAGAACCACCGAGCAACGACGAGCAGCTGCCAGCTCCCCAACATCGTAACTCCGCGCTGCAGCACAAGCAGGGTTAGATTGGTTGAAGACATGCGTACCATCGACGTGCAGTACGCCTTAGTACACGGCGTCATCGTGCCCCCACGCGGGCAGTGGAGATGAAGTGTCTTGCCCAAGGACACAACGCGGTTGCCGCAGGTGGGATTCGAACCAAGGACCTCTCAGCTTGCAGCCTGCACCTCTACCTACTGAGCCACCGCACTCCCTTCAGGCCCCTGTAGCCGTCACAGTTGACCAATCGCGACCAAAAGGGGACATTCTCATCTAGACATTATCTGGAATCATCCTACCAAGTTACTATGAAATCCCTTCATAAATACGACCGGGTAGACTGTGCTAAAGGTTTTCGGGCTTTGGGACCCCGTAGCAATCAGAGTTGACAAATCAAAATCAAAAGGGGACGTTCTCATCTAGACACTATATGGAGTCATCCTACCAAGTTACAATGAAATCCCTCCATCAATACGACCTGTAGAGCGTGCTAAAGGTTTTTGGGCTCGGGCAGCTGTCACGGTGACAGATCACTGCCAAATTGGGAAGTTCTCATCTTGACATCATACAGAGTCATCCTACCAAGTTACAATGAAATCCCTCCAAATTGGATACGACCTGTAGACTGTGCTAAATGTTTTGGGGTTTCGGGCTTGGGCAGCTGTCATGGTTGACAGATCATGACCAAAAGGGGAAGTCCTCATCTAGACATTACACAGAGTCATCCTACCAAGTTACCATGAAATCCCTTCATAAATACGACCTGTAGATTGTGCTAAAGGCTTTCAGGTTTTGGGCTCAGGCAGCCATCACAGTTGACCGATCGCGACCAAAAGGGGACTTTCTCATCTAGACATGACCTCAAACCTGCATATGAAATTTTGTGACAATCAGACAAGAACAACGGGGTGTAGCCTGTGCTAACGGAAAATGTGAACAGACTCACAGACTAACAGACTCACAGATTAACAGACTTCCGCACGCGTAATGACAATAGCTTATCTTGACTTTGTCAAGTTAAGCTAAAAAGGAGATTTAAAAGCACAGATGTCAGTTCATTGTTGCTGACTTTAGGACCAAACAAAGAATGATGTTGCTGCCAATTCTGTTCTCTTCCTGACCACTGTGCATGCGCAGAGAGTAAAAGTATGGAGGGTCAGATAGGAATTTTAATTTTCGGTTTTGTATACAAATTTTGGGGATTGGGGTGTTCAAAATTTGTGTTTGGCCCTTGATAATATCGAATTTGCACCAGCTAGTCTGGGCCATTTGTTGTCATATAAAAATATCAACCCCCCCCCCCAAATGAATTGTACAAAAATAACATACTTTGCACTACACTATCGTTATCTTCAAATTGGTTGATCAGATTCCTTCTTGGTTTACCAGAAATATTACCATCTCGATTCTAAAATAAAAATAGCAAACATAATTAAAATGTATTATCCCTTTGAACCCTCATTTCCTGGAATGGTATTGCCTTTGAGTACGTTTACAGAAATTTTCACCAACAAAATGATGCTTTAACCCTCTCACAAAATACTAAAATTTTAACTCTTAATACGCTCATTATGCTGAGTATTTTCAAGACAGTTTTCATCAAATCCAGTCATGGCTGCTGAAAAGCAGCCATGACAAGATTTGATGAAAATATCTATGTCTAATTCAAGAAATCACTGGTGAATTTATTCATTTTATTGGTATTTAAGGTCACATATTTCTGCATCATGGCTAATCATAACCTCAACATGGATATAAAGTCCAGTCCAGCCAATCGTTTATACCCATGTTAACCATTTTAGAGGCCTTCCACCCCAGGCATTGGTGACCAGGTCCTATTTTAGCAGTAAAATAGAGCTTGTTTACTACAGTTAATAAGCACTGCTTCACTTCCAGGGGGTTCTCACAGGGAAATTATTAGTGAAAAAATAAGAGAAAGGAGTTACTGCAAATAGGAATCCAACCAAATCAATGTTGTTAGAGCCCTGACAAACAAGACTGAATTGTTTAAAATTCCTAGTTGCTTAAGAGAACCATTTGCTTCTTGAAACTTTGGTATTTCGACAACAGTGTGCAGAGGGTAAAATCAAAATTGTTAAGGACTAAGAAAAGATAAAAATCCATTTCTCAGGCCCTCCTGCATGATCTTTCAGGCTGCTGTGTGCATTTTATTGCCAATGCAAATTTTTTAAAAATTAAAAATTAATTGGTTTAGGTCAGATAAATAACCCACGTTAATAAAATGGATAAAATACACCACTGCTCATGTTATTTTGTAGATTATCAGGCCTTCAACATAAAACAAATAAAGTATATGACCCTCTGAGGGTAAAGAAATAAAATAACTACAAAATAAACTAGATATATCAGTATGACACGTACATCCCGGAAAGCAAAAAAAGGGTCAGGAAAACTGATTCTTGAAGTTCAAGGTCAATATAGTAGAACTTGTCTTGAGAGACCGCCCTTTGGGCCACACAAAAGTGGTCTCTCAAGACAGGTGGTCTCTCATAACAGGTTTCAGGTTTTCTCAAGTCAGTGAATAACCAACAACAAAATTTAGAAATAGAGGAGAATGGATTTTTGTAATTACTTTGTAGTTGTTCTTTTTTATGAAGTTTTTATAATGAATTGAAATGGACTGTTATAAAAATTATAAAAATAAATTAGTGTTGAAAATCTTCCTTGAAGATTTTCAACACTAATTTATTTTTATAATTTTTATAACAGTCCATTTCAATTTGTTACAAAAAGATTTTCAACATAAATTTATTTTTATTCCTATCTGTCACATTTCAGATATGTATGAAATTGTTTATTCAGCAATAATCCTAATCTTTTCACAGAGGTCTTATAAAAACATCTCAATCTT
Source organism: Pictodentalium vernedei (assembly GCA_031216915.1). Taxonomy (NCBI): domain Eukaryota; kingdom Metazoa; phylum Mollusca; class Scaphopoda; order Dentaliida; family Dentaliidae; genus Pictodentalium; species Pictodentalium vernedei. The sequence goes on from CM062293.1 coordinate 403,819,670, forward strand.
TAATGAGTTAGCAATTGAAACCCAATTAAGAGCTTTTAATACTTTTAATTATGTTAGTATAACCACAATGGATTTTCCAATTCCAGAACAGGTAAAAAGTTTTTGTCATGGTTTCAGTCTTCAAACAGGCGGTCTCTCAAGACATGTCCATTACCATTATAGCATAAAAATACAAGTTGGTACCATGTCACAGTGGTCTCTCAAGACAGGTGGTCTCTCAAGACAGGTGGTCTCTCAAGACAGGTGGTCTCCCATAGCTGGTCCATTATAGAGTAAAACCAATCGGTGCCTGGTAGATGTGGTCTCTCCAATCAGGATCAAATTCAAACTCGATTTGCAGGTACCCATGACAAAGCACATACTAGATATCAGCCAATTATATGAATGTATGGAGAAAAAAAGTCTGGAAAATTCTTATTTCAGAAGGACGGAAAGATGGATTGATGGAAAGATGAATGGACAACGGTAACACTATATGCCCCCAGCCATTTTATAGCGGGGGCATCAAAATAGATAAAAGACTGATCAGCCGCATGCCCCCCTCCCACCCCACCCCCCAAAAGAAAGTGTGCAATTCAAGGTAGTAATGTTTTATTGTACAAAAAACTTAATTTTTCGAAGTCAAAAAAGGGAAATAACTCTGGCAAAAAATGTCGGACCAAACACCGATTTGAACTTGACCTGTATTTTATGTTGATACACCTACATACCAAATTTTATTTGATTTGGTCAACAACAACTAAAGTTATCGAGAAACAAAAAAAGTTAAAAAATTTATAGTAATTTATATATTTTTTATACTTACCAATGACCCAGACTTAGCTGGTGCTAACTCTAACAAAACCAGGGCCAAACACAAATTTTGCCCCCCAATCCCCAAAATTTGCATCCAAAACAAAAAGAAATCATGTCCTAAAGGACCTCCATACTACGCCTCTACTGCGCATGCGCAGTGACGCAGACGTCCCGAAATTGGCGCCAATTATCATTCTTACTGGCAGTGCCTGGTCAGCGCTATGTACTCAGCGGGGAGGCAAGAGTTCCCAACTCCAGGGAGGGCCATCCCCATCTGGGTCATTGGTAAGTATAAAAAATATATAAATTACTATAAATTTTTTAACATTTTTATACTGTACCAATGACCCAGACTTAGCTGAATAGTAAACAGGCTGGAGGGCCTAGGACATAGAGGAAAATCCAATAAGCTCAACTATATAGTAAAGAGGTAACCCCTTAAGGAGAAAAGGAGTATTAGGCTTTACATGTATCTTTCTTATTTAATATTAAATTAGAAAGATACACTACCCTTAATAATTGAGCACAATAACATTCATGTTCTCTATTAACATCCAGTATAACCCTTATACTAATTATTTTTAAAGCAAGCCAATAAATAAAGTAGTCCAGAGAATTGAGACTCTTTATAGTCATTTAAAAGTGTCCGAGTATTGTATATTAAAGCCCGTTTGACACTTGACATATACAAATGCTTCACACCGAGCTACACTTTAAAAATAAGACATGAATGAATTTTAACATTAATATTACACTTTAAAACCATCCCGGAAGCAACTCAGAAATACTGACTTGGAGGAGGCATTCCCTTGCTTTTCACTATAAAGCAGGTGACCTAAGGGAACACCCACCCCCCCCCCCCCCCTTCCCCTTGCCCTGGGTCAAATAGCCCAGATCGAAGAGGGCAACCGGACGGAGTCACTGCCGGAACAGAAAGCCTGCATAACTATAGTTGCAACTGTTTAGTGGATGACATTCTGAGCAACAGATAACGGACCTAAACAATGCAGGTCTCCAGAAATGGACTCAATATTTCTGAGATAAAAATTCGTAAATGTGGATGGCTGAGACCAATAAGCAGCCTTCATTAAATCTGTAATAGCAACACTATTAGCATAAGCCCAGGAAGTAGAAAGAGCTCTTACTTCATGAGCAGAAATCTTAAGCACAGACTGCTGAGAAGAAGATAAATCTTCATAAGCAGTACGGATAGTTAACTGAATCCATCTAGCAATAGAATGGACTGAAATGTCCTTTCTATTAGGCATCAAAGACAGAAAGAAACGTTTCCATCCCTTTCTGATAAACTGAGATCTCTGTTTATAGATACGTAATGCTCTAACAGGACAGAGTAAAGGCCTACGCCCGTCTGAAGACGGAAGAGCCTTAATAACAATAGGTTCCGGATATTTATTAGGAGCCTGATTCTTAGCTAAAAAACCCACATTAGTAGTGAAGGTGATAGTGTTCTCAACACTACGATAATGAGAATCATCCACCGATAGTGCATGAAGCTCACTGACTCTTCTAGCAGAAGAGAAAGCTAAGAGAAAAGCTGTCTTATAAGATAAGAATTTGAAATCTACTGTCCCAAGAGGTTCAAATGGCTTTTCCTTCATTTTAAGAAGAACCCAAGCTAAATTCCACTTAGGAATTAATCTAAGAGTTCTGGGTCTATTTATCGAAAAGTTTCTAACCAACTTCGATAAAGAGACATTAGATCCAATTTGTAAACTATCATGATGTGCATAGGTATCAGATAACATAGATCTATAACCCTTGAAAGTAACAGGCTGCAGTTTGATTTCGTCAAACAAGTATACTAGAAAGTTTGCAATGTCTGGTATAGAGGGATCGAATATATCTACAGAATGATCCCTACACCAACGACAAAAAACCTTCCACTTAGCCGCATAGTTTAGCAAAGAGGAGGTCCTCCTACAGTTAGAAATCGCGTCCACTGCTCGTCCTGTAAAGTGCTTGCCATGCAAGAAGGACCGCACAACGGAAAAACGTGAAGGTTGAGACCTTGCGGGTTGTGATGGAGTTGGCGCGATTTCCCCTGCGAAAGAAGATCCTCCCGTGGAGGAAGCTTCCGCGGTAGGTCCCACAACAGACACCTGAGTAGATTTATCCACGGTCTCTGTGGCGACAGAGATGCTACCAACAGAATCTTGCATTGAGATTGTTTTATCTTTAGCAATACTTGTTGAATTAACGGCGCTGGAGGATACGCATATCCTATCATTCCGTCCCAAGGGATCGACAGAGCGTCTACTGCAAATGCTCTTGGATCCGGACACGGAGACACATACGTCTGCAACTGATTGTTGAGATGTGTCGCAAATAAGTCTATCATTGGCCGTTCCCATTGGTAGCAAATCTGATTGAATACTTGTTTGTTGAGAGTCCACTCCGACGGCAACAAGCGACCCTTTCGTGAAAGGGAGTCTGCTAGCACATTCAGACGACCCGGTATGTGACGGACCGAAAGAAGAACGTGATGTTCTAGCGCAAACAGAAGGATTCTTTCCGTTAGATTGAACAACGGAACTGAATGAGTGCCTCCCTGATTCCGTATATACGCCACTACTGTCGTATTGTCGGATAGGATTTGGACATGAGCATCGTGAATAATGTCCATCCAGTGACGTAACGCAAGCCAAATTGACATCATTACCTTGATGTTTATGTGCTTGCACAGGAATTGCGGATCCCAAAGACCCTGGCATCTCGAATCCGTTGGGATTAATGATGCACCCCAACCTGTTTGACTGGCATCCGTCATAACGGTAAAACTCGGATCCGGCAACTGCAGCGGAACTCCTTGAGTTAACCACTGAATGTTTGCCCAAGTCTGAATCTCTTGTTTCACTTGTTCTGACAAGAGAACGTCTACATCGAGCGAATGAATTTTCACACTCCAATTCTGAGTCAAGAAAATTTGAAGAGGACGTGTGCGTAACCGCCCCATCGGGGCGTCCGACCGATTGTCCCGGCCTGAAGGACGTCCCGAACGAGAGTCGCTATCCTGACGGTCTCTCGAATAAGACCAAGAGGACGCACCGGAACCTCTATAGGAACCTCTCTTGGGCGCATTAGACCCAGAAGTGCCTGTCTTATTCGTGTCTGCTGTATCCGACTTCTTAGGAGCAGATTTGAACAACAGAGAATCCTTAGCTTTCTTTGTAATTTTATCATAAATAGCGGAAAGCTTGCCGTCAAAGAGAAGTTCTCCTGAGACCGAAGCGACTCTAAGAGAGTTCTTCACCTTAGAATCCACTAGTGTGGATGTAGCTAGGGCTGCGTCACGTCTACCCAACTCCAGATTTGCTACTGAAAGGGCGGAGTTACACGTGGAATAAGCTACTGCCCTTGAAAGAAGTCTTAAAGAGGATTGTATATCCTGAAACTCTTTCCCCTGAAGGCGCAGTGATAACGCCTTAGTAAGGTGATCTGCGTAAGATAAGGCATCTAAATTGGCTCTGTTAGACGCAATAGCTGTTTCCAACACCGCGGTTGGAATAGAAGCTGACGACGGTAATGATAGCTCTAAGTCTTCCGCCTCGTCGTCCATACGCAGAGGAACTCTCGGTATACCCTGTCCTGCCATATCGAATTTATTCCTTGCATTAATGAAAGGCAGGTTGAGAGTATTAGCGGACAAGAAACCTGCTTTCCCCGTCCTGGAAGCAAGTTTAAATATAGCGTCGTTCAATAATTCAAATGTTCTTGCAACATTATTGGACTGCGACGGAAACTCGGGAGCGATGTCCCTGAACCGCTCAAAAAATTCAGAGTCCAATGACGCTATAATTCTCTTGTCCGGAAGTGCAGCAGTCTGGCCCGACGGAACAACTTGAGGGAGAAAGTGCCGGATGAAGTCCACGGCAGCTTTATGTTGTTCCGAAAGGGATAGCTCCAAGTCATCCGTATCCCTTTCACCATCCGGTCGGACCTCATGATGTTCCCGGTCGTCCGCCCCCGATGCTTCGGCGGAGCGTACCGACCCAGCGCCGTCGGATAATTCTCGATCCGACACCGTTTCTGTCGGCTGCTGGGATGCTGCGATAAGCTGTGCTATCTGCACAAGAATGTCCGGTGTCGAGACCTGCGGAGGCGCAGTCTTTCGCTGCTTCGCCGAGGGCAGCTCCGCATCAGATGGCTCCCGCATACTTTTCCTATGCGAACGTCCGGAGTCCATCGGTCTCGAATCCCTGGCTGCCGGATGGTGTGACCTGGTCGCCGAAGAATCCTTGATCGGCGAAGCTGGTAATATATCGGCGGTCACGCAACCAAGGTGCGGTCGTGTGCGCTGACGAGAAGAGGAAGCCTTAACAGTCTCTGCGGACTGCTTATACAACGGAGCGTCCCGAGCGACGGACGTATGCTCCGCTAAAGACACATTTTGTACCACAACATCTGGTCCCAGATGTTGTTGTACGAGAGAGGGGCCTCTCTCGCTCGCGGCCCGGCTGGACCTGGACGAGCTAGGAACCGGACTGAAAGGCTTCCTCCGTTCTCGCTTACTATCCGCCGTCACTGGGTGTGCATCTATTATGTTTATAGTGCTCGCATCACCCAAAATTTCCTCTTGGACCGCATCGGACGAACCCGGCTGCCGAACCATTCGGTGAATGGACGCTACACCGGGCGAGCTAGCGGACGACATTTGTCTAATCTCCATGAGCACTTTTGCCGCTAGCTCTGAATTCATTTGTGACGACGGACGCACACTTGTAGAAGATAACATGGAAACATCACCCTGTTCTGGTTCCTCTGAAATAGAAACTGAGAGAGTAGAGTGACCTTGCGGAGAAAGAGCCGGCATCGCTCTTTCTCCAGAAACAACATATCGTGACACACGTTTCCAATGTTTCTCATCCCAATATTCACATATAGGACAGGGATTAATGCGAGAACACTGACTACAATTAATACAATGATCATGAAAGTCAGAGGAAGATTTCTTCCTATTACAATTTGAACAACGTCCCTTCATTGTGAAAGAACAACAATAAGTCCTAGTTACTCGCAAAAACCCCTGACACAAAGATACATAATAACATGATCCATTAATAAATGAAAAAACAATTGCAAAACAAAATAATTTTGAAAAAATATTTTTTCAGCGAAGCCCAAGTTGCTGAAAAGTAACATTGAGCCCCGATGGATCCGATGGCAAAGTGTGGTCAAAAATTTTAAATTTATATTAAATAATTAATGAGACACTTACGGATAATATAAATGTATCTTATAGTGAGATAAACTACAGCAAAGGCAAACAGCCCCCCTCAAAAAAGGCTGTTGCCAATGAAAACAAACAGTGTAAAAACACCAGAAAACATGACTCCAGGCACTGAAAAAACTGGCCCGGAATCAGTCATCAATTACACTCTATCTGATGCAAAACAGAGACTCCCAGGGGAGAATCTGCAGAACATCAGATGGAAGATGCAGAACACAAACGTTATACACCCATGGGTGAAAACGTAACTATGGGGAAAATAACAGAAAACATTCTGTAACCAAGCAACTCTCCCAGGAAATTTTAGAAATGAAATTTCTCAAAAATATGCCAAAAGCATGGGAGAATTGCAAGGGGGGACTTTAGAAGGCTAGGGGAGAGGAAACACTGAATAAGCAGTGCAACAATTAGCAAGAATGACAACAAGAGGCCCATGCCTCGAAAATAGGCAACTTAACATAATTTCATCAAAAAATTTTAAGTACAGCCCTGATTATTTTTTTGTCACTTCTTTTTCCTCTCCTCCTTCTATCCTCCTTAGAATCACATTTTCTCCAAAAATTACGTGTCTGGCATCCTTTAAACTGAGATTTACAAGCACAAAGATCAGTGAGATGTTGACTGATGAAGGGCCAAACAGAGAATGATAATTGGCACCAATTTCGGGACGTCTGCGTCACTGCGCATGCACAGTAGAGGCGTAGTATGGAGGTCCTTTAGGACATGATTTCTTTTTGTTTTGGATGCAAATTTTGGGGATTGGGGGGCAAAATTTGTGTTTGGCCCTGGTTTTGTTAGAGTTAGCACCAGCTAAGTCTGGGTCATTGGTACAGTATAAAAATATTAATTTTCGAAGTAAAACAAGGGACATAACTCTGGCAAAAAGTGTCGGACCACACCCCGTTTCAAACATGGTCTGTATTTTATGTTGACACACTTACATAACAAACTTTATCTGATTCAGTCAACAACAACTAAAGTGATCATCGGGAAACCAAAAAATGAATGTGTCAATGACACTGTAGCTCAACTTGACAAACTTGAAATGGTAAATTTGAAGATCATTGGTTCCAATGTTATTTGGTGAAACTTCAACGTAACAGCACTGTGTGTGCCAATGTCAGAGCAATCCATGCATTTTAAATGTAAACTGTAAGGCTGGCTAAAGGAAGAATGTTGATACACAAATGCAGTAAGCTTGGAGGTCATTGTAAATGGCAACTTTTTTCACAGAAATGAATCCACATATAGAGATTTTGCCTAATGAGCACATCGAGTCCAAAAACAATCTGAAGATAAATGTGCACTGTAGGTCATGTCAAAAAAGAATGAAAGCACAAATGCAATGGATTCAAAGATTGTTGCCGACAGCCACAGTTTTTGATAGAAATGAAAAGAAAATTATCGATAGCTCCTATCTCTGTCACCCCAAATAAGCATATGAAGTTTCAAAACAACCCGATAATGAATGTGCCCTCTGAAGCATGCCAAAGGAAGATGTTAATGCACAAATGCACTAAGTTTGACAGTCCTGGCTGGTGGCAAAGGTCTTTTTATCCTTTTTTATGGAAATTCATAAACATACCCTGTAAAGAGTGCAAAAGGGATAAGTTGCTACAAAAATGCACTAAGTCCAAAGGCTGGTGCTAACAACAATAATTTTTTATGGAAATGAAAAGAAATCAACAACTAACATCCATAAGCCATCCAGAACATGCATACCAAGTTTCAAGCGATCGTATCATAAATGTGCCCTGTAGGGCATGCCAGAGGAATATACTGATGCCTGACTATATTAAGTTCAACGGTTGTTGCCAACAGCAACTACTTTTGATGGAAATGGAAGAAAATTGACAGTTCCTATCTAGAGGTCACACTGAAGAAGCATACCAAGTTTCAAAGCAATCCGATCATGAATGTGACCTGCCGGGTGTGCCAAAGGGAAATATTGATGCATAACTGCACTAAGTTCATTGAAGGTCGTTGCCAGCGGCAACATTTTTTGATGGAAATGGAAGATAATTGATAGGTCCTATCTAGAGGTAATCCTAAATAAGCATACCAAGTTTCAAACCAATATGATCATAAATGCGCCCTACAGGGTGTGCCAAAGGAATATATTGATGCATGACTAAACTAAGTTCAAAGGTCATTTGCCAGCAGCAACATTTTTTGCCGGAAATGGAAGAAAATTGATAGCTCCCATCTAGAGGTCACCCCAAACAAGCATACCAGGTTTCAAAGAAATCTGATTATAAATGTGCCCTGTAGGGTGTGCCAAAGGGAAATATTGAGGTCTGACTAAACTAAGTTCAAAGGCCATTGCCAGTGGCAACATTTGTTGACAGAAATGAGAAATGGAAGAAAATTGATAGATCCCATCTAGAGGTCACCTCAAACAAGCATACCAAGTTTCAAAGCGATCTGATCATAAATGCGACCTGCGCAGTGTGCCAAAGGAAATTACGTATGTCGACGGACGAGAAGTGACAGCAATAGTTCAGCTTGATTTTGTCAAGTTGAGCTAAAAATGAATTCTGGCAAAAATTGGAAAATCACACCCCAATTCGAACTTGACCTGTATTTTAAGTTGATACATTTACATACCAAATTTCATTTGATTTGATCAACTACAACTAAAGTTATCATCGGAAATCCAAAAGGAAAGTGTCAATGACACTAGCTCAACTTGAGTAAGACATGTACATGTATAGTATGTGACACAGCAATGACACACATCTAGGTAATGACCTGATAACAAAGGTACATGTAAAGTATTGTAAAGGTCTGTACATAAATACTGACTGTAACCTGTAACAAATGTACAGGTAAAGTATTGTAAATGTGGGTGACAGTTAGATGCCTCTAGCTAGAGCCATATTGAAATATGCACTTACTGTGTATAAGTAGAACTGAATAAATCAAAGTTTGTCTAATTGGCTTCTGGTGGCCATCTTGAAATTTCGGACTGCACCCAAAAACACTTGTGACAACAAAGGTGATAACAAAGGTACCCAAGAAGCACTGAATAAATCAAAGTTCATCTAATTTGCATAATTTATGCACAAGAAAAAAACCTATAATATATGTGATGTATTCCATGTTACTAAACATTCATACAAAAATCTATTCAAATCAGAATTTTCATACAGAAGTTCTGAACAAAAAAACTGATTGCACTAATTTCAGTTCAAAAAGGCTGCTGGTGGCCATCCTGAATTTTGGACCGCACCCAAAAACACTTGTTCTCGTCCCACGGTGATAACAAAGGCACCCAAGAAGTTTCATAAAGATTGGTTCATAAATTCGGCCTCTAGCCCGAGCCATATTGAATTGTTAATGAATGGACGGGTAGACAGATGGATGATGGGCCATGACATAACCTCAAATTTGACCATGTCAAAGTTAGGCTAAAAATGAATTTTAGAAGTAGATAAAGGGGCATAAATCTGTCAAAAATTGCCGGGCCGCACCCCGATTCAAACTTGACCTGTATTTTATCTTGATACATCTACATCCCAAATTTCATTTGATTTGGACAACTACAACTAATGTTATCATTGGGAATCCAATGTGGGGCAGATGGATGCATACACGGAAGGATGCACAGACACCAGCTATTTTAATAGTCCCCCGAAATTTCTTTCGGAGGACAAATGAAAAATGAAAGTGTCAATGACACTGTAGCTCAACTTGTCAAGACAAAGACATGTACATGTATAGTATGTGACACAGCAATAACAAACATCTAGGTAATGACCTGATAACAAAGGTACATATAAAGTATTGTAACGGTCTGTACATAAATACTGACCATTGCCTGTAACAAATGTATAGGTAAAGTATTGTAAAGGTGGGTGACAGTCAGATGCTGAACTAGAAAAAATCTTTGAGTCCCAGAGTGGGTCTGACTGAACCCCAAAATATTTGTTCTCATAGCACAGTGATAACAAAGGCACCCCAAAACACACTCGTTCCTGTCCCAAGGTGAAAACAAAAGTACTCAAGAAGTTTTGTGAAGATCAGTTCATAAATACGAGCTGTATAGAACTTGTGACAAAAAACTGATTGGACCTAATTTCGGTACAAAATGGCCACTGGCAGCCATCTTGAATTTTGGATCATACCCAGAAACACTCATTCTCATCCCAAGGAGATAACAAAGGTACCCAAGAAGTTTTGTGAAGATCGGTTCATAAATACAGCCTCTACCCTGAGCCGTATTGACATGTGTGCTTACATTGTGTAAGTTGCACTGAATAAATCAAAGTTCATCTAATTTGCATAATTTCTGCACGAAAAAAAAACCCTTACAATATGTGATGTATTCCATGTTACTAAACATTCATACAAAAATTTATTAAAATCAGAACTTTCATACAGAAGTTCTATACAAAAGACTGATTGCACTAATTTTGGTACAAAATAGCTGCTGGTGGCCATCTTGAATTTTGGACCACACCCAAAAACACTCGCTCTCATCCCACGGTGATAACAAAGGTACCCAAGAAGTTTCATAAAGATTGGTTCATAAATATGGCCTCTAGTCTGAGCTGTATAGAAGTTGTGTACAAAAAACTGATTAGACCTAATTTCGGTACAAAATGGCCACTGGCAGCCATCTTGAATTTTAGACCGCACCCAGAAACACTCGTTCTTGTCCCAAGGTGATAACAAAGGTACCCAAGACATTTCGTGAAGATCAGTTCATAAATACAGACTCTAGTCTGAGCCGTATTGACATGTGTACTTACTGTGTGTAAGTCGCACTGAAAAAATCAAAGTTCATCTAATTTGCATAATTTCTGCACGAGAAAAAACCCCGTATTATATGTGATGCATCCCATGGTACTAAACATTCACACAAAAAAATTATTCAAATCAGGGCTTTCATATGGAAGTTCTGTGCAAAAATCTGATTGCACCTAATTTTGTACAAAATGGCTGCCATCGGCCATCTTGAATTTCGGACCGGACCCAAAAACACTCGTTCTCGTCCCACGGTGATACCAAAGGTACCCAAGAAGTTTCGTAAAGATCGGTTCATAAATACGGCCTCTAGCCCGAGCCGTATTGGCATTTGCACTTACAGTGCTGAAAGTAACCCCAAAAAACATCAAAATTAGTCTAATTTGCACAATTTACGTACGAGAAAAAAACCCGTATTATATGTGATGTATCCCATGGTACTAAACATTCATACAAAAAATTATTCAAATCAGAGCTTTCATATGGAAGTTCTGTACAAAAAACAGATTTCTGCATCGTCGGTACAAAATGGCAGCTGGCAGCCATCTTGAATTTTGGACCGCACCCAAAAACACTCGTTCTCGTCCCACGGTCATAACAAAGGTACCCAAGAAGTTTCGTAAAGATCGGTTCATAAATACGGCCTCTAGCCCGAGCCATAGCAGCTTGGCACTTACAGCTCTGAAAGTAACACTAAATAAATCAAAGTCAGTCTAATTTGCATAATTTACGCACGAGAAAAAAACCCGTATTATATGTGATGTATCCCATGGTACTAAACATTTATACAAAACTTTATTCAAATCAGAACTTTCATACAGAAGTTCTGTACAAAAAACTGATTTTTGCATCATCGGTACAAAATGGCCACTGGCAGCCATCTTGAATTTCGGACCACACCTAAAAACACTCGTTCCCGTCCCAGGGTCATAACAAAGGTACACAAGAAGTTTCGTAAAGATCGGTTCATAAATACGACCTCTAGCCCGAGCCATAGCCAATTGTTGACGTACGGACAGACGGACAGATGGGCCATGACAATAGCTCAAATTTGACTTCGTCAAAGTTGAGCTAAAAATGCCTGCCAACATGCACTTTTATAAAAAAATGGTCTGACAAATACAGTACGTGGAGAGTGGATTGTAACTAAATCACCCGTGGAGTGGAGTTATCACCCAAGCTATAACTTTCAAATTTTGTACATATCAACAAAAAACACAAGCAGTGTTTCAGCCAATGGACCTCCGGGTTTAACCCGGAGGTCCATTGGCTGAAACTTTGCTTGTACTCGTTATGCTTTGCAACAAATTTGCAATTATTGCTTGGGTGGAATCTCCACTCTGTGGGTGATTTAATGATAATACACTCTCCACGTACTGTAGAAGATGTACTTTGTGTGACCCAATTGTTTATGTATAAATTGCTAACAACTTACGAGTATATGAAATTGCTTGCCGGCATCTCTTGGTGATTGTGATGAATACTGGGTAGATTGTCTCTGTTGTTTAGATTGTTTAGATCCACTTTGTTCATTATGACCTTTATGATCCTTTCTCTTTGAACCACTCATTTCATGTTTTCCCCTAGACTGATCACTTTTCTTCCCTGTTGACTGTCCATCACCAGTAATTTCTATATAATCTTTAATTTTTTCCCCTCTTTGAGACTTTATATTGACTGGACTTTTAAATTGTTCAGAATATGCTTTATTAGTTTTAGCTCTTTGATTACTTCCGGGGTGTTGGTCTATCCCCTTTGTATTCTGAACATTATACGGAGCACTTGAGTTCATTTTGCGGCTATTAAGTTCATAGTGTCCTGTTTTTTGATCTGAGTATTGCAATATGTTTTGATCACAGAAAGCTTGATTTGGATCTGGATGTGGTCTGCTGTCTTTCCCCCTGGCTGTGTTATCATAATGTCCTCGAGCCTGTTTTTTAGAACTTCCATGAGTTCTTGGGTTGGATGATTTTGAAGGATTTGAATCAGCATGTGTTTTCCCACCCCTACCCTTGTTCACAAACATGTCTTTGTACGATTTCATTTCATTTGATTTCTCTTGAGAATCTTTCATTAACTGCATATACATGCTGAATTCATTTTGATTCTGCTGAGCAAAGAAATTACGTTGATCATCTTTTGACTTCTGTAACTTCATTCTCCGATTGTGGATCCACTTCCTTAAAGGCCTAGAACAAGCCAAAGAGAAATTAATAAGAAATTAATCCTTTAAATTTTAATGAAACAAATCCATATTAAACTTTTACATGATGTAATGGTCATAACCAGCCAGAAATATTTACAAATATCCCCCCCATCCTCACCCCACCAACAATTTTATTTTTTAATTTTCACCTCAAAAAATAGCTTATGATCGTCAGTGGAACAAGCTCAATGAGATGATTCCACTGGGCATATTCCAATGAGAGGTAATCAACTTTGTTTTCATAAAAAATAAAAATTAAATTTATTTATTTTTTAATTGGTGTTTAAGGTCACATACTTATGCACAATGGCTAATCATGACCGTGACAGTTTTACGGGTGGAGGAAGTTGGAGTACCTGGAGAGAACCACCGAGCAACGACCAGCAGCTGCCAGCTCCCCAACATCGTAACTCCGCACTGCAGCACAGGCAGGGTTAGATTGGTTGAAGACATGAGTACCATCGATGTGCAGTACGCCTTAGTACACGGCGTCATCGTGCCCCCATGTGGACAGTTGGTGTTAAGTGCCTTGCCCAAGGGCACAACACGGGAGTCCGAATCAATCACTCAGATGGTCACCCATCCGAGGACAAACCGGGCTCGACATTGCTTAACTTCGGTGATCTGACGAGAACTGGTTACCACCACACCACTGTGCCCCCTATAAAAATTAAATGGTTTATGTCTGATATTTGGCCAAAGTTAATAAAATTGATAAATATGCCCTTTGAATGCAACAAGGCTTTTAAATGCTTTAGCATTGTAAAATCTTGTTGTACTCAAGGGATGAAATACACCACCACCTATGCTATTCTGTGGATTATGAGGCCTAAAACTTAAAAGAAACCAAGAACATGAACTTTTGATTTCAAAAACATAATTACAAAAATAAAATAAACAAGAGGCCCCATGGAACCTTAATCGCTCACCGGCCAAAGTGGTTCAAAGAAGTATTTGGGGTCACATTCAGTTAGACATGGTTCATCAACACTACAAAGGAATGAAGTCATGAGAGACAAATTTTATGGAACTAGGGACATGGCTTGAACAAACTTGAATCTTATCCCCCTAAGGATGCTGCATACCAAATATCAAAAGCATTCATCTGCTGGATCTGAAGAAGAAGATTTTTAAAGAAAATTCCTCATTTTGAACCAATTTATCATTCGGGCTCCCACGGTGAGCCCAAATATGAACCCAGGGATTTGGCTTGAACAAACTTGAATCTCACCCCTAAGGATGCTGCATGCCAAATATCAAAACATTTCGAACTAAGTTACAATTCAAGCTCCCATAGTGAGCCCAAATATGGACCTAGGAACATGGCTTGAACAAACTTGAATCTCACCCCCAGGATGCTGTATACCAAATATCAAAACATTCTGACTGCTAGATCTGAAGAAGATTTTTAAAGAAAATTCCTCATTTTGAACTAAGTTATCATTCGGGCTCCCATAGTGTGCCCAAATATGGACCTAGGAACATGGCTTGAACAAACTTGAATCTCACCCCCTAAGGATGCTGTATACCAAATATCAAATCATTCTGACTGCTAGATCTGAAGAAGAAGATTTTTAAAGAAAATTCCTCATTTTGAACTAAGTTATCATTTGGGCTCCCATAGTGTGCCCAAATATGGACCTAGGAACATGGCTTGAACAAAATTGAATCTCACCCCCCTAAGGATGCTGCATACCAAATATCAAAACATTCCAACTGCTGGATCTGAAGAAGAAGATTTTTAAAGAAAATTCCTCATTTTGAACTAAGTTATCATTTGGGCTCTCATAGTGAGCCCAAAAATGAACCCAGGGACTTGGCTTGAACAAATTTGAATCTCACCCCCCTAAGCATGCTGCATACCCAATATCAGATTCTGCCTGCTGGATCTTGAGAAGAAGATTTTTAAAGAAAATTGCCTGAAATGCACTAAGTTCAAATTTGGGCTCCTATACTGAGCACAAATATAAACCCAGGGGGCCGATTTGAACAAACTTGAATCCGATATACCGCACAATGTTGCATACCAAATATCAAAAGATTCTGCCTGCTGGATCTGAAGAAGAAGATATTTTAAGAAAATGGCCTGAAATGCACTACGTTCGAATTCGAGCTTCTATAGTGAGCCCAAATATGAATCCAGGGGGCCGATTTGAACAAACTTGAATCAGATCCACCCCACAATGTTGCATACCAAATATCAAAAGATTCTGCCTGCTGGATCTTGAGAAGATTTTTTAAGAAATTTGCCTGAAATGCACTAAGTTCGAATTTGAGCTTCTATAGTGAGCCCAAATATGAATCCAGGGGGGCCAATTTGAACAAACTTGAATCAGATCCACCCCACAATGTTGCATACCAAATATCAAAAGATTCTGCCCGCTGGATCTGGAGAAGAGGATTTTTTAAGAAATTTGCCTGAAATGCACTAAGTTCAAATTCGGGCTTCTATACTGAGCCCAAATGTGAATCCAGGAAGCCGATTTGAACAAACTTGAATCAGATCCACCCCACAATGTTGCATACCAAATATCAAAAGATTCTGCCTGCTGGATCTTGAGAAGAAGATTTTTAAAGAAATTTGCCTGAAATGCACTAAGTTTGAATTCAGTCTCCTATACTGAGCCCAAATATGAACCCAGGGGGCCGATTTGTACAAACTTCAATTAGATCCACTCCACAATGTTGCATACCAAATATCAAAGATTCTGACTGCTGGATCTGGAGAAGAAGATTTTTTAAGAAATTTGCCTGAAATGCACTAAGTTCAAATTCGGGCTTCTATAGTGAGCCCAAATATGAATCCAGGGAGTCGATTTGAACAAACTTGAATCTTCCACACCCCTCCCCCCCCCCCCACCCACCCCTAGAGATGATGTATACCAAATAGGAAAGAATTCTGCCTGGTGGATCTGAAGAAGAAGATTTTTTTGAATTTTGGAAAGAAATTCATGGGTGCTATCAGAGTTATGCCCCTTGTGGTGCCCCCTGTGGGGGCGGCAAGTTTATTTGTACAAGTTGAATTGACATATGATGGGGAACATGCACACCAAATTTGGTTCAATTTGACCCAGTAGTTTGGGAGGAGTAGTCGATAATGTAAAGTTCACGACGGACGACGACGACGACGGACGGCAAGTGATAAGTTAAGCTCCCTTCGGTGAGCTAAAAACACCCTCCCACATTTTGTGGGGACTAATGTGTATTTTAATTTTTCAGCTAACATAACACCTAAGGCTGGCCAGCACTGTTCACAAAAATCGTCATCGAAATTTTCTTATTTTTTTTAATTTTTGCCTCACCAAATTTTATTATTTTTTTTAATTTTTGCCTCAAAAATATAGTTTATGAACCCTCACTGGAACGATCTCATGAAGTTCATTCCATAGAGGAGTTGTAAGCTATATTTTCATGGCAAATGAAAGTGTCAATGACACTGTAGCTCAACTTGTCAAGACAAAGACATGTACATGTATAGTATGTGACACAGCAATGACAAACATCTAGGTAATGACCTGATAACAAAGGTACATATAAAGTATTGTAATGGTCTAAATACTGACCGTTGCCTGTAACAAATGTATAGGTAAAGTATTGTAAAAGTGGGTGACAGTCAGATGCTAAACTAGAAAAAAATCTTTTGAGTCCCAGAGTGGGTCTGACTGAACCCCAAAATATTTGTTCTCATTGCACAGTGATAACAAAGGCACCCCAAAACACACTCGTTCCTGTCCCAAGGTGAAGACAAAAGTGCCCAAGAAGTTTTGTGAAGATCAGTTCATAAATACGAGCTGTATAGAACTTGTGACAAAAAACTGATTGGACCTAATTTCGGTACAAAACGGCCACTGGCAGCCATCTTGAATTTTGGACCGTACCCAGAAACCCTCATTCTCATCCCAAGGTGATAACAAAGGTACCCAAGAAGTTTTGTGAAGATCGGTTCATAAATACAGCCTCTACCCTGAGCCGTATTGACATGTGTGCTTACATTGTGTAAGTAGCACTGACTAAATCAAAGGTCATCTAATTTGCATAATTTCTGCATGAAAAAAAACCCCTTAGAATATGTGATGTATTCCATGTTACTAAACATTCATACAAAAATTTATTCAAATCAGAACTTTCATACAGAAGTTCTGTACAAAAGACTGATTGCACTAATTTTGGTACAAAATGGCTGCTGGTGGCCATCTTGAATTTCGGACCACACCCAAAAACACTCACTCTCATCCCACGGTGATAACAAAGGTACCCAAGAAGTTTCGTAAAGATTGGTTCATAAATATGGCCTCTAGTCTAAGCTGTATAGAAGTTGTGTACAAAAAACTGATTAGACCTAATTTCGGTACAAAATGGCCACTGGCAGCCATCTTGAATTTTAGACCGCACCCAGAAACACTCGTTCTCGTCCCAAGGTGATAACAAAGGTACCCAAGACATTTCGTGAAGATCAGTTCATAAATACAGACTCTAGTCTGAGCCGTATTGACATGTGTACTTACTGTGTGTAAGTCGCACTGAAAAAATCAAAGTTCATCTAATTTGCATAATTTCTGCACGAGAAAAAAACCCGTATTATATGTGATGTATCCCTTGGTACTAAACATTCACACAAAAAATTATTCAAATCAGCGCTTTCATATGGAAGTTCTGTGCAAAAATCTGATTGCACCTAATTTTGTACAAAATGGCTGCCATCGGCCATCTTGAATTTTGGACCGGACCCCAAAACACTCGTTCTCGTCCCACGGTGATACCAAAGGTACCAAAGAAGTTTCGTAAAGATCGGTTCATAAATACGGCCTCTAGCCCGAGCCGTATTGGCATTTGCACTTACAGTGCTGAAAGTAACCCCAAAAAACATCAAAATTAGTCTAATTTACACAATTTACGCACGAGAAAAAAACCCGTATTATATGTGATGTATCCCATGGTACTAAACATTCATACAAAAAATTATTCAAATCAGAGCTTTCATATAGAAGTTCTGTACAAAAAACAGATTTCTGCATCGTCGGTACAAAGTTAAAAAATTTATAGTAATTTATATATTTTTTATACTTACCAATGACCCAGACATAGCTGGTGCTAACTCTTAAAATATAGGGCCAAACACAAATTTTGCCCCCCAATCCCCAAAATTTGCATCTAAAACTAAAGAAAACATGTCCTGAGAGGCCCTCCACACTTCGCCCCCACTGCGCATGCGCAGTGTCAAGGACGTTCCGAAATTGGCGCCATTTATCATTCTAATAACCAGTGCCTGGTAAGCGCTATGTACTCAGCGGGGAGGCAAGAGTTCCCAACTCCTGGGAGGGCCATCCCCGTCTGGGTCATTGGTAAGTATAAAAAATATATAAATTACTATAAATTTTTTAACATTTTTATACTGTACCAATGACCCAGACATAGCTGAATAGTAAAAAGGCTGGAGGGCCAAGGACATAGAGCAAAATGGAATACGCTCAATAAAATAAAATAGAGTCATCCCCTGTAGGGAAAAGAAGTAATAGGCCTTACATGTATCTTTCTTATTTATGATAAATTAGAAAGATACAACACCTTCCAAAAATTGAGCTTCATACATCCATGTACTCTATTAATATCCAATAATCCTTATACTAATAATTTTTAAAGTAAGCCAATAATAAAGTAAGTCTAGAGAATATAGACTCTTATACTCCTAAAAGTGTGTGAGAATTGCATAATCATGTCCGTTGACATATGCAATATTCAAAAGCTATACTTTAAAAACTAAGACTTGAATGAATTTTATAAACTTAAACTTCTCACTAAACAACCATCCCAATAACAGCTCAGAATTACTAACTCCGGAGGAGGTATCCCCTTGTTTTCATAGTAAAAACAGGTGACCCAAGGGAACACCCTCCCCCCCCCCCCCCCTTTTTCTTGCCCTGGGTCAAATAGCCCAGAGCGAAGAGGGCAGCCGAACGGAGACACTGCCGAAACAGACAGCCTACCTAGCTATAGTAGCAACTGTTAAGTGAATGACATTCTGAGCAGTAGATAATAGACCAAACAATAGAGGCCTCCAGAAATGGACTCGATATTTCTGAGATAAAATTCATGAATGGATGGCTGAGCGCAATGAGCAGCCTTCAAAAATCTATAATAGCAACACTATTAATGTAAGCCCAAGAAGTAGAAGAACTCTTACTTCATGAGCCGAAATCTTAAGCACAACTGCTAAGCCAATGATATACCATAAGCAGTACGCTAGTTAATAGAATCCATTAACAATAAAATGGAGCGTAACGTCCTTCTACTAGACATCAAAGACAGAAGAAGCTTACGCCCTTGTAATAAACAGATATCTGTTTATAAATACATAAACTGTACCCGGAAAGAGTAAAGGCCTATGCCCATACGAAGACGGAAGGACCTTAAAATAATAGGTTCCGGATAATAGGAGCCTAACTCTTATGCAACAATCCAACCTAAATAGTAACGGAAGTATTGATTCCGAAACTATGAAAGTGAAAATCATCCATCGATAGTGCATGAAACTCACTGACTCTACAGTAAAAGAGAAACCAACAAAATTACTGTCTAAAAGGTCAGAATTTGAAAACTACTGTTTCCAGAGGCTCAAATGATAACTTAGCTAAATAAGAACCTGAAGTTAAAATCCGTATAGGAATTTAATCTAAAGATTCTAAGTCTATTTATCAAAAAGTTACTAACTGACTTAGATAAAGAGACAAAAGACTCAATTGTAAACTATCGTAGAGTGCATAGGTATGAGGTAACATAAACCTAAAACCTAAATAACAACAGGCTGCAGTAGATCTTGTGAAACAAGTATACTAAAAAATAGCAATGAGTAGAATGGAGGGATCAACCATATGAACATAATGATCCCTACACCACGACGGAAGAGCCTCCACTTTAGACGCATAGAATAGCGAAGAAGAGGATCTCCTATAGTAAGAAATCGCGTCCAAAGCTCGTCCAGTACAGTGTTACAATGCAATACGGACCACACAACGGAATACATGAAGGTTGCGACCTTGCTGGTTGTGATAAAGATGACACGATTTACCCAGTGAAAAAAGATCCTCACATAGAGGAAGATTTCACGTTAAGATCCACAGTAGACAAGAGAGTAAATTACTCATGATCTCTGTGAAGATAGAGATGCTATCAACAGAAATGTATTGTGGTTGTTTATCTTAGCAATACCTGCTAAAACAACAGCGCCGGAGGATACGCGTATCCTATCATTCCGTCCTATAGATCAATAGAGCGTTAACAGTATTAGCTCAGAGATCTGGACAAGCCAACACATACGTCTGCAATTGATTAGCAAGCTGTGTCATAAATAAAACATCATTGGGCGCTCCCATAGATAGCAAATCTGATTGAATACTTGTTTGTTGAGAGTCCATTCTGACAGCAACAAGCGACCCGTAAGAGAACGGGAGTCCGATAAAACAATCAGACGACCCAGAATATGACGGACCAAAACTGAACTTGGTGTACTATAACCAACAGACGGATTCTTTCCATTAAATTGAATAACGGAAACGAAAGAGTGCCTCCCTGGTTCCGGAGATACGCCACTACTGTCGAATTAAAGGACAGGAATTTGGGCATGCGTTTCTGAATAATGTTCATGCAATGACATAAAGCAAGCCTAAAAAACATTATTCCGCGGAAGTTAAACTGATAGCTAAAAGACTGCGGAACCCAAAGACCCTGGCACTTCGAATCCGTAGGGATCAGTATATATCCCAATCTGATTGACTGGCAACCGTCATAACAGCCACACTCGGGTCCGGCAACTGCGGCGGCACTCTCTGAGTCAACCACCGAATGTTTGCCCCAGTCTGAATCTCTTGTAACACTAGATAGACAAGAGAATGTATAAATCAAGCAATTCATGGATTGCCGGAAAGTTGCCGTCGAAGAGAAGCTCCTCCGAGAACGAAGCGACTCTGAGAGAGTTCTTAACCTACTATCCACGCGTGGATGTAGCTAGGGCTGCATCACGTGTAACCAACTCCAATCAGCCACTGAAGGGCGGAGTTATACGTGAACAAACTACTGCCCTCAAAAGAAATTACATTGAGAATAATATCCCGTAAATCTTTTCTTGAAGACGTAATGATAACGCCTCAGTAAGGCGGATTACGTATAATAAAGCGTCTAAGTTAAGTCTACTATACATAATGTCGTTCCCAACATTGAAATTGGAAAAGACATAAACGGCGAAAAAGAATATATACAGTCTTTAATCACACCGTCTAGACGCATATGAACTCTCGGAATGCCCTGCTCTGCCAAAATAAACTATATGTAAAAAAGATAAAATGGCAGAAATGAGCCACGCGGACAAGAAACTAAACTATCATGCTTAGTAGCAGGCTTGTATATATATATAAATATATAGCGTCGAAAAATAAAACAGATGTTGTAATGACAATATTGGACTGCGTCGGTAAGTCAGGGACAAAGTCCCTGTACCGATCGAAAAAATCCGAGTCCAATGACGCTATAAGTCTCTTATCCAAGATCGCAGCAATGAAGTCCGAAAAATAATCACTGGAAGAAATGCCAGAAGATATGAAAGGCATCTTCCGATACTACTAAAGGGAAAACTCGAAATCTTTCGAATCCCTTTCGCCATCCTGTCGGACCCTATAAAGCGTTCGGTCGTCCGTAGCTTGATGCAACCGCGGACCGCACCGACCCAGCGCCGTCGGATAATTCCTGATTCGACCGAGAAACCGTCAATTGCTGGGATGCTGCGAAACAACTGTGCTAACTCGGATAGCACGTCCGTCACTGAGGCCTGAGGAGCAGCGGTCTTACGATGCATTGCCGCAGGAAGCTCCGAGATCGTTACCCCGTGCATACTTCCAATATGCGAGCGAACGGAGTGTATAGGCCTCGTGTCCCGTGGCTACCGGATGGCGCGACCTATTCGCTGTGGAATCACTGAATGCCGAAACTGATCGGATACTCGAGGTCACGTAGCCAATGTGCGGTCGTGTGCCCTGCTGTGAGGATGAGGAAGCATTAAAGACAGTCTCTCGGACTGTCAATATAACGGAGCGTCCCGAGCAACGGACATATGCTCCGAATGTAAAATATCTGAACCACAACATGCGGTCCCCTATGTTGTTGGCTTCCTCCGATCTGTCCTCAATCTGCCGTCACTGGGTGAGTACTAAAGTAATTAAAGTGCTCGCATCACCCAAATCTCCTTCCTAGACCGCGACGGACGAACCCGGCAGCCGAACCATTCGATGAATGTACGCTACACCGGGTGAGCTAGCGAATGTCACTCCGTAAGCGATAGACATATTCCATGAGCACTTATTGCCGCTAACTCTTCATTAACTATGACGACAGAGGCACACTTTTGAAAGACATCTCCATAACTCTTCGAACAAGAAACCAGAAATGCTTGGATAGCAAGCATAAAATAATAATATATATAGCGTCGTTCAATAATTCGAAAGTTTGTGTGACATTATTGGACTATGTCGGAACTGAGGGACGATGTCCCTGAACCGAACCAAAAATTTCTAAGTCCACCGACGCTATCAGTTTCTTATCCGGCATCGCAGCATATGTTGTTCCGAAAGGGAAAGCTTGAAATCCACCGAATCCCTTTCGGTATCCCGTCGGACCGGATGAAACTTTCGGACGTCCGTACCCGCTTCCGCGGAGCGTCCCGACCCAGCATCGTCGGATAAAATATATGCGACAGATTCAGTTGATGCTGGGATGCTGCGATAAACTGTGCTATTAAGGAAAGCACGTCCGTTCCCGAGGCCTGTGCAGTAGCGGACTTACGATGCATTGCCGCTGGAAGCTCCGTGTACGTTGACTCCCGCATACTTCCTATGCGAACGTCCGGAGTCTGCAGGCCTCGAGTCCCCGGCTACCGACCCAGCGCTGTCGGATAATTCTCGATCCGACACCGTTTCTGTCGGCTGCTGGGATGCTGCGGTAAGCTGTGCTATGTGCACAAGAATGTCCGGCGTCGAGACCTGCGGAGGCGCAGTCTATCGCTGCTTCGCCGAGGGCAGCTCCGCATCAGATGGCTCCCGCACACTTTTCCTATGCGAACGTCCGGAGTCCATCGGTCTCGAATCCCTGGCTGCCGGATGGTGTGACCTGGTCGCCGAAGAATCCTTGATCGGCGAAGCTGGTAATATATCGGCGGTCACGCAGCCAAGGTGCGGTCGTGTGCGCTGACGAGAAGAGGAAGCCTTAGCAGTCTCAGCGGACTGCCTATACAACGGAGCGTCCCGAGCGACGGACGTATGCTCCGCTAACGACATATTTGTACCACAACATCTGGGGCCAGATGTTGTTGAACGAGAGAGGGGCCTCTCTCGCTTGCCGTCCGGATGGACCGGAACGAGCTATGAACCGGACTAAAAGGCTTCCTCCGTTCTCCCTCCGATCCGCCGTCACTGGGTGTGCATTAAGTTAATTTTATAGTGCTCGCATCACCCCAAAATTCCTTCTAGACCGCAACGGACGAACCCGGCTGCCGAACCATTCGGTGAATGGACGCTACACCGGGCGAGCTAGCGGACGTCAAAGGCCGTCGAACCTACTAGGGTCCTCTTAGGCAATTGGCGTATTACATGAGCACTTTTCCGCTAGCCCTTCATTAATTGTGACGACGGAGGCACACTGTTGGAAGACATCACAGATACATCACCCTAATCTTGATCGTCTGAAATAGAAATTGATAAAGTAGAGTGACCCTGCGGGGAAAGGACCGGAGTGTCCAAATCCCCAACAACATACCGTGACATACGCTTCCCATATTGTCATCGAAATAATACGATACAGAACCGGAGTTAATGCGAGTACACTGACCACATATAGAATGATAATAAGGTCAGAGGAAGACTTCCTCTTAAAACAATTGATCAATATCCTTTCAATGTGAAAAGAAAACAAGTCCTGGTACTCGCACTAACCCCTGGCAATCAAAATACATAATAATAATATGATCCATTAATATAGAAAAAATAATTGAAATCAAAATATTTTGAAAAAATATTTTTTCAGAACAGCCCAAGTTTCTGAAAAGTAACGTTGAGCCCCAATGGATCCCAAGCCTAAGTGTGGACAAAAATTTTAAAAATATTTTAAACAATTTATTCAACACTTACGAACAATAATAATGTATCTAGTTATGATTGAAATAACATAAAGATATTATTATTTAGAAATCCCCCCCCTCACACAGAGGGCTGTTGTAAATGTAAACAATGAGTGTAAAAACACTAAAATAAGACTCCAGGCACCCAGGCCCGAAATCAGTTACCAAAAATACACCATCTGATGCAAAACAGAGACTTCCAGGGAAGAAACTGCAGAACATCAGATGGTAGATGCAGAACACAACGCCTAACCACCCGTAGGTGAAGACGTAAACATGGGGAAAGAACAGAATTCATTCTGTTATTCAGCTAAACTCCCAAGAAATTTTAGTAATAATAATTACAGAAATTATGCCAAAAGCATGGGAGAATAGCAAGGGGGAACTTAAAGGACAGGGAGAGAGGAAAAACACTTGAAAAAACAGTGTAACTAAATAATCAGAATGACAACAAAATGGCTGCTGCCTTGAAAATAGGTAACTTAACATAATTTCATTAAAAAATTTTAAGTTACAGCCCTGATAATATTCTGTCACACATTCTTTTCCTCTCCTCCTCTTCTATCCTCCTTAGAATCACCATTTCACTAATATTTATGTGTCTGGCATCATTTAAACTGAGATTTAAAAGCACAAAGATCAGTGAGATGTTAACTGATGAAGGGCCAAACTTAGAATGATAAATGGCGCCAATTTCGGAACGTCCTTGACACTGCGCATGCGCAGTGGGGGCGAAGTGTGGAGGGCCTCTCAGGACATGTTTTCTTTAGTTTTAGATGCAAATTTTGGGGATTGGGGGGCAAAATTTGTGTTTGGCCCTATATTTTAAGAGTTAGCACCAGCTATGTCTGGGTCATTGGTACAGTATAAAAATATGGCGGCTGGCAGCCATCTTGAATTTCGGACCACACCCAAAAACACTCGTTCTCGTCCCACGGTCATAACAAAGGTACCCAAGAAGTTTCGTAAAGATCGGTTCATAAATACGGCCTCTAGCCCGAGCCATAGCAGCTTGGCACTTACAGCTCTGAAAGTAACACTAAATAAATCAAAGTCAGTCTAATTTGCATAATTTACGCACGAGAAAAAAACCCGTATTATATGTGATGTATCCCATGGTACTAAACATTTATACAAAACTTTATTCAAATCAGAACTTTCATACAGAAGTTCTGTACAAAAAACTGATTTTTGCATCATCGGTACAAAATGGCCGCTGGCAGCCATCATGAATTTCGGACAACACCTAAAAACACTCGTTCCCGTCCCAGGGTCATAACAAAGGTACACAAGAAGTTTCGTAAAACAGACAGACGGACAGACGGACGACGGGCCATGACAATAGCTCAAATTTGACTTCGTCAAAGTTGAGCTAAAAATGGAAATATTTAGTTATTTGGGAAACATTTTCTGCAAGTGTTGTCTGCTTTTGTATTAGGTAGACAGTTAGTGAAAAATAAGAGAAGATGATTAATTCTTCTTCCGAAACAAACTCATTTACAATGTTACGAT